>CM040244.1:268038496-268613132 GCA_022545495.1 Chrysanthemum lavandulifolium | reverse complement strand
ATAATAATAATAAAAATAAAACTATAAACATTTAAATTAACTTGGTCACCGACTGTGGCAACTTGGTCGTCGGAGAGAAAAAGCTGATGTGGCAAGGTCGTGGTAGGTCACGACTGTGTCCAGCCTTATCCTCTCTAATCAGTGGTTGATATAGATGTAGGCCCTACGTATATTTATATGTCTTTTAGTCTAAAAAAAAATGAAACGCAGCCTCGGATGCTTATGTAGTTATGTAGTATGAATATCTTCATAATAGACTTCTTGTGTGATTATTATTTTTAATTCGCGGTTCTAGGGTGTGTTTGGTAAGAGCATAAATGGAGCAATTAGCATTTAGCGTTTTTGAAAAAAGCTTGTTTGGAATGATTAGCAGTTAGCATTTATAAGCAAAAAAAATGCTAAACGCTAAATACTCTTTGAATAAGCATTTAGCATTTAGCATTTAGCATTTAGCATTATGCTATTTTACACAATAAAATTATGGCCACATCTATTCTACCAAACACTTTTATAAATTAAACTGCTCTCGCTAATCTTCTTCGCTAACTCGCTTCGCTAACTCTGCTATCGCTAATCACTGCGCTAATCGCTACTACTAGTTTCACCAAACACACCCCTAATGAAATCGGTGTTAACTAGTTGATTGATAACATTAAATTTTAACTATGTTAACTTGTATTTGATTTTGTTCAAGTAATTTCCTCTTGTGCTCATATATAGTGTATTGGTTTCATTATTATTGTTACGCTTTTCTTTTCTTTTTTCAAGTTTTGCTAATGACAATTTTAAATGTTGTGATTGAAAGAGATTAATTGTCATTACATAACAACCAATCAACAATTAGCTTTAAATTTGATATGTTTTATGTTTTAATGATGATAGTCATAAATTTTTTTACCACTAAACTACCTAGGGGTGTTCACGGGGCGGTTCGGTTCGGTTAGTTGGACGATTTAAACTATCCATCACGGGGCGGGTAATTAAATTTACTACCCGAAATCGAACCATACTAGGCGGGTCACCGGACAAGCGGGTACCCAAAATGAGCGATTACCCGCGGTTCGGGTCACGATTAACCATTTTAAACGTTTATTCGAGTTTAACCGTATAAACAATAACATGTTTTAGAATGTAAAATGTCATTCTGTTAAAATTAGATGACATTTAATAGATAACTAGAGCAGTACCGCGCTGGCGGCTGTGATGTCTAGTTTTGGCAAAATCACGGCGAATGAATTTCTTCGAAATATTGTATTAGTAGCGCTTGAGAATCATTTTTTAAGAATTGTTTCTCTGATGGCATGGTTGAATAGCGGCGTTAATGTAAAGCGTGGTATTGTTGTATGGTGGCGGCGACCAATATTTACTGATAAAAAGCCTCTTTGACACGCTATGTTTTCTGGTTATGTTTTTTGGTTGAAAATTAAAACTCTTTCTCGAGCCATGTGGTGTGTGCCCTTTTTTGCATGGTTGCACATATTCATTTAGCCGAGTGTCCGCACTAACGACAATGATGTGACAAAATTTCGATGCAAGTGATTTTCTTTGATGGCGAATTCATAGCATAAGGAAATCCTTTCGAAAAAACTATTTTATTATGGCATGGTTCTAGGTTCTTGTATTAGATTAAAGTTTCAATAGTTAATTTTGAATGCTATAATAATAGGCGCTTGTGTGCGAGCTTTCTTTATTTGTTAGTGATTCAACGATAATTTAAATGCAATAGTCGTTTATGTGCCTTTCTTATTTAGAAAATATTTTTTTCCATGTAATGGATGTTTTTTATAAGACAAACTATTTAATTTTCATCAACGCGTCGTGTAAGTTTAATATTTTAAAATTTCAACTTTTTAAAATTTGAGATTTTAACTTTTCAAATTCAAAACCAAAATTTGAAATCTCAAAGTTTAATTTTTCAAAATTTAAAATTGAACGAAATTTATTCAAAGGGTTCTAAATTTTAACTTTTAAAATTTTGGCTAAGATTTTGTCGTTGCACGCCAATTGCGTTCTCAAATACAACCGTTTACTACCCCGCCAAGTTACTGAGTCGTGTCTCGGTGGTGGGTTTTCAAAATGTTATGAGGCTCGGTGTTGATTGTTTCGTTAAGGATGGCTAGGGACAAACGAAACAACCAACAACAACAAAAACCAAAGACAGACTACACGAAACCACCTAAAGCATCGAAAGATGGTCGCAATTTCGGCGAGATGGTGGCGATGATGAGGTTAATGGTGGCCGCGCTAGAAGGCAACGATGTCTAGTTGGGACCAAATTTTCACAATGAATAAGTTTTTCAAATAATTTTACTTGTAGCGTTAGATAATC
Source organism: Chrysanthemum lavandulifolium (assembly GCA_022545495.1). Taxonomy (NCBI): domain Eukaryota; kingdom Viridiplantae; phylum Streptophyta; class Magnoliopsida; order Asterales; family Asteraceae; genus Chrysanthemum; species Chrysanthemum lavandulifolium. The sequence continues at coordinate 268,610,803 of CM040244.1, read as the reverse complement.
ATTTTTGGTAGCATTGTTTTAAGTTGCAATGGTTTTGAGAACTATTTTTGGTCATTGAGTACCGTATCTAGCGGCAACGATTTATAGTTTTCGACAAAATCTAGTTATGGCGATCTTTATGCGTGTTTATAGTCGCAACAATGTATACTTTTGTCAAAATCGGTTACTTGAATCCCTAAATGTTTGTTTGTTATCTTTGACTTGTTTAGTTTTTGAAAAAGTTAAATTATGTTAATTTCTACTTGCGTGTCTGTATCAATGTGTGCCCACCTTACACGCATACTTTTTGCTAATGGTATATTTTAGTGCACGTAAATATCTTTACTATCTTATAATGCATTTAGGACATTCCCTAAATAGCAAGGCTTAAAATTCGAGACTTTGTAACTTACTTATTATGGAAATATAATGTCTCTTGCTAAATTAATACATACACATGCTAGCTTAAAAGTTAAGCCAATACTTATAACATTAGTAGTCACATTTAATACAAAATTTAAAGTCTCTCAATATTTTTAAAACCCACTTTTATGACTTTAAAAGTCATGTAGTGTAATAGCCCATTCTTGCAACCCACTTTAACAACTTATTAAATGTATTGATTAGTACAAAGCAATATAAAACCCACAAATAAACACGCACAAAGACCAATCATATCTCACACTCTCTCTCTCAAAACGTAAATTGTCACTCTTGTGCTAAATAGCAACCGCGCCACCAACTAAATCTGCCGCCACCGCTAACAAACGTATGTGTCATCACCACCATGACATGGTTTAGGTGGCCTTCATCGCCAAAACTTTTAGTATAATCGAAAACATTGCACAAAAAAAAATAGTTTCATGGTACCACCCCATGCAATGCGCGGTACCCGCTAGTATTAATTAAAAAACAAAGAGTTTCTAAAATCATTCTAAAGATGGAATGAAATTGATAGCATAAACTTGTACCTTGATTGATACTTACCTTCTTGACAAAGATTCGGTCGTTCTACCCAAACAATCTTAAATGTGATTTCTCATTTACGTGGCAGGGATAATGTCTCAACCATAGCCCAAAACTTGATGATCCATCGGTACATTTCCGTAAAATGATCCAAAATTTGTTAATGTTACCTTTTGTATTCAACTTTCGGTTTATGAATTATTTATTAAGATATAAGATATAACATTATGATGTACATTCAATAATATGATTAAAACATCATTAAAGCAAGTAAATTAAATGAGTCATAGTTTCCTTATCAATGTTTCAACATATCAAATGCATAGCTACCTTGACTTTTTTCAACATTCAAGTTTCAACATTTGACCATTTTCCATTTTATATAGTTAAGATAGTCACACGAAAGTTATCCCATTAGAATAAGTGCATTCAAATATCCATACATAATCATTTAACAAATAATAGTTATTTGATGTCTATAGATTACGATCACATTTATCAACTTTCACACATAAATGTGTAGAAATTTTTACATTATGAGCAAAAAAGTGTTATACAATAAAATAGTGCAATAATATAATTAATACTAAATACGATTTTTGAATATTTAGTAAAAAAAACCTTCATGTATTAAGCACGGTTCGGTTCGGTTAACGCGGATATCAAAAATAAAACCAAAATCGAACCGTGATAAGCGGGTTTTTCGGTTCGATTGAGCGGTTCGGCTCGGTTCGTCGGTTTCTCGGATTTTTGAACACCACATAGGATCGTTATATTTATGTGTTTGATGATTCGGGTGGTCTTGGATGATCAAAATACATGTTTGCCATTAGAGAGAAGTAGAGAGTTGGGTGTTTTCTTGCTAGAGACTTGGTATACAAAAGTATGGAATATTAGATTGAAGCACCACCCTTCCATGGATGGAAGGGTATTTATAATTACTGAATACACGACCTCCTATCGGCTGTGGATCGGGGATACGATGGGTAAAGACCGTCCTTCCTCCACGATGTTACACTACGCTAAACTATGCTACTAACTAACAAATAAACTACTAAACAACGTAAATAACTACAAGTCTACGAGCTAACATATGTTAGACTATAATTGGGATGACCGACACTTTAACATGGAATTTCCAATTCCTAACAATCTCCCAAGGGAGGTCACCCCATGAAATACATTTTGCATCCTAGCATTCTTTCTTTGTCTTTAGTTCTCGAGCTCGTGACTTCAATTCTTCAATTCCGCAATCTTTGTGCATTAGTAGCGATTCTTTAAAGTCCGCATTGATTTGTACTTTAAGTGGAGGCCTTTAAGCGATCCACATCTTTGATGATCTTTGAGCTTTCTTTGAGATCATCGACCACGATAAATCTCTCGGATCATCTATAGTTGTGTTGCCTTCATGTGATGTTGTGACTTTTGGACCGACATGCTCACACTTTTAAATCATGACATCTTTCCATCAAAGTAGCGGAAGCCTTCTTGGTTCATGATATTTGCGGCGTGAGCGAAGCATAGTATGAAATATCGAGCTAGGTTATGTAGATATGCACCATCATGATTTCTTTAATTAAGTGTAGATCTTTGTGAGCATGCGGCTATGGAATGACTCCTCGATTACGATCACCGCAACCATCGGGTGTACTGCATACAACAGTTAGCAATAAATTGCACGAAAGTATCTTTGATCACTTCGTTGAATTGAGTACGGACCACGGTTCCCGTTGATCGGTTTAAATCTTTTGTGATCGGTGGGATTCCTAAGAATCTCCTTGACAGTGTTTAGCGGTTTTTCTGGCCGTTCTCAAGCCGGCGTCTCAAAGAAGACAACACGGAGTGAGTGAACCGACAAATTGAGATTCAGCGATTGATGAAAATGATTTGAAAAACAATCGTGTATTGCTTGAAGAAAGAGTTTTGCAATATAACGAAGGTTTTATGAGAAAGATCAATTTTCAATCAAAAACACTTTTGTATATGAAAAGAGTACACATTCGACGTGCTAGTGAAAAGAAGAGATTCGCACATCGAGCGGTTTTCCAAAAGTATTTTTTCAATCGGAGATACTTTTGAGTTTGAAACATGAATACACATTCGACGTGCTAGAAAAGAAGATTTGCACATCGAGCGATTTTTCCAAAAGTATTCGTCAATTCCATTCTGGACCAAGGTTGATTCAATATTGAATCTCCCATCGTTCTATCCGGTTGTCACAAGTTTGATCTTCGAGAAGATCTCACATGTCACCCACCAAGAGCTTGTTTGATGTTGGCTCTAGAAGGATTTCCATCTTCATTGTGAATATTTTACATATCACTTTCGGATGTTACGGCAATACCACTAGGATAATGCGTGGGACTCTTAATATATTCTTACTTTTCACATTGTGTGAAACAACAAGTCTTCATTAATTTAGTGTCCTAAAGAGATATTGTGGATGATCTCTTGGCTCTAGACTCAATTAGTGCTCATTTGGTCCTGTCTTGGGAGACTAGGGAGAGGGTCTCCATCTTCAATATCAACAATCTCTAAGAGAAAGTCGATAGATTATGTTGGTTCCCGTGAGAATAAAACAAGCCCTTTTAAGAGGAACTTGAGTAGCTTAGGAAGTTGTAGTGCGGTGCATCCTTTGGGTCCATGATGTCTTGTCTTCAATACCGGTGTTACCTTAGTAACCACCGGTAGCATATGAATTGAACCCGGTTTACGCCTAAGGTTGAATTATTGGAGGGCTATTTCTTTTCACCCTTTTATATTCATTTCTTTTCATTCTTCAACCCTTGATGCTTACCGAGACTTCATAACTAGAACTTTGTTGGGTTTATTCGATTACTAGCTCGTCTCGATCGCATTCTTCCCATATTCTCATTTTCTCCTTTTTACATCATACCTAAGGACTCTACACTATCTAGTGGATTGTCCTTGGTAGATCCCTCCGACTCTGGTGGATCGTGGGAACGAATACCTAACCTAACCATCCTTATAACAACATGCATAAAATAAATTGGTCGGTCTTTTGGTATTGTTCTTTCCTTCTCGAAACCAATTGAAAAATCATTTGGAAAAACAATCAAGGTACTTGTGATACGAGATCAAAGCATTTTGTACCTTAATAGTTTTGATCATTTAGAAAACCTCCCCTCAACATGTGCATATGATTTGAAATTGTTGAGCACATGGAGGCAAGAGTTCTTTGAAATAATTTCTTTGAAATAATTTCATGATCACAATTTTCATAGAAAAAGCCATTTGATTTTCTTGGTAAATTCTCCCCTCAATATGTGCGTGGGATATTTGAAATCATTTTATCACATAGAGGCAAGAGTTCTTTTGAAGCACATTTACGATCACACAAGCCATTAAGAAACCATTTAAAACTCAATCAAGGTACTTTATGTTAAAACATAAAAGCATTTGCACCTTGATAGTTTCGTTTCTTTTAAAATGCTCCCCTCAATATATGCTTGAGATTCGAGCGTTTAGCACATATGAGAGAAGCGACTGCTGGCGAATCAAAGCGATCGACTTTTATCAAATTTCATTATTAAATCACAAATTCTCCCCGATCAAAATATCAAACCCTTTGAGATTTTGGATCCCAAGTGATTTAATAAGGTTTATAAACATGGGAGAAAATGTGCACGATTTAAAACTCATCTAGTTATTGGATAAATGCTCCCCCACGACATGTGCATTATGTATATTGAAATCGTTTGGCACATGGAGGCGGGAGTGCCTTTGAAGTACTAAAACCAATTCCATTAAAAGCAGATATTAGATTTAAATCACGATCTCTCACCCGATCAAAGATTTCAAACCATTTGAGATTAGTGATCCCAAAGATTTTAAATAATTTAGAAAATTTTGGGGAAAGGCGTGGCAAGATTTGATTTTGAAAAATGACGAGATAAGGATCATTTAAGACATTAAAGATTGTTAGTATCGGTATGATTGTTTTAAGAGATCTTTTAGTAAAATAAAACAATTTCACAATCAAACAAGAACATAAATTTTTTTATTTTGACGATCTTTGAGTTTTAAAGAAAATCATACCATGACATAACATTAAATCTTTAGATCACCACTTTGTTTCGTACAAACCGGACCTTTTATGAAGAAATATCGTTTGAAAATATTTTATTTTAAATCACACTCCCCTCGATCCATGACATAAGTCAATGATTGAGTGACTTATGTTTTGATAAAATGAAGTCGGTGATTTTCAAAATTTAGTCAATTTATTTTCAAAACAATATTTTCCATTTTCAAAACAATATTATTCAAAGTTTTAAAAATGGTATCATTCACTACTTGTCTGCACCAAGATACATTAGGTGGTTGAGAAGCTTACATTGTTCTTTGTAGGGCTTGGAAGAAAACCGTCTGCCGATGCGGTGAGACTTCTTCTTAAGTTTCATTTTGAATGCCAGCAGAGGTCAAATTAAGCTCTGTTTATTCAATCACTTAGAAGAAAACCATCTGTTGATGCGGTGAGACCTCTTACGTTGCATTTATGCCAACTCTCCATTGAAGTCAATTAAGCTCCGTTTCTTCATTTGTCAACCCAAGATATCGTTACCCTTTCCTTGCGGCATCCAATCATGTTCATTTGTGGGATCCGGATCGGGAACATTCTTATATACCAATATACTGCATATGTTAGTGAACACGCATACAAATATATGGTGGTCGACATCACCCAAACGACAATCGACTAATAAAATTCAATCCAACATATCAATCATATCATAAAGGTATGGGAATAATGTGTTTATCAAACTCAATCATCTAATCCTAACAATCTTATCCTAGGCACCTAGTCCTTCAACGTAGGTTAACATCATTTTCGGTTTAAGCATTTAGGATAATTAAGAAAGCCGTTAGATGATATAGATTTGAAAACATTCTCCCCTCAATCAATGACTCATTTTACGAAAAGTTTTAAAAGCGCAAAAGTCATTGATTGAGTTTGCAAATGTCTGGCAGCGTCTTGATTGATTTAATAGCAACTCATTTACCACCATTAAGTTAAAACAAATATTTTTACGAAGAATTTTAGACGGAAAAATATTTGAGTAGGAACAATGATCCTTGACATACTTTCCTCATTTTGTTTTTAGGATAAGTGCAAATTTTGTGAAAATCGTTTAAGCGTAGCACTTTCCTTTCTTGAAAAGCGGTTGCTATCGAAATAATAGCAAGCAATTGTTTAAGCACGGTCACGATCAAAGTAGCTGCAAGCCATTTGATTTGTGACATGTTTTGAAAAGAATATTTACACCTCTGCTCGAACTTCATATATGGTCCGTGCCATTATTGAATGACATTTCTAAGACCATAGATGTTATCGATACGAAGACATGTCTTTGAAAACAATATTTTAGTCTTTTCAAATTTTCGATTTTTATGGCTTTTGAAGATTTTATATTTTTCTATTTTCTTTTGTTGGTTTTATATTTTTGTATTTTGTTTCTGAGATAAATATATACAAAGATAGAGTAGATGATATAGTATAAGAGGATGATGATACGAGTGCAGAGATAAGGATTTGAGCGACCCGTTGTAGAAGAAGAAATCATCATCTCTTAAACATTCACCACCAAAGCTTAGGGGCTCTTGCATTGAAGAAAGAAATATGAGCCTTTGAGAGAAAAAAACTTTGGCGACTTCCCCAAACCGAAAATCCTTTAGTGAAAGCGATTCAAAGCTTTCTTTCAAGCTTCCATTAGCAGTGCACAAAGAAGCACACCATTATCATCGATCTTGCTCCTTTTAAGAATAATCAAGTGATTCTTCGTTCGAGGTTATATCATCCAATAGAAGAACAACATCGTATCATCCCACACATAAAACAATCTTCTCAAATTTCCTTTTCAAGCGGCGTCAGGCGATCCATTCCAAAGGTGTCAAGAGAACACTTCCCAGTAGTTGAATTGATGCGGTTAGCCTCTTTGTATAATGCTCAAGAACTCTCTCGAATACACTTCATGAGGGAATGAAAACACCTTCCCATGTTCACATTTTCTTCCACGATGAACATGTATGAAGCTCAAGAACCCTAAGTACACCAATATCCAAGAACTCTCCCGAATACACATCATGCGGGAGAGAAAACACCTCCCAATGTTTATGGTAAACAATGGCTTTCTTCCACGATGATCGTGTATGAAGCTCAAGGACCAAGTACACACATTCCCCAAAGAGAAACAACCGATAACATTGAAGAAGCATGCGAATCAGATTATCTCTGCGGATGACAATTCATGCGGATGTCAACTCCGGAATAAGTGATTATATCTCGAATCACCGATTAAGCCCTCAGTGAGACGGCGAGCGCCCCGAATGTACACAATTTTCTCTCCACGATGATTGCGATAACATCGAGATCATCACACACGATGTACCTCTTATATCTTGAAACTTTCTCTAACATCTCTTCCCCACATAGTTGGAATAAGAACACTAAACGCCTTGATGAGTAAAACCTTGAGTTTCTCTGCGGTCATGACATTTGTTTTCCCGAATATCTTCAATCACTTAGAAGAGTTAACTTCATCAAGTTTACTCGCCATGAGTCAAACCTTGAGTTTCTCTGCGGTAATAACATTTGTCTTCCGGGATATCTTCATCACTTAGAAGTATTAAGCTCATCAAGATTACTCGCGTTTAGATGCGTGTTTCCTTCCCCTTGATGGTTTTGATGCTTGAAATCGACAACTCATTGAAAGCCGTATACTAGAAATTTGTTGAGAAGAACACTTGAACTCTTGTGAGAATCAACTTGTTGAAGAATATGAGCAAGTCTAATTGGGATTAAATCGGACATTTCACCTCCCCGATTAGTGCTCTCCCTAAACCGACAATGCACGGAATATGAAGAAGTCTTTGGATAATCAAATGCAACTCGTCTTTAGTCTTCTAACATGCGGCGAGAAAATGTAGAAACAGGCGTAGACTCGACCTTCTTCAAGATTGTGCGGTTGGGGAATAGATTATTAACATCTTCAACTCACACCAAAAAGCATCCCAATTAACACATCTTGCAAATCCCTTAACTAAAATCCTCCCAATCAAACAAAACGAGAAGATGTTCATCAAGGAAATCGACAATCGGGGCCAAGCGAACACACAAGATGGTAACACGAACTACCAATCACATCAAACAAGAGCGAGAGATTGTTCGAATCATCACGTTGATGTATCGTGAGCATTAGCGGAAGCACTTTGTCGATAAACTCATCAATCAGGTGAAGATGTCAACCAGCGACTCTTAAAAGAAACTCCATGTGAAGATGACCCGATAAGAAGCTCGGTTCTTACATGAGTTTGGAGCCGTTTGACCATTTATTCTCATATAATAATCAACCATGCGGTATTATCACACTTTCTCCCCTCAATAATTGCATCTTGAGATGCCATTCTTGATTAAGCAAGTGAATATCTTCAACAATGTAATCTATTCACACTTCTCCCATAAAATTAGCACAGATGTCGCCATCGTCATTATAGTTGAGCAAGTGGAATAAGAAAACAATCAACAGCCGTGATTCACTTGATCATTAAAAAGCGCATGGAAAAAGCATGAAGCATGTTGATGAGAATGGTCATAAAATGAGAAGATTTCTCTTCTTGAAGATAATGCATTGAAGCGTCGCATTTCTTTTCTCAGGGTGCGAGGCATGAGCGATGTGTTCATACGTCATTATCTCTCTCTTTCATCATCTCTTGGCAAAACATGTAATCAACCCATTATCATTGGTGGGCTTTTTGTAGTGACGGTGATGGAGAAAACCCAATATGATGAATTTGACCACAAGTAAATTACCCGAACTCGTGACTTATACTTGCACATATGTAACAAAAGGCGGTGCAGATTTCCATTAGCATCTCTAAGTACTCTCTAAGTACTCTACACTTTTCATCAACCAACCATTAAGTAATAGGCGTACTTTACCTCTTGAAAATCCACAATTGAATGTGACCTTTGAGCACTACAACGTAACTCCTTAAAGTGATAGTTATTTTGTGGTGGTATGAGCCCAATTCCCCAGTGGTAAAAGAAAAGGTAAAAGACACCCAACAATAACTAGATTTACAAGTCTTCGTTTATGATAATAAGCTCGAACAAGGATCATGAAGAATCTTCATCCAACCATCCCAATACCTTGGATACTAAGTACACTGGCTTGTGATATTTCACTTCAACCTCGAATAAATAATCTTGAATTAACCCGTTGTCACATCTTACGGTTAAAAGCTCAACTCTAGCCTTCTTTGGCGTTTTAAGTGAACTATGATAATGGTTTTCATCCCACCATGGTTAAAAGCACAAAACCCGTAAAACCATGTATTAGCCAAACCGCCATGACGAATATCCAAACACGCATCCATTTCATGAAGTACACCCTTTATCCTTCTTGAGCGAAATCATAGCACCAACATCGAGAAAAGATCCCGAAATACACTTTCCTTTTCTCCGGGATGGTTCCATCATTACGGATTTTACAACTCTCGGTTTAAACCGAAAAATAGTTTCTTCGCGGGTTTTACAAAACCAAGAGTAAGCCGTAAGATAGATCACGAAATGCACTTTACTATTACCGGGATGTTTCCATTGTCACGGGATTTTACAAGTCTATGATTTAAACAGAAATAGTTTCTTTCGCGAGTTTTACAAAATCAAGACAAAACCGTAAACAATGTCGACTTGATTGTGTTATGACAACTTTGGTTCGGTGAATATCTGTTTTAGGGAACATGCGGTGGTTCATCAATGGTTCATTAACCAACATCATCAATATCATCAACCATCCAATAAACACTTTGGTAAACACATCATTCACGTATTCGGCGGCTATTGTAGTGACCACATGAAAGTAAACCCGATATACCAAACTTGATCATGAAGTAGAAATTCCTCGGTTGTTACTTAAACTTGTCGATCCTCGTGAACAAGAAGCGGTGTACCCAATGTACAAAACCTCTTGACATTCTCAAGCGGGTGAGACAAAAGTGATAGTTACGTTTTGGGTTAAGCGAGAAAGAATCCTAACATAATTAAATGGCCAGTCTTTATCACTCTCTATAAATGCACAAACAAGTCATCTTCGCGGAAGGATAGAAAGAAAGAAGATGACATAAGTAAACGCGCCCGGACAACCTCACTTCACATCCAAATAAGAAATACCGTTCACAAATAACCCCGTAGTCAACCTAGTCCCAATAACAATTCAAGCTGTGACATAATATGCTCCGTGAAAATGCATAAACCAAAGTATCAAATCGACATAACCCAATGAATCTCATCATCATATCAAACCACATCATCAAAACTCATAACCAATCAAAAATCTTGAGAAGCCAATTAGTCCATCATTATCATTGACTTGATTGAACAACACATTTTTGTCAACAATTCGTTCAAGCCGTGAATTTGACTCCTTCATGAAAATTTCATCATACCAAATTACTTCTTATATCAAATGATTTTTATCCTCAATTTTTTATTTTTTTCAATTTGTGAAAAGAGAAAAATTCGGATAACAAGTGCATCACATAACCCTTAACATATTATGGACCATAATCGCCCAAGTTTCCACAATTGAGTTATTCACAAGATCTCAAAGTCACCCAATCAAATTCAAAACATCCTCGTCCGATTATAGGCCCATTAAAACAACATCACGCTCAAATATGTCCGAATGAAATTCTCGGCCCAATGTCATACCACATCTAATCAATACCCGATATCCCATCCGATTATAAGATAGTCATCACATTAACTTGACCTAAACCTAATCTCATACACATCACATTTCATCGCTACCACCTAAAATACTCTCACCTTTCTCGGACTAAAACACACACAACAAACCCTAATCTCAAATACATTCGGCCGCCATCATAAGCCTAGCATCCAAAAGGTGTATCATTGTGCGAGATAGCCACGGGGATGGCTCAATAAAGTGATCGTTTGACCATAGCCGGGGGATGGCAAGAACTTAGATTTGGCCATGAGAACAACAAAAGCGATTCAAGGTAGGTATAATGATCGAATAATCTAATTTTGTTTGATATGATTCTTTGTTCTTATAACGATTCAAAGATTGATATTAACAATATTGTTAAAATCAAATCTTTATTTTCGGACATTGTCACAACCTTAAGATCGATGATGGATGAATATGTGTGAATGATCTAAAGTGGTCGAGATATTCCATGAGAATCACACAACAAATCGAGATCACTTTCATTGTTGCACTCATGGTTTCGTTACTTGAGATAATAAAACCGTGGTTACAATTTCTTGTATTTTCCTTTTAGATGCGTGATGTGTTTTAGTTTGTACCAAGGATGTGAAATGATTCATATCAAGTGAACAAACAAGGAAAAGCGAGATCTTGTAGTATTTTGTTTGTTAAACTAGTTGTGGGTGATGATGGTCTTGATAACTGAGGTTGTGATAATTAAGATTGGTATTTGGTTAATAAGATATTGTGGTTGTGGTCATGTGGTCGATTCTTCTTCATCTTGTTTTCTGTCAAGTCAAGTCGCTAGCGAGTTTTTAGAGCAAGTCGCTAATCATTTTTAAACAAGTCGCTACCCAAGTATTTAGCCTAAGTCGCTAGCACAAGTTGCTACGACTTGTTCGATAACAAGTCGCTATATTGATTCAAGTCGCTACCATTTTATTTTACTCAGTCGCTATTACTTTTGACTCAAAAGTCAAAAGAACAACAAGAAAAACGACCACAACTCATTGCAAAATAGGAAACAACTCGCCTTAGACCGGTACATAGAATCTGGCGACTTGTAAAGACAAGTCGCCATGAAGGATCATATGACCAACTCGCTGGCGGAAATACAAGTCATTTTATCTTACTATCATCATTCTAACCTTGAAAACGCATAAGACATACATTTTGACCCATGTTTGACATCATTTTGGTGACCAATGACTCATTTAAATCTTTTTGACCATAGACATGACCATAAAACATTGACATAAAATGGTAGCATGGCGAGTTGGACAAAAGTTGGACACAAAACAGTTGACATATACCAAAGGACCTTTTGAACCAAACGAGATACATAAACAAGATGATAACCACAAGGCAGTTTACAAATCGGTTTCCACAAAGCAGTTTAGAGTTTTACCCATAAAAGCAGTTTACATTATTGCACAAAGCAGTTTCAAGCATCGAATCAAAACCACAGAAATCATCAAAACACAACAACCTTGGCTCGGTACCAATTGTAGGATCGTTATATTTATGTGTTTGATGATTCGGTGGTCTTGGATAATCAAAATACATGTTTGCCATTAGAGAGAAGTAGAGAGTTGGGTGTTTTCTTGCTAGAGACTTGGTATACAAAAGTATGGAATATTAGATTGAAAAGCACCACCTCTTCCATGGATGGAAGGGTATTTATAATTCTGAATACACGACCTCCTATCGGCTGTGGATCGAGGATACAATGGGTAAAGACCCGTCCTTCCTCCACGATGTTACACTCGCTAAACTATGCTACTAACTAACAAATAAACTACTAAACAACGTAAATAACTACAAGTCTACGAGCTAACATATGCTAGACTATAATTGGGGTGACCGACACTTTAACATGGAATTTCAATTCCTAACACACCCCTAAAACTACACGTAAATATTGGTTTTATTGAGTTAGAAGTTGAGCAATTGAATGAGTTTTACTACAAAACTTAGGGGCGTTTGGTTTGAGGGTAGGATTAGGATTTGGGATTAATGGTAGAGTTTATATGTTTGGTTTGAAAGTGAAGGATTAAATTATGGATTAAGACCCATGACGGTGGGGATGCGAGAAAAAGAGTCTTGCTAGCTTCAGATTCGACAACTTCCTAACTTTTCTCTATTTTTTCATTTATTATATTTTTAACACAACTTTTTGTAGGGGTGAGAAAAAAACCGAAAAAACCGAAACCGAACCGAAAACCGAAAAAACCGATCCTGACAATAACCGATCGAAATTAAAACCGATGGTTTGGTTTTACTTTTCATATAACCGAAGTTTCGGTTCGGTTTGATTTTGATATAAAAACCGAACCATGGAAACCGAACCGAACCGTTACATTAATTATAATATATTTTATTTATAAATATATTCTTAATTACTAAATTGTCTAAATTAGTAAATGGAGGGATCAAATTTAAAAATATTTTGGAAAAACCAGCGTCAACAACAATTAAACACAGTTATTCGGTTGCCTTGGGAACTAAATGGATTGGTAACCTAAATCTATCTTCTCCATCTCCTTTGAAGTCCGAAACTACGAAAGTGAAAGTGCATTGGTAAGTTATAACTTATAATCTAATTTTATATTTTATTTATGCATGTAGGGATAAAAGATGCAAGCCATCGACCATGTACGGATTTTGTTATATGTTTTAGCTTTTATTACGCTTTCATATAGTGTAACATTTAATTGGTTTTACTCATGTTGTTTCATGGTTGTTCTTTTAATACATTTTATTTTGGTTTTACTCATGTTGTTTCATGGTTGTTCTTTTAATACATTTGATTGCATCATGAACCCTATGATAGTATGATGTACCATGAGTTTATGAACATCTTTGTTACAACTTACTTACATCTTGCGTAGCAATTTCATACTTAGTTTCTGATGTAACTGAAACCTATATCGATTGATGGAACCATCGGTGGCGAGGCATCAAAAGCTCGAAATGCGGACAAAGGGAAGGCACCGGTCATTGATGTAGATGGTGAAAATCTGAATAAACACATTAATGAGAATATTGATGAAGGTGTTAATGAATGTGTTGATGAGAAAAAAAATCAAGGTCGTTATAAATCATTTGTGTGGGATCATTTTCGAAGGTCGAAGAGGTGCTACCACAACTACATGTCCTTATTGTGGGCGGGTCTTCGCAGTGAAGTCAAAGCAAAATGGTACTAGCACCTTGGGTCATCATTTAAAATCAGTATGTGTAACTTCACCCCTTTATAGAACTAAAGATAAGAAGAAACAAACAACAATAAGTTTCAAGCACTGCTACTATGGGCGAATCGGAGGTAGTTTAGTTTCTCACTCTTTAACCAAACGTTGTAGAAAAGCCGTAGCTAGGATGTGCATCAAAGACAATCAACCCTTTAGTATTGTTGAAGATGAGGATTTTCGGAGTTAATGTGGGAAGCAAATCCGAACTTGAACTTCCGTCTAGGTGGACGGTTGCTAGAGATGCTTTATCCATATATCGAGAAGAAACACAAAAGCTCAAAAAATTTAAAAACCAAACCGTGTGTCTCACTACCGACACATGGACGTCCGTGCAAAACTATAACTATATGTGTCTCACGGCTCATTGGGTTGATGATAGTTGGAAATTAAGAAAGAAAATTCTTAATTTTTGTCGAATATCGAATCATAAGGGTGTGGCGATAGGAAACTTAGTTTATTGTTGTTTACAAGAATGGGGTATTACTCGTGTTTTACGGTCACGGTTGATAATCGTCATCTAATGATGGGGCAATTTGGAGGTTACGACTTTGCTTAAAGGACCTAATGCTATATTAGATTGCAAGTATATGCATTTAAGATGTTGTGCTCATATCATCAATCTAGTGGTAAGAGATGGTTTAAAGGAACAAAATTCTTCTATTTGCAAAATTCAAATGCGTGAAGTATTTGAGATCGTCATCGACTAGGCAAGAAAGCTTGAAAAAGGTGTCGAGTTTGAAAAAATTGATTGTAAAAGGAAGCCATGTCTAGATGTTGACACAAGATGGAACTCCACATTTCTTATGTTGGAAGCTATGATCAAATTTGAGAAAGTGTTTGATAGGTATTTTAACATATTACAACATGTATTTCAACGAAACTTTTGACAATCATGGCCTCATTCATTGACTTTTATATATATTTAATCAATAAATAATTATAAATGTCAATCCCAATTATATCTAATACATAAAACAAACAACTTTTATATTGAGTTAATTACATAATTGGTCCTTGTGGTTTGTCGGATCTTGCGGAAAATGTCCTGAACTTTTTTTGACGAGTCATGTCCTCGTGGTATGCAAAAGTTCTGAGGTTTGGTCCTTTGACGGGTCATCTTTGTTAGTTGACCGTTAACTTGGCAAACCAGGGGACGATTTATATAAAAAAAAAAAAAAAAAAAAAAAAAAAAAAAAAAAAAAAAAAAACGAAAAAAACTTTAAAAAGCGATTTAGAACTAAAATCCCTTTAACAATAATAAACCAAAGATCTATCTCTTTTGACTTTACATATGTTTCAAACGGTTTTCCAATAGATAAATCCATTGGTTTCAAAGAGTGGTGGTCTTTGCATAGATTGCCCTTCTTTAAAGTTTTCAGAATCCATGGATCGTTTCAAGTTTATAAAATACAAATTATTTTAGAAATTCTTGAGCAACGAGGCTCTGGTACCAATTGTAGAAAACTAGAAGGGGGGTTGAATAGTTTACCGATTAAAACTTTGTTTTGAAACTTATTGAAAAGATCAATTGATATTGATCTTAGATATGTTAATGAAATATGCAAGCAATATGTAAAGAGTAAATAAGGAAAGAAATGATCAAACCACAACAAGTTGTTTATAGTGGTTCGGTCTACAAGGACTCTTTTTCCTTGCCTACTCCACTCCCGAGTCTCACACTCGAGTTTAACTTCACTAGTCAACAAGCTCCTTTCACCGTGGAGAAAACCTTTACACTTAGCTTACACTATTTCCGACACTAAGCTAGATGTCGAGTTCTTTCCAAGGGTACAATTGTTGGGATTTTATACTCATAACAATTATATATAAAACAAATAACATCATCAAAGCATGCGCGGAAGACAATAGGAATAATATATGTAAGTAATTAACCGAACAAGAAAGTGCGTACCTTTTAGCAATTCGAGAATCAAGCGATGATTAGAACAAGAACAAAACCCAAAACCCTAACTTTAGGGTTTATTAAATTCGACCAACTAAAAGTCGACCACCAAGATTACAAGCTCAGCGTGCTTGTCCTTCGTTCTTGTACACGTACTAATAGCGATTTGATGTGAAAATCTAGTTCCTTGAATCACAAATAAAACCAAACACTTGTTTCTTTAGTTAAGCGAAATCGAAACCCTTATGGTGAGGGGTGTTCGACCGGCTACAAAAGAAAGAGGGAAGAAGAGGAGAAATTAGGTATATTGGTGATCCAAGGTTAGGAGAATAATGAATACAATGGATTGTATTTATAGTTTCTCAAAACTTGGTGACCAAGAAATCCCACCTCCTTGGGTTGGGTAGCCCACGACCGGCCAAGCCATCCCAAAGGGATTCCGGATCCTTCTTGTCCACTAATTTCATTCTTAGTCCTCGTAGTTTATATTTAACGACCGTTAACCAAACCTCATTAAATATTTAACTATCGTTATGTTTTATTTCGTGACTAATAATTAATAATAACATTTTATATATTAATTATTAACATCAACTCTCATCGTAATGTGTGCAATCCGAAGTCTCGAGTTCGAATCCGGTCATACTAATATTAATAATTATCCATAAACCTTTCACTCCCACTGGATATTACTTAATATAGTAATGACATTGGTTAGTCTAGCTTTCACACGCCAATTCCCCGGATCAAATCGAGTATGGTCTCCTCGAAAAACCATTTAATGATTCATCATTTTACTTATCCTTTTGTTACTAATACTACATTAACTATGAATATGGATCAAGTCATTTCATAAGTTAATATTACATTTCTCGTTGTATTTCGATTGAACAAGATTACCAAATCATCTCGAGCGTATTCGGATAGATCTTGGGTAAGGCCTTACAAACATCTTGCCAATCCTACGAGGGGCCCAAATATAGTATTATACTTTGAAACAAATTCAAAGGAACAAATTCTCTTGACTACAAACATAACTCATGAACTTTGTAACACTTAGAAAATAGCCCTTATAACTACCGATTCACGGATAGCGTTAGACTATCTTTACACAAATGCACTACATTCATAATGATTATCGGTATCTCAAGTCCGAGGATAAACACTTCATGATATACTTAATGACAAAGATCCATAAAGTATCATCATGTAAAGTTGGGATAAGTCCTATATTCAATTCATTGAATATCATGTGAATTGGCATGTCCCGCATCAATATACTTAAAGTATATTCTACAAAACTCAGATTTGTCTTAATTCAATGACATTCCCACATCATTGATCGACAACGAACTTTTAGAATAACATAAGTTATTCACGGATTAAACATGCAAATATAGGATATAATATTAAGAAAATGAAAATAAACATAACCAATATTTTATTTCATTTAAATAATATTTGTTCAAAACATCCCTTATCCAAATACTAACTAGATCAATGCATGATAATACTTGTTAATGAATTATGCCTCAAGTAATGACACTCATACTTGTTGACAAGACATAATTTCAACTAACTTTGATCTATTGAAATTTTGAGAATACTTATTTCAAGAATTCAACTAGTGAAGTTCTTGTGTGTGTGCATTCAAAATATCTTGACATTGCCACATAATATTTCATAAAGTGTGTGATATCCTCAAGCACCAATTTATGACAATCAAACTTTTAAACATTTTTAAAGTTTAAAGTATTCTTATTCTTTATTGTATAATGCAACTATGCTCTTAGTTGAGCACAACTAGTTCACATGGCCATTTACAAGGATGAAATCCTCCCATGACTAGTATTGAGTATCATCTCAATTATACCAGCATCATTGTATACAAACAACAATATGCTCTTTAAAATCTCCGTAAACTTCAATATCTATAGTGTAATGTTTGATACCTTCAAACTTTCAAGTTTGTTGGCTATGACAATTCTGTGACAATTTACTGTATTGCTCATCCTTAGAATTTTGAGAGCAAATCCAGGTGAGGAATGTAATTCTAGATTCAAACATATTCTATTAGAATATTCATTACACCAGTTATCTAATAACTTCATTAGATATCAATGTTGTCAAATCGTCTTGCATTCAAGCATGATACAACAATCACATGATGTTCATGAAATATCCTTGTATCAAACTAAGATTTTATTCATGTTCTACATATCCATTTTACAAATGATATATCATGTTCTTTTAGACTCATTTATTTAATACCGCCATGTTTACTAACAATAAACATATACTCCAAGGTTGTATGTCTTATTTTCTAAATCTTTCAAGTGAAGTTCCATTCCAAACCAGAACTTAACATTTTATCTTAGATGGAATGTTACTACCCATATCATATAAGATTTAAATAAAATAAACATAATACTCCCACTAGCTTTCAGGAATACTTAGAAATTATCTTATTTTAATTTAAAACCAAAACTTGGATTTAATAGTTAAACATAAGAATCCTTTCCTAGATGCATGCATATATCCATTAATGGATCCTTGCCTTTAGTACATTTCCAAAGATTATGTGAATTCATAAAACTCCTTTGTATTACTTATCGTCCTCATAAAAGTAATCACACAACAAAGAGTCTTTGATATTCATTGTCATATTTCATATAAATGAAATTAAGTATGACAATCATAATCATTATATATTTAATATGCCAAGGAAAGAATATTCAATCACAGTTAATCGCTTAAGTGTGATTAATAATCTTGTCACAAGCCATGCATTAAACACATGTACAATTTTGTCCATATGATTTCTACACAAAGAATTTAAACCGCTAGGGTTTTCCTTCCTTTGAAGAAACTCATCTTTATTAAGATAAACCAAATTTACAAAGTTGATTATCTCTTTGGACAGCATCTTAACATTCATAGTATGAATAATTTACCACAATTCAATATTAGGTAATATATCATTATGATTAACGGGTTTACCATGATCACGTAATTCATATTTCTCATCATATCAAATATCGAGATATCCTTGCGGATCTATGAATGAGAATTCCATCATTTGAGGTATATCATATATGACCTCATCATGATATTCACTAGTGTGCTTTAGAAGATTATGTGTTTTGTAATTGTAATTTAATCTCTTCAAGATCTAAACAAAACTCCCACTTGCTTTTGTAATTTAAAGACTATCTATAAATACTTTAGCAATTAGAACAACACTAAATTGTTTTCTTGTGGGATATTACAAAACACATTGACAGTTCGTAAATCTTGTTCGTTAATAACCTACTCCATAAGTAGTTTTAACAAATCAGAACTTCAATATAAGACTCAATGTGATTCCTCACATTCCATACTAAAATGGTGTCTTAATAATCTTCTAGGTTTGAGTTTTATTAAGTATATCCAATCAATACTCAATTTTCTAACCTTGATAACTTTTGGAAGAAAAGAAGATATAGTTATCTTGAATCAAACAATATAACAAATATTTGATTCTTCTAACTGAACATTCCTTATACATACAGTATTTCATTAGAATTAATATTGTAAGACAATCTAACAATATTTAAGATAAACATATTCCTTTTGGCCTACCTATTTACCAACTAAGTCAACTTAATGGTATAATAGAATATCCAAGCCAATTGCATGTTTTATAACATAAGTATTCTTTGACCAAGTCAAAAAACATAACAGTTATAGTATCTTACTTTATATTATAAGTCTTTAAAAGACTTCATGTTTGTGAGTCTATACATAAACACATAACCATGTATAATTTAAAGTTATTATGAACACCACGCCATGGTTTCAATTAATTAATTTTCAAGTTAATAAACTACTCTATCTATTTATGTCATTCTAAAAATACATAAATATTTAAGATAGTATTACTTTATTTATTTATGTCATTCCAAGAAGTGTCCAACTTAAGAAACTGTAAAAACATCCACGCCCGATCCCACGACAAGTGGAGATTTACCTTGAGATTACAATCTAGCCAAGATCTCACTTAAAACTAAAATGTAACTTCAAGTGTTTCTATATTTTGAATGACATAAGACATAAAAGTAGTCTATGCTATAATCTTGACACATGTTCTTTAAGCAAGACAATCTTATTAGAATGTTAATCTCTTGTCATACGATCAAGAGAATCCATTAATCATATTTGTATGTGTTGTTCCTTTGCACACAATAAATGCTTCTCCCACTTGTGCATAGAACAACACCATATAGCACACAAACAACACGACTTGCATTTTGTTTATGTGAACAATATGATAGTGTCATAGATATATATAAGCATTACAAGTAGATGTAGGACCACTGAATTATCAAGGAATCATTCATGACTATCCTTGAGAATATGAATGTCTACATTTTGAACGTAATGTATTATCTCAAGAAAATCTAGAAATAATCGAGTCACTACCAAGATAATAAATCTTGTAACTCCCAATTGAATTAGACAACGTTACAATAATGTCATATTCGAATACACCACAATACTCCCACCGGATTTGACAACATTGTAAGTGTTTCATTAACCGTGAAAATAGCGTGCTATTACGTTACTACCCCTTGTAAGACCATTCGTAACAATTACTTAGGTACTAAAGAGTGTATTCTACTCAGAGATGATGGATTATCCATCAATGCTATTAACTTGAAAAATTGAGCATGCAATTTCTTCCATAATAGGTCTACTATCCCACACATGGTGTGTAGCACCTTTAATTGGTCAAATCAAAACAACTAGATAATATATACTAGTTTGTCTTTTACCAATTTTGTGGTAATTAGTCTAGCTTCTAATTTTAATAACTCATAAAATGTCAAACATGTTTTCTAGATGACCAAAATGTCATATAAGAATTCAATCACCAACAGAGGGTAATGAAATCTCTTAAGGAAAACATTGTGTGCGATTTTATTAACTATTAAAGTTGCTATGAGTTATATTAGAATTTAGACAATTCTAATGTTCCTAACATACCTTTATCAATCATGAAAAGGAATAGGATTGAGTCACACTCTTCTTCCATGGAAAAGAGTTTATGTTTGTCTTCGATAATTTTTCTTGATCAAACATTCGTTTGAAAACGAACTAGATCAATTTACCAAAGCCCAAACTACGTTTACGGTTTAATGTTGCATTAATACAATCAAAAGAATTAACAAAATTCAATTTTGAGTATTTTCGATAATTAAATCTTTCAAGAAAATAAAATACCCTTGGTCAATATTCATATTAACCATAGAATTTTCCTTGAATCTAGGACCCTCATTATCATAGTTTCACCACATCGGTTGATGCGCTAGTGATGAAAGTATAGAATAGGTAATTGTCGAAGAACAATAATTGACAAACAAGTTTGCAATTCCTAGAAAATATGGGATTTACAATTTTGCCAAACAATTATGCAAAATGTAAGCATGTTTCATCCCATCTTATGCCTTAAGTCATAGGTCTCACTAACTAACTTAATTAAGTTGTCTAACTTAGAAGCGCAAATCATAAAGTGAGGTCTCACACAACAAAATAATTCACCTTGTCATTGTAATCTAGATCAAGGTCTCACATAACTAAATTACAACTTCAAGTGTTTCATATCATTAGATGGCATAAAATTAAATTTAAAGGGTACAATTTTGACGTGTAATCAAAACTTATGTATAAAGAAGCATGCATACAACTTTATAGCATAATATTTTGAAAACCTTACATAAGATTTTAATTGCTAAGATTAAATTCTACAAAGTTTTAATCGATCGTTGAGAAACTTACAACTTTGCTCTAAGATGCTTCGTACATAGAATGGTTATACTAGGTAGCTCAATCGAACTCGCGAGGGCGAGGACCGGTGGCGTAAAAGTATAACCTTAGACATCCATTCGGTGAGGCCGTGCTCACTTGATAACGCTACACGCGTCGTTCGGGGTCAAAGGAACTTCCTTTTCTTGAGCAAGTTTTATAACACCCTAGGCGGTGAACCTAATCGTTGTAGTGTAGTAATTAGGGTAAGCCACGGGTATTGATATCGTTCTCTGGGGAATAGGAATGCTAGTAGGGAGTTACTACGCTAAGGTTAAGGTTGAGGAAGATTATTTTTATCTTTTATATTTTATGAAAATGAAAAGTACGAATCTCGGGTATTGGATTTGGGGGTTGGTATTTCTACCGATTACTCTACTATTATCTAATTATCTAAACTAAGGTTGTGGGAGTCTATGTCTAATTAATGTGTGCTCGTATGATAGTTTAAAGATGTGTTTACTTAGTTTGTATTACTCCTTAATTATCTCCTATTGATGGTTGAGTGTCACGTCTTATTCCTAGTTGCGTTGTGTTTCTAAAGTTGTAGGGTGTCGTTTCTCCCAACTCTTTGAACTTACCAAAGGGTCTTGTCTACAAACCCACTAGAGATTATAGACTCCTACTCTAAGGCGCTCTTGGATGGTTTAGACTACAATCACTCGGTAATTATACTCTATGGTTCACAAAGATGAATCAAGCATTAAGTGCACAACGGATGACCTATCGCATTACTAGATCATAAATCAACTAAGATAAGAAACAACCAATCAATATTCAATAATTAAGTTTCATACTTCCTAAGCAAACACACAAATAAATTAGCGGGACATGGAGAACATGCAAGCATACACACAAATAATCAAAGACATAATTGAATTAATGAAGCAAAGACTTATCTTGGTGTAAGATAGGGTTAAAACCCTAAAATCTTGTACAAGACACCTTAGGTTCGGTTTTAGGTTTTACTCCAAAGACTCTCCACACAAAGGCGAAAAATTCGGATTCTATATATAAGATTACAATTGCGGCGGCGTCACCTTATGTTTAGTGGCCGTCGTGTCGCCATTCGTTAGGGTTTCGTCTTGGCCACGTTAACCTTGCGATGGCGTCACCTTATGTCCGTGGCGCCGTCCTCTTGACCGGCGTCGTCTGGATTGCATCTAGGCCGTCCGAGTGGCGACGGCCTACTCTTTCACCACTAGGCGCCGTCTCTTGAAAATCTGAGTTTTGGGTTACGTCCGTCACAATAGTGCAGGACGGCGTCGCAAATAGCTTTGGCGCGTCGCCTTCTACATTCAAACAGCTGTGAGTGCCTTGATTTCGACTTTGGCCATTTTCTTCATATATTCGCGCCTTTTCGTCCAAATAAGTGCCATTCCGACATTTTGCCTTCACGAGACCTAAAAGTGAAAAGGAGCGATATTAAGCAATAACGGATACAAAAGTGATCAAATAAGGACTTAAGCGACCCTCAAAATGGTACCTTTTAAAACCTTATCAAATATCCCTACACTTGTTATTTGCTTGTCCTCAAGCAAATGTGCTTTAATTAATTTATAAGTTAGGGGTCATTCGACATTAATTCAAAGCGGTCCACAACACATATAAGCCCATAAAAGTCATAACAAGCACGGAATACATACTAGCACCTCATGGGGTGTTTGGATACTCGCATCTCTCTCGGTGTATATATGAAACATAACAAAAAGGAAATGGAAGATAAACACTCATTAACGGTCCTAGTACATAGATTACCATAGGCTTGAGAATAGATCAAACCTCCATCGCTTTGGCGTAAGCACCTAGGAAAGACTATCAAAGAGGTCTTTAAAGGGTTGTAACGTTAGGCTTACGGTAGGAAATAAGGGTTTGGTGGGATAGGCTATTTAGTGGTGGCAAGTCAAAAATCTCTATGTTAAATGCATATGAAGAATGGCGTTGCTAAGCCAAGACTCGACACTCTAAACTTTAGATAAGCGAAATAAACAAACATAAATTTAAAGGATAGATGTAGGATGGTAGCAGTTTTTTTTGTTTTTTTTTTTTTTTTTTTTTTTTTCATACTTTTACTCTACCATCCTCTAAGATAACATCAAAATACTAGGGATTTATAAGCATATCCTACACTTGAGTTTTATTACTCTAACACTAATTTGACCCGATTTGAAAAGATTAAAACACTTGGGGTACATTATTACGCAAACAAAGGGAATTTGAATTTAACGTTCCCTTCCGTCATTTCATAAACTTTAACTTTTCCATGAATCCCAATCATCCCAAAGCTGTATACAAAGGATATGACTCGACTTAGCAACTTATGCAAGCAACTAGATAATTGAACTAAGGGTTTAGGGTGATAACAAATAATGCACTAAAAGTGAGTGCATAAGGGGTAGGCTAAAGCGATTTGGGTGTATATTTGGGGTGGGGTGTAAACAATGCTCTTCATTGATATTCGGAAAAACCGAAATATCACGAGAACCGCGAAAAGGATAGGCTCGAGGGGTTAACTAGGGGTATCGTGTACTAAAAATGAGTACAACGCAAAGGGTGTGGGGAATTACTCAACCGATGTGGAAGAAGTAATTATATTACGGTTATCAAACAAGGGTTATCCTAATGCCTCTTATCATTTAGTTATTCCTAACTACACAAGTGTAGCCTCACTTGCGATCTCGGAATGCATCACAAAACAAGTTCTAGAATCTAATATACTACGGTTCACACTCTAAGCATTAAAGATGAATGCTTTTATTCCTACTAATCTAAGGCGATCCTCGCATTTTGGGTGGAATTTGGGTGGTAAGGGTTTTGTGCTAGTCATGCAACTTCCTATCCGTGAGGCGCTTTTGTTAAGACTAATGGCCCACTCCTATATGTCATGAAAAATTTTAAATTTGGTGCCAAAATTACCCTAACCGACATTTTCTCATGGTTTATTACACAAATGCAATTAGACAAAGCAAATAGTCAAGGATAAGCATAGTTTCAAAGTTCCGTTTATTTTCCTCCCTACACTTAAAGCGAACATTGTCCCCAATGTTCCCAGAAATATCAAAGATATGATAAAGAAGGTAATTAAAAGCGAAAAAACTAATACTCCCGATTAGCTCGGTAGGATCCGTGTAAAGTGGTGGTTAAATTCTTTTCAAGAAGAATTATTGCGTGAAAAGCTCCTTCCAATCTTATGTAACTTCTTCTTGACAAACTAAACTGCACACTTGAAGAAAACAAACGAAACCTTCGCGTAAAATCGGCGGTAATAATATATATAAGACTCGATTTAAACTAGGATATAATGCTTGTGGAATGGATGTTTACTGAATTTCTAAGAAAATTAAGACACGGAAAATTCCAAAAATTTATAAGTAGCTCGAAAAAGCGAGAAAAAGTAATCGATGTTTTACTCCTTCACGGCCGTCGGTTGCAATCTGACGCCGTCGGTTATCTGACAAAAAGCGGTGCGATTTTACGGAAAAATTATGGAAAATTTACATCTTTAGAATCGGAAAAATCTACGCAAAACATCCATTATGACTCGATACAAGCATTTGACTCGAACAAACAAACATATATATCTTTTAGTTAATTGTTATTCTCATGTTTACGTTTCTTTTGAAAGCGTGTGTAATCCTCCTACACTTATCCCTTATGTAAAATACCTTTATATGCAATTAAGGCGAGGTTAAAAACAAAATAAAGCATTTTACAAATTTAAACATGAGGATAAACAATTAATAAAAGATATATGACACTAACAAGCAAACAATTAAGCATGGGTTGCCTCCCACGAAGCGCTTTTCTTTATTTAAGAGTCTTGTAGCTAGACTCATAGTCGTGCTCCTACGTGCCGATATCGTAAGTCTATCCTCAACAATGTCGTAAGGATCAAACTTATCATTCAAGTTCCTAGTAGTACGTTCGGTTAAATATGCCTTTTCAAACATCTCACCATCGGGATCATAGATTTGTATCCTAATGTGCCACCTTCCATTACCATCACTAGGCGGTCTATTCCAATTCCACATGTGTTCGGTTTCTCAACTATCCATTTATTCATGACAAGGTTAACGAGCAAGCTTCCTAGGAACTCGGTCATCTTCCTAAATACTAAGGCGTCCTCGAGCGGGTTCACTTCTATGTCCCTAGCCATTTCTTGTTCTTGGAAAGTTCTTTGCACTAGCAAAGGCCTTATCTAGGTAAAAGGTCTTTGGGGCCTATGATTTTCTTATCAATCCAAGGTCCATATCGAGAGGCTCTCTATCCAACCCTATCTCTTGTGGGATTTCCTCATCCTTATAGTATGTATGCTTTTTAACATCGTAAGCGGATCTAGCACTCCCTCTCCTACCACTATTTTGGACATCTTACAATCGATGATGGCACTAGCGGTAGCTAAAATCCTCTTCCAACTAGTAATGGGCATGTCGGGTCCTTATTCATGTCTAGTACATGAAAGTCGGCCAAAAGAGTCAACTCTCCAACATGTACTACCATGTCCTTTATTATTCCTACGGACGTGCTATACTACCGTCCGCTAATCCTAAGATAGTTTCCGTTGGTTCAATTTTACCTAGGTTGAGGCTTCTATGAAGGGACAGCGGACGAGATTGATGCATGATCCTAAATCGGCTAAAGCATCGAGTGGCTTGGAAGTTCCAAGTCTACGGAAGAGTGAATAGCCGGGATCATCTAACTTCTTAGGTAAGTTGTTTCGCACAAAGGCGGACCCATGTTTCCCAAGCCTAAGTTCTAACTCATATTTTTCTTTTAAAGCATTATAATAAGGTGCATGAGCTAAGACTTCAAGAATCGGTTTTCTTGATGGAGTTCCTTGTACTCCTCCTCTAAACTAGGTTTGGATTCTTGGTTGACGGTTTTCTCAAGAGTAGGCTTTTCCAAAGGTGCGGGGCCTTGGTATCTCTTGGATGGCTTGGAACCCTTTTGATAGCATTTACCGAGTGAATCGTTGGATGAGAGGGGCATGGATGTGCATTCTCCCATGGTGAGCGAGAACATGAAGTCGATGCAATCGAATTCACTTTTGGGTTCTTTATGGTATCACTTGGGAGTGCTCCAACTTCCCGCTCATTGAAGGCTTTTAAGAGGGCATCAAGCTTGGTTGTCATCTCGCTTTGTTTTGCTTAAAATCGGCTTCAAGCTTATTCAATCGAGTTTCTTGAGATGACAAAAATCTAGATGCAATTGCCTCAAGATTAGTAGGGTTCCGGTATTAGAAGAATTGAACCTATTAGGCGAACTAGATGAGCTTTGGGGTGTGCTTGAGTTTTGGTTCCACTTAAGATTAGGGTGATTTCTCCATGAGGGTTGTATGAGTTTCCTAAGTTGTTTTGTTCGGGTTTGAAAGTGTACCACTTGTCTCCCGCTCCGTCGATGCGTATGGGCGTAGTCATAAAAGCTTGTTCGGAGAGCCTTGTGCAATCACGAGTGTCATGGGGACCACTGCATAACTCACAAGGTAGAGTGATTTGATTCACTTGTCGTGAGGACTTAGGATTTTGTAGGAGCTCATGAGGAATTTAACTTGATCTTCAAGTTCGATTATCCTACGGTCGGGAGGAGGCAAGGAGATTGCCTTGACGGTTTTGGGCAGCTCACGGGGTCATCCAACTTTCGTTGTCATAGAGGCAAGGTCCTCTATTATTTCCCATGATTCTTCTGCGGTGAGATCACTAAGTTTTCCACCGGCCGCTTGGTCAATGGATCGCTTAGTGGGAAAGTTGACATGATCATAAAGATTTGGACTTGGAGCCAAAGATCAATGCCGTGATGAGGGACTTTATGAAGTAAGTCCTTGAATCGGGTCCATGCTTCGTAGAGATTCACCTTGGCGTTGTTGGAACATCAAGATGTCATTCCTAAGCTTAGTGGTTCTCCCGGTGGGAAAAATTGAGCAAGGCGAGAGGTAAGATCATCCCACTTGAGATGGAGCCGGTGAAAGTCGCTCAAGCCAATTACTAGCTTGGTCCCGTAGAGAATTGGAAGAGCGGTAGCGTGGTCTCCCGAGTAGTAGCATCAAGGTCGATGGAATCGGCGATTTTGAGAAATCCCTCGGATCTTGATTTGGATCTTGAGCGAAGTCCATGGAATCACATCCGTTTGCACCAACCGGATGGTGTCGGATCGCAGGCCGTAGTTTGGGCTTGGTCGGGAAGCTCAATGGTGTTCCTATAGCCTAAGTGGCTTGGTCTTGAGTATTCACCAAGAGTACGGGCTCTTGGTGGGTCATTTGGTGGTATGTTGATGAATGGTAGTGGGTTATCACCTTCCATGATGAAAAGTGATGGGGTTCTGAACAAAGGTCACGAAGAAGGGGATAGACTAAGAAATCTAAAAATGAGAAAAAGTTTACTTGATAGGAATCAAGCAAAGAAACCTAAGCGAGGTGGACTACTAACTAGCTATTCTATTCCCGTGAGCGCAAAAACTTGATAACGCTACACGCGTCGTTCGGGGTCAAAGGAACTTCCTTTTCTTGAGCAAGTTTTATAACACCTAGGCGGTGAACCTAATCGTTGTAGTGTAGTAATTAGGGTAAGCCACGGGTATTGATATCGTTCTCTGGGGAATAGGAATGCTAGTAGGGAGTTACTACGCTAAGGTTAAGGTTGAGGAAGATTATTTTTATCTTTTATATTTTATGAAAATGGAAAGGTCTGAATCTCGGGTATTGGATTTGGGGGTTGGTATTTCTACCGATTACTCTACTATTATCTAATTATCTAAACTAAGGTTGTGGGAGTCTATGTCTAATTAATGTGTGCTCGTATGATAGTTTAAAGATGTGTTTACTTAGTTTGTATTACTCCTTAATTATCTCCTATTGATGGTTGAGTGTCACGTCTTATTCCTAGTTGCGTTGTGTTTCTAAAGTTGTAGGGTGTCGTTTCTCCTAACTCTTTGAACTTACCAAAGGGTCTTGTCTACAAACCCACTAGAGATTATAGACTCCTACTCTAAGGCGCTCTTGGGATGGTTTAGACTACAATCACTCGGTAATTATACTCTATGGTTCACAAAGATGAATCAAGCATTAAGTGCACAACGGATGACCTATCGCATTACTAGATCATAAATCAACTAAGATAAGAAACAACCAATCAATATTCAATAATTAAGTTTCATACTTCTAAGCAAACACACAAATAAATTAGCGGGACATGGAGAACATGCAAGCATACACACAAATAATCAAAGACATAATTGAATTAATGAAGCAAAGACTTATCTTGGTGTAAGATAGGGTTAAAAACCCTAAAATCTTGTACAAGACACCTTAGGTTCGGTTTTAGGTTTTACTCCAAAGACTCTCCACAAAAGGCGAAAAATTCGGATTCTATATATAAGATTACAATTGCGGCGGCGTCACCTATGTTTAGTGGCGCCGTCGTGTCGCCACTCATTAGGGTTTCGTCTTGGCCACGTTAACCTTGCGGCGTCACCTTATGTCCGTGGCCGTCCTCTTGACCGGCGTCGTCGGATTGCATCTAGGCCGTCCGAGTAGCGACGGCCTACTCTTTCACCACTAGGCGCGTCTCTTGAAAATCTGAGTTTTGGGTTACGTCCGTCACAATAATGCAGGACGGCGTCATAGCATTTTTGTACATCGCGCTTACATTTAGCAACTGTGCCTTGATTTCGACTTTGGCCATTTTCTTCATACATTCGCCTTTTAGGTCCAAATAAGTGCCTTGATTTTGACTTTGGCCATTTTCTTCATATAAATAAGGACTTAAGCGCCCTTTTTAAAACGTCATCAAATAAGTGCCATTCCGTTCAACCATTTAGTGCCTTCACGAGACCTAAAAGTGAAACAGGAATTTCGATATTAAGCAATAACGGATACAAAAAGTGATCAAATAAGGACTTAACTAAACGACCCACATCAAAATGGTACCTTTTAAAACCATTAACTAGGACTTTCATCAAACATGTGTATCACTTAACAATTAATCAATAAACAAAAACAATACTCCATGGCAAAACATGCATGTTCCACCATGGATTCCATATAACAATTATCACCCAAGATCGCATATTACATGTCACATAACAATTATTCATTAATTAACCACATAAAATTAGCATACAATCCTAGGGTTTCTACAAGTTTTACAAAATTAAAACCTAATAAAATAAAATAAGGGTAATCGACCCATACATTAAAAATTAGGGTTTGAATTCAAAACCTTAGAAACCATAAAAGCATGCATATAATCATAAAGATCCAATTTTATGTGTTTGATAATTAATTACATCATATTAACTGACTCGTGATGCCCTTTGTTGGGATTTTATACTCATAACAATTATATATAAAACAAATAACATCATCAAAGCGTGCGGTGAAGACAATAGGAATAATATATGTAAGTAATTAACCGAACAAGAAAGTGCGTCTTTTAGCAATTCAAGAATCAAGCGATGATTAGAACAAGAACAAAACCCAAAACCCTAACTTTAGGGTTTATTAAATTCGACCCAACTAAAAGTCGACCACCAAGATTACAAGCTCAGCGTGCTTGTCCTTCGTTCTTGTCTGCACACGTACTAATAGCGATTTGATGTGAAAATCTAGTTCCTTGAATCACAAATAAAACCAAACACTTGTTTCTTTAGTTAAGCGAAATCGAAACCCTTATGGTGAGGGTGTTCGATAGGCTACAAAAGAAAGAGGAAGAAGAGGAGAAATTAGGTATATTGGTGATCCAAGGTTAGGAGAATAATGAATACAATGGATTGTATTTATAGTTTCTCAAAACTTGGTGACCAAGAAATCCCACTCCTTGGGTTGGGTAGCCCGACCGGCGAAGCCATCCCAAAGGGATTCGGATCCTTCTTGTCCACTAATTTCATTCTTAGTCCTCGTAGTTTATATTTAACGACAGTTAACCAAACCTCATTAAATATTTAACTATCGTTATGTTTTATTTCGTGACTAATAATTAATAATAACATTTTATATATTAATTATTAACATCAACTCTCATACGTAATGTGTGCAATCCCGAAGTCTCGAGTTCGAATCCGGTCATACTAATATTAATAATTATCCATAAACCTTTCAACAACTACTCCCACACACAATGTATTTTGAGGACTAAAATACTAACCACTCACACTCACAAGATTATGATGGTTTAATACAACAATGAAGTATGAATCAACACTAGATCATACAACACTAAACAAACAAGACTTCCAACTTCTCGTTTGAAGCTTGAATGTGACTTGATCTTCTTTGCTACAAAGAGATCACTACTATGATATGAAACTAAGTTAGAAAGGTTAGATAGAAGATATGTATGAGAGTATGATAGAAAGGGATGAAAACTACTTGGTTTGGCATTCTATTTATAGCCAAAATGGACGGGGCGTCCACGGACCTTGAGAACCTTAAAGGGTTCCTTGAGTGTACCGTTTGGTACCGCCAGTCTGACGACAAAGATATCAAAATCTTTCTAAAGTCAACTATATCTAAGTAAGATTGTGCGAGATATGAAGAGTCAATCACATGAAAATATCTAATGAAATCTTTCAATGATTTCCATGATCGTCACATGATGTCATATGTTGTATTTATTTTTAGAAATATCAAGTATCTTAAGTAGTGTTTGGTTTTAAGAGCACAACACATTCTAAAACTACTATCATACATAATGATTATAATCATATCGGGATGTTCTAATCGTAAATGTAAATCTTGAATGATGAATATATTGTTTGAAAAAGCTTGTTTTAATATCTATTAAACTCGACAAGCTTTAAGCTTTTATACAAATTAAATTTACTTTTGTCGTTAACAAAACTTAGGTAAAGATCAAAAATATAAATAACGTTTAATGACGATATTTGTATTAACAAAGTTTACTAGCAGAGTACTCGTATGATGTGGCGGCGGTGTAATAAAATTTGTGGCGATGAATGTTTTTTAATTTCAAGTTTTTTGTTTCAACAACTTTTATAGATAGTGAAAATTTTATATTTTAGTAACTTTAACCATATTGATCCATGTTGGTCCTTTAAGTTGCGTAAATTATGTTTTTATGTTGGTGTTTTAAGTGCTTGGATTATTGAATTTTAATAACAGATGATTGGTAGCTTGATTAGATTGTATCATGTGGTAAAATGATTATATTTTTGAGTAAGAGAGTAATTTAACAAGAATATTAATTGCAGGTATTTAATATACATTGTTGTGTATAAATTAATTGTACATAAAACTTTAATATCCGTATTTGCTTAAAATCGATATTAGAAAATCTTAAAAAAATTTAATAAAGATGTTCTAATCTTCATTATATTTTAGAGAGAAAGACGTTATATAAAGTGTACACCAATGAAAGGTTTGTTCTTGACTCTTGGATAAGCTTATGTATGATAGTTGCTTGTAACAAATGTATAGGTTTCATGAACATATGTCAAAATGCATTGGAAAGTTAGTATAAAAATAGGTTTACCAAAGAAAGTACTGTATGTTTGGTGTTACCAAACTTTCTCAATTCATTATTTTGGGTAAAATTCAATCAAACCCCAAATAAAAGTACGAATTAATCACATTTTTGTTAAGTATTAATTTCATTTCATTCATTGTATTTAGACACGAATTTTTTATGTCCCATCCATTAGTGGCTTAGTGCACTCAAAAATATCATTTAGTAATATTTTCAAGCAAAATAAAATAGAAGCTCGGGACATAAAAGTATATCTTAACCGATTATTAATCCATGACCCCTTTTTTGGGCATAACATTTTTTGTTATGGACTTCTTATGCCAATAAAATTGTTTTCGAAATTTTTTTTTGAAAAAAAATTATTTTCGGAAAAAATAAATGGTCTTTGTGGTTTGCTTAAATTGTAGATTTCGTCCTTGAAATTGAGGGGATGAAGGCGAGTATTTGGTCGTTTCAATTTGGTTGGGGGCGAAAATGAACTCAACTTTTCCTCTCGGGAGGCCGCTGCACTTTCGAAAACTCGAGGGAAATCGCAATTTGAAGCAAACCACGGGGATCATTTATGCAATTTACTCTAAATTTTTATAAATCATATATAGATATAAAGAATTTCTTTTAAACTTGTGGTAATTCGATTTCAGTAGTTGACCGTCTTGGATTCATTTCGGAAATTTCGTTTAGCCCGTCTTGGGTCAATTCGAGCCCATTAGTGCGTTGCTCGTTCGAGAACTGAGTATTTGTATAACGTCTTTATTATTTGTATTAGTGACGTTTAATGCGGGAATTGTGTTTACGTTATTTATCTGATATCTTGATAATTCTTTTCTTATGTAAAGTGTGTTTTAAAGTTAATTGCATTTTTGGTTCTTGTGGTTTGGCCAAATTACAGGTTTGTTCGCAAAAGCTTTGAAAGTCGGTGATAGTCTCCGTTTTAAAGTTTGAATTGCGTTTTTGTCTGGATAAAGTTAAATGGTAAAATACTTTGTTTCTTTATAAAAAGACAATGGTAATTTGGTGCGTTTCACACGAATAAGACAAAAAAAATCTGGCCCAAATTTCAAAATAAGGACTATCGTTCTGACTTTTAAAGTTTTGAGAATAAACCGCAATTTGACCAAACAACAAGGACAAAAATGAATTAACTATGTTTTCAATAACTACATTAATTGTATTTATTAACCAGTTAATTAATTAATAACATTAAATATTTGACCACATTAATAAAGCTTTGTATTTTGTAGATTAAGCTTTAAGACTTGTAAGTTATATAGTAAAGAAATTAATGTTAGAAAATATGTTTTATCGAAAGGTTTCTATAATTAGCAAACTAAACTTTTAATTATTCCTATTTATAGAAGACCTGCGTGCTTTATTAGATAAGTAAGATATCTATATATAGTTAGCAACAAACTTTTTATTTATAGAAAAATACGATTATTACATAAAGCAAGGTCAATATATCCGGATAATCATGTCATCGTATTTGCCATGAAATATCCATATGTTTATTTAACACATGTTATTTTTTTAAAATTTTTTATGGTGTTCGTTTCATGATGGATTATTTGGAGTTATCGAAAGAAGTTAATTTTCTTGTCTGATGTTTCAACAAAGGCATCTTTATTTAATTTTATTGGTCATCATTTTTATTTTAGTTATTTTAGAGACTCGATTCTGTTCTCCTCCACACAACTTGCGTGAATCACGTAAGATAAGCTATACACGTAGACAATGAACAACTACATCGAATAAAAACCAATCATATAAAGATAACATGTTTGGTAGAAAGCATTCTTAAAGCTTTTATCCTTTTATGTTAAGAAAAAACATCTTTTAATAGAAAAAATAAAATAAAATAAAATAAAAAATTAAATTTGTATTCAAGTACAATTGATTGTTTCACCAAAAGATTTGTGTATCAATGATAACTCATTTGTATGAAAAGTTTTTCAAGCAAATGTTTGTAGGTTAAAGTCATGTTTAAAACATATGAGATAGATTTGTAGTATAAATATTGTGAGATAGTTAAAATTATTGTTATTGAAAAAAATTAAAATTATTGTTATTGAAAAAATAATAATAAAAAAATTTGCTTTATTATTCATTAAGCAAACAGGACTTAATTCTGTAATAGCTATAGTTAACAAAAAAAAAATTATAAAATCAAAACTTCAAAAATAAACACATTTATACTATTTTCGATAACCATAAAACAGGTCGTAGTGGATGCAACATTCACGCGTAAAGAAGCAACAACAACGCCTCATCACCACCACACCACACGTAATTGGTATTTTTTGTGTTAGTTTGATGGTTCGCTTCACCAAACGAAAACAAAGAGTTGTGTGGTCTAAGACTTTGTGTAGCAATGAACCACACTACACGTGGTTCGCCTATTTGGCACAACTTTTACGCGTCAACAACCATTACACCCCTCCATGAAGCATGCTTGAAGCAACAAAATCAAGATGCTTCGGCGATGCAAACCACTTAACAAAAAGAAAGAAAAGTGTGTGTGTGCGTGTGTTCGTGTTGTGTTGTATCTTTGAGTTTTAGAGGTATTTATAAACGGTTAGGAAGTTGCTAACCACTATGAAGATTTGGTAATGAATATGTGATAGAAGTGTATGCTTATGTGACGCTTATGTGACACATGAACATCCAATATCATTACTATCAGTCAAAGTAACATATAATCCACATTAGAAAACTTCAAATCTTGTATTTATAAACCTTTGGCTCAAAACAAGACCGTCCCATCCCTTTAGATACAAATGTATGTGATCTCATAAAAATGACCGGTGTCTTATAGAGGTTTTGTCAACACAAGGGCAAATATTAGTGAATCATAGCTTGAAGGAAAATGCTAAATATTCATACAAGTCCTCTTACTTATAATCATGTTCGCAAAATTATTACACTTGAAAAGATAATTGAAGGATATTAGGAGAGAGAAATAGTTAACTACACATATCTTATTCAAGGATAAGTAAGATAATGAGTAAAAGAATTTTGCAAGAAATATACATATATGCTCTAAAGCTAGGTGTAACGGTCATTTGACTAATCACATCTATTTTAATGTCACATAAGCTTTTCAGCACATCAGCTTTTTCAGACGTAATGGTCACCACTTAACAAACCACGAAACTCATTTTTTAAACATTGCTAATAAATACTAAAATTAAATTTTCGTTAAGATTTAGAAAATTACATTACTAATTAACAAGATAACGCATAAAATAACAATTTCTTGTGCTCCACGTTAAATGTGTTCCACCAAATCAACACGAAGATGTTGATGTGTTTCAGTCGATTTTAATTGTCTTATAATATGTAACGTTTGTTCGGACAAGGCCATCCTTACGATGTATATTCTCTGGATAAAAGGTGAGAGACATTTTTTGTATTTTTTGTTCATTATTATTTTTCTTATCATATTATGTAATATGATACATGTGTACATCATATTTTTTTTTAATTTTATCCATAGACACAGGTCATGCGGGATTGGCTATTACACTCCATTTTTTCTTTAGCATGCCAAGTGCTCGTTCCACATCTTTCATTGCCGCTTCATGCGCTTGCTTATACCGTATTCGCTTTACGTTACTGGTATTTGGATGTGAAATAGACTTAACATGTGTCAGCCATTCCTGATATATACTGTCAACAAGATAATATTTCTATTTGTACGTTACGTCGTTAGCCTGAAACTCAACCTCTGGTTCTTTCCGTCTATGAGATCGTTGAATAAGTGAGATTGATATATAATGTTGATGTCGTTGTTCACCTTAAAAACACCAAATAAACCATGTGAAATCCATAGGTATTGTGATGTAATAGCTTCCAATAAAATGAATGGGCTCAACCATGATCATCTCTATAAAATTGACCATGATATGTATTTGAACAATTAGCCCACTCCCAATCTGTACAATCAAGGCTTCCTATCATTCCCGGAAACCCATGCTTTTCTTCGTGAAAGCGATATTAAAAAAAAACACACACACAATGACCAGTTACATCGTCAACTATGCTTGTGAATAGTTTTTGAATCATACGGAATGTGTCTTCATCATACATTAGGTGTTGGGAAAAGTAATCGACCGCTAAACGATCATGAGCATGATAATGATCTCTATGTGCAACGTTTCTTGTAATTTGTGAGCTTCCAACTTATGTTGTTATAATACAACACCACCTTTTTGATAAGCTCAAAGTTAATACTATTAACTTATTCTTCTTCCGACGAAGAAGAAAATAAAACCATTTGGAATTCATTTGGTAATGAGAAATTAGAAATACTTTTCAATGGATTGTTTAGATAATGAGAGAAAGGTGATATTTGAATGTGTGAAAAAAATGAAAATGTTAGAGGATATTTATGAGTAAATGTAATGATAAAAAATTTAAATTATGTTTTTTTCTATAAATCCACAAACAATCAACAATTCAACCGTCACCCACATTATACCTATTCTTTTGTTAGGTGGTGAAGACCACTTAACCAATTAAAATTGATACAACCGCGGGTGTGGTGTAATGGGGACATGTGCAGCTTGATCTAAGTCTACTTGATGGTCATGAGCATTATAACGCCCGTTTAACTTGAAGGAGTTATGTAGGTTTGCAATTTTTCTTATCAATATAAAGAGTAAATTGCAAAATCGTCCTAAAGTTTGGTCAAATTGCGTTTAGTCCCAAGCGTTTGGAAAGTCTGAGGATCGTCCACATGGGAAACTTTTGGGCAAAAATCGTCACGACCTACATTAAATGACTAAAATACCCTTCTACTATATTACTTTTAGGTTTCTTGCACCTAAGGGTGTGCATGGTCCAAAATCGGACCGGACCGGCCAAGACCGGACCGGACCGAACCATTCGGCATAAACCTAGGCCGAGACGACCGAATGTGGTCGGTCCGGTCTCGATCGAACCGATCGGTCGGTCCTTGGTCGGTCCGGTCCAACAAGGCCAATCGTCGGTTTTGGCGGGCCGGACGGGACCGAGGACCAATGTAGCCGGGGCCAGCGGGCCGGGACCGATAATGGTCGATCCGGTCTCGGTCCGTCTCGATCGGTCGGTCAGTCCGTTCGGTCATATGCTCACCCTTACTTGCACTAATGGTCCTTGTGTTTATGATTTTGCAAATTTAGTCTTTTTTTTTTTTTTTTAATTTAACTTTTAGTATTAGTATTATTTTTATACGTTTTCGTCCTTTTTAAGTTTTGTCCTTTTTCTTACTTTTTGTCCGTCTTTCTCATGGTTTTCGGTTTCATACTTTTTTCCGTTTTCTTACGTTTTGTCCGTTTGTCCCTTTTTACGTTTTATCTCGGTTTCTAACGTTTTTATACATTTTAAATACGTTTTGTCCGTTTTCTCACGTTCTTCCGTTTTCATATATTTCGTTCGTTCTTTTTCCGTTTTTGTATGTTTTCTCACGTTTTTATACATTTTCATCGTTTTTATCCGTTTTGTTTTACGTTTTTATACATTTTCTCACGTTTTGTCTATTTTTCG
This sequence comes from Chrysanthemum lavandulifolium, assembly GCA_022545495.1. Classification (NCBI taxonomy): domain Eukaryota; kingdom Viridiplantae; phylum Streptophyta; class Magnoliopsida; order Asterales; family Asteraceae; genus Chrysanthemum; species Chrysanthemum lavandulifolium. Next base: position 268,573,107 of record CM040244.1, on the reverse strand, counting down.
CGTTTTTCCGTTTTAAATGCGTTTTGTCCGTTTTTCTTCGTTTTATCCATTTTCATACGTTTTGTCCCTTTTTCTTACATTTTTACGTTTTCATACGTTTTGTCCTTTTTATCGATTTCGTTCGTTTTATCGTTTCGCTTGTTTTCTTACGTTTTTATACGTTTTCGTCCGTCTTTCTTCGTTTTTATTTTCATATGTTTTATCGTTTTAGCCCATTTTCTTACGGTTTCATCCATTTTCATACATTTTTGATCGCTTTTCTTCGTTTTGTTCATTTCTTACGTTTTTCCGTTTTCATCGTTTCACCGTTTTATAACGGTGACACGTATGAAACCGTTTAAACGGGTGAAGCGTGTAAGCGGAAAAAGCGTGAAAGCGGAACAAAATGTAAAAACGCGGCGGCGTGTTAAGCGGATGAAAGCGTGAAATTGAACAAAAGCGTGAAAAGCGGATAAAACATGAAAGCGGAAAAAGCGTGAAACGGACAAAATGGATAAAAACAAAAAAAAGAAAGCGAATGAAAATGGATGGCGTGAAAACGTGTGAAATGAAAAGCGTGAAAACGGACGGCGATATAAAATGGACGGCGTATAAAATGGACAAAACGTGTGAAAGCGTAAAAGCGTGAAAAGTGTGAAAGCGGAAAAAGAAAAGCGGACAAAGCGTCGCAACGGAAAAGCGTGAGAAAAGACAAAACGTGATAAAGCGGAACAAAAGCGTAAAATAAGGACAAAAGGACAAAAGCGTGAAAAGCGGACAAAAAGTATGAAAGCGGACAAAAATGTGAGAAAAGCGGACAAAAGCGTAAAAAATCGGACGAAACTTGAAAGCGAAGAGCGTGAGAAAAGCGGACAAAGCGTGCAGCGGAAAGAGCGGACAAAAGCGAGGAAAGCAGGACAAAAAGTAAAAAAAACGAACAAAAGCGTAAGAAAAGCGGACAAAAGCGTGTGACAATGGAAAAACATGAGAAAAGCGGACAAAAGCGTAAAAAGCGGACGACGTAAAAAATAATACTAATATAAATAGTTAATTTAAAAAAGGACTAACACAGGGGACCATTTGCAAGAAGCGAAAAGTAGTATAGAGACCAGGGTATTTTAGTCATTTGATCTAGGCCATGGACGATTTTTGCCCCAAAGTTTCCAGGGGACGATCCTTGCACTTTCAAGCGTTTGGGACGAAGCGTGCAATTTAGCCAAACTTTAGGGGCGATTTTGCAATTTACTCAATATCAAATCAAAACTTCAAAAATAAACACATGTATACTATTTTCGATAACCATAAAAGCGGTAGTAGTGGATGCAACATTCACGTGTGAAGAAGCAACAACACCTCATCACCACTACACCACCACACCACACGTAATTGGTGATTTTTAGGTGCTAGTTTGATGGTCCGCTTCACCAAACGAAAATAAAGACTTTGTGTAGCAATGAACCACACTACACGTGGTTCGCCTATTTAACACAAATTTTGTCGTCAACCACCTTTACACCCTCCATGAAGCATGCTTGAAGCAACAAAATCAAGATGCTTTGGCGATCTGAAACCAACAACAAAAGAAAGAAAAGTCGTGTGTTGTGTTGTGTCTTTGAGTTTTAGAGGTATTTGTAAATGGTTCTGAAGTTGCTAACCACTATAAAGATTTGGTAATGAAAATGTGATAGAAGTGTATGCATATCACGGCGCTTATGTGACACACGAACATCCATGTCATTACTATCGGTCCGAGTAATATATAATCCACATTAAAAACTTCAAATCTTGTATCTATAAACCTTCGGCTCAAAACAAGACCGTCCCTCCTTTACAATTGTCTTAGAGTGTGATCTAGGTGAGTTATGTATGAGTAGGAAAGATCAACCTATCTTGATAAGGACTTAATTTTGCCTTAAGGCACTATGCTTAGCTTAGTGTGTGAGGTGTTCTAAGGGTATGTTTGAAATATAATGCTTGCAATTGTATTTTACATTTGCGGATCCCACGGTTCCCTAGAGTAGGGATCCGTCTAGTACAATCTTTGGGATCGCCCATCCGCTAGCGGGACCTTTACTAAAGGTATGCAATGATCTTGACAAGGCATTATATCTCAAGGATAGTCTAAAGAGAGTTCTAATACTAAGATATCAAATGTAAAATGTTTTATTTCATGAAAGAAATTGGATTACATTGATAAAGCACGAGTATAAGAGATTTGATCCTATTTTGGAATACTATTAGTTTCCTTGAGTGTTTTCGCTAGGAGGATCATTATGTGATTGATGAGTGTTGGTAGAATCAAGAATGAAGAAAGTCTTCATGAGAGATATGTTTAGCGGTTCCATCATCTTGTTCACAAATCGTTACACGGACTTTGAAATTGAGGATGGAAGTGCATAACATTATGATAGGCGTGTCAAGAACATTCCATAAGGGATGAGTTTATTCTTGGAGCCTTGAAGATTTGCATTCGCCTTGCAAAGAAATAGGCGAGATTGTATGGTTGTTTTGTTAGCAAACAATACAACATGTAAGCCTGACAAGCGGGAAGAATTTCTCGATTTCCCTAAGACTCAAACATTTTCACGTAGAATGAGTGCAAGGGCTTGTATTCTTCTCGGATGTCCGTGTGAAGATAATGTTTGGATCGGAGTAATATGGTGAGGTTTGCATATTATGCGATTTAAATCTTCAGGGAGGGTATGTGTGAACAATATGGACTATTTTCTTCACGAAAATTGAAGAGAATCAAGAGACCAATCTTGGTGAAGGCGCATTGTCGAGGTTTGGAATCGGAGGATATGAGCAAAATGCCCAAGGGTTAGAGTAAACTTTTGGTTTTAATATAAAACCAAAGAGATGAAGGCGATCCTCGTTACGAGCGAGTTCAACTTGCGGAAGAATTTCATTATGAACCTTGGACATATCTTCCGTTGATTTCAAGAAGACATTCTAGTCCTATGGCTCGGAAGGAGGTATTGATACCTTCTTGAATTGTGAAGGTGTCTGTCGTCCTTCATGGGTAGCGGTTTCGAGATTATTGAACCGGGACATGATTGCAGTGTGTTGGGCTCGAGGAGATGTTCGGAGTGTAGGCGCTAGTGAGTGAAAAATCAAACTCATATTCATGCGTCATAATTGAACCTATAGAAATGATAAGTTAATGAAAGAACATGTTTGTGATCAACCTATGATAATCTAATGTTTTACTAGATTTTATTAACAATGGTATTTAACACTTTAACTTACTCGATGTTTTGACTTTCTAGTGGATTTTTAGTCTTGCATGAAAGCTGTTTTCGATGTCTGGATCCACGGTTCCTTTACAAAGGGATCCGGCTAGTATATCTTCCGGATCCGTGGATCAGTAGTAGCGAATGCAGTTTGATAAAAACAAAGGTTTCTGGTTTTATACCACGAAATATGTTTTATCCTACATTTTCTTTAGCATACATACATGACTTCTAATGTATCACGAAAGAATATAAAACATATAAATCAAAAAGTAACAAACACATTATGATAATAACCTAGATAAACTAGATCATTAATAATATTGCATTTCAATACTAAGGATGATACAAAGGATTGGGTATATAAACCCAATATAGATTAACAACACAAAGTAAATGTCTCCGTATGTGAACTTCATCATAGGGAACACAAGTGCGATGGGTGTTAGAGCGATGAGCACGAGTGCGATGTAAACCATGTTGATGATGGATCTTCTTGGTTTCGATTGAGATAGAATGAGGAGGAAGATGAAGTTTTTGAATGAGAGAAATTTTTGAAATTGGAGGATTTGAAAAATGAGGTTTGATGAGATAGTCGACGGTGGGAGTATTTATGGGAAGGAGGAATTTTGAGATTTGTGTTTTGTTTTATTAGAGGATATGATTTTTGGATTAAGTGAGATAAAACACAATTTTTATAAACCATGATTTCTAGGCGGAGGAGTGACATATATGTGAGAAGGAGCTTCCTAATGAAGCTACATATAAAACATGTAAACCACGAAATCTACTCAAATAAATGCCAAACAAATAACACTTATTTATTAACTAATATCATTTGGATATAAGTGGAAAGTCATACCTCGAATGTACTTAGGAATATCTTTACAAATGACACAACAAATGTCACTTAGGCGATTCTCGCTCCTTTGCGTTTAAGATACCTTCTTAAGGAAGGTATTCTTGTTACCAGCGACTCCTAAAGCTTGGTGGGTATGAGCTTTGACTAATCAACATGACAAGGAAGATTAGTACAATTAAATGAAAAGAAAATAAGAAAAATATTGTTATCAAGTCAACATCCAAACATATAGTTTTTTTAAAAATAATGGTGTTTGTTTTATAAAAAAACTTTCTTTGTAGTTTTCAAACATACGGATCGTATCAAGTCTTTAAAGTACAACATACTTTAAGAAACTTGTAACGAAGCTACGATGCCAATTGTGGAAAACTAGAAGGGGGTTGAATAGTTTGCCAATTAAAACTTCATTTAAACTATCTAGATTGACTTATGTCAATCTATTTGAGTGTGTGTGTTGGATGTTGATAAACAAGCATATAAGGATAAGTAATGAAAAGATAAGGGTAAGAAGCACAAACCACAACACGTATTTATAGTGGTTCGGCTACAAGGCCTTCCTTGCCCTAATCCACTCCCGAGTCACTCTCGAGAGTTAGTAAACACTACACCAATCTCCTTATGGCGGAGAAGCCTTCATGGCGATCGTCGCAACCTTTTTCGGTACAAAGCTAAATACCGAGGTTCTTTCACAAAGGCGAACCACACCTAACATAACGTCGCCTACCGCTTTATCGTTGCAAGGCTAACCACGAGGGTTCTTTTACACCAAGGAGAACTAATCCTATCACAACGTCACTTTACCCTTTATTAGGTACTAGGCTAAGCGCCTAGTTCCATTGCAATGGAGGAACTACTACCACACTACACCAACGACTAATCCCAGGAGATCTGCTCCTTTACAACTTCATCAAGGACATCAATATCCTTGGATCTAAGCGGACGAAACGTATAAAAAGCGGATGACGTAAAACAAGTATTTATAGGCAAGGAGCTAGGCAACACTCCAGGGACGACCTTGCCTTCCTTTTCCTTATTGGACATGGGCCTAAACATGGGCCTTCTACATAAACGACCTTAAACAAACATAAAGGCCATAATAAGCTACCTATACATATGAGTAACTAACACTTGAATTAAGGTTTAGGAGTGATTCCAACAATCTCCCCTCAAGTGTTGGTGATGAAAAAGCAGTGAAGGCGTTGATGTAATAGTAGCTTTGGCGTCTTCGACATTCTTCTTTCTTGTGAGAAGAATTGCCTTGATTCGAACAATCTCCCGGTGTAGAGATAGTTGTCTTTGAGCAGTTATGCTTTGGCGTCATCTTTAACTTTGTTCTTTGATCATTGTTCTTTGTGATGAAAGTGATAGTATGTTGTTATGCGCATCAAGTGCGCCTCAGTGCCTTGTTTTGCTCTGATGTCTCCGTCATTCTTCAACATGCTCACACGCTCTTTGGCGTTGGATTTTATCTTGATGAAGTTCTTTAAGTCTTTAACTTTGAAGATTCTTTGATTTGTTGAAGAATCATTACATTGTTGTGTTGCTTTTGAATAGAACTTCCATTAGTGATGATGTTGGCGTGAGCATGAGAAGAATCTGCACGATCATCCCGCTCACGGAGCTTCCATAAGAAAAAACATTTCAAGCGGTTAGTAATAAGCGGTTCCGGCACTTACAAGTTTGAACTTGAGTGTTAACAACATAGTGTGAAAACACAACTCTAATTCTTACAAAGGCCGTTCTGAGCTGGAGTCCCACAAGTGAGATAGCGATGTGCGAAGTACATCTGATTCGAGATGAGTCATTGAGGTACACGAAGCATCACCTCCTGACGTAGACCGTTTGAGACACACTAAGCGTAATCCGGGGGAGTTACAGAAGTGACTGCTTGTCGAGTACATTTGATGTTGACCACGCGGGGTTTCCATTCAATCACCGAGGATCACAATTGTGAACCTCTCATAAATGTTCTCGACAGTTGCTAAGATCATGAAGGACTCGATATGAACCAGCGATGATCTTATTTGTTGATCAACAAGTGATGAAATGTCAAGTGTTCTAAGAGATCTTTTGATGAATCTCGTGGCTCTAGACTCAATAGTGCGTTTGGTTTTCTAAGCGGAGACTAGGGAGAGGTCTCCTTCTTCAATATCAACAATCTCTAAGAAAACCAATAGTTTATGTAGGGTTCCTGTGAGAATGAAACAAGCTTCATTGAGAGAAACTTGAGTGGCTAAGAAGGTTTAGTGCATGCGTCATTGGGTCCATGACGACTTTTAATCTTCAATACCGGCGTCATCAAGTGACAACCGGTAGCATATGAATTGAACCCGATTATACGCCCTAAGTTGAATAATCGGAGGCTATTTCTTTTCACCCTTTTCTTTGCATTTCTTTTGATTCTTCAACTCCTTCTTTCTCCGATTCTCATTTTCTCCTTTTTATAATCATACCTAAGGACTTCTAAGTTCTAACTATTTGTGGTGTCCTTGGGTAGATCCCTCCGACTCTGGCGGATCATAGGGCAGTTATTCTAACCTTAGTCACCTTATAACTCCATGACTAACCTATGTTGCCATTAAAACCATTTGTTGAAGAATCTCTCAAAGGGTTTGTAAATGAAAACATGTTTGAACCCTTGTGAGAGTTTTATCTTTTAGCGAAATACTCCCCTCCACATGTGCTTTAGAGTTTTGTGAAATCTGCTTTGTGTGGGAAGAGCGCACTTTTGAATTGATCAACTCAAGATAGACAATCTCCGCGAGACACGGTTCGTTGCATAGTTAAAGAGTTACATTGTCGACTTTTAGGTGACAACTAGCTCTAATAACTACCTTGAAGGTGTAGACAAACCTCGAAGGTTGTCAAACCCGTCGAGTTCATGTCTACCAAGAGTTTCTCGAATGGTACTTTCTACTCGGACAAGTCCTTTGCGAGACACGTTTACATTACTAGCGAACTAGCTTGAAATTATTACCCGTCCGGGACAAGTCTTTTCGAGTTACTAACGGTTTAGTACCGTCGATTCGTTGGTTAAGTCTATTACACAAAGATTCATTTGCATTTTGCACAACATATTTCTTATCACACAATTTTCTCCCCTCAAAATGGCATATAAAAATGTTATTTTTGAATGGTTGAGAATAAATATGACCATTTCGAGTGTTGCGGGAAGAGTGACCACTTGTGAACAATTTGTGAACAAAGTTTTAATTCAAATACTCCCCTCAACAAGTGATATAAGCGGTTGAGGTTTTGAAAATCATACGGGGAAGTACTTGTTCTTTTGAGCAAAACCTTGAAAAATGAAAGGTTTGATAGGTTTTACTCAAAAGTAAAGCTTTCGCTCCTTTTATAAGGATTGTGGCAGAAGCGTACCACGGGGTCCTTTCTTGACAATTACGGGTTGTACCTTTGTTATGTGTGCACAAGCCATAGACATATTTAATCACACATCCAAATTTATAATGAAAGAAGCGGTTCAAGGGGTACCGGAAGTCCGGTGATGTTGCGGGAGTGCGAGCAGGCGTTGATAGCGGTGATGTTAATCTGGGTCGACCACCAACAAAGCTTTCCAAAGTTACAGAATTGATCCCTTCTATTCAACCTTTCATCAATCATTTTGATGATCCTCCTCACATCCCTTGATCACGAGAATTCCATCGCTTAGGAGACCCGATCTTGTGGCGTATATCCTTGACCTATAAGCCAATCCGTCCCTAACCATCTTCAAAGTGTGATCCCCAAACTTGTGAAGATCACTACACGCCATTAAGCAATTTCGTTGAAGTTCACTGCGGTAAACGGCCGAATGGTTTCTTGATGAGTGTATATTGTGAGAGCTGGTTGATGTCGGGAAGATCAAGGCGAGGTGGAGTGAAGTTGACACGTGTCGATAAGATTCAAGCGCAAGGTGGAGATCTTCTACGTTCTTTGATGACTATCGTCGATGAAGATGAGCGGTGACTTGATGAATTCACGTTGTACTTGGTTGAAAATTGTCTCATGCGACCACATGCTTTGGCAAGGTACATGTCTTCAATGTCGTTGATAGACAAATTCTCAAAGTCATCTTGAGAGAATGCATAATCCGTTCATCTTGCCTTTTGACCACAATCTTCTTTAGGAAAGTGTAGTCCCACTTGATGAAAGATCAACGTGTTTGATGGCAGCGATATCCTTAATCTTGAACACTTTGCATGTTGAGACTTACGAACTGGCGACACGTAGTAGATTCTTGACGTTCGGCCAATGATGAATCCGTACAATGCATCTCGGTCGTAGCTTCCACTTTGTTAGAGAACAAGTGATTAGCTCTTTCCTCGATAGCTATGCGGTTTGAGTATATTCTTTGCGGGGAATGGAAGTGTCAAAGATGTAGCGTATTTCCTTGACCCATCGCCACCATGTAGAAGAAATTCGGGTCTTTGTTGAAGAAATATCTGAATGGAATCCTAGGTTCATCTGGTTGGCCAATTGTTGGTAGAGGTTTGGTCGATCGGTGTAATATGGAGGATTGTCCCGTTTGGTGAAGTCGATGTTTGCTTCAGGTTGAGCCAATCCATGTTGTTAGACAACGCTCGAGCAATGTTGTCAAGGTGATATTCGACCTCGAGGCACTTTCGGCTGTCTTTTAACAGTTGAAATGCTTCATTCTTGATTCGCTTCAACTCGGTTCGTCATCTTCTTCACATGGAACTTTTCTTGCAGAATTTTAGCATGCTCCAATGTGTTACCGTCTACCAGATCTTGACCTTCTTCAGGGTAGGGAGTTGAGTTAACAAGTGTAGAGAACCATTCAAATTCCTCTGTTTTATCATCGTCTAGCCATGATACAACGTCAGTCTGAGGCGTCTTCTTCTTCTTTTTCAAAGGCCTAGATGATGACTCTGGTTTCTGTACTTGTTTGGGAGAGGTGGGTTGTTGTAGGGGCTCAAGGACTTCTTCATCGTCACCACCCGTATACTCAAAGTGATCACCGTTTTTCTGAGTCTCGGGCGGTAACTTTCGAAATCTGAGGTTTATCGGTAGAAGAGCTAGGAGGAGTTCTTTGTTGAGTTTGGAGTCCTTTGGGGAGGAGGTTGCATGGAAGATGATTCACGAGACTTCTTGGGCGTTTGGGCTCATTGTGCTTATCCTTGTCCTTGTCATCATCGTCTCTAGGGCGTTTGGGCCTTCTGCTTGAATCTACATGCTTCTTTGAGTTGGTAGTCCAATGATGCTTCAAGTAATTTCCTTCATCAAAGTAAATGTCCCGGATCGTTTAGACATTTGTGTGACGAGCTTGGCCGCCAATTCATTATCAGAAAACTACGGGATCGGATGGATTGATTGTGACGGTTAAAGGTGTTGATCTTATAGTTTGCTTGGCTATGCATAAGATTCGGATATAGTTGTCAGTAAACATCTCCTTTGTGACTTTAGGAGCGATATCGAGAAGGTACTTGTGAGTGTAACCTTGATCATTTCGTTCAGTTCCTCTTGACGATGACTTCTCATGAACTCTGAGCGAATTCCCTTTCTTTATTCATCTTGTCATTCTCATCATGTAAGTCTTGTATTTGGTCGACAAACCAATTCGGCTTTTGTAAAGCATGTCCTTCTTTCGACTTGTTGGACAACTTTCACAATTCTTTCATGAGTATGAGAAATCCAAGATCGAGTTGGTTTCTTCACATATTTGGATGTTGATTTGGTTGATCTTTTTGATGGTGGTGGTGAAGAATGAGATGATGAATCGATGATGAGGAGACATGAGGAGGCTCGGGGTCCTTTGGAGGTGCGAGTATCCTCCTTGGAGCGAGTTGGGTTGTTGAAGATAATCATCATAATTCTCTTCGTTATCTTGTCCAGTTAGCCTTTTCTTCCGTCGAGCTGAGCTTCTTCATCGATCTTTTCTTTCTCGGTCTTATCCTTTTACGGTTCCTCAATGTTATAATCGGTAGACTCCTCCACAAGCGTTTGTTGTTGCACAAGTGGTGGCACGGATCCACTATCGGGTCGATTAACGCATCGGGATGCGGTGAAGAGTGGCGACACCACTTGATCCTCGGGGCCACCCATTTGGTCTTTGCAAATTCTTGACTTTTGAAGGTGTCGGCAATTTAAACTTCTTCTGTATGAAGTATCCGGTTGCTCTTCATCACTTTGAGCTTTCTTTGATCATCACAAGTCTGAGTCTTCCCTTTGCCATGTTCGGCTTGGAGGACTTGGAGGTTTCGCTCTAATGGAGGTCATCCTTTGCGGTTTGAGTAGTGGACCTCCTCATCGATTGTGTATCTTGAGCTTTCGTCCAGTAGCTTTCTTGGCGGTTCGGTGTGGGAATAGGTTCGACTTCCTTACGGGAACAATCCTTTTCGAGGAGGATTCCTTTTGGGAAACTTCCTTTGACTCTCGTGCTTCTTGCACTTCGGCACTTCCTCTTACGGTTCTCCTTGTAGGTGTTCGAAGACTTCTCATCGAGATGACCAACTTTGCCTTCTCTTCTGCTACGATACCTTTTATGCGTTTCAAGCTTTTTGATTTCATTAGTCGATGGGTGATCGGGTAACACCGCACCTGTTTCTTTGTTGGCGATTCCTTGATTACGGCGGATAGGATAGGCTCGGTCAACATGTCGTGATTATCGGGTCATTGAGCCTCTTGGGGATATCGGGATGAAGTCCAAGTGCTCTACGGATCAACAGTTTTGTGTATCGACATAGGGAATCTTTGAGCCAAGCTTCTTGTGAAATGACATCATGTCATCCCATATCGATGCTTCATTTCAATGTCCTTCTTGTTGATTAATGACGGAAGATTTGCGGTTCCATGAGCTTGGGATGCTCATATCCACCGTCGCGACCGAGGCGATTTGGTGATGATGATGTAGAGGTTCTCCACGGTTGAGGAATGTTCTTAAGCTCCACATGAGGTGCTTAGTGGCAATTCTGAAGCTTCATCATAGCCAATATCAATCGAGAATTGAAGAACTGTCTCCTCGGTGGGTGTGGCAAAGAAGTCGGTTGGCTCGATTTCGGAATGAGAAGAACGACCCGTAAGTGCGCATGAGTGATGGTGACTTGTTTGTGATTGAGCGTCACTTTGTCCTTTGCACTTTGACCTTGATCCTTTGCATTGAATTCGAATTGTTGAATGTAGATCTCGATGTTGTAGCGGTGAGAGAGCATGTTACGGTAGGGATGATTCTTTAGAACATCCACGACAATCAACAGAAGATTACGAGCATGTGAGGGTTTCAAAGTCAACCCTAAGGTTGTTCTTTCCAATCTTTCTCGGATAGCCATTAGGAAGATGTCGACAATTGTGAGAACTTGGTGCATCCACATTCATTTGAGCGACCATGTCGTGATGCGAAATAACATTAGCCAAAAGAACCAACATATCGAAAGACATAATGTTAGTCAACGAAGGTTTTATTGTCTAATTATTGAATGTCGGTGTTAATGATTATTCTGAGTCCTAAGTCACTTGTTTGTCCAATAGTCCAATGGCGTGGTGAAATGTTTAGTGAGTTAGTTAACTTTAAGTTTTAAAGTTTATGTTATCACTTATAGTTCACAACATATCAAGCGTTTAAGTTTATTAGTGACATTATTGGATTCGTGACGTCATGATTCAATTATTTACAAGTTTGCAGCGTAACAATTCAAAGCGAAGGTTTGATCAAGGCTTATGCGTAGGAATAGTAGCTTATGCGTAAACACGAATGAAGTATCTGCGTGAGCGAAAGCTTATCGTGGGATCCTTACTTACGCGTAAGAAATGTTACAGCGTGGGAAAAGGGGACCTTATGCGTGGAGCTTCGGCGTGGCGTATAAAAACCTTACGCGTAAGGCTTACTCGTGAAGTAGACCTTATGCGTGAGGTCCTTGTTCACGCATATCCTTCACGGGATCGCGTGGTCCCATTGTAGAACCTTCGGCGTAATAGATCGCGTAAAATTTCTCTTACGCATAACTTTCTACGCGTAAGGTGATCCTTATCGTGGAGTAACAAACACCTTGATTACGAGTTTTATGGTAGCAAGCACGAAATAAAATCATCATAACATCAATCTTAACACACATATTCATTTTACAACAAATCATGGCATGAAAACATGTTAAACATTTACGCGTGAAAGTCATACGCGTGGGTCAAAACCCTAGAGTTTAAAAATTACGCGTATGATTTCTAACCATAGGATTTGCACCAAAGCGTTTTACGGTAGGTCTTAGGTGTTGTGAGAGTCTAATAACCAAGTTTTAACATCAAAATGTGGTGAATCAAAAATACCCAAACTCAAGAACATTAAACCCTAATTCCTAATTATGATTCAATTAGTGTTTACGGGTTGTTATAGGGCACAAAATCATTAATTCAACATGATATAAACATCACACAACAATCTTTTTTACCAAAAACCTTCACATTTGAAAACACCCAAAACAACTTAAGAACCTAATTTTGAAAATGAATCAATTCGTGTTTACGGGTGGATTTAGAGGATAAAAAAGTATCATTGATGTTATTTAAACGTTTTGACACAATCTTTTTAACCACAAACACACAAAACATGATTGTGTGTTCTTACGCATATCGTAGAACACAAAACAATCATATCTCAAATTTGAACCGTTGGATTCATGAAAAAATCAAAACCTATGTTTAAAAACATGTTATAAACATTAAACACTTACAAATTGATGATCAAAACACAGTTTGAAGAGCGATTCTTAGGCGTAGGATTGTTTAGGTGTATGAGTAATAAATGTGAAGAATAAGTTAGGTGGAGAGTGTTTTATTAAAATGACTTTAACATTTTGGCAGTTTGGTCCCTCCACTTTTCCTTTTTCATACAAAGCCATTTAACTTCCATTATGGTTACCAAACAAAGATTTTAGGAAAGAAACTTGTGACACTCCCCTCGACTTAAGAAAATAATGAAAGGTTATAAATTTTAGTCAGGGTGTCATTGAACGAAAAATTTTACCACCATTGATAAAAGAAACAACAGGGATATGATAACATGCAAGTACAGATGTTTTGAAGCAGTTAAGTGATTATTTTCTCCCCTCAACACTTGATCGGAAAAATCTTGAATTTTGAAAGATTAGAGTGTTGTGGAAGAAATGTACTTGCCATGTTGAAAGAAACATAGATAGAAGAATATTTTTGTTGTTTTATCGGGTTTTATATTTTTGTATTTTGTTTTGGAAAATATTTACAAAAGATATTTTGGTGTTTGACGGGTTTTAAAGGCTGTTTTAGGAGGTCATCAATTCCTCTTGAGTCAAACACCTCATACCAATCCGGTGGACCAACTCATTAAACCTAGCGGGAGGCAAGGCTTTGGTGAGAAGATCGCCAATTGGTATTCGGTACCCCAGTATAATTCAAGCTGTACCACATTCCACGTGGTCCTTGATGAAATGATAGCGAAGATCGATGTGCTTTGATTTGAATCTTTGAGCGGGTTGCGAGATCGCAATGGCACTCCGATTGTCGCGATACATCGGGATTACATCAAATCGTAACCATAGTCTTTGAGTTGTGTTCTCATCCGGATGACTTGAGCACAACACGCGGACATGGCTACATATTACCCGGTTGATGAGCGCGATGTACAATCCTGCTTCTTTGATTGCCAAGACACGGTTTATCACCAAGAAATTGTAGTGCTCACGAGTACTTTTCCTTGAGTCTAAGCATCCTGCGTGGTCGTCGTCGAAAAAGCGATTAGTTCAAAACCGAATCCTTGGATACGGATCCCCAGTTAATGGTTCCCTTGATGTATCGGAGGATTCTTTTAGCCTCGAGAGGTGGGTTTCGGTTGGTCGCGATCGATAGCGGGAGCATAGATAAGCGGCAAAGACAATATCGGTCTGCTGGTTGTTAGATACATGAGAGACCCAATAATACTTGGTATTTGGTAGGGTCAACTAATTTCCCATGTAAATCGACATCTAGCTTCTTGGTATGAGTCATTGGTGTAGCATAAGTGTCACGGGTTTTCATTCCAAATTTGTTTAACAATTCAAGGGCATATTTGGGTGACTCAAGAAAATACCATGGGGTGATTGATGAACTTGCGGTCCTAGAAAGAGCGTGAGTTCACCCATCATGGACATTTCAAAATTTTCTTCATTAGTTTTGCAAAAGCGATTGAAAACTTTTATGTGTAGACCCAAAATGATGTCATCCACGTAAATTTGAACAATTAAGATATGTGCCCGTGATATTGTATAAAAGAGTAGGGTCAACCGAACCTTTGGTGAAATTATTAGCAATGAGGAAAGATGATAGCTTATCGTACCATGCAGGGGCTTGTTTGAGACCATAAAGAGCTTTGTTCGGTTTGTAGACATGGTTCGGGAACTCGGGATCAACGAATCCATACGGTTGGTGACATAAACCGTTTCTTTAAGTTGTCCATTGAAAGCGCGTTTTGACATCCATCGATAGACCGTCATATTCATATGAGCATGACGAGAAATATCGAAACGACCTCAAGGCGAGCAGCAGGAGCAAAAGATTCTTCAAAGTCTATACCTCTTCACGGCGATAACCCTTAGCAACTAGGCGTGACTTGTTTGGATTCGTTCCCTTGACATCAATTTGTTCTTCCAAATCCATTTTAGACCGATGGCGTAAACCCTGTTGGTCTTTCAACGGTTCCCATACTTCAAGTCGTTTGAATTGGTTGAGTTCTTCTTGCATGGATTCAATCCGGTGTCTTTTGTCATTGCGTCTTTTATGTTTTGGGCTCAGTTAGCGAGACGGTGAGTGCATAAATGCAATGTTCACCATCCGAGTGAAGGCGTTGTCTCGTAACGGTTGGTTGGTTTGGGTTGCCAATAATATTTTCGAGAGGATGATCTTTTGTCCATTTATGTGTAGAGGTTGATGTTGGTATACATTGTGTAGATTACGAGGATTCAAATGGTTTGTTGAAGATTCCGCGACATCAGTGCGGCGATCTCATTAGCAAACGGGTTAAAGAGCATTTGGATCAAAATCTGCGGTGGGGTACTTCATTGAGAATATCATCGGTAGGTTCATCATTGTTGGAGCGGTTTGTTCAACTGTTGTGTTGGAGTCAATGGTGGTGCATCTTCAACGATGGTTGTTGTAGCAGTGTATCGGTATAAGAATAGTATCGGGTTGTGCGGTGAAACAGCGGATACACACGGAGCACGTTCATCAATATCGTCACGCGAGCAGTAGACAAATAACCTTTCCATTTGTTGTGAGTGGTGGGGGCTTTGTTCGGTGATGATGGGGTTGAGGAAGTTTAAGCGGTTGTGACCGGGTTCTAAGTTGTTATACTCGAAGCCATTTCCGTAAGTTCATCAAAATGAGCATGAATCGTTTCCATAACTTTGTTTTGTCTGACGATTCCATATCCGTACCCTTTAGAATTCTCACAATATCCAATAAAGACTCAATGTCGACTTTGGCTTTGAGCTTTCCAAAATCATCACGATCATTATTTGGATAGCAAAGGGATCCAAATACATGAAAGTGTTTGAGATTCGGTTTATGGTTGTGGACAAGCTCGAAAGGTGTTTTGTTGTGGCGTTTGTGATCATAGAGCGGTTTTGAGTATAGCATGCGATGAATCGACACGCCCACAAATCTGGAAGTTTAGCATTGATTAACATTGTTCTTGCGACTTCCACTAACGTTCGGTTTAGTCTTTCAACAACTCCGTTTTGTTCGGTGTCGTGCAATAGATGTTTGATCTTTGAATTCCCACTTTCTCATAGAATTCACGAAGGGTTTGGTTAACAAATTCGGTTCCTTTATGCATTACGATTAGCTGGCGGTGTTGCGGAGTGAACACGTATTTTCGTGAGAAGGTGATGATCATTTGTGGAGCTTGGTCTTTGCTTCTAAGAAAGTAGACCCAAGTCCATCGTGAGTAGTCATCAACAATTACTAAGATGTAGCGTTTGCCATTGATCGTTTGCACGCGCGTCGGGCCACACAAATCCATGTGAAGAAGATGAAGCACATCTTTGAGGCGTGTTCCACCTTTGAAGGAAAATGAGCACGAGTGCTTTTCCTTGTTCACGGTGAACATAGGTGATCTTTTGAATCTCGGAATCGTGGGAGTCCTTCAACTAGTTTGTGTCGAGCAAGGTTGGTGATGGTTTGAAAGTTTAGATGTGAGAGGCAGCGGTGCCATAGCCGAGGATTTTGTTGATGTTGCCTTTGAAAGTAGCGGATGGGAGATGAAGCAACCATGTCTTGCATAGAGATAGTGTAGAGACTAGAATTACAGCGAGCGGACATAAGGTCATTTCCTTGTAGATCACGAATGAAACAAGTTTTCTCCCGGAAAGCAACCTCCAATCTCCATCACAAAATGACCTCGAAAGCAGTTGTGACCGGGGCCTTCCACATAGTAAACCTGCGATTTCGATGTTCCCATTGACATAGTCTCCGTAGCCCATGATAGGCTGCAGTGATCATTCCGAACACAGCGGTGCCAATGAACTTTGCAATAAAGTTTGATAACAGTTTAAGGTTGCTGTCATGTGTCGGGAACATCCGCTATCAACAATCCGAGAGAATGATCATGTATCACTGCATTACACACGGGCGACACGGATGGAATAGAAGTAGATGTGGAACCCGAAATGTTAGAGGGTTCGAAGCGATATATTAGACATACACACATTAATAATTTTAGGCATCCATTTAAATCCTAGTGTGTTATATATCCATTTCGCCATCTATAACTACTCTTTGCTTTAGTCTTAGTGAATGCACTAGGTGGTACTACATTCTTAGGAGGTGGCCCGGAGCTACGAGGGACAACAATGCTTGCCTTAGTATCTAAAGAAGGCGGTCTACCAAGCACGAGACTTAGAATGATTAGTGGGCCTAGAGGTATTCCGATTCTTAGGATTCCGTAATCGAGAGATTATAGCTTTAGCAACACATTTGTCATGACAATCGAATTCATACTTTTACGACAAATAACACAAGGTGCATCGGTGAATATCAAAAGTACTTAAAGGTTTAGCATTAGTTACATGACTATTTCTATTACATTTGCGGACCTTGATATCTATAGTGGAAGCAACGTGAGTCTTATTCATTGTCCTAGGGTGTTCTTCTACTTTAGCATTCCTTATTGATCTTTTCTTAGGTCGCAACTTCCTATTCTTGATTGAGTGCTCTAGGCGTGAAGTGCGGACGGTTGGAAAAACACAAACTATTCTGTTTGATGAGAAGGAAGCACGTTAGCAACTTGTGATTTGGCGGTAGGGATTCTAGGTTCACGATTACTAAGTGTGTTGGTGCTATTCTCTTAATCACGGTGGCGGAAGTAGTTCATACTTTCCTAACATTTCTCTTAACTTAAAGATAGTGTGAATCAAATCTTGATTTTGAGCGAATATTTCGACAAAATTCATGACTTCTCTAGTGTGTGCAAGATAGTGATCAAGTTCGTTTGATGCTTCATGACGAGTCTTATTGAGTAAATCAAATATGACACCATATTCTGTTTAACTTTTACAAGTTCTTGTTCATATTTTGAGATTTGACTTTTCAAAGACACGTTTTGATCATCCACTTTCTCAAATTTAGGATCGAGAAGATTTTGTATGCAATGGCGATTTTGTTTTGAAAAGCAAGTTGTTTATTGTGAATATCTTTTGACACCAATTAAGGCGGCGTTTTGCATAGGAAAGTTCGTTAAGCAATCGTTCATTTTCGACTTTTAAAGACTCGATCTGAAGCACATTATCGGTGTTCTCATGATTACACTCTTATCAACGATGTCGGCGAGAGATATAATCGGATGCATGTGGCAAAGAATTGAATAACACAACATTATGGATATCGGCCGAGATAACATCTTTCAAGAGTCGATCAACATCTTTTCTCAACATTTTCTTTTCGTTTAGTGTTAGAAATAGATGTTTACATTTTCTCAAACGACCTTCATCACTCAAGTTCCTTATGAAAGTCCGTTCCCAAGACAATGCACAATTTTTCAAATTTTTAACATTTGGTAAAAGATTTTTACGAAAAATGTCTCTTTGTTCTCGCGCGGGCGATTGAAAATGTTGAACTTTGATTTCGAATGATATTCTATCTCATGTTGTAAAGTTTTGAGGTCGACCATGAAAATGTCAAAATATCTAAGAATTTTTCGATTTTCGGGTTTTGAGTTTACTTCACTAATGGAAGGTAAAGGACCATAAATTTGTGCATAATCGGTTGGGGATTAACATTAGAAGACTCGGTGTTTTATGATAACCCTTGGTGTGTTAGAAGAATCCGTTGGTGTGACAAAAGTGACGGTTTTGAATAATTAAAGGTTTGTTGTAAACAACAGTTTTTAATTTTGATCGACTCTCGTCTTACGCATCTAATTCCTCTTGTGATGATATTCAACAACACTCATAACGATATCATTAATTTTATATTACGCCTGGAAACTTGAGTTTGGTTTGAATGTTTTAGTGAAAGCTTAGGTTTGTATGTCGGCAAGAGTTGGTCCATATCCTTTTGGATTGGGTTTTAAAGTAAACTTTTCAATAGTTTCTTGATTCACCATGTTTGTAAACAACAGTTTTAAACTCTTTAAGTTTGTTTTGCAATCCGATAATTTCTTCAAGAAGGTCATCTATTCGATTCGTTGAATGCTTTTTGTATCTGACTGTTTTTGACAAGTTAACAACTCGACCTTAGCTTTTGATTTTCCAAGGTAAGGCGTTAATTTGCTTTTTATGTTCATGTTTGATTGTTCTATCTCGGACAACAAAGCATTCTTGAGCGGCTAGATCACGCATCTGTCTCTAAATATTTTTCGTTTGATGAGATTTAGTAAAGCGGCTTCAAAACCTTTTCACGGTTTTCTTGAGTTTTAAAAAGTTGAGTTGCATTTGTAAGCATTCAAAATCCTTGGTTAGCGATGCATTTTACTTTTTAAGTCCTTATTTAATGCACAACATTCTTCAATTTGGGATTGTTGGTCTTTAAGTAACGAGCAAGATCTGGATGAGGCAAAGTTCGGTTTGTTCAGCGGGGTCACAACATGATCATTATTTAGATCCTCAAGTATAACCACGGAGTCAATTTGATTATCAATGGAAACCATAAGGTCATCTTGATCGTCAAATGTAACTACGGGGTTTAGTTAAAATCGTCGAATGTGATGTAAATGACTCATTTTGAACATTACGAGCCTTGGGATTCGATATATTGGCGGAGATATTAGATCGATGATAAATATGGTTTGTTCGGTGCACGAGACAAGCCATCGATGTCATCTACTGGGCTGTGTCACTCATGTGTAGCTCATGCATATTAGCCATCAACATAGCTGCTTGCATTAGCTGCAAGTCCTCCATATCATCATCACGTGCATTTGCCATAAAACTACATTCTTTGTGCATGAGAGATCCACCGACTTCATCCTTAAGAGCCAAAGAAGAGCCTCTTTGAAATAAGCACTACCCTAGTCCTCGGCTTTGGGCATGCATTAGCCGGTGTCCTTCTCATTGCGGTTGTAGCATCGAAGACCGGTCGACCCATTACGAGCATTTCCTGTTCCACCACTTGAGCTCTGTTGTTGTTCTACCGTAGCATTAAACCCTTGACCACCGCCCATCGGCGACCATATCCACGATTACGAACTTCAACTCGTCCATTGTTCTGTGACTGATTTCGTGTGTTAGATGAGGAGCGAATACGATTGTTTGATTTGTTGGTATAACGGCCAAAAGCATTAGCAATCATAACAAATCCTTGTTGCAATGCTTGAGCGGATCGATGTCCTCATTAGCTTCACGACAATTGGTTGAGCATTGGTGTTGTTGTATGGAACCAATTGATTTTGTTGAGATTGTTCTTTGTGAATGATCGTTTTGTGTGGTAGAGGCGATTGGTTGAGTTGCTTGTTGAGGAGGATAACTTTGTTGAGCATATAAGGCAAGTTGTTGATTTTCGGATGTGTGGGTGGAGCAATTTGAGCACGGAGAATCCTTTCGATCAACTTCCTTTTCATGAGGCTTCAGTAATCGTACAACAATCCATATGTAGAATGATGCATATTCTTAAGCAGCGGAGAAAAATGACATACTTCTCCCATTCGGGACCAAGACTACTCGGGAACTTAGTATTCACTGCAATTCTTGGCATGATGATGTTGTGTTTATCCAAATCATTGATGATGTCGAAAATCGATGATGATAGGACTCTAGTGTCTCTCGGGTTCAATCATGAAGTGTTCATAAGCCAAGTAAATTTTGGATTCCAAATCCTCTGATTGAGTCTGATCCTTCCATAAGAAGGCGAATATGATCCGCATTTTACATGCGGTCTTTTGAGCATCAACACTACGAAGAATTGGGTTTGGTAATCCTAAGAGGATATATTCCATTGCAAGCTCATACGCTTCATAGTGTAGAAGTTCTTGAGGATTCAAGTGCTGCAATTGATAGCAATGTTCGTTTGTTCATCTCTTGGTGGAATAGCATTTGGATCTCCGGGTACAATGACGATGGGCATCTCAAATGGACCTTCAAGATAACCTTCTTTAAGAACTTTCCATGTGGCTTCTTGGATCACAAAACCTAAAGAACCTTATCACCCATTGATCGTAGTTTCTGGAGTTAGCATTGGAGGTCTATCAGTGATCCGACCTCATGAATTGATTGTTGGTTGCTTAAAGCTTCACACATCTTTGCAAACCAAGTGGGTTCCTTCATAGTGTTCCTTGATGGATGTTGATTGAAATCGTTTGTGTAGGGTTGAACTTGAAGGCTTGGCGGTGTTTGAACCATTTGTGGTGGAGGAATTGCTCCAAGTTGTGGAGTATGTTGTTGATTAAATTGTTGTTGATAAATTGCTTGTTGTTGATTCCATTGTTGATGTTGTGGACTTAGTTGTTGTTGTCGTTGAGAATAAGTGTAAGGAAATAGTTAGAGTATGGTGGTTGAGACATGTTGATTAACTTGTGTTATAAAATGGATCTTTGTAGTCGAATGAACCTTAGTTGTTGAAGTGTCCTTAGGCGTAGAAATCACACTAATCCAAGTAGCACTTATGCGTAAAAACACCAAAGTTACGCGTAACAATCACTA
The DNA here is from genome assembly GCA_022545495.1 of Chrysanthemum lavandulifolium. Taxonomy (NCBI): domain Eukaryota; kingdom Viridiplantae; phylum Streptophyta; class Magnoliopsida; order Asterales; family Asteraceae; genus Chrysanthemum; species Chrysanthemum lavandulifolium. The sequence continues at coordinate 268,551,943 of CM040244.1, read as the reverse complement.
GTTCTGGCGTAGAATTTAGCTTCTGCGTAAGTATGGAAAAGACTCTAAAGTTATGCGTGAGACACAAAGTTAGGCGTAGAAACTTATCGTGGGATTACCTTATCGTAAGACTTGGCTTAGGCGTAAGATGAATCTTATGCGTGGGATTTCTGGCGTAAGCTTTATGCTTATGCGTAAGTTTAGGGTTTTGCCAAATGATCTTTACACTATCACGGTGCAAAGATATCCAAAGTCGACGTATTTTCGGGCTTATCCAAGCAAGAAAACACGGAGTAAACCTGGCGAAGATCGAACCACGGATAAAGTTACGCGTAAGATTAGGGTTTTGATACGCGTAATCTTACTCGTAAAAATGATTATGCCCAAATTTGTTTCTAAACCAGTTTTGTTATGGAATAGCGTTAATAGTACCAAAATAACACAAAAGTGTGAACCTTGATGAACCAAAGCGGCTAAGCGGGTTCTGCGTAGAACTTCACCCACGAACAAAAACAAGCTTAAAACTTAGATCCACGCGTAAAGTTTGAAACTTTTGCCAAAACAAGTATTTTAACACCTTAAAGCGTTGAAAGTACAAGAATCTTGGATTAAAAGTGTAAAAACAAGTTTTAAGCGAACCAAAGTATCTTGTTATTCTTACGCGTGGGACCAAAACCCACTTCAAGAAATAACGATTCACCCAACTAGTTAGGCGATTGATACCTTTGTTAGGTCACTAGTTTTACAACACAAGCTTACAAGAAAGAGATAGAGGCGATTGAACAAGTAAACCACACACACACACGATATAAAGGAAGCGTTATCGTAGAGATGTGAATGAAAAAAAACTTGAACAACCAACCTTCAAATGAAGGTTTACAAAATATTTATAGGCAAGGAGCTAGGGCAACACTCCCACTCCTTCCTTTTCCTTATTGGACATGGGCCTAAGCTTATGGGCCTTCTATATAAGCTTGACCTTAAACAAACATAAAGGCCATAATAAGCTACCTATTACATATGAATAACAAAAGGTTTAGGAGTGATTCACTTGATATTAGAGGTTTAGGAGTGATTCCAACAGGGTGGAGATGGTGGTGGTGGCGGGTGGCGGTGGTAGTGGAGTCGCGGTGGGTGGCGATGGTTAAAAAAAAAAAAAAAAATCGGGACTAACATTGTAAAGCTTTGTACAACATAGGGATCATTTATGTAAGAAAACTAAAATAATATAGAAAAGAGTAAATTGCAAAATCGTCGTAAAGTTTGGTAAATTGCGAGTTTCGTCCAAACGTTTAGAAAAAGGCATTTTAGTAATTTGTTGTTAGCGGGACGATTTTCTTAAAAGTTCGCGAGACGATCGCTTGACTTTCTAGCGTTTGGGAAACTGCAATTTACTAAACTTTAAGGCGATTTTGCAATTTACTCTTATTATTATAATTAATTTAAGAAAGCAATTCAATCAATCACAATCAAATGTTTGTTGTTTATGCGTCTATATTATTTTTGTGTGGTTTCAATCAATAATATTTATTTACAATGACTTTGTAATAAAATACATCATCTACATCTATAATACATATAAAAAGAAATCACAATTGATTAAAATTTTACAAAATAAATAAAATAATATTATTTTATTTCACTTACTCTTTTATTTTTCTTACTTAAATCACTTAATCAAGTTCTAGTACATCCATGGAAAGTTGACAATGACACTTTCTATGCATACACGAATTCAATATGGATTAAATCAATGTTCCAGCTAATGTCCATTTATTCTAGAATCGAATATAAACGAATTCTAGTGTTTTGTTTTTGCATTCTATATTTTGATTTAATTTTAATGTTCTACAACTTAATAAAGTAATATCTATAGGAAAAATGAAAAATATTGAAAGTGAAAAACTGAAAAATATTAAAGAAAACTTAGATAATTAAAGTAATTATTAAAAGCTGGAAGATAATTAAAATAACTATTAAAGGCCGGAAACTATTGAAGAAAACTTAGACATATTGAAAGAAACTGAAAATTTAAAACTTAAAACTTAAAACTTGCTGTTGGAATTAAAATGCAAGGTGGACACGAAAAGTATTGAAAGAGTGACTTTTTACCGGGCGGGAAAAATCAACTTTTTCATTGCCTATATAAACAACCTGAATGTGTTAATTCATTTCACATTTCAATAAACGTAATTTCAATAAACATAAACTTTTATTATTATTTTTGTTTATAACCTATAACCAATATTGTTTTTATTCAATTTAAATCGTGTTTTTAACCTCAAATTCTTAAACTTTTATTATTTTTTGTTTATAACTTATTGACTTTTTTTTTATCATTATAATTATCTGCCGCTATAAAATCCCGTTACTGAACACATATATTCGTTTAGTATTAAGAGATATCTATAGCTATTATATACAAAACACTACACCATAATTTCACAACTATAAACTTTTACCGTTATAAATATTTGCCGGTATGACATTCAGTCTTAACCACATTCCTACAAACTAAAGCTGCCATTAGAAAATAATAAAAATAAAATATACAAGTCTCAAACTTTTGTCACACCAAACCTTTAAAAAAAAAATGTCACACCAAACTACCTAATTAAATTAATACTCTATATATCATTAAAACCAAATAAAAAATTCCAACCAAACACCATGAGCACATCATCAACATCGTAATCTTCAGATAAATTTCAATGAATCTCATCCAACCAAACACCATCATAATCATCACCATGATCATTAATAAAAATCATATTAAAAAAAGAAAAAAAAAATAGTAACAACAACTTTAAAAGTTGTTGTTTGAACAAACTTTTACAAAATCTGTTAATATTACTATTTAATTAAAAAAAAATCACATTTCGCTAGTATAATTAATTAAAAGAATAAATTGAATTTTTGTTTGAGAAATTATAGTAAGGTGTTAGTGATTTTAAATGATTTTAACTAAACATTGTTTATTGTTTTAACATAAATTTCGAAAACTATTTGTTAGAACCATAAAAGACGTTGTTGACAAAACCATAATAAAAAAAAGTATTTGCATATATATTCTTTGAAAGATGCAAAATTACATATATATCTTTTGCATGCATAAAAACTATCATACCACGTGCACCAAGAATTTGTACGAAAGATATATATGCAATTAACCATGTCAAAAATCAAAATATCACTTCATTAGCTATAATTTTTTTACCATAAAAAAAAAATCAAAATAACACAAAGTTATAGTAGTATTTAATAGAATTAAACTGGAATTATGGGAGATTCCATCGTTTGGTCACAACATGACGCAGAGACTGACGCAGAGACAACCTGCTAAGCGTCGTTTTATACTCCAAATGACGCAGGATAATCCGGATGCCCGGTCGACGACCCAGGATTTTTTTTTATTTATTATTTTTTTTTAATTTAAACATTTTAACATTTAATTTAAATTTCATTCAAATTAAAACAAACCATTACATTACTGAAATTAAAAAAAAAACATTACACTCTGATTTAAAAAAAAAAAAAAAACATTACAATCTGAAATTCAAATAAGCACTAGAATACTTAAACTAATAATCTAAATTGTAACGTTCTTTGATTCTTTAACTTTAACTTTCTCCAACTCTTCAGTTGGTAAGAAGAAAATTTGGGTCGATTAGGGTGTTGTAGAAGATGATGTCGGACTCCGTTTGATGTCCTCATGAGCTCAAGTTTTGCTGTTTTATCTCGAGCTCTTTTTCCCTCAAACGTAACCAAGTATCTTCTAAACCCCGCTTATTCTTACCTTTATCCTCTTTTGACGGCTTCTTGGTCCTTAAGAAATTTTGCCAACGATTGCATAAATGAGTCCGATGGAACATCACCATCACGAGAGGGAGGATGCTTTCTTCCTTCCTTTGTCACGACCGATAGGTTGTGATTCTCTAGTCGCTTCTCGGCGAGAATCATCAACGTCATAGACATCGAAGGATCACGGCTGGTTGAACCGGTGGTAGTGGTAGAACCCTTTGTTTTCTTGAGCTATTTGTTGATAAAGCCGAACTCAACCTCCTTCCAAGCGGCATGACCCTTTAACACCTCGTAGCACTCTCTAAAGTGAAATCATGGCCGTCGTCATACGGTATTCTTTAAGAGCTTTTGAGGTGTCGTCGATATCATTCTCACCGCTTCCATGGGTGTTCTTGATATTCTCCATGATAGCACAATAATTTCCAACCCTGTTACGAATCCTGCTCTTCCATTTGGTATTGATGGAGTCATAGGTTCGGTCTTTTCCAGTTTCTTTGTTAAAGTACTCGATCACTTGCTCCCAAAACTTGAAGCGGTTACGGGCGTTTCTCTCTCCGCGTTTCCCGAACACATAGACCCAAGATTTATAAAGCACCACCTCTTCCTCCTTTGTCCATGGATCTGCGGCTTGGCTTTCCCTTGCTTGTTTACGGCTTCTTTGCCTTTGTCCTTGGCCTTTGAGCGCGTCTAGATGGTCGCTTTGGTTTGATGGGGACATCTCTTCAGTGAGCGGTTTTCTCATCATCGAGAATCACCAATGGGATTGGAACCATGGAACGAACGTGGTGCTGACCGTGACCGAACCTTGTCCCATCGAAGCATCTTGACTTGGGTAGTTTTGTGTCGGATACTCGACATCCAATCTTCCAAATTCATGTCTAGATTAGTGCTTGAATCGGGAATAAGGTTGATCACGGTTGAGAAGGATAAATGAAGTCCATGTTTGGATGGTAACCGGACCCGCTAGGTTCTTGCTGGTAATCTTGGTAAAACGTTGCGGTGGGACAAAAGGACGGTTAAGATAAAGCGCGTTTGGTTTTGATTTGGTTGGGGTAGTTGTGGTTGATAATCAAAACTTTGCGGACGGCGAATAGGAGGCGGTTTGTTGTGGTGATATCTTGTTAACTTCGAAGTTGTTTTCGCGAGAAATTTAGATCCGAGCATTTTGGGGTAGTCGTGATCGTCGGGTTTTGATTGTGGGTATTTTTCTTTGACATTTTGAAGTTGGATAAGAATTAGATTGAGTTGAATGTAGATGAAAATGGTAAGCTGTGAATTGTGTTTGAGGTGAAATGAGTATTTATAAAGTGGTAAAATGGGTTTGATTTTTTTTTTAATGACCAAACGGTCATGTTTTAAATTTTGTATTAAATGTGCGTTGGAAAGTAAAGAAAACAAGAATTCACATCGGGTGTTTAAGCAACCGATGTTGCAATTTATGGTCCTTCGACCGATGTCACGCCCGGCCACCACAACCCACCCAACCGATCTCCACATCGGTCGCCCTTCAAATTTTAGCATGCCCAACCGATTTCCTAGGCTCGATTGCGACTAGCCTCATACACTCTGTTTTTTTCTTAAATTTTTATTTTGACCACAAATTTCTTTTTCTTATCATAAATCAATTACAATAAATTATGTTTTTAATTAAATTAAATTAATTCCTTTTAACGTTTAGGGTTTTGCTAACAACAGCCCTAAGGGTTGTCATTAAGATATTTGTTTTACTACAATTTATTGTAATATTATAATGGGCAAATCGCATAAAAAGGTACTTTTCTTATGTCCAATTTCAATTAAAGGTACTATTTTTTTTTTTTGCTCAATTTAAAGTACCTGACTTTTTTTGACGATTTAGTTTATATCTAACTTCCGTTAACCATTTCGTTAGTAAATTACATGTTTGGTCCTTGAGTTTGTATAGGCATTTCATGTTTGGTCTATTTTCGTCCGTTTTATACGCTTGCATATGTTTTCGTCCGTTTTCATCGCTTTTATTTGACGTTTTACGTTTTACGTTCCGTTTTACGTTTTCGTCATGTTTTGCATGTTTTCTTCCGTTTTGCGTTTTCTTTTCTTGGTTTTCTTGGTTTTTTTTTTTTTTTTTTGTTTTGCGTCCGTGCGAAACATGTAAAACAGACGAAAACGTGCAAAATGAACGAAACGCGTTGCAAAACGGACGCAAACGTGCAAAACGGAAGAAAACGTGCAAAACGTATAAAACATACAAAACGTGTAAAGCAGAAAAAAAGCGTGTAAAAAGATGACGGCAAAAAAGCAGACGGAACGTGTAAACGAGCGAAAACGCAAAAACATTTAAAACATATGATATCATGTAAAAGCGGACAAAACCAGATTTAAAATGTGTAAAAGCGGACGGCGTGCAAAAGCGGACATAAGCGTGCAAAAGCGGACGGCGTGTAAAAGTGAAAAAGCGGACGACAAAAAAAGCGGACGAAAACAAGCAAAGGAAGCGTGTAAAACGGACGAAAACGTAAAAGCAGAATGAACGTGCAAAAGCAGGCGGCGTGCAGCGGACGGCGTGAAAACACGGACGGCGTGCAAAACAGCGGCGTATAAAAAAGATTTAAAACGTGTAAAAGCGGACGAAAATAGACCAAACATGAAATCCTATACAAACCCAAGGACCAAACATGTAATTTACTAACTAAATAGTTAACGGAAGTTAAAAAACCTAAATCGGTAAAAAAAGTCGGTCATTAAATAGAAAAAAAAGAATAATACATTTAATTGAAATTGGACATAAGATTAGTATTTTTTATGCGATTTGCCCTATTATAATTCATCAAATCACAATCAATCATTAATTGCATTTGTAATATTTCCGAATTTTTCTCCACCTTTTTCGGGATTATCAACCAATCAGAATCATTTAAAAGAGATATTGTATTGAATATTATTTGCTTAACGACAACCCTTAGGGCTCTTGTTATTGTAATGAATATTATTCTGTTCCCAAGTTTTTTAAATGAAAGAAAAGAAATGAAAAGTTAAAAATGGGCAGAAAAGAAAATGAGGGGAATGAAATTAAATTTTTTATATCATGTTCCCGAGTTAAGAGAGAAAAAAAAAGATAACAGATGATTTTATAATTATACCCTTGGTTATATATAAAAGTTATGTTTTATATTAGGCCATTTAAGTAACTTTATTTATTTAAAGCTTTCTAATATAACTTCTTTCCAAATCATCCCACTTTTGGAGAGAAAGTTATGGAGAAAAGGTTAGCCAAAATTACTTTCCTCTTCTTTTCTCTTCTCTCCTAAAAAAACTCTCGGAACACGAATTTATTTTGTTTTCTACCCACTTATTTTTTCTCTTCTTTCAAAAATAAAACTAGGGTACGTTAATTAATCCCTAAAGTTTAAACATTAATTACGTTAATTAATCACTTTATGTAAAGAAAGAAAGTAGTTCATCTTTTTGTCATTATTCTCCACATCTTTTTGTTTTATTAAAAAAAAAAAAAACTTGACTTTTAATCCATCAAAACTTATAAAAAAAACCCATTTTATAAAAAAGATCCAATCTTTATTAATCTTTTTTAAAGGATTTAAGGAATTTAGATTGTAAATGTCATCCCCTTTTGTTTTATAAGGGGTTAGGTGAATCTTTATACTTTATTCATTTCATATATATACATAAAGATAGTCATAATAGAATTATCAGCAGATTAAGAAGATGGGTTCTTATGGAATGTTGGCAAAGAGAGCTGTTTTGACTGAAACACCTGTTATGGTTCAGGTCCTAAAATTTTGGATTTTTTTTTTTTTGGATTTTGGATTTAAGGTTGTTTTGATCTGGGTATGTTGTGTTTTGTGTTTTTTAATGATGTTGGGATGTGTGTTTTTGATGTTTGCAGATACAAGAATTGCTTAGAGGTGTCAAAGGTGCTATATCACTAGCTCAGGTTGCTTGCTTAATTTTATCCTTTTATGAGTTTCTTGTTTTTATAAGATCAATGCATATATGGGGTTTCAGTTGTGTTTCGGATCGCTTATTTAAATCGTTTTAACGCATTTTGATACCATGAATAAGTGGTTTGACTGTTTGGGTAGGAGCGAAATGTTTATATAATATGCTTATAAAGTAAGCAGTTTGGATAAAGCGTTTTGTTTCTTGTTTTTATAACCATGTGTAATCCTATTTGTGAGCTTTTTCTATGATCAATGCGTATTTAGGATTTTGTCCTCATAGTTTTGGAACATCTCTTATTTGTAAAATGCATCCTAGTTACCGTGTTTTGGACAGCGTTCCAATTATCATGTATTGTTTTGGATCACTCACTTCATTTGGGATTTTGAGCTCTTAGTTTTAGAAAAAATTTAATTTGCATAATGGGTTCTAATTCTTGTGTTTCGGATTGCTTATTTAAACGGTTTAACACATATTGATACAATGAATAAGTGGTTTGACTGTTTGGGTAGAAGCGAAATGTTTATATAATATGCTTGTAAAGTAAGCAGTTTGGGATAAAGCGTTTTTATTCCTTGTTTTTGTAACCATGTGTGATCCTATTTGTGAACTTTTGCTATGATCAATGCGTATTTAGGATTTTGTCCTCGTAGTTTTAGAACATCTCTTATTTGTAAAATGCATCCTAATTCTCGTGTTTCGGATAGGTTCTCTTGGGTTTCAATCGTCATGTTTTGTTTTGGATCACTTCTTTAATTTGGGATTTTGAGCTCTTAGTTTTAGAAAATTGTTAATTTTGAAAATGAGTTCTAATTATTGTGTTTCGGATCACTCTTTAAAACTTATTAAAGTGTTTTGATTCGAGGAATAAGCAGTTTGACTGTATGGGTAGAAGCAAAATGTTTATATAATATGCTTATAAAGTAAGCAGTTTAGGATAAAGCATTTTACGAGTTCCCTACTGCCAATGTGTTATCTAATCTTTTATTATTTTACCTTTATATCCTTAGATAACTAGAATTTCCTTGATTTTTGCGTTTCTTCGCATCAAAAGCAAGTCCAAACTATCTCGTGCATTGCATTTTGTTGCATATGATTATCCCAAACTCCCGTCTTTTCTTGAAGAATTCAATAAATTTTGAAGAAATAAGTGTTTTGAAGCAGAAAATTCAAAATTGGAGTTGATCAGAACTTTATGTTTCAAATACAACATGTTTGACTAATTTGCAGTGGGGTTTCTTGAAAATACAGGGTGTTGTGTACTGGCAACCACCAAAAGAGGCGTTGGAGAAGGTGCAAGAGCTTGTATGGGAGCCTTCAATCAGCCGTTATGGTGCCGATGAAGGGCTTCCCGAGCTTAGGGAAGCTTTGACTATAAAGGTATTCTTAAACACTACATGTTATATATCCTTCATATGATAATATTCTTATGGTTCTATTTATATTTGTAGCTGCGTGAAGAAAATAAGTTATTCAAATCCTCAGTGATGGTCACTGCTGGCGCAAATCAGGTAGCTAGGGCTGATTATGCGTTAATTAATGTGCATATATTTTAAGACATTTTTCAAGGTTTTTACACCATTAGTTTCTTGCAGGCATTTGTGAATATTGTTCTTACATTGTGTGATGCTGGGGATTCGGTTGTGATGTTTGCACCGTACTACTTCAACGCCTACATGTCATTCCAGATGACAGGTGTCACCAACATTCTTGTGGGCCCTGGTCATCCCGATACGCTCCATCCAGATACAGGTTAGAGCTTTTATTGGCAGCTTATCTGTTTACCTCACTTGCGTTTACCTGCTTTTTGCATAATTTGCCTACTTTATTGAATTTGTGCTTGTCCTTATTTATTCCCAAATTTATGAACTTTAGATTGGCTTGAAAAAACTTTGCGCGAAACCAAACCTAAACCGAAGCTAGTTACTGTTGTTAATCCCGGGAACCCATCTGGAACTTACATCCCAGAGCCTCTACTGAAGGTGCCTTTTTGTTATGGCTCTTATTTATATTACTAGTGTGCTACAAAGATTCTAACGATATTTTAAACATTCTTTTTGTTTTGCTAGAAAATATCAGACATCTGCAAAAATGCTGGATGTTGGCTTGTTGTAGATAACACATATGAGTAAGTAACTTTGTTGTCCGAAATGAAGTTTTTAACAAGATTAATAATTGCACACACACAGAGAGTAGGCAGTAGCCGATTGAAAGACATGGTATACCTGATTAAGTAATTGGCCTACATCTGTTGCCGTTTGCTAATTCACCTGTATAGCTTAGCATAAAAGAAAATCCTGCAAAATGGGCGGGTCTGGTTTTTGGCAGGTAAAAATGGAACGGGCCGACCAACAAAATTTTCTTGTTTTTACATTTCATAAATAGTGTGTATTTATTAATTATGTTTACCAAAATATTAATCTAAATGACGATCCAGTTTTTTGATTGACATCTGAACTTTTGACCTGTTACCGAATACCGATAAAATATAACCCAAATCGACCAATTTCACATAAATAGTTCTGAAAATACCACATTTAATTCATCTTTATCCTCGTCCCTAGATATTACGAGATTGTATCTTTCGTTGGAATTTTAATCATTATGATAAACAGGTACTTCATGTACGATGGTTTGAGGCATTCATGCATTGAGGGAGATCACATTGTCAACATCTTCTCCTTCTCAAAAGCTTACGGGATGATGGGTTGGCGAGTTGGATATGTAAGTATTCCCTGATTGTTGCATTATATATACTCTGTACTTATCATGCGATACCACATACATCTTTTCAATAGTTTTACATGGGAATAATTTATGTTGTTATGCAGATAGCATTTCCTTCAGGGGTTGATGGTTTTGCACAGCAACTTCTTAAAATCCAAGACAACATACCGATATGTGCTTCAATAATCTCACAAAGACTAGCTCTTCACTCAATGGAAGTGGGTTCACAATGGGTCAAGGATCAAGTCAGAGATCTAGTCAGGAATCGTCAACTTCTTGTTGACGCATTATCACCATTAGGCGAGGGTGCTGTCAAAGGTGGAGAAGGGGCTATTTACCTTTGGGCTAAGCTACCTGAGAAGTTTACTGATGACTTTGAAGTGGTTCGTTGGCTCGCTAATAAGCATGGTGTGGTTCTAATCCCAGGAGGCCCGTGTGGGTGTCGGGGTCACGTTAGGATCTCGTTTGGTGGTCTGGTTGAAAAAGATTGTCAGCTTGCAGCCGAGAGGTTGAAGAAAGGTTTAGAAGAATTGGTCCAAGACGGAATGGTTTGACTTTGAAGTCTGATCTCCAGTGTTGTTCAAAATGTTGTGGTTAGATATTGAAATTCAAGAACTACAAGAAGTTAAAAAGAAACAAATACGGAGTATTACAATAAAATGGAAACTTTCTGCTGAAACTGGAGGTCTCTTTATTTTATCTTTTTCCCTGTTTTTAGATATGTATTGAAATACTCAAGATGAAGTTGTATGTGATCAACCTGCACAGTGATTGACCATATGAATACAAGGAAAGTGTTCTGGTTCATACATCCTTTGCGCTCTAAGTTTTATGCAATTCGGGAGCCATAGTAATCTACTGTTAATGCATGTTTATTCATTGTTCACATATGGTATACTGGCGTTTATTGCTTTTGTCACATATGGTACCCAAGCAAAGATGTTTGCGGTTGTTTAGTCAAACTGCTTATGTGCTGAACAAAAAATCACTGAGGGCCGCTCATTCCAAACTCCTTATTTGGTTGTCTCGTGTAGCATAAGCAGCTAAACAAGCAATCCCAAACACCCCCTTAGCTGAGGGTTGGTTCTTGTGGAACATGAGTCTGCCCCAGGGTTAAATTTGATTTTCTAGTTCAAGTAATGGTGTAAACAACACAGTGGCACAACTGGACTAGATGATATGTGCTGTCTAGTTGATTGTATGTTTGTTAAATAGTTGACTCCTACCCATAACAAACAATAAACCGGATAAAGAAATCGCCTTTTCATCATTCGTGTTGTTTAGAAAAATTTCTGTGCTTTGTACATAGTTTAGAAAAAAGATTTTTTGTCACTTCAGCTGTGTAACGATACACCGATACCCAGCATACAGCACTTATAAAATAATGCTTATATGTCAGCGATGTTTGCTTGCTATGCGATAAAAGAGCCTAAGAAAGACCATGAATGTTGTCATTTGTTGTTTATGGTCTCATATCATCATTGTAAACAACAGATTTCCTACCTATGAAAATCCCCAAGAAGTTAAACAAAGACAAAAAAATGGATTCTAAACTTCGGCATACCTCACCAAAAGTTTCCAACAATACAAAATCCATGAATTATTCTCGGATCTTGACATAATCAATAAATGACATTATTCTGATTACTCTATGAACTAGCGGATTAAATATGATTTCTTTATAAGGCTAATGACAGAATAACAACACACTTACATTTGTGACCCGTTTTATAATTATACTTAACAGTGTTGGAAAACCCGCGCGATCGTGGGATTAACTTTACTTTGCGTGACACTTAAACTTCAGGGGTTGTTTTGCCAAGTTACGAAAGATTATTAATGCTAAAGGACTTACTGCAACGACACTTGAACTTGTTTTTAGCCAAGTTGGCAAACTTGGCATTAAATGCATCAATTTGCAAAACCCATTCCTGCCTTTTAGTATAGGCGGGATTCTAATTACAACTTAAACTTTAGGGGTTGTTTTGTCAAGTTCTGAAGATTATTAATGCTAAAGGACTTACTTTGCAACGACACTTGAACTTCAGGGGCTGTTTTCGCCAAGTTGGCAAACTTGGCATTAAATGCATCAATTTGCAAAACCCATTCCTGCCTTTTAGTATAATAAGTAATAATGTTTCAACCTGGTAATTAAATTATTTCTGAAAAGACTTGGTATTAATAATCTAGTGGACATTTAACTAGTATACCAGGGAAGAAAGAAGAGCTACTTTGATAATAGTTTTCTAAAATGGGCTAGTTCGCTGATCAGTGATAAGCAATCTCATCAGGAAAATGTCACATTAACAAGAAAACGGTCATCAACTGATCAAATTATCAGTTTAGCTCATTTCAAAAGAGTATTATCAAACCACTCAGGGGTGGCCTACTGGTAAAAGGCTTCGACTATCATCACTAAAATGTGAGAGGTCTCAAGTTCTAGTGCGGCGGTGGGCTCAAACCTCCTGGAATAGTCTGCCAAAAAGGTTGGAAACCATAGCTTAGGTTACCAAAAGAAAAGAGTATAATTACCATACCAAGACAATATTAGCCTTTATTAATTATTCTGTTTCTTGGAACTACTAGGGTATGATTCATGTGGACTTCTTGTCTTTCCTTATTGTCTTAAGCATCTTAACACGCCACGATTCAACTTTAAAAGAGGCGGGTTTGTAGCAGTACAGAAACCAATTCAAGTGTTTTACAAAGGTAACAAGAGATTCAAACAAGATGGGTTCAGAAGCACAATTTCAGCTCCTGTGGTTGATTTCTCAGCATTAAACAAACAAAACCCGACATGGTTATCTGGGAATCTGCTAAAACCAAAGCCATTGAAGCCCTTCAAGAATATGGTTGCTTCGAAGCCACCTTTGACGAAATCTCAGCTGACCTTCAAAAGTCCGTTTTCAGTGAACTTGAAAACCTCTTTAACCTTCCACTAGAAACCAAACAAAGAAACGCCAATGACCGCGAGTTTCATGGGTATATTGGTCAAATCCCATTCATGCCACTCTATGAAAGCATGGGGATCGACACACCTTATGTTCAAGAAAAAGTTGATGAGTTCACTAATGTCATGTGGCCTCAAGGAAACCCCAAGTTTTCGTATGTTCATAACTTCTTGTTTTGATTATTTAAGATAACACACTTTATCTGCATAACTTTCAAAAAGAATTTTTATAAGACTCAAACATTCAAAATCTCTATTGAACATTAGCTAGTTCACAGCACGTTTGACTTTTTTGCTTTTGTCATGGAGCCTTTTTGTGAGTGTAAGCAAAGTGTGCTACACAAATAACAATCAAACCAAAGTTCCTTGTCTTTTATATGTTTATTTGTATAAAGTTTTTTAAGATCAATGAATTATGACGCTAATGTGTATATGCAGAAAAAGTATCCAAGCCTACTCAAAGAAGCTGTGGGAATTGGATGAAATGGTGAAAAAGATGGTGTTTGAAGGATTGAATTTAAGGAAGTATTTGGAAGAACACTTGGAAGCAACAAGTTATCATTTGAAGGTGATGAAATATCGAGTTGCAGATCCAAGTGAATCGACTATGGGATTAGATTCTCATGCTGATACAAGTATACTTACTATTCTACATCAAAATGGAGTTCAAGGACTAGAGCTTCGTACCAAAGATGAAACTTGGGTTACTGTAAATGTTTCACCAAATTCATTTGTTGTCATGGCTGGTGAAAGCTTTAATGTAAGTATTCATAATATTGGTTGACACCTCTAGATATCAGTAAGATATTAGGGATCATTTTAGAAATTAATACTAATGGTGTTGTGAATGTAGGTTTTGTCGAACGGGCGATTGCATGCACCTTTTCATAGGGTGGTGATGAATGCAAACCAGACTCGGCTTTCCGTTGGTTTATTTTCAATGCCAAAGGTTGGGAGCATCGTGAAACCTCCAAAAGAGATGGTGGATGAAGAGCATCCGTTGTTGTTTAAGCCTTTCGATTATGGAGAGTTCATGGACTACTTTTGTATGGCTGGTGTCAAGAAAGACACTTATGGGCTCAAAACTTATTGCGGTTTATCAATCTGACAACTTTGAGGCAGATGAAGTTCTGAACATTAAATAAATGATCAATTTTTATGATCATATGGTTCTACTATTACTACTATATTTGTATACATATATGTGAAAGTTAATAAGCATATTATCCTCCTTCGCAATGTGAAATAGCTCTTATATATATATGCTTGGTCTTAGAACAAAGAGTTGATATTATGTTAACATTGACTTCTAAACCACATCCACTTGGTTCAAGGGCTTTAAGATATACCAACCGGGTAGAAAATTACTAACAGAATGGACTCATTGGCCGATTGGTTAAGTTAACGGGTCAAAATGTGCTGAATCAGAATATGTGGGACTGCCGACGCATTTTTGAGCTTCACAGAGAACTAATATATCAAATATACAAAATTATTAGACCGCCGATCCAATTTTTTTCAATCAAATATTTTTGTAGGCCACATTGTCATTTCTTGATACTAGGATCGGCTTTATCGCAGCTTTTGTTCATGCCTTAAATTTAAGAAAGTGACTTCTTTTCGTTCATGAAGTCCGAAGCTAAATATCATTAAACGATATCACTTGTTGGACTGGAGTTGGTTTCAGTATCTGGTGGCTGGAAAGTTTAGATTCTATATTGTTTGTCTACTATTTTGTTTCGTTTTCAAGTGAGGTCATTTCTTGATTAAGCCAAACAAATACGTACAAGAACAAGAATCAAGATTCATGGGTGTTTTATGTTTTCTTGTTAAAATGGAGTTTATATCAAAAGAGGATTCCAATGATACTTGTTTTGAACTCGTCGGCATTTTCATCGAGTTAGCCTATGTACACAACTTATTATCTTGCTCAAGTCCACAAGTCCTGATTTACATGCGCTAAAACAAGAATATAAACAAGTAAACTGGAACTATCACAAACAATCACACACGAGATATCACGGAATACGCTTTCCAATTAATCGAGAAAATATAGGCTCTAAACAATGATCGTTTTCTCATATATCCAACCACATGCTCGGTTTGGTATATATAGGTGCTAGAATTTGCTTTCTAATCCTACTACAATTCTAATAAAGCAAGATAGTCCTTAACAAATAAGGAGTCCTAATTAGACTAGAATTGTAAACTTCCATATGCTTGGAAACTGTTTTGTCTTCCCATATGCTCAGTCAGACTTTATTGCCAACATTCACCCCCTAATTTCTGACTCGATATAGGTAGGTCTTCAACTCCGAGTAACTCTTGCATCTCCTTGAATTTAATCCTTGCGAGAGCTTTCGTCAGAATATCAGCACGTTGCAACTCACCTCTTACAAACTCAACTTGTACTTGGTCTCTTTCAACACACTCTCGGATAAAATGATAACGTGTGTTTATATGCTTGCTTCTCCCGTGAAAGACCGGATTTTCATAAGTGCAATAGCCGATTTGTTGTCAACAAATAAGACCACCACTCTTTCTTCCATTCCGGTTATTTCACTCAACAATCCACGTAACCATATCCCTTGACATGCGGTGAAGTTGCGCCATGAACTCGGCTTCACAAGGCGATAGAGCCACCGTGTTTTGCTTTTGTGAGCACCAGTGATAGGTGATTTACCTAGATAGAAAACATGCCCGGTTGTGCTTGACCATCATCTTGGTCCATAGCAAAACTACTATCACTAAACCCCACTAACTCCTTGGTCTTCTCTTGGTTGTATCGTATTCCAAAATTCAAACTACCTTGGATATACCTTAGTATTTGTTTCACAGCCGCCATATGTGATTCTTTTGGTTCTTGCATGTAACGACTAACCAAACCAACCGAATAAGATAAATCAGGTCGAGTGTGTAGTAAATACCTTAAACAACCAACTCGTCGTCTATATAATGTTGCATCAACCGGCTTTCCTTCCTTGTCCATGCTTAACTTCATTCCAGGTTCTAATGGACATTGAGTAGGATTCGCTTCATGCATCCCAGCATCTTTCAAGATCTTCTTTGCATAGCTTTCTTGACTTATTGAGATACTCGAATCCTCTTGCTTTACTTCAATGCCAAGATAATAGCTCAATTTTCCCAAATCACTCATATCGAACCTTTCTTGCATTTGTCTCTTAAATTCACCAATTTCACTAAGCTTTGAACCGGTTACTAAGAGATCATCTACATAGACCGCAATAATCAAGATTGAATTGTTTGTCTTTTTCACATACACCGCTTGTTCGTGTTGGCATCTTTTGAAAGACATTTGCTTGAGTTCTCCATCAAGTTTTGTATTCCACGCCCTTGGTGCTTGTTTAAGTCCATAAAGCGCCTTTTTCAACTTGTAGATCTTCCTTTCTTCTCCTTTCTTCACGAACCCCTCGGTTGTGTAACAAACACTCGCTCTTTTAGTTCTCCATGTAAAAAGTGACTTTACATCCGGATGATGTAGCTCCCATGCTTCTTTGCGGCCATGAGATCAATAAGCGTATCGTTTCAATCCGTGCTACGGCGCAAATACCTCGTCATAGTCAATTCCTTCCTTTTGAGCATAACCCTTTACTACTAAACGAGCTTTAAACTTATTAATTGAACCATCCGGTTTCTCTTAATTTTGAACACCACTTTAATCCAATGGGATTAACATTAACGGAGGTTCAACTAATTCCATGAATCATTCTTCTCGATAGACTCAATCTCTTGCTTCATAGCAACCATCCACTTGCTTGAGACTTTTGCTTCTTGGAACGTTCTTGGTTCATCATCTTCAATCAAAAGTAGATTTTGATCTTCATTAGCAACTGAGGTTCTTGAACTAGACCCCATAATAAAGTCATTAAATCTAGTTGGCTTAGTTGAAACCCTCGAAGAACGCCTCATAACTGGTTGAGTTTCTATCACAGGATTAAGGTCATTACCAGCCTCGTTTTGAACTTCTTGTTCGGTATTGACGGTTGATTTTCATCAACATCATGATGATTTTCGACCTCTTGCTCTTACAACTTCATCGCCTCAACTTCAATAGAACAGTCACCCTTATCGACCACAATATTGTCGCTTTGCCGTAGGCTCACGGCTTTGTTTTGTGGCCTCATTTGTTAACAAATCCAAGAACTCCACCGCAGACCCGTATCAATAGAACCGTGCCATTCTATGACAAACATACACTTGGTTTAGCTCGTGTGATTCGCTTCCTCTCACATGAGCACGCTTACAAGAACTCCACCGCGATGAACCACAAAGCGCGTTGTGTCATTGTAAAGCGAATGTTATCTTATACTTCCACCAAGTTCCTCATTAAACTCCGCATCACGACATACCACTATCTTCTTTAGTTTTGGATTGAACGATTGAAAACCTTTTGTACACGGCTCGTTTCGATGTAAATTAGTCGTGTTGACTGTCGTCTAACTTATGTAAATATGGCCTTGTTCCGTTGCATAAGCCACACATCCAAATACCCGCAAACCCTCCAAGTTAGGCTTTTTTCCTTTGAAAGCCTCGTATGGAGTTTGATTAACTAGAGCTCGAGTTGAAACTCTATTAATCAAGAATGTAGCGTGTCTAACTCCTTTAGCCCACATGTAGTTTGGTACGTCTCGTGCTTTCAAGATGCTTCTAGTCATTCCCATAAGAGTACGGTTTCGCCTTTCCACGACTCCATTTTGTTGCGGTGTGTAGGGAGCGGTTAGATGTCTTGTTATACCCTCGTTTTCACAAAAGTTGGTAAATTCTTTTGAAGTGAACTCACCTCCTCTATCGGTCCTTAGGGTTATAATCTTGTTTCCCGACTTCTTCTCAACTAAAGCTTTGAACTTTTTGAAGTATTCAAATGCTTCTCCTTTTTCCTTCAAGGTAAAAGTCCACATAAAGCGTGAGAAGTCATCAATAAGAACAAATATGTACCTGTTTCGTGCTATGGATGGTGGAGAAATTGGTCCACATAAGTCGGCATGTATAAGTTGAAGAGAATGTGTTGCCTTAAATTTCGCTGCTTTAGGAAACGACTTCTTGGTTTGTTTTCCTACCAAACAAGATTCACACAACTTGTTCTCTTGATGAATTATTGGAAACTTTTCAACCATGCCCTTCCTTGCCATTAATTCCATCGTCTCGAAATTAATGTGACCCATCCTAGCATGCCATAACCAAGCATCATCTTCCATCTTTGCTTTGAGACACACGGACTTCCAACTTGGAGCTTAATCTTGTAAAGTCTATTACTTGTTCTAGGAACCTTCATCGAAGCTTGCCATCCGAGTCGCGCATAGTAAGAAGGTTACCTTTCATACGAATGTCACATCCGCCTTGGTAGCTTGCCCAAGACTAATTATGTTGCTCTTTAGCTCGGGTAGGTAATAGACTCGATGATTAACCGTTGCTCACCCGTTTTCCTTCAATGATTATCGAACCCTTCCTTTGATCTCGATGTAGGAGTTATCACCAAACTTCACTCTGCGGAGATATTCTCATTTAACTCGAAAAGTATTCTCGGATCCCGTCATGTGATTACTTGCTCCATTATCCAAATACCAAGTGTCTTCCTCGTTTGGCTTAGTATTCAATTGGTTTGGGATAATCTTTCTTCATTCAAGAAAACTACTTCTTGAACGCTTTTCATCATAAAAGTGTTGGGTCATCATCATCCTCCGTTTTCAAAGGTTTGATTCATGCTTTTGCTACATTCACGTCGTTCGGCGGTTAGAAGCAAAGTGACCATATTCATCACATCGAAGCATTGAATCTTTGAAAGGTCTCGACTTTTGTTCTTCTTTTGATCCGTATTGCTCCGGAGTTGTTTTGGTTTCCACGGTTGCGGTTATTAGCTTGACCACTACCTCGAGATTTGTTTTGAGAAGAAAAGTTTTGACCTTTACCGTTGCCACGGAGGAATTCCTTCCTCGACCTTTCTTATCATATCTTTCACCCTTCCGAACATCAACTTGCCTTGATCTTGAAGTGGTGTCAACACCATTCATTCTTCCTTCAAAAGCTTTCAACCTTCCAATTGCTTCTTGAAAAGACATAGTATTCAAGTCGACAAATTGTTCTATTGAGGCAACAATTGCAACATACCTATCCGGAACGGATGCAAGCGACTTCTTAACAAGTTTCTTGTCTTCATAAATTGTTCCCAAGCTATTTACTGCATTACAATTTTGCCCAACCTAGCCGCAAAGTCATCGATTGATTCGTTGGCTTTCATCTTTAAAGATTAATTCCGTCTCAAGGTTTGCAACCTTGCGTCTCGAACCGATCAACACCCACATACCGGTCTTCAAAGCTCCCAGTTTCTTTGGGTCATGTTGAATTGTGAAACTTGAAAAACAAGTTCTTACGGAATCGCTGGAAAAGTAACGAATCGCCATGTGATCTTGCTTAGCAACAACTTGTGTTCCTTCCCTGGTTCCGATGCATCGAGTATTCCATGGACTCGGAATACCGCTTTAACTCTTATTGCCCATATGTTATAGTTCGTGCTTGTTAACATTGGACATTGAAGAGCCGTCTTAGAATGTTCAATAGGTGGTTGACTCGACTCGCCTTGCACCATCCTTCTTGAACGCCTTTTGTAAGTTACAGGTGTTGTTTGTTCGCCTTCCAGCCCTAGGTTTGATCACTATTGTCGATCCTTCTTGGTTAAACTGAAAACCCTTGGTCGACTTCTGGTATTGTCGATCCTTCTTGGTTAAACTGAAAACCCTTGTGATCGATCAGTTGCTGTTGTACAACCTGGCTCTGATACCAATTCAAGTCCACAAGTCCTGATTTACATGCGCTAAAACAAGAATATAAACAAGTAAACTGGAACTATCACAAACAATCACACACGAGATATCCTGGAATACGCTTTCCAATTAATCAGTAAAATATAGGCTCTAAACAACTGATCGTTTTTCTCATATATCCAACCACATGCTCGGCTGGTATATATAGGTGCTAGAATTTGCTTTCTAATCCTACTACAATTCTAATAAAGCAAGATAGTCCTTAACAAATAAGGAGTCCTAATTAGACTAGAATTGTAAACTTCCATATGCTTGGAAACTGTTTTGTCTTCCCATATGCTCGGTCAGACTTTATTGCCAACACTTGCTGTGTTCAAAAAACATACAGAGTAATAAGTTCAACAAATTTTTTTTGGATAGTGTTTGTGTTTCAAGAAAATTAACTTATTTTCTTAGGAAAAAAAGCCAAATAAGCTTAAGCTACTTTCTAACATGCCCTTTTGGCCTCATACATTCAAGGACGAAAACGTGGTACGTATTAGCAATTTAATCATGATTCTGTTACCACTGCAATTGCTAGTATATATATGTTTAACATAGACACACATACACACAACCATTTCTACTAACGACTCACATGGAACGCTAGTAACACTATCTAGCCATTGCTGTGCTCGTTTTATTCTACCCCTTATAATATGAAAAGTTGGCTGGATTCGAACCAAAGTAGGTCTAAATTCCGCAAAACGATTTGAGGGGACACTTTGATTTCTTCCCTTCATCGGTGTTAAAGTAATCAATAAGCTTGTAGTTATAAAATGGCTTATACTGTAGAGGATGGTCTTCATCAACAAGTTGTTGAGGTACTTCTATCTTGAGATCCCGAATAAATGCAAATATCCCCACTGAATATCTCTCTTTGTCACCGTTCATCATCACCACAGTGAGCAGGTGACTCGATTCTTCCATTGGTCCATGCCTAATTGATAAAATTAAAACAACTTAAATCTACATACATCATATTTATGCACAATCACGGTGAGACTCATCATTTTATACTAGGGGTTGTTCAATAGGTGTATCGGTTGTCGATCGTTATCGTTTATCCGAGCATGGAGTACTCTAGCTACTTATTACTCGCAACTAAACTCTTCTTTTCATGTTGAAGAGAACTAATACGTAAATACGACAGTACTAATATTGACGAAAAAGTGAAAGTAGAGAACCACTAATACTGTTAATTAACTCAAAAAACTACGTACCGTGCAAACATCACCTGCCATAAATACGAAAGATGAGGGTAAAGGATTAACTTCAATCCACTCACCATCCTTTGTCTGTATCTCGAGACCCTTTACTTGATGTTGATCAAGAATGGATGTGAAAGTCTTATCAGTGTGAGCATAAATTCCTATACTGCTTTCATTTTCCTTCACTTGAGGATTAGGTATTTCATGAGGCGAAGAAGATAAGTCTTTGATCAGGAGCGATTCATAGTTTTCCTCTATTCCATAACTCTTTGCTACGATTCTCATCGATAAGTGTTCTAGTTACGCTCTGACCTTTGAGTACTCTAATACCCTTTCACTAAAACATGACTAATTAAAAAATTTATCAATTGGTGTCGAACATAGCTAGAATATATGCAGGTTAGAAGAGACCCAGGTTCGAACCTCAGATTATCTGAGGGTTCTTAAAACAAGATGGCTTGTGGTAAGGCATCCTGATGAAGGTCTCTAAAGAGACCCACATTCGAACCTTTCCGGGTAATCGGAGAGGAATCTCTCTCTATTCAGGTCTTGATAGCCTGAATAGAGCTTCCTCTCCGATTACCCGTTTTTAGTTTATAGAAAACAAAAATGAAGAAACAAAAAAACAATACCTGAAACTAGGATTTCCAGATGGCCACATGAGTTTTTCGAATCTTTCAATTCCTTGCGTAGTTTTTGCATTTTGAATGCCTAAGCCTTCATAAAAAGGAGCACCGGGCCGTGCCCCGATATAACCATGACTTGGTGGATATGCAGTGTCTAAAGCTTTCACTTCAGCAGGTAAATCAAATATTTGCTGAGATGCATGAAAAATAGCATCATGAAGTCCCTGAGACACTCCATCATACATGGCTATGAAACATCCGTATTCTTCAAGTGCTCGCATAACTTCACCGCATGTTGTCACCCATGTACTTGAAGTAGAGTTTAAGCTTTTTAAACGCAAGTCGATAACATGTCAAGTCCCAAAACTGAATCTAAGTTCACAACCAGAAAATACGCACAAGAACTAAACAAACAATAAACACCGAATGTTACTTGGAATAAGCTCTCCAATTAATCAGAAAAGACTTGCTTACAAAAACTGATATTGAATGCACTCATACAAACCACAGCTCGGTTTGTTTATATAGGTGTTAGAATTTGCTTTCTAATCCTACTACAATTCTAATAAAGCTAGATTGTCCTTAACAAATAAGGAATCCTAATTAGACTAGAATTGTAAACTTCATATGCTTGGAAACTGTTTTGTCTTCCATCTCGCTTCGGATCTTTGGATCGCACATTAAGCTCGTGACTTTTGAACTACTCATTAGCTCGAGTAGAACATTAGACCAACAATCACCCCCTAATTTCGACTCGAGATAGGTAGGTCTTCAACTCCGAGTAACTCTTGTATCTCCTTGAACTTAATCCTTGCGAGCTTTCGTGAATATCAAGACGTTGCAAATCACCTCTTACAAACTCAACTTGTACTTGGTCTCTTTCAACACACTCTGGATAAAATGATAACGTGTGTTTATATGCTTGCTTCTTCCGTGAAAGACCGGATTTTTCATAAGTGCAATAGCCGATTTGTTGTCAACAAATAAGACCACCACTCTTTCTTCCATTCCGGTTATTTCACTCAACAACCCACGTAACCATATCCCTTGACACGCGGTGAAGTTGCAGCCATGAACTCGGCTTCACAAGACGATAGAGCCACCGTGTTTTGCTTTTGTGAGCACCAGTGATAGGTGATTTACCTAGATAAAATACGTGCCTGGTTGTGCTTGACCATCATCTTGGTCCATAGCAAAACTACTATCACTAAACCCGACTAACTCCTTGGTTTTCTTGGTTGTATCGCACTCAAAATTCAAACTACCTTGGATATACCGCAAGATTTGTTTCACAATTGCCATATGTGATTCTTTTGGTTCTTGCATATAACGACTAACCAAACCAACCGAATAAGATAAATCGGTCGTGTGTGTAGTAAATACCTTAAACAACCAACTCGTCGTCTATACAAAGTTGCATCAACCGGTTTTCCTTCCTTATCCATGCTTAACTTCATTCCGTGTTCTAATGGACATTGAGTAGAATTCGCTTCATGCATCCCAACATCTTTCAAGATCTTCTTTGCATAGCTTTCTTGACTTATTGAGATACTCGAATCCTCTTGCTTTACTTCAATTGCTTGCTATGGATGGTGGAGAAATTGGTCCACATAACGACTTCTTGGTTTGTTTTCCTACCAAACAAGATTCACACAACTTGTTCTCTTGATGAATTATTGGAAACTTTTCAACCATGCCCTTCCTTGCCATTAATTCCATCGTCTCGAAATTAATGTGACCCATCCTAGCATGCCATAACCAAGCATCATCTTCCATCTTTGCTTTGAGACACACCGGACTTCCAACTTGGAGCTTAATCTTGTAAAGTCTATTACTTGTTCTAGGAACCTTCATCAGAAGCTTGCCATCTGAGTCACGCATAGTAAGAAGGTTACCTTTCATACGAATGTCACATCCGCCTTGGTAGCTTGCCCAAGACTAATTATGTTGCTCTTTAGCTCGGTAGGTAATAGACTCGGTGATTAACCGTTGCTCACCCGTTTTCCCTTCAATGATTATCGAACCCTTCCTTTGATCTCGATGTAGGAGTTATCACCAAACTTCACTCTGCGGAGATATTCTCATTTAACTCGAAAAGTATTCTCGGATCCCGTCATGTGATTACTTGCTCCATTATCCAAATACCAAGTGTCTTCCTCGTTTGGCTTAGTATTCAATTGGTTTGGGATAATCTTTTCTTCATTCAAGAAAACTACTTCTTAACGCTTTTCATCATAAAAGTGTTGGGTCATCATCATCCTCCGTTTTCAAAGGTTTGATTCATGCTTTTGCTTCATTCGCGTCGTTCGAGCGGTTAAAGCAAAGTGACCATATTCATCACATCGAAGCATTGAATCTTTGAAAGGTCTCGACTTTTGTTCTTCTTTGATCCGTATTGCTCCGGAGTTGTTACGGTTGTGGTTATTAACTTGACCACTATCATGAGATTTGTTTTGAGAAGAAAAGTTTTGACCTTTACCGTTGCCACGAGGAATTCCTTCCTCGACCTTTCTTATCATATCTTTCGACCTTCCGAACATCAACATGCCTTGATCTTGAAGTGGTGTCAACACCACTTCATTCTTCCTTCAAAAGCTTTCAACCTTCCAATTGCTTCTTGAAAAGACATAGTATTCAAGTCGAGAAATTGTTCTATTGAGGCAACAATTGCAACATACCTATCCGAACGGATGCAAGCAGCTTTTAACAAGTTTCTTGTCTTCATAAATTGTTCCCAAGCTATTTACTTCGCCACAATTTTGCCCAACCTAGCCGCAAAGTCATCGATTGATTCGTTGACTTTCATCTTTAAAGATTCAAATTCGTCTCAAGGTTTGCAACCTCGCCTCGAACCCGTTCAACACCCACATACCGGTCTTCAAAGCTCCCAGTTTCTTTGGTGTGTTGAATTGTGAAACTTGAAAAACAAGTTCTTCGAATCGCTGGAAAAGTAATGCAACCGCCATGTGATCTTGCTTAGCAACTACTTGTGTTCCTTCCCTGGTTCCAGTGCATCGAGTATTCCATGGACTCGAATACCGCTTTAACTCTTATTGCCCATATGTTATAGTTCGTGCTTGTTAACATTGGACATTGAAGAGCCGTTTTAGTATGTTCAATAGGTGGTTGACTCGACTACCTTGCACCATCCTTCTTGAACGCCTTTTGTAAGTTACGGTGTAGTTGGATTATCTTCCATCCTAGAAGAAGCTTGTTTTACTTCTTGCCTAAGTAAACCAAGTGTAAAGTTTTAAACTTTATCGACTTCTTGCTTAAGTCGAAACCTTGTAAAAAACCTTGTGATCGACTGTTGAAACCCTTCTGTGATAATCGACTGCTTGGAAATCTTCTGTGATCGACTTTGGAATCCCTTCTGCTTGGATAACTGATCTTGGAACCCTTTAGTCGACTTGTATGGAAACCCTTCTGTGATCGACCACTCTTGGAACCCTTGTGATCGACTACTATTGGAACCCTTGTTGATCGACTTCTGCTTGGAACCTTGTGATCGACTTCTGCTTGAATAACCTGGTAATCGACTTCTGCTTGAATAACCTGGTGATCGACTTCTGCTTGGATAACCTGGTAATCGACTTCTGCTTGAATAACCTGGTGATCGACTTCTGCTTGAAACCTTGCTCGACTTCTGCTTGAAACCTTGCTCGACTTCTGCTTGAAACCTTGATCTAGATACCAATTCAAGTCCCAAAACTGAATCTAAGTTCACAACCAGAAAATACGCACAGGAACTAAACAAACAATAAACACCGAATGTTACTTGGAATAAGCTCTCCAATTAATCAGAAAAGACTTGCTTACAAAAACTGATATTGAATGCACTCATACAAACCACATCTCGGTTTGTTTATATAGGTGTTAGAATTTGCTTTCTAATCCTACTACAATTCTAATAAAGCTAGATTGTCCTTAACAAATAAGGAATCCTAATTAGACTAGAATTGTAAACTTCCATATGCTTGGAAACTGTTTTGTCTTCCATCTGCTCGGATCTTTGGACTGCACATTAAGCTCGTGACTTTTGAACTACTCATTAGCTCGAGTAGAACATTAGACCAACAACAGGAAGATGCTTGGCCTGAGGTAAGGTACCCATTATTTCACAAATACATATGGAAGGTATAGAAAATGCTATAACATATATATGTTTGTTGATACTTCTTGATCATCCCCTTTGTTAAGACTTAAAAGTTTGAAAATATGGTATAGTAGTACATCAGTGTCAATGCTGGTCCCTTTCAACTAGATAATTTAGATTTTAGAACTTAGACCACATGAATCATGCCAACAACTATATGATTGTATACCTAATTTAATTTCCTATTGTCAAATGATCTTGAGTGGTCCTACAGATAATTGTCTCACTATTAGTATTCAATTATAGAGTATAAACGGATTAAAAGTATGAGGTTTTTCCTATTTAGTTACACGGGGAGACAAGTAGAGTAGATCTTGACTCAGATGTACATGACCTAACCGAGTATCCCTTCTCTGACCCCAAATTTGCTACATGTGAGGTTTGAAATTGAGATTTTCACTTAAGAATCTCAAACCTCCACCACTAGGCTACACTTTTAAGGTTAATCATTTAGAGAGTATATATCAACTAAATATCACTAATCAAGTTCAACTTCCTTTAGATATGTAATAGTTAGTAGTATTATGTACATATCGGGTTCCATTGGGAAAGCTATAATGAGAATACTTTATTTAAGACACTGGTTCATAATTTGTAGGTTGATTCACTAGTATATATCAATCGATAGTGAATCGAATCTATAAATTACAAATTTGACTCACAATATTTTTATGAAAACCGAGTTATGGTAATGGTTCACTATAACTAATTTGTACTTATGATTCACAAATGAACTTATATCGCAAAAAAGTGAATTATTCAACTTTGATTCAAATTTTGTTTACACATTTTGGATTAGATTCACATAAATATCATGAGTTTTAAACTTGAAAAGATTGAATCGAAATTGAAAAACCATCGTATTCGAGTCTTCTCAATTTCCTTTTCTTTAGATATGGATTCTATTATGTACACCTATACCACCTTATATATATTATGAACCTCCAACATACTTGTAAGCTCACTAGAAAAATCGACAAGCTCAAGATCACAAGATAATTGCCAAAGTAAAGAAACAACCACACAAATATCCCTCTAAACACTAACTTGGTGAAACAACATCTAAACATAATCACTTACCGTCGCTGTTGGCATCATTGTGGAAGGCTATTGTTGTGTTTTTCGTCAACTTAACAAACAAAACCCACAGGCAATCGTGTCAACATGTGTGAGCATATGTGTTTGTGCTTTGGTTGTTTAGAAGTGATAGAACTGTATAAAAGTACAAACACAGCACATGGTTTATGCATGTGTTTATGGGAATTAAAATAAAATAATCTTGAAAATTTTGTTTGTATATATGATGAGCACTTCAAAAGTTGTTAATCTGTCAAGATGTAGGAACTGTTTTATTATCTTAATTAATTTAAAAAGATCTAAGTTTAAATTCAATAATCAATATTTTAACTGTAACAGCAAATGAGTATTTGTTTGTTAAGCATAGTCCTAATAAGTCTGTTTTAATAAAAAAAAGTTTTAGTTAAAAAAAAAAAAATAAAAAAAATAAAAAAAATGTAAGATTACTAGGCTCTTTTTTCACGTACTATTTATTTTATCGACAACATGTTACATATGATCTAATTACAGCGTTTATATTGAAGTTCATATAAGTTGGACACAAATGTGATAGAGTGAATGGTGCTTCAAATTCCACAATAAGATTTGAGGGGACACTTTGATCTCATGCCTTCATCGGTAGCATGGTAATGGAGATACTTGTAGTGATCAAATGCCTTAAACTTTAGAGGGTGGTTTTCGTCAACAAGTTCTTGAGGCGTCTCTATCTTGATATTCCGGATAAATGTGAATAGACCAAGTGAGAATCTCACTTTGCTCCCTTGCATCATCACCCGATGACATGATGCTTCTATCTTTCCATTAGTCCATGCCTAGAGAAATGAAATAAAAAAACATTATGAAATTTCACATTTATGAACATGTGCATATGTATAATAGACTATTTTAGTTATTATAAGCTACCATGCAACCGTCGCCTGCCATGACTACAAAAGATGAGGGCGAAGGATCATACTCGATCCACTCCCCATCCTTTGTCTTGATCTCCAGACCCTTTACTTCATCTTGATGAAGAATGGACATGAAAGTCTTATCCGTGTGTGGAACAATGCCTAAGTTTCTTTCATCCCCTTGAGGGCTTAAGTACTTTATGAGTTTAAGAAGATAAGTTGTCGAACCAAGGAGAGGGCCATAGTGTTCCTCTATTCCATAACTTTTTGCAATCATTTTCATCACTATATGATCTAACTCTGCTACCGCCTTTGTGAACATCAACACAGTCTCACTGAAACATTTAAATAAAAAACAAAATTAGTAGTAGATGTTGGAATGCATGTTATACACCAGGCAAAAAGTATGGAAATTTCGACCCATACCAGAAAACTTCATTTCCTGAGGGCCACATGAGTTTTGTGAATCTTTCAACTCCATCTGCGGTGGTTGCATTTTCAATGCCTAAGCCTTCATAAAGAGGAATAACGGGTATTTGCCCAACATAACCATGAGATGGTGTATCTGAAGTGTTTAGGACTTTCACTTCAGTAGGAAGATCAAATAGGTCATGAGATGCATGGAAAATTGCATCATGAAGTTCTTGAGACACCCCGTCATACGTGGCCACAAAACATCCGTATTCTTCAAGTGCACTTATAACTTCACCACATGTTTTAACCCATGAACTTGAATTATAGTCCAAGTTTTTGACAGATAAGTCGATAACAGGAAGCTTGCGCTGTGATAAGGATCCCATTATTTCACATAATTATAAGTATTGTTTTTCTCTATGTAAGAAATACGAGAGGTTTAAACTTTATATATAGTGTACACTAACAATGTGATTAGCCCCTCTATACTTCATACTTGTAAATTTGATAAGTATTATCTTTTAAGCTGCATCCTTGTGTGAATAATTATTAAAGTACATATTTGGTAATACATAAGTATCAACAACGACCCGTTAGAACTTGGTACCACATGAGTGATTTAACAGCTAAATAATTGTACTTTTTTAATTCCTAATGTCGAACCATCTTATTGTTCTTTAGTTAGAAGCGAATAAGCATTGATATGGCTTCTTCCAAAGATTGTCCTTTATTTCATATGATTGGTGCCTGGCCTTTAATCAATCTCATTTTCTCAAATAAAAAAGTACATGGTTCACATCATTGTGATTATAAGTAAATTTTTAAATGGAAGAAGGGTATGGCATAGATCGGTAAGAACAGAAATTTCGTTAATCATGTCATTATATGGTTATCATGGTCCCCTTTCATAATAATCACTTGTCTATTACAGACCCGTCCTTTGATATTAGAGGTACCAGGTTTATTATTTCCCGCTTGCCTTTTTCTCGGTGTATGATTATATAATTTTCGACGTCTATTATGGTCCCTCCATATATTACTAATCAAGTGTTAGCAGTTATACATTAAGATGGTCCTTTTTTTTTTTCAATGACACAATCGGGTGACTCTAGTTGCAATAGTTCTTGGTAGAGGACATTTCTCCATCAAGATCATTTGTTATCTAGATTATTATACAATCTTTTTGTTTTCATGATGCACATCTGAAAATATTTACCCGGTCTTCTTAAAAGTGTGTTAAGTCGCGTTTTCTGTCTTGTGACCGCCGATCCCATAGATGAAAAGCCTGTAAATATCAACTCTGTCTTCTTAACAGTTTGTATGAATCTGAAGTTGTCCTACTCACATTTGCTCTCACTTTTAGTGTTCAAGTACAAAGTCATCGGAAAATTATTTAAAATCATTGTGTTTGGATGTTTAGTATTTAATTAATGCTTGTTTATTTTCCAATTGACTCTCTAATCTCTATATTGTCCTATCATTATCAGTTCTTAATTGTGCCAGAGTTTTTTTTTTTTTTTTTTTTTTTTTTTTTTTTATTTTTTTTAAAGAAAACTAAATAACATCACTAGCTTTCAATTTGAATATTTAGGCTGTCCTATAGATAATTACATATGGCTCAATCTTACTAGTTATTGAGATAATAACTAAATTGTATTTAGTTACTGATATTTCTACCAAGTAGTATCTAGTTACTATAATAAGTAAATATTAGAATTCATTATGTTTCGACCAATGCTTCTTAAATCGATAAATACTTGTTTGTTATCCCACAAATAACTCTTTGATTTCCATCATTGACCATAGTTGGTAATCGTTTTGAATTTATTTTCCATAGTTGGTAATAGTACTTGTTTGTTATCCAACAAATGAACATTCACATATCAGCACTACTGGAATAAGCATAAATTTATATATTCGATCGGTACATAATTCACATGTTCCTGAAGGTCGTATAAACGCTTATTATACACACACTAGGACACAATTATCAAAGTACATAGGATGAAACATTTTATTGCAAGTCTCACACTCCACAGTAGGTTCTTATGGCACATCCAAGTCTCCTGTTTTCCTCCTTGTTATAGAAGTCGAGGTATTTGAGATGATCAAATGGCTTATACAGCAGCGGATGCTCTTCATCGACAAACTCTTTTGGCGTTTCTATAATTCCTTCCAGAAATGAAAACTGAGCTATAGAATATCTGCTTTCTTTTGCATTCATAATAACTCGATGAAAAGGTGAATACAATCTTTCGTTACTCCAAGCCTGATCACATATCTAAAACCTTTAGTTACAGAACAAAGGGTTTACTGCATAAAAGTAGTAATCAACTTTAATTTATTTTATGTTTTTAGTGACTATCCAATTTTTTATAAAAAAGTCAACATGGTCGAACTTATTGATTCATCATCATTTGATCTGAGACTTTAAGGGTGTTTTACCCCTACATAATGAATCAATTGCTTTTATGTAAATGGATAGTTTCATGACTAACCATGGCAGCATCGCCTGACATGACTATGTATGATGAAGGCACGAGCTCCACACTGAACCATTCCCCATCCCTAGCTTTCACCTCTAAACCGTTGACTCCATTTTGATGCAGAACAGTGATGAAGTCTTTATCAGTATGAGGAACGAATCCCATATTAGTTTCGTTTGCTACTGGTGGCCTGTACTTCATCCCCCGACAAAGATAAGTCACCATTTTTCTATGAGCATCCAAGTACTTTTCTACACCATAGGTTTCAAAAACCATTCTTGTCACCATTTCTTCCAATTCCGCCACAAGCTTGTTGTATGCTAGCACATTTTCACTAACAGGGATGCAAAGGTTAAGTGAACACACTTATTTATATAGATAACATAAGAAAAACCAACAGGAAAATACCTAGTGATATCAAAGGTGGCCTACTAATTAGTAATTTTCCCTTCGAAAAAGCATTAAAAAAAATAAAAAATAAAAATAAATAGATGGTTACCTAAAAGCTTCATTTCCGTTGGGCCACATAACTTCGGTGAAACTTCTAACGCCATCAAGGGTATTGGAATAATCAAACCCCATGCTTTCATAAAGAGGAATGAACGGAATCTGACCAACATAGCCATACAATGGCTTTGTGGACTTGTTTAGTACTTTGGTTTCAATGGGGATATCAAACAAGTCTTCCAATCCGTGAAAGACAGCGTCATTCAGCTCAGGAGTTACTTTATCAAACTCTGCTATGAAACATCCGTATTCTTCAAGGGCACGTGTGGCTTCAATGGCTGTAGCGAGCCATGAGGTTGAACCAGGCTTTAAGTTTCTCTCGTTAGTAAAGTCGATAGTAGGAAGTTTATGCATATTTTGAGTTATTCTGTATGATATTCGTATGTCCATTCTACATGTTAATCTATTTATAACAGATTATGAATGATATAAAATTATGAAAATGCCAAAACACAATTATAACTAATTATTGGATAGGTAATCTTGTTTATTAAATTATGGGTGATGTAAGCCAAGATTTGGACGCATTCTCAATGATTTTCTTCGAAGCAGCCCGATAAAGACTCAAATTGAGCTATGTATAACTAGAACTGATGCTCTATAGTGAGCCAATTGCGGTTAATACCTGGCGTTTTACGATTACGCGTAGTCTGGCTAGTTGCTTATGGTTTGTTAAGCCCGCTACTTTAATAAACAGAAAGAAGTTTGTCACTTGGCTACCGAAGAGACCCTGGTTTGAGTCTATGTTAGTGTTGGTTTGTGGGAGTTGAAACACGCGAAACGACTAGAAGTGTGTGAGCCTATGGGGGCACACACGTTAAACACGAGAGTATGTAAATAAACGTTTATACTTGAATATTGCATGACTCGTTTTGCATGCATGAGACCCGACTTGTGTCCAAATATTTGACCCGATTACTTTGAGGATCCAAGCCCAAGATTTCCGGTCAATGAGAAGGGTGTATGGATCGGTTGTGTTTGGTTTTAGGATTATGAAAGAAAGATAACTTGGAGCTCAAGCTCAAGCCCAAGTTAACTAGGTTTTGGAAGCTATAAATACATCCACACCTAGCTCTTTCATTCTAACAATTGTATCCCTAAACTCTCGACCTAAAAGTAATCGATCCATCCTCAATAACTTCATACCCGATCGGTTTTCATTCAAACCGATTAGGGTTTGTTTGGTTTTGCTTGAACCCTAAACTTGCTAGTTCTTGATCCAAGTTTTGTTTTAGGTTTCAAATTGAATTGTTCTTGCTGGTTCCTTGTGATCGTGAAAGCAAGAAACAAGGTGGTTTTCTGTTCGTGTGATATCTCAGACAAAAGGGCAAATCTTATCGGACATAGATTGTCCGATATCGGACAGAAGTGCAGTAAGCTTCTCGGGCAGAAGTGGTGATCTCGGGCAGGAAGAAAGACAAGGTTTTGGGTTTTCTTTGTTCGTGGTAATTCAAGTATTCAAGGGTTGATTTGGGTAAACGTTCTCGACTAGCGTTATTCGAATGTACTTGTGGTTAAGTGTTTGTGTGTGGACTCGTAGAGGTGTTTATTTTAGACACTTGGTTTCTTGTTCGTTTTATTACTTGCGAGTGACTACGAGGGTTAGTTTTCTTTATCCTTTTTATTTATAATTCTTTATTAATTATGTGTTTAACCTAATTGCATAAACTAGATCCAATTTCGCTGCGTACTCGTTTGCGTTACTTGGTTAACTAGATCTAAAATCCCAACAGTGGCATTACGAGTCAACTCGTTTTTGTGATTATGGATTACACGCTTTAATAAACATGTCAAAAGGCTGCATAAAATCTAATTAGTTATTTGTTTTATTTTTGTTTTTACAACTATAAAGCAATACTTGTCAAATTATTAATAAAAAATACCTAGACACAAACAATTTATATTAAATTGTTAATTACAATTAATTTGTTAATTAGAATTAATTTGTTAATTAGAATTAAAGAGTTAATTAGAATTAATTTGTTAATTAGAATTAATTGTTAATTAGAATTACATATTATTATTAAAATACATAAAATAGCGTAATTAATTGTTAATTATTTTTGCCATGCTTTTTATGTGTTTTTCCGGCTATAAGACTCACTCAATTGCTTTTTGTGATGTATGGGGCTATCTAGGTTTCACACCTAATGACGGTCTTATGGTTCTCCTTTTTGGGAAGACTCGCGAGAGAACTCGGAACAATATGTGTTTATTAATGTTTTATGTTTATATGTTTGTGATTCCTTATGTGCATAATTGTTACTTGTATTTGACACCTAATTGCATGCAATATGAAATAATACATATCATAATCATAACATTAATAATGGTCTTTATTTACACGCCTAAATACTATGCTCATTGTGACCTGCTATTTGTTTCGTGAAAATTTGTTTTTGTTAAATAAAGTGACCTAAATATGAAACAAGTTTTTCATGAATTTAAAAGCTAGACGCTATGGAAACTTGGGATATACGACTCACCCACTAGAACAGATTATAAAGGGGGTTTAAGGAGATGCGCACAGTCACACCTAAAGGATTTCCGGTTATTGGCTAGCGCTGACCTGGTCCTCCGCCTCCCTGCGAGTTCGATTGGAGCTACCGTGAACCATGTTGATCACTACAGTGTCACCATTACCAAAAGTTTTTAAAATAAGTGTTACAAAGTTGTTTTGCATGCTTCTTTGTACACGACTTTTACCATATTTATGTGAATAACCTATGTATAAAATTTTAAGTCTATGCCAACCAACTATGAACACGTTCATTTGGCTTGACCTCTTTGGTCAGACCTTAGGGCCATTCCAACCCATGGTGATTATTACTCATTGGTCAGACCTTTGATGATTTTTGCAAGTTCTTACTTGGTCGACTTATTTCGAGTATGCTTGGTCAGACCTTGGACCTGAGGCATAAGATGAGAACTAAACATGCTTTTGACATTATTACTTATTTACTAATGCCTTAAACAGTCTCATAAAGTCTAAGAGTTGCATTTTGCAATTAACGCTCGTCGCTTACCTCTTGTCTTACTTAGTTATTCACTGGTCAGACCTCTGGTAAATAAGTGGGAATGCAAGATGGATCTTAGTCTTATTAATAATTAATTGGGTAGTTAATTCTTTTAAGAATGTAATTATCAAAAATACTAATTATTTGAACTTTTCTAAATTGTAGATAACTACCTCGACCGGAAACAATTGCACTCAGAGTTTCTTTGAGAAACAAAACTCATTTGGACCTAACTTCATTGACGGTATCGCCACTTCGCATTATCTTGTCGGTGAAGATAAGGAAACGTGTTGGAGCATCCCATACCTCATCGCACTGTGCAACTCCCGGCTACCCTGTCCTCGCTGAGGCTCTTGCAAACACACCGCTTGGGTCAAAGGCTCAAAGGACATAGCCGCCTTCATGCTCATGACCATGGAGTTAGAAATCCAATAATCTTGGTGCTTATGACATGCTTCAGGAGTTGAAGTCCATGTTCTCCCAAAAGGCAGAACAGGAGCTTCTACAAACTGCACGTGAATTTCACGCTTGCAAGCAGGAAAAAGGTCAATCTGTTAGCTCATATGTTCTAAAGATGAAGAGCTATATTGACAACTTGGAACGTCTTGGTCACCCAGTTACTCTAAACTATGGAGTTAGTTTGATCTTAATTGGTCTCTATAAAGAGTGCATTTCGTTTGTGCAGAACTTTAATATGCACAACATGAGGAAGACCATAAATGAATTACATGCTATGCTTAAGCAACATGAGCAGACGTTGCCAAAGAAAGATGCTGCACCTGCACTACATAACATTCGTGCGGGAAAGGTCTAGAAAAACCATAAGAAGAATAAATCGTTTAAGGCTGCTAAGGGGAATCATGGAAATGGAAAGAACAAGTTTGGTTATACTCCTGAGTATAAACCACCTTCTTCTTCCAAACCTAAGATTCCTCCACCACCCAAGAAGGATAATCCTGCTAAGGACGCGACCTGCCACCAATGTGGTGAAGTGGGTCATTGGAGAAGGAATTGTCCCCAGTATCTCGCCGAGTTGATGAAAAAGAAGAAACAGACTCTTGCAGCTAGTTCTTCAGGTATTTTCACTATAGAACTCTACTCTTTTCCTAATACATCCTTAGTATATGATACGGGTTATGGTACTCACATATGTAATACTACTCAGGGTCTCAGGGGAAGTAGGAAGATGAAGCCAGGAGCTTTAAGTCTGTACATGGGCAATGGTCAATGGGCAAGAGTTGAAGCTATTGGTGTTTTTCATTTATGTCTCCCTAGTAGATTAGTAATTGTTTTGAATGATTGTCATTATGCTCCCTCTATTACTAGAGGAATTATTTCAGTTTCATGTTCTTATAACGATAGTTTTGTTAATCGTTTTGAATCGAATAATGCAATTTCAGTTTCTAAGAATAATGTTGCTTATTTTACTGCTATTCCTCGTAATGGTATTTATGAAATTGATATGTCGTGTTCAAATACAAATGATAGTTCTATGTTTGCTTTAAGAAATAACAGAGCCAAGTCTAACTTGGACTCTGCTCTCTTGTGGCATGGTCGTCTTGGACACATTAGCAAGAAACGCATGAAGAAGTTGCAACATGATGGGCTTCTCAACTCAACTGACACTAAGTCACTTGAAAAGTGTGTTTCATGCATGTCTGGTAAGATGGAAAGAAAACATTATACACATCAAGTTGAAAGGGCTAAAGATCTACTTGGATTAATACACACAGATGTATGTGGCCCATTTAGAATTGTGTTAAGACAAGGAGCAAGTTACTTCTTCACTTTTATTGACGACTATAGTCGGTATGGTTATGTTTACTTGTCAAACATAAACATGAAGTTTTGAAACATTTAAGGTGTTTCAAAGGAAGTAGAAACCAACTCGGAAGACCATTAAGTTACTACGTTCGATCATGGGGTGAATATATGAGTCAAGAGTTTTGGATCATCTAAAGGAGCATGGGATTATTGCCCATCAAACTCCTCCTTACACTCCACAACATAATTGTGTGTCGGAGAGAAATCAAACATCGCTTGACATAGTTCGCCCATGATGAGTCAAACTACTCTTCCAAAGTCCTTTTGGGATTATGCCCTTGAGTCTGCCGCACGCATTCTCAATATGGTTCCAACTAAGAAGGTTGATAAGACACCATACAAAGTATGGCATGGGCAAGCCCCTAAGCTGTCTTACTTAAAAGTCTGGGGTTGTGAGGCACTTGTTAAGCATGATACACTTACCAAACCTGACAAACTTGAACCCAGATCTGCTAAGTGTATCTTTGTAGGATACCCAAAGGAAACAATGGGATATTCTTTCTACCTTCCATCAAAGAACAAAGTTATTGTTGCTCGAAATGCTGAGTTCTGTGAGAGAAATCTCATGGATCAAGAAGCAAGTGGGAGTCTAGAAGATCTTGAAATAATTCAAGATGAAGATACAAATCCTTCTTTAGACACTAGCTTACATCATTATGAGGATGATCAAGAAATTTAAGAACCTCAAAGTGATATTATTCCAATTCGTAAGTCTAAAAGGACACGCCGTGCTCCTGATCGTATGTGCTTATACATCGATGTTGAGGAACATGAGTTAGGGGATCTTGGTGAACCCAATAACTATAAAGCTGCATTGCTGGATCCTGAATCCAAGAAATGTCTTGATGTGATGAATGTGGAAATGCAATCCATGAAAGACAATGACGTCTGGGTTTTGGTTGAGCTTCCTCCTAACTGCAAGACAGTTGGTAGCAAGTGGCTTTTCAAGAAAAAACCCGACATGGATGGTAAGGTATACACCTTTAAAGCTCGTCTCGTAGCAAATGGCTTCACTCAAACATATGGGATTGATTATGAAGAGACCTTTTCTCCTGTTGCAGACATTATAGCTATAAGGATTCTCATAGCCATAGCTGCATTCTATGATTATGAGATATGGCAAATGGATTTCAAAACTGCCTTCCTCAATGGACATCTTTACGAAGAGGTCTATATGGAGCAACCTGAGGGTTTTGTTGATCCAAAATATCCTAACTGCGTATGCAAGCTCAAGCATTCCATTTATGGACGTAAGCAAGCATCTAGGCAATGGAATAAGCATTTTGATGATGAGATTAAGAAATTCGGATTTTCTCAAAATCAAGATGAGCCATGTGTATATCAGAAAGCTAGTGGAAGTTACGTCACTTTCCTAATTCTATATGTTGATGACATATTGCTTATGGAAAACAACATTCCAATGTTACAAGATGTAAAATCCTATCTTGCAAGATGTTTTGCAATGAATAAATATGTTAGGTTCCCATTTATGTAACACAAGCATCAATATGAAGAAATAATTAGAGACCATTTGTTAGTGATCGGTTGAACAAAGCAAGAGAAAGGATCACACACACACTTGCGAAAGATGAAAGAAAGTTTATGCTTAGGATATATGTGAAATGAACAACCAACCTTCAAATGAAGGTTTACAATCCTATTTATAGGAGAGGGAGCTAGGGCAACACTCCTAGTCCCTTCCTTTCCTTATTAGGCTTGGGCCAAGGCTTATGGGCCTTCTACATAAGCCTTAGCATAATAACAAACATAAAGGCCTAATTAAGCTAACTATTACATATTAATTACTAACACTTGTAATCTAGTTTAGGAGTGATTCCAACAATCTCCCCCTAAGTGTTGGTGATTAATGATTTGAGTGATAACGTTGTAGGTGTTGATGTAATAGTAGCTTTGACGTCTTCTGAACATTCTTCTTTCTTGTGAGAAGAAGTGTCTTAATTCGAACAATCTCCCCAGTGTAGGGATCTTGTTTACTTTGAAGTAATTCAACTTTGACCTCTTCATTATCTTTGTTCTTTGATCTTTGTTCTTTGTGATGGTAGTGATAGTATGTTGTGGTTATCGCATCGGTCCGCTTCATTGCTCTAGTGTCTCCACGTATTTCTCAACATGCTCACACGCTCTTTAACGTTGGATTTGATCTTGATGTAGTTCTCTTAGTCTTTAAACTTTGTAGATTCTTTGACTTTGACGAAGAATCATTTTGACTTTGTGTTGCCTTTTGAGAGAACTTCAATTAGTGTTGTTGTTGGTATGAGCATGTGGAGAATCGCATGATCTTTTCCACCATAAGCATCCATAAGAAGAAAACATAAAACATGGGTTAGAAATAATCCAGTACACAAGTTTGAACTTGAGAGTGTTAACAACATAGTGTGAAAACACAACTCTAATTCTCACAAAGGTTGTTCTGAACTGGAGTCCCACAAGTGAGATAACGCGATGTCAAGTACACCTCTGATTCGGATGAGTCATTTGAGGTACACCAAGCATCACCCCACGATGTAGACCGTTTGAGACACACTAAGCGTAACCCACAAGGAGTTACAGTGACTGCTTGTCGAGGTTGTTTGATGTTGACCTGGCGGGAGTTTCCATTCAATCACCGAGGATCACATGTGAACCTCTCATAAATGTTCTCGACAGTTGCTAAGATCGTGTAGGACTCGATAATGTATCACTTGCGTCCTTAATGTTGAGCGACAAGTGATGAAATGTCAAGTGTACCTAAGAGATCTTTTGATGAATCTCGTGGCTCTAGACTCAATAGTGCGCTTTAGTTTTCCTAAGCGGAGACTAGGGAGAGGTCTCCTTCTTCAATACCAAAATCTCTAAGAAAGCCGATAGTTTACGTGGGGTTCCTGTGAGAATGAAACAAGCTTGTTGAGAGAAACTTGAGTGGCTAAGAAGGTTTAGTGCATGCGTCACTTGGGTCCATGACGACTTTAATCTTCAATACCGGTGTCATCAAGTGACAACCAAGTTGCATATGAATTGAACCCGTTATGCCCTAAGTTGAATAATCGGAGGCTATTTCTTTTCACCCTTTTCTTTACTTTTCTTTTAATTCTTCAACTCCTTCTTTCTCCGATTCTCATTTTCTCCTTTTATAATCATACCTAAGGACTTCTAATTCTAACTATTGGTGGTGTCCTTGGGTAGATCCCTCGACTCTGGCGGATCATGGGGCGGTTATTCCTAACCTTAGTCACCTTATAACTCCATGACTAACCTATGTTGCCATAAAACCATTTTCTTGAAAACCTCTCAAAGTGGTTATGAGTAAAAGCATTTTGTACCACTATGAGTTTAGAATTTTGTAGAAATACTCCCCTCCACACGTGCTTAAGTATTTTGACAAAATCTGCGGTGAGAGAAGAGCGCACACTTTTGAATTGATCAACTCAAGATAGACAATCCCCATGAGACACGGTTACGTTGCATAGTTAAAGAGTTACATTGTCGACTTTTAGGTGACAACTAGCTCTAATAACTACCTTGAAGGTGTGGACAAACCTTGAAGGTTGTCAAACCCATCAAAGTTCATGTCTACCAAGAGTTTCTCGAATGGTACATTCTACTCGGACAAGTCCTTTTATGAGACACGTTTACATCACTAGCGAACTAGCTTGAAATTATTACCCGTCCGGACAAGTCTTTTCGAGTTACTAACATTTAAGATCTCGTCAATTCATTGGTTAAGTCTTTTTAGCTGACGATTCATTAGCAATTCACAACATATTTCTTATCACATAATTTTTCTCCCCTCAAAATGGCATATAAATGTTATTTTGATGAAATTTGATATCGAATATGACCATTTCGAGTTTTGGGAAGATTACCATGAAGAACAATTTTGTGAACAAAGTTTTTAATCAAATACTCCCCTCAACAAGTGATATTAACTTTTGAGGTTTTGAAAATCATAAGGGAAGTACTTGTTCTTTTGAGCAAAACATTGAAAATGAAAGTTTTGATTAGTTTTACTCAAAAGTAAGAAGGTTTCGCTCCTTTTATAAGGATTGTGGCACTAAAGCGTACCACAGGGTCCTTTCATTACAAGTATGGGTTGTACACTGTTATGTGTGCACAAGCCATAGTCATATATAAATCACATATCCAGATTATAAGATAAGAAAACATATCAAGGGGTACCGGAGATTCGGATAATCCGGCAATAACTCCGGGAATGCGTTACGGGCGTTGATAGCTTTGTGAGAGATATGCTTGGGCGACCACCAACGAAACTCTCCAATGTTACGATTTGATCCCTTCGAACAACCTTTCATCAATCCGTGTGATGAGCTTCCTAACATCCCTTCTCTCCTCGAATTCCATCGCCGGTGACCCGATGCCATCATGAATCTCTTTCAATCGTATGCTAGGCCGTCCCTAACTTTCTTCAACGTGTGATCCCCAAACTTGTGAAGCTCTTTACATGCCATGAAACAGTTGTGGTGTAGTTCACTTCTGTAGACTACCCCAAATGGTTTCTTGATAAGGGTATATTGAGGAAGTTGGTTGATGTCGGGAAGGTCTAGTTGAGGTTTTGTGAGATTGACCCGTTTTTGATAAGATTCGACAGCAAGCTGAATGTCCTCTACACGTTCTTGGATCACAATGCTTCTGATGAAGATTAATAATGACTTGATGTACTCGCGTTGGATAGTTGTGGAGAAATGTCGCATTCGTCCTTGCACCTTAGCGAGATACATATCTTCAATGTCATTTAGTGATAGCCTTGGAAAATCCGCTTCACAGAAGTCATAAACCTCTTCGTCTTGTCGTTTGACCACAATGTTCTTGAGGAATGTGTAGTCCCACTTCGACGACAGGGTAACATGCTTAATGGCAATGATCCGTTTTCACTATACACTTCCTTTTAGACTTAAGAACACGGCGACAGTAGAAGATTCTTGATTTCGGGCCAATGATGAATCCATACATCGCATCAAGGTCATACTTTTCTACTTTGGCGGCAAACATATGTGTGGCTTCTTCCTCGATGGTTGGATTGTGAGAGTAGATTGCCATTGGGAAAGGAAATGTGAGTGGCGTAGCGTACTTCCTTGTCACATCGCTACCGTGTAGAAGAAACTCGAGGTCATTGTTGAAGAAGTAGCGGTATGGAATTTGAGGTTGATCCGGTTGGCCAATTGTTGGTAGAGGTTTGGTCCAATCGATGTAGTAGGAGCTTTGTCTTGTCTTGTGAAGTCGATGTTAGCTTTGGGATTGAGCCAATCGATATTGTTCGACATGGCTCGTGCAATGTTGTCGAGTGGTATTTGACTTCAATTGCACTTTACGAATGTCTTTAAGCGGTTGGAAGGCATCATTCTTTATTCGCCTTAGCTCACCTTAGTCATCTTCTTCACTCTAAACTTTTCTTGAATCGACTTCACATGCTCCATAATCGACCATCTACCATTTCTTGACCTTACGGTAATGAGGGAGTAGCATCAACAAGTCTAGAAAACCGATCGTATTCTTGGTTGTATCGTCATCTAGCCATGAGACAACATTGGTCTTTGTCTTCTTCTTCTTTGGCTTTGATGAGGACTCGGTTTCTTTGTTGTGTCGGGAGAGGTGGGTTGTTGTTGGGGCTCTGGGATCTCTTCATCGTCACCACCGGTGTATTCGAAATGATCACGGTTTTCTCTGTTGATGGTGGTAACTCGAGTCCCGAGGTTTCTCTGTAGGAGTCGAATGTGGAGGAGATCTTCTTTTGGTTGGAGTCCTTTGGGGTGGTGGTGGCATAGAGGAGGATTCACGGACTTCTTCTTGCGTTTCGTTTCTTTGTCTTTATCCGCATCATCATCGTCTCTAGGACGCTTAGCCGTTTCATTGCCGCTTTGCATGACGTTTTAAGTTGGTAATCCGGCAATCGTCAAGCAGTTTACCTTCGTCGAGGTAAGCGTTGCGAATCGTTTTGACATTTGAAGTACAAGCTTGAAACCAATTACGCATCGGAGAAAGTCGTAGGCTCGTTGGGTTGATTGTAATCATTAAAGCGTTGATCTTATTGTTTGCTTGGCCAACTGCATGAGATTCGGATAGAGTTGTCGGTGAACATCTCTCTTGTCACACCGGAACAATGTCGAGAAGGAACTTATGAGTATATTCTCTATTGTCTTGTTCATTTCCTCTTGGACATCTCGATTGAGAAACTTCGATTTGTTCCGTTCTCAACATCTTGTTTATCCTATTTTGAAGAAGGTTGACTCATCGGCCAGTTGATTCAGCTTCTTGTTGACTACATCTTTCTTCCTTACTTGTCGACAACTTTGACAATCTTCGTTTTGGCATGGGATATCCAAGTGTCGGTTGGTTTCTTTACCGATCCGGATGCGGATCTTGTTGTGCCTTTGGATGGTGGTGGAGATGAGTGAGAAGATGAGTCGGCGATGATGATTCATGAGGAGGCTCGGGGTCCTTTGGTGGCTCGGAGTTTGTTCCTTGCTTTGTGCGGGACTATCAAAGATAATCATCATAATCAATGGCTTCCTTTTCCGCTTTAGCCTTTTCTTGTGCCTTAACCCTAGCTTCTTCATTTGCTTTTGCTAGAGCTTCTTTTTGCTTTTCATTAGCCGCAGCTTCAACATCTTCATCGATAATTTTCTTACTTTTCCTTTTCGGTTCCTCAAAGTCATAGATGATAGAATCCTCAAGTTGCCTTTGTTGTTGTTCGTGGGTGGTGGTACCGGTTCCTTTATCGGGTTGATTAACCGCATCGAGCGGTGTAGATAGTGCACCACCACTTGACCCTCCGGGGCCACGAGTTTGTTGTTGTTCGAACTCTTTGGCAGCGTGTTGAAGTCGAGGTTCTTGAGCTTCTTTCTATAGTCTCTGTCTTCATCCGGTGGCTCTTCTTCGAGCTCTCTTCTTCGTGCTCAAGCAGGAGTTTTCCCTTTTCGGACTTGGGACTTAGAGGTTTTCTACTATCAAAGTATCATCGATTGGGTTTGAGTAGATAACCTCTTCGTCCGTTTCGATGTCTTCGAGTCCTCGTCCTTTAGTTTAGGTTACGGTTTGGGAATAGGAATAGCTTCATTTAATGGAACTTTCCTTTTATGGGAAGGATTCCTCTTTGGATACCTTCTAGTACTCTCGGTGCTTGTAATACTTCTGCCTTGCCTCTCCTTGTCTTTCTAACAGGTGTGCTAGAAGACTTTGCATCAATGAATCCTACTTTGCCCGCTTCAACTGCTTCGGATATCGTTTGTAAGATTGAAGTCCTTTGATGGCATCCGTAAGAAGGCACTCGGCAACACCGCACCTTGTTTCTTTGTTGTTGAGTCCTTAAATCGACAACATTGAGTGTGGGCTCAAACAACACGGAGTGATGGTTAGGGTCATCAAGTCTCAAGGAATATCGAGATTATACCAAGAGCCCTTTTGATCAACAATTTTGTGTATCGATATAAGGGATCTTGGTGCCATGCTTTTTAGGTAAGACATCATGTCGTCCCAGATCGAGTCTGCAAATTCAATGTGTTTCATGTTGACCATACCCCAAAATATTTGTAGTTCCATGAGCTTGGGATGCTCATGACCACTATCACGTCCGAAACGGTTTTGGCAATCATTATGTAGAGGTTCTCCATGGTTGGGGAATGTTCTTAAGATCAACGATGAGTGCTTTGTGATGATCCCACGACTTCATCATAGCCGATGTCGACCATGAATTGGAGAGCGACCTCTTCCGTTGGAGTAGCAAAGTATTCGATGGGTTCAATGATAGGAAGAAGAAGAATAGCCTTCAAATCTGCGGGAGTGATGGTGACTTGTTTGTTGTTAAGTGTCACCGTCACAACACTTTGACCTTTGACCTTTTGTATGGTGTGCGAATTGGTGAATGTAGATCTCGAGCAAGATGGCGAAATTTGTGAGCATGTTACGATAAGGGTGAGTCTTGAAATATCCACGCAATCGACAAGAAGACTCGGAACAAGTGAAGTTTTCAAAATCGACCACGAGGTTGTTCTTTCCAATCTTCATAGTGTAACCGTTGGGAAGATGTCTTCAACTGTGAGAACATTTGGTGCATCCACATTTTCCATTTGAACGTCC
Source organism: Chrysanthemum lavandulifolium (assembly GCA_022545495.1). Taxonomy (NCBI): domain Eukaryota; kingdom Viridiplantae; phylum Streptophyta; class Magnoliopsida; order Asterales; family Asteraceae; genus Chrysanthemum; species Chrysanthemum lavandulifolium. The sequence goes on along the minus strand of CM040244.1, from coordinate 268,507,433 downwards.
ATATCGTGATCGAAGATATTTAGCCAAAAGAACCAACATATCGAAAGACATTACGTTAGTCAAAGTTGATTTTATTGTCTATTTATTGAATGTGATATGTTAATGATTATTCTGAGTCCAATGTCACTTGTTAGTCCAATAGTCCAAAGGCGTCGTGATAAGTTTCGTGAGTAGATTAACTTTGAGTTTTAAAGTCCAAGTTTTCACTTATTTTCACAACTTATTAAACATTTAAGCTTATTAATGACATTTTGGTTTCGTGACGTTATGATTTGTTTATTTACAAGTTTATGCAGCGTAACAATTCATAATTTTGGTTAAAATAAGGCTTAGGCGTGGGACTTGCAAGCTTATGCGTAAGCATGAACCATACGCGTGGGCATAAGCTTATCGTGGGATCTTAACTACGGCGTAAGAAATGTTAGCGTGGGAAAAGATCCCTTAGCATAAAGCTTACGCGTGGCGTATGTTGGAGTTCGTGTAAGGTCTACTCGTGAGGTAAACCTTATGCGTGAGACTCAAGTTTACGCATATCCTTCACAAGATACGCGTAGTCCCTTTTGTAGAACCTTACGGCGTAAAGGTTACGCGTAAGATTTCTCTTCGTGTAACATTCTATGCGTAAGATGATCCTTATGCGTAGGAGTTCCATGGTTAACCTTGATTACGAATAATTTCACGCGTAAAACACGAAACAAATTCATCATAACAATCTCATTAACACATTATTCAATCCTTTTCAATTTTCACATGGAGTCTCAATCAAAACAGGTTCGCGTAGGATATGCTTCGCGTAAAACTTAAACCCTAAGCATTCAAAAGTTACGGTATGAAATCTAGCCATAGGAAATGCACCAAATTGATTCTAGGATATCTAAGAGGCCTAAGGATATGTTTTCAACAAGTTTTAACATCAAAACCCTCATGAATCAAGAATACCTAATTCACATGAACATAAACCCTAATTCTTAATTTTCACCAAATTAATGTTTACGGGTATGTTTCAAGCAATGTTTTGGTCAATTAAACATGTCAAAAGCATAACACAACCATCTTTTAACCGAAACACTCTCATATGAAAACACCCAAATCACGCTTATGAACCCTAATTTTGAAAATGGTCAATTCGTGTTTCGGGTGGATTTGTTTGATAGAAATGGTTATAAGAGTGATCATATCAACATTTTGACACAACCATTTTCATCATAAACACCCAATGATGATTTTGTGTTCATAAACTTATGCGTAGAACACAAATTCATCCCTAACACAAATCTAACCGTTGGATCTTGAAACAAATCAAAACCATTGTTTATAATCAAACAATGATGTTAAAACACTTACAGATTGAAGATTTATAACACGGTTTGTGTAATGAATTTTAGGTGTGGATGAAGGTTGTTGAAATAATAAATGTAGTAATAAATGTGAAGAGACATTTGGTGGAGATGTTTTGTTAAAAATAGTTTAAACTTTTGACAATTTTGGTCCCTCCACCTTAACCATTTTCATCTAACTCCCATAACTTCCATTTTGGTTACGTAAAGCATGATATTTGGAAAGAAACTTGACGACACTCCCCCTCGACTTAAGAAATAATGAAATTTTATAAATTTGAGTCCGGGGAGTGTCAGTAAACCAGAAATGTGACCACCATTATCAAAGAAACAACCGGGATAAGGTAACATGCAAGTACAAGGTTTTATGAAACCGAAAAATATTTACTTTCTCCCCCTCAACACTTGACCGAGAAAATACTGAATTTTGAAAGAGTAAAGTGTTGACGGAAGAATTGTACTTGCCATGTTAAAAGAAATATAGATAGAAGAATATTTTTGTAGTTTTATCAGATTTTATATTTTTGTATTTTGTTTTTGAAAATATTTACAAAAGAGGTTTTGGTGTTTGGTGGTTTTAAGAATGTTTTAAAAGTTCATCCAAATCCTCGGAGTCAAACACCGCATACCAATCCGGTGGACCAACTCATTAAACCTAGCGGGAGCTAAGGCTTTGGTGAGAAGATCGCCGATTGGTATTCGACCACCCATAAGTATAATTCAACGGTACCCTTTTCCACGTGCTCCTTGATGAAATGATATCGAAGATCGATGTGCTTTGATTTTGAATGTTGAACAAAGTTGCACGAGATCGCAATGGCACCGATTGTCGCGATACATCGGGATTACATCAAATACGTAACCATAGTCTTTGAGTTGTGTTCTCATCCAAATGACTTGAGCACAACACGCCGACATGGCTACATATTCTCTTACGGTTGAGGACATGATGTACAATCCTACTTCTTGATTGCCATGACACGGTTTATCACCAAGAAATTGTAAAGCTCTCAAGTACTTTTCCGAGAATCTAAGCAACTGCGTGATCGGTGTCTGAAAAAGCTATTAGTTCAAAACCGAAATCCTTCGGATACGGATCCCAAGTTAATGGTTCCCTTGATGTATCGGAGGATTCTTTTAGCCTCGAGAGGTGGGTTTCGTTGGTCTCGTGATAGCGGAGCAAAGATATACATCAAAGACAATATCGGGTCATGCTTGTGTTAGATACATGAGAGACCCAATGATACTTGGTATTTGGTAGGGTCAACCAATTTCCCATGCAAATCGGCGTCTAGTTTCTTGGTATGTGCCATTGGTGTGGCATAGGTGTCACATTTTGCATTCCATTTTGTTTAAAATTTCAAGGGCATATTTGGGTGACTCAAGAAAATACCACGGGTGATTGATGAACTTGCGATCCTAGAAAGAATGTAAGTTCACCCATCATGGACATTTCAAAATGTTTTTTCATTAGTTTTGAAAAAGCGTTTGAGTACTTTAGATGTGTTGACCCAAAAATGATGTCATCCACATAAATTTGAACGATTAAAATGTGTGCCCCGTGATATTGTATGAAAAGTGTAGGGTCGACCGAACCTTTGACGAAATTATTGGCGATAAGAAAGGATGATAACTTATCATACCACGCCCGAGGGGCTTGTTTGAGACCGTAGAGAGCCTTGTTCAGTTTGTAGACATGGTTCGGGAACTCTGGATCAACGAATCCTTCTGGCTGGCTAACATAGACCGTTTCTTTCAGTTTTCCATTGAGAAAAGCCGTTTTGACATCCATCTGATAAACGGTGATGTTCATGTGAGCATGAAACGCCGGAAAATCCGTCGACCTCAAGGCGAGCAACCGGAGCGAATGATTCTTCAAAGTCAATACCCTCTTCATGTCTATAACCCTTAGCCACCGTGGCGTGACTTATTTCGATTACGGTTCCTTGACATCTAATTTGTTTTCCAAATCCATTTGAGACCAATGACGAAGACCCTGTTGGTCTTTCAACCAATTCCCATACTTCAAGACGTTTAAAGCGATTGAGTTCTTCTTGCATGGATTCAATCCGGTTGTCTTTGGTCATTGCATCTTTAATGTTTTAGGTTAAGATTGGCGAGCGGTGAGTGCATAAATGCAATGTTCACCGTCGTGTGAAGACGTTGTCTAATTCTGTTGGTTGATTCGGGTTACCAATAATGTTTTCAAGAGGATGGTCTTTCATCCAACGATGTGTGGAAGGTTGATGTTGATATACATTACTGCAGTTGGGAGGATTCAAATGGCTTGTAGATGATTCCGCAACATCGGTGTGGCGGTTTCATTAGCAAACGGATTGAAGAACGCATTTGGATCATAATCTGCGGTGGGGTACTTCATTGTCATCACCGGTTCACGTCGTTGGATCGGTTTGTTCAACTGGTTGTAGAATCAACTGGTGGTGCTTTCTCAACGATAGTTGTTGTAGCAGTGTATCGGTATTGATTTTGATCGGGTTGAGCGGAAACATTGGATACACACAGCACGTTCATCAATATCATCACTAAGCGGAGGAGCAAATAGTTGTTCCATTTGACGTCGAGTTAGTTGTAAACTAGGTTCGGTGATGATGGGGTTTGAGGAAGTTTAAATGGTTATGACCGGGTTCCAAGTTGTTATGCTCGAAAGCCATTTACGTAAGCTCATCGAAATTGGCATGAATCGTTTCCATAATCTCCCTTGTAAGACGATTCGGATCCGGTAACCCTTGGAGTTTTCACAATATCCAACAAAGACTCCAATGTCGACTTTGGCTTTGAGCTTACCAAAGTCATCACGATCATTATTCGGATAACAAAGGGATCCAAATACATGAAAGTGTTTGAGATTCGGTTCTGGTTGTGGATAAGCTCATAAGGTGTTTTGTTGTGGCGCTTGGTAATCATTGAGCGATTACGAGTGTAGCATGCGATTGACACGGCTTGACCCACAAGTAATCTGGAAGTTTAGCATTAATTAACATTGTTCTTGCACTTCCACTAACGTCGGTTTCGTCTTTCAACAACTCCGTTTTGTTACGGTGTCGTGCAATAGATGTTTGATGCTCAATTCCCACTTTCTCATAAAATGCACGAAGAGTTTGATTCACAAATTCGGTTCCTTTATGCTTACGATTTGTCCGACCGTGTGTTCGGAGTGAACTTGAATTTTCGTGAGAAAGGTGATGATCATCTGTGGAGCTTGATCTTTACTTCGAAGAAAATAAACCCAAGTCCATCTTGAGTAGTCATCTACAATTACCAAGATGTAGCGTTTGCCATTAATCGTCTGCACGCGCATCGGGCCACACAAATCCATGTGAAGAAGATGAAGCACATGTTGTGAGCTATGTTCCACCTTTGAAGGAAAGTGAGCACGAGTGCTTTTCCCTTGTTCACAAGCTGAGCAGAGGTGATCTTTAGAATATCGGAATATTGGGAGACCTTCAACAAGTTTGTATCGAGCAAGGTTGGTTATGGTTTGAAAGTTTAAATGTGAGAGATGACGGTGCCATAGCCAAGATTTTGTAGATGTTGCCTTTGAAAGTAGACAGATGGGAGATGAAGCAATCATGTCTTGCATTGAGATTGTGTAAAGACTTGAATTGCGGTGCGGACATAAGATCGTTTCCTTGTAGATCACGAATGAAACAAGTTTTCTCCCGAAAAGCAACTTCCAAATCTCCATCACGAAATTGACCAACAAAGAAGAGATTGTGACCGAGGCCTTCCACATAATAAACCTACTAATTTCGATGTTGCCATTGATGTAATCTCCGTAGCCCATGATAGCTGCTGAAGTGATCATTCCGAATCGACAATGCCAATGAACTTTGCAACAAAGTTTGATAACAATTTGAGATTGCTGTCATGTGTCGGGAACATCCGCTATCAACAATCAAGGATGATCAGTATCACTGCATTACACATAGACGACACGGATGGAATAGAAGTAGATGTGGAACCCGAAGAGTTAGAGGGTTCAAGCGATTATAGTAGAAACACACATATCAATGATTTTAGGTATCCATTTAAATCCAAGTGTATTATGTAACCATTTCTCCCATCTCCAACTAGTCTTAGCTTTGGTCTTAGTGAATGCACTAGGTGATAAGTTCTTCCTAGGAGGTGAAGGGGTTCTATGGGTACATCAATGATCTTAGTTGGAACACTAGAGGTGGTTTACCTAGCACGGACTTAGAAGCATTAGTGGGCCTAGAGGTATTCCGTTTTCTATTATTCCGCTTACGATTCAAGATAGCCTTAGCAACACATTTATCATGACAACCCGAAAACATGCTTTTATGACAACCAACACAAGAGGCTTCAAACAAAACATTAAGAGTACTTAAAGATTCAAGATTCGTTACATCACTTTGTTCATTACATTTGTCGACGCAATATCTAAAGTGGGTGCAACTTGAGTTTTATTCAAAGTCCTAGGGTGTTCTTCTACTTGACATTCTTTATTGTTCTTTTCTTACGTCGCAACTTCCTATTCTTCCTTGTATTGCTCTAAGGTTGTGAAGTGCGGGCGTTGGGAAAAGAGGCAACTATTCTGTTTCGATGAGGGAAGCACATTAGTTTCTTGTGGTTTGTCATTAGGCATTATAGTGTCACTTTTTCTAAGTGTTACAGGTGCAAGTACCTTAGTGTTACTAAGCTTAACTTGTTCATACTTTCCTAACTTCTCTTTCAACTCAATAATAGTGTGCAACAAATCTTGATTTTCAGAACGAAGATTTCCATAAACATTTATGACTTCTTTAGTGTGTGCAAGATAATGATCAAGTTCTTTTGATGCTTCATCACGAGTCTGTTTGAGTAAATCAAATATGACACCATATTCCTTTTTAACTTTTGCAAGTTCTTGTTCATATTTTGAGATTTGACATTTTAAAGACACGTTTTGATCATCCAGTTGCTCAAGTTTTGGATTAAGATTTTTTGTATGCAACTGGTTGATTTTGTTTTGCAAGGCGAGTTCTCGATTTTGACAATCTTTTGACACCATTGAAGACGACGTTTTGCATTTGAAAGCTCGTTTATCAATCGCTCATTTTCAACTTTTAAAGACTTGATTTGTGACACGATGTCGGTATTCTCAACAATTTCAACATAATCAACGAATCGTGAGAGATATAATCAAATGCATATGCATCGAATGTAATAACACAACATTATGGATATCGGCCTGAGATAACATCTTCCAAGAGTCGATCAACATCTTTTCATAACATTTTCTTTTACGTTTTGTATTTGAAATAGATGTTTCGCTTTCTCGAAAACTATTTTCATCACTCAAGTTCCTTATGAAATTCCTTTCCCAATATAGTGCACAATTTTTCAAGTTTTGAACATGGGGTAAAATTCTTTTACGAAAAATATCTCTTTGTTCTCGCGCTGAGGCAATTGAAAATGTTCAACTTTTATTTTAGAATGAAATTCAATCTCACGTTCTAAAAGTTTGATGTCGATAGGAAAGTGTCAAAATATCTAAGAATTTGACGACTTTCGGTATTGATTTTACTTCACTGAGTGAAGGTAAAGGACCATTAATTTGTGCAGAATTGGGTTGGGGACCAACATTAGAAGACTCAGAAATAGGTGTGATAACCCAAGGTGTGTTAGAAGTATCCTGTTGTGCGACGAAAGTGATGGCTTTTGAATAGTTAAATAGTTTGTTATAAACAACATTTTCTAATTTTGATCGACTCTCGTCTTCTGCATCTAATTCCTCTTGACGATTATATTCAACAACACTCATAATGGAATCATCAATTCTATGTTCGCCTTTGTAAACTTGAGATTTGGTTTGAATGCTCTATTTGAAAACTTTGGTTTGTAATCGGCAAGATTCGGACCATATCCATTTGGATTTGGTTTAAAAGTAAACTTTTGAATAGTTGTGATTGACTCACCATGTTTATAAACAACATTTCAAACTCTTTGATTTTGTTTTGTAAGTCGACAATTTCCTCAAGATAGTTATCTATTCGTTTCGTTGAATGCTTTTGTACTCGAGAACTGTTTTGACAAGTTAACAACTCGAGACTTGGTTTTGAGTTTCCAAAGTGAGAGCGTTAAGTTGTTGTTTATGATCATATTTCAGTTGTTCTATTTGAGACAACAAAGCATTCTTGGATGCGACTAGATCACGTATCTGTTGTTCTAATGATTTTTGTTTTGGTAAGATTTAGCAAAGGCGACTTCAAAACCTTTTTCACGTTTTTCTTGAGTTTGATAAATGTTGAGTTTGTTTTTAAGCATTCAATATCCCTAGTTAACAATGCATTTTTGTCCTTTAATTGCTTATTGAGGTCCTTGCATATTTCGAAAGTAGAGATTCTTGGTCTTTAAGTAAGGTCATGAGCTCGGGACGGAAGTTCACTTGTTCAACGTGAGTCTCAACATGATCATTAGTCGATCCTCAAGTATAACCACGAGTCAACTTGATTATCAATGGTAACCATAAGGTCATCTTGATCATCAAATATAACTACGGGATCTATTTGATTATCATCGAATGAGATGTAGACGGCTCATGTTGAACACTCGATCCTCGTCGGATACGGATGTGGCGGAGATATCATATCGATAATGAATACGGTTTGATCCGGTGCACGAGACAAGCCGTCGGTGTCATACACTGGTCCTGTGTTACTCATGTGGAGTTCGTGCATGTTTGCCATCAACATAACTCGCGACATTAGCCTGCAAGTCCTCCATATCATCATCGAATCTGCATTTGCCATGAAGCTCTGTTCCTTGTTCGTAAGAGTTCCACCACTTCATCCTTAAAAGCCAAGAGTAAAGCCTCTTTGTGATAAGCGCCTCTTGTCCTTGGCTTTGGGCATGCATTATCCAGATGACCCTTCTCATTACATTTATAGCAACGAAGACCATTAATCCCATTCGAGCATTACCTGTTCAACTACTTGAGCCCTTTGTTGTTGTGGAGCACCCATGTTATTCCTTCCCATTGGATTAAACCCTTGACCACCGCCCATCGGCGAACATTACCACGATTCGAACTTCAACACGTCCATTGTTAACAACGGCTGATTTCTTGTGTTAGATGAGGTACGAATGCGATTGTTGGATTTGTTTGAGTATCGACCGAAGGCTCTAGCAATCATGACAAACCCTTGTTGCAATGCATCGAAAGCTTCTGTATCCTCATTAGATTCACTGTAAAGTGCTTGATCATTGTTGTTGTTGTTGTATGGAACCAATTGAGTTTCTTGAGATTGGTGCGGTGACGGATCATATGGTGTAATTGTTGCAGATGGTTGTGGGGGATTTGTGAAAGTTGTTGGCAAATTCGGGAATTAAGGATAGCATACTTGAGCCCACAAAGCTAATTTTTGATTATCCGGAAGTGATGGCGAAACAGGTAGTCCAAGGATAACCATTTCTTTGTCAACTTCCTTTGGGTGGGGCTTCAAATAGTCGTACAACAATCCGTATGTAGCATGATGAAGATTCTTTGCTTGACGGATGAATATGACATACTTTTCCCAATCAGGACCAAGACTACTTAGGAACTTAGTGTTGACCGCAATTCTTGGCATAATGATGTTATGTTTTTCCAAGTCATTGATGATGTCTGAGAATCGATGATGATAGGACTCTAATGTCTCTCGGTTCAATCATGAAGTGTTCATTAGCCAAGTAGATTTTGGATTCCATGTCTTCTTGATTGAGTTCGGTGCCTTCCATGAGTTCCCACATTGCTTTAGCGATCTTTTGAGCATCAACACTTGAAGGATCGGATTGGGTAATCCCTAAAGGATGTATTGCATTGCTAGTTCATCGGCTTCAAAGTGTAGAAGTTCATCATGGTGAGGTCACTATAACTTGTGTAAGATATAACTTTTCACATACACATCAAACCATAACACAAATTAGCATATAGATGGAATTCTAGAGAGAAAGTTAGAGGTTTAGGGAACTTAGTGAGAGAAAGTGAAAGATATTATTATGAGCTCAACTCTCTACCTTGGAAGGTAGAGTATTTATAGTCTTACATAAATCGCCACACATCGGGCTATGGATCGGGCATACGGTGGGTAAAGACCGTCTGTCCTCCACGGTGTTACTTAACTAAATACTACTTAACTTAAAATAACTACGACTACGAGCTTTCTAATGATTACATATACTTGAGGTGACCGACTTTTAATACTGGAATTTCTAATTCCTAACAATCTCCCCTAGTGGAGGTCACCTCAATCATGTACCAAAATTACATAGAATACAACCCGGATAATACATTAACACTTGATCTTGCATTCTTGACGTAGTCCTTTGCTCCTAAGCTCGTAGTCATTGATTCTTCACAATGCATGTTTGGTTACCGCAAGTGGAGGTCTTTCTTGATCCATGTGATAATAATTTTGAGCCTTCTTTGAGATCATCACCATCAAAAATCTCTAAGACATCCATTGTGGAGTTGTGACTTTGGGACCGACATGCTCACATTCGGATCATGATATCTTCTCATCGAGTAGCGGAAGCATTTGTTGAATCATGATATTGGCGCAGCAGCGTAGCGAGCATGGAGTGAAAATATCGAGTCATTGATGCACTTATCATGATTTCTTTTGAGATGAATGTGTAGTGTGAGCATGCGGCTATGGATTGACCGCTTCATTCGATCATTTACAAGCGTCGGGTGTACTGCATACAACATGCTTAGCAATAAATCGCAGAAAGTGTCTTTGATCACTTCGTTGAATTGAGGTACACGCCCACGGTTCCCGTTGATCGAAGACAAGTACTGCACTGTGATCGGTAGGATTCCTAAGAATCTCCTTGACGGGGTTTCGCAACTGTTCTAGCCGTTCTCAAACCGGAACATCTCAAAGAAGACAACACGGAGTGAGTGAACCAAATAATTTTAAGTCCACCGATTGATGAAAAGAGATTTGAAAACAATCGTGTATTGCTCAATAGAAATTGTTTTGCAATACAACGAAGGTTTTATTGAAAATCAATTATCAATCATAAAAACACCTTTGGTTTGAAAAATTAGTACACGGTCGATGTGCTAAAGAAAAGAGTTTTAAGCACAATGACCGGTTTTGAAAGGTATCCGTCAATCCATAACTCGAACCAGGATTGATTCAAGAGATTGAGTCGCCCATTGTTTACTGCTCGGTTGTCACATGGTTAATCTATAAAATAGATCTCACATGCCACCTACCGAGAGCTTGTTTGATGTTGGCTCTAGAAGGCTTTCCATCTTCATTGTGAATATGTATACACATCACTCGGATGTTACGCAATACCACAAGGATAATGCGTGGGACTCAAGATATAATCTCTCTTTCCACATTGTGTGAAACGAGAGTCTTCATTGAAAGTGTCCTAATGAGATTTATTGATGATCTCGTGGCTCTAGACTCAATTTGTGCATATTTGGATCCCGTGTCGGAGACTAGGGAGAGGGTCTCCTTCTTCAATATCAACCATCTCTAAGAGAAAGTCGATAGATAATGTCGGTTCCCGTGAGAATGAAACAAGTCCTTTTAAGAGGAACTTGAGTGGTTTGAAAAGTTGAAGTGTAGTGCGCCACCGGGTCCATGACGTCTTGCCTTCAATACCGATGATACCATCAAGAGTATATGAATTGAACCCTGTTTACGCCTAAGGTTGAATAAATGGAGGGCTATTTGTTTTCACCCTTTTCTCATTCAATTCTTTTAATTCTTCAACCCCTTCAAGCTTACCGAGACTTCATAGCTAGAACCTTGTTGGGTTTATTCCCGTACTAGCTCGGTCTTAGTCCGCACTCTTCCCATATCTCATTTTCTCCTTTTATCATCATACCTAAGGACTTCTACACTAACTAGTGGATTGTCCCTCGGTAGATCCCTCCGGTTCAGCGGATCATGGGAACACATACCTAACCTTATCATCCTTATATCACCGCACATAAAGTAGAGTTGGTCGGTCTATTTGGTATTGTTCATCCGCCATTGGAACCAATTGAAAACCATTTGAAAGTCAATTCGGTACTTGTGATATATTATCAAAGCATTTTGTACCGAATTGTTTTTGATATTTTAGAACGAGAACTCCCCTCAACATGTGCATCAAGTATTTGAAAATGTTTTGCACACGGAGGCAAGAGAAAGAATTAACTTCTTTGATTACCATTTTCTAAAGATATCAACATCACTTCCGCATCAAGTCAAGTAGATAGAGTATTTCCGGAAGGATGAGGTTTCCATAAATTTGCTCCCCTCAATATGTGCCTCGGGGTTTGAAGAGAGTTTTGTACATACTAGAGGGAACTCGCACATTGAGATGAGTTGATCACATTTCAAATCATAGGTTTAAGATAGATGCTCCCCTCAACATGTGCATGGAAAATTGAAATCGTTTGTCACATGTGGGCAGGATAGCATGTACATCCTTATAAAACCATTTACCTAATTATCAGTTTAAATCCAATTTAAATCACACATTCTCCCCCGATCACAATTATCAAATCATTTGAGATTTGTGATCTCTTATAGATTTAAATTGATTTTGAAAGCTTTTTAAGGGGAATTGTGACTTGATTATGAAAGTGTTTTAACTGATAAGGATCGGATTTTAAGACTTTAAACTCCATTGATAAAACATGCATGTATATCTTTTGAAAACAATTTAATGCCAAATAACTTTTTAATTTAATTGAAATCATTCTCCCCCTCAATCAATGACATAGGTTGTTGATTGAGAGATAGAGATTATGACAAATAAGTCCTGATGATTATCAAAAATGGAGATCGAGTTATTTTTCAAAGCATTTAGTTTTCAGCAGATAAATGTTTATAGAATCAGAGCATGGAATTTTGAAAACATGATAAAACATGGCTCGTTCTTTCTTTTAAAAACCGGTTATTGCACGAAATGACAATAAACCATCGTTAATCTTTCTCCCAATTTTTTTTTTTTTTTTTTTTTTTTTTTTTTTTATAAAAATTCGAACAACATCTAAAGACCCGTGTCATTCTTTGAATGACAACATCAAGACCGTAGATATTATCGAATCGAGAGAAACATGACAAAATGACAATATTTTTGAAGATTTTTCAATTTTTCAAATTTTATGGATTTTGAAAGTTTTATATTTTTCTATTTGATTTTGAAGGTTTTATAATTTTGTATTTTGTTTTTCGAATAGATATATACAAGAGATAGATGAAGATAGACCTTTACTCCTCGTCTTCCTCCTCGAAGACGTTTGAGAGTTTTCGTTGAAGGCTTTTCAAGCCAAGTCGTGAAGAATAAACTCAAAACGATCTCTTGGAAGAGCTTTGGTGAAGATGTCCGCTAAGCGATATTCGGACCTCACAAAATATAGTTCCACCACACCTTTTCCACTTGTTCCCGATGAAATGATGTCGAATGTCGATATGCTTTGCTCTTGAGTGTTGAACGTTGTTGCATGAGAGAGCAATAGCACTTTTATTATCACAAAGATGCGGAGGGATTTTGTTGAATTCAAAGCCATAGTCGATAATTGAGATCTCATCCATAAGATTTGAGCACAACAAGATGACATGGCTATGTATTCACCTCTGTAGAGGAAATAGAAGTACTCATTTGTTTCTTTGAAGACCACTCACAAGCTTATCACCCAAAATCGAGCACCTCGTGACGTACTTCGACGTGTATCTTGACAACTGCATGATCGGCATCTGCATAGGCCGTTAGTGACATACCGGTGTCCTTCGGGTACCAAAGACCCATATTGATGGTTCCTTGGAGATACCGAAGACCCGCTTAATCGCTTCAAGGTGCTTTTTAGTAGGCTTAGCACGGTATCTAGCACACATGCAAACAAATAACAAGATGTCCGGTCTACTAGCGTGAGATACATCGGGATCCAATCATACTCCGATATTTCGTTTGGTCAATCATGATCCCCGAGAGGTCCTCATCTAGTTTGGTTCGGTCAATCATGGGGTGTCAACATGGTCACATGAATCAAATCCAAATTTCTTTAAAATCTCATTGCATATTTAGATTGATTTATGAAAATGCCTCGGACTTTGTGAAATTTGTAATCCCAAGAAAAATGACATTTGTCCCATCATTGACATTTGAAACTTTGAACTCATTTCATTTGAAAACGATCACATTCCATTGGGTCCGCCGAGGCAAAAATAATATCATCAACATAAATTTGAACATGAATTAAATGTTTGCACGACTTCGGTGAACAATGTAGGATCAATCTGCTCCTTTGATGAATCCGGTTGATAGAAGAAACTTTGATGATGTATCATACCATGCCCTTGGAGCTTGCTTTAAACCGTAAAGAGCCTTCTTCAAACGATAAACGTGAGTAGGATGCTCTTGATTCACAAATCCTTCAGTTGGTGGCGTGAGCGACTTCTTTAAGATCTCCGTTCGTAAATGCCGTCTTTACATCCATCCGATATACTATCATGTTCTTACTAGCGACATTAGCTGAAAGATTACGATTGCCTCGATTCGAGCAACCGGAGCAAAAGATTCTTCAAAGTCTATACCCTCCTCTTGACGATATCCTTTAGCAACTAATCGAGCCTTGTCCTTCAACACATCACCATGCTCATCAAGTTTTACTTTGAAGATCCATTTGAGAGCTATGATCATAGCACGATGGAGCGGTACTAACTCCCATACATCAAGGCGATCAAACTCATAAATTTCATCTTGCATGGCATTGAACCATATCTTCATTCATGGCGGTTTAACATCTTTGGTTCGATCTTAGATAGTACGGAGTTGAAGAAGCACCATAAGGCATCGGTTGCGAGTTGTTTCCGGGTTGATACAGACGAGAGGGATTTCCAATGATATTGTCTAAGGGGTGATCGTGAGTCCATTTTCGAGGTGTTCATGTGGCGGTTGTTGAGGAACCGAGGTAGTGAGTCGATGTCTCAAGAAGATGGTTCGATGATGATTCAGAGTAGCAAATATGTTTTCAAATGGAGCATCTTCGAGAGTCGCAAAGGGATTAACTTCATCATTGATGCGAATCATTTCCATGATGTACATTTGAAGAATGATGATTTGTTGATGAGATCAAGGATCGACAGCAGTGCTTCTTGACTTAAAGATATTGATACCGAGGATTGACTTCATTCACGGAATATAAGCATCCTCTGTTGTAGGAATCAAGCACCTCATTAGTAATTGAATCATACAGTTCATCAAACATAGGATCAAACAATTTCTTTACATTATCTTCGATGGGGTACATATGGAGTTTCTTGAGAGGAGTTTGGAACAAGGGATGAACCAATGGGACTGCTTTTGAAGTGCGGGTCCCGAAATGGAGTGTCCGGGAGCCATTTGACCGGTCACTCATCAAACATAACGTGAATTGTTTCCATGATATTTCGGGTTCTTTTGTTGTAGATTCGGTATCCCTTTTGTTTGGTGCATATCCAACAAATACTCCAATGTCGACTTTAGCCCTAAGTTTGCCTAAGTCTTGACCTCATGAGTTGGATAGCACAAGGCACCAAACACACGAAGGAAAGATAGATTAGGTTTTCTTTGTGGACAAGTTCATATGGAGTTTTCCATGAATAGTGTGAATTAGGGAACGATTTTGTGTGTAGCATGCAGTGGCAATTGCTTCACCCAGAGAAACATTGGAACCTTTGAGTAGATCAAGATTGTTCTAGCGGCTTCAACAAGAGTACAATTTCGTCTTTCAACTACACCGTTCTGTTGAGGGGTTCGTGGAACACTTCTTTGATGGTGATTCCAACGCTTTCATAGAATTCACTAAGTTGTTTGTTGACAAACTCGGTTCCATTGTCTGCTCGATAATTCGACCGTTTTGTTTAGTCGAACTGCGCAATTGTTTGATGAGTTTGATGATGATATCGGAGTTTCATCCTTTGTCCTAAGAACTTGACCTGTGAATCTAGAGTAATCATCAACCACAACTAACACATATTTCTTCCCAAAGATATTTTGCACCCTCATTGGTCCACATAAATCCATATGAATCATATGAAGAACTTCGTGACGAGTTAGTAGGTTTGGGTTTATGGGCATACTTCTTGCTTTTTCCCAATTGACATCTTGAACAAAGATGATCCTTTTCATACTTTAGTCTAGGTAAACCTACAACTAAGTCCTTTACGGAAAGATCGTTGATGGTGCCAAGTTCAAGTGATTGAGACGACGATGCCATAACCATGACTTTGTTTTAGAAGCCTTTGATAACAAGCGATTGGAGAGGCCCTCATCATGTCATCGATAGAGATGGTGTAAAGATTTGAGCCACGAGTTCCTTTTAACAGTTCCTTACCATTAAGATCTCTAACAAAGGTGTATGTTTTCTCAAGGCTACTTCTAGATCGAATTACGAATTGACCAACAGAGAGATTATGACCTAAACCTTCCACATAATACACTCTAGAGATGACACTATCACCAACAACATAATCTCCATAACCCATAATAGCACCGAAATGATCATTACCAAATCTAATAGTCCGATGAATTTGCTCACGGTTCATGAGCCGCGACCGGTCTCGGTCATATGCTTGGAACGACTGAGTCCGGTACCATGTAATCGATTTGAACGATCTGCGGTTGAACATGTATAAGAATGGATAAGCGGATAATTGGGATCCCCATGCAAGAATGTGTTCCATTTGGTTAGTAACAATGTTTGGAACACCCACATCGTAAATAGAAGCATTCATATCGTAAAGTGAGGCAATGGAATCGTTGTGAATAGATGCGGTACTAGTGTCAAGATTAGCCCTGCTCACAGGTGTGATCACTTCTTAAGGGAATAGTTCTACCAGTGAGGCATCTATTTTCTAGTGGGCATTATCTCGATTAGTCTTAAGACCAACAGTGTCCAATAAAAGCCTATTTTCTTGAATGTTCTTCCCGGGGTTTCCACTGTTTTCTAGCTTTCTTCGTTTTTGCCTTTTAGCCTTCTTAGCATGAATTTTAGCATTAACAATATTAACGGACAATTAACATCATTAGGCGTAACATTAACACCACATTCATGATTAGAGACAATTCAAGCGGACATCGATACAAGGTTTGCAAATAGTATCGAATTGAATTAATTACGATGCGCCTATGGCTAATACTAGAATCAACCCGATTGCTTTATTCAATTCAAGCTTAAAGTTCCTAGATTGTTCTTCTACTCTCTTCCAAAGGCACATTCTTAGCTTGAGAGGTCCTATCGTTCCTTGTATTGTCTTGAGACTTTGACCCGCTCCCTTTAATGTCACCGATTACTCTGTAGGGAATGGGAACATTAGTTTGTTTTACTACTCTTTGCACCACTGCTTAGATGTCTTTGGGATCGAGCTACATGCGGTGCACTAAGTTTCACTTTCTTAAACTAGAGGTACCGAGATTAGTACTCCTAGAAGGCATCTTTGAGTTCTCTCTTAGCATTGATGGATCTAGAATCGAACTACTCAAGGGTACACTACGGTTCATATTCAAAACATTGGGAATCGAGTGCATATCATATTTGCCATTAGGCATCGAGCATGGAATCAAAGGGTTAACTCTCTCACCTAATTTCTTTGGGCATATTGTGATCAAGCATTCTAAGATTTCTTGAGATCGTTTGGCATATAAGCATGCATGTCCAATTGCATTATCATGAGGTTTCTCTAGCTTATCCTCTTCAACAATCTCACGCAGACATTCTAGGCAATCCTTAAGGGATGAGAAGTATGTTTGAATGGCAAGTTTGTTGTTCCTTAGATGAGGAGGGACATATGTCACGATAAAGAATATTTATTACAAGAGTGAACCTTTGATACAACATTCTCCCATTGGTCATTGGCATTTTCCCTTTACACGACTCTTGATTCTCATTTTCCTTTTGCAATGACGCTATTTGATCGTTATTTTGTTACGAGTGACTTTAATTGATTCAAATAACTCATTGAAGTGACGTTAACCTTTTCATTTTCTTCTAGAAAACTTTCATTTTCCTTTTGTAAAGCATTTACTAAGTTTTGAAGATGAAACGTTTGAGAATTCGAGAATCTAAAGGAGGAGGCATTTGGGAGCTGTCATATTGTTCGTTTGACCCTTTAATTGAGAGATTTGGGCTTTCATCTTTCGATCGTGTTGCACCGAGCTTGAATGCTCATCACGTTTGTTAATTTGAAAATTGCATCAAACTCGAGCATCTCAAGATGTCTTGACATTTGAAGTTTTGACATTTTCTTTAAGATGTTGATATTTTAGTTGTAAATTAAAATGTTCAACTTCTAGTTTAGAAAATGTTTAACGAAATTGTCGTGATCATCCAGCTCAATTTTCTCGCTTAGTTTAGAATTAGTTTTTCAAGCTCAATGACACGATCATGGGAGACTTTCGAGGCCACGATAGTTCATGAAATTTGAAAGCATTAATAGAGCAATTTGAAGCGTTGAAAACACATCTTGAGCAACACATTCAAGAATAAGATTCTCATTTAATGTATGCAAGTTCTTTCTTTCAATCTCATTATATTTCAAAGGCACGCTCATAGTCACTAACTTCAACAACCATTGCATCAAATTCCTTTTCCATTCCCTTAATATCGGTTTCTATCCCCTTTTAAGACTCTCAAAGTGATCTTTAGAAGTTTAAAGAAGGCATGACCTCGCTTAAATAACATTCTTTCATTTGTTCAAAACCCTTTCTCCTTGATTATACCAAATGTGATCCTTTTCTTGCAAGTTTTCTCAAAATCAACAAATAGTTGAAATATAATGTATTGGCTAATTAATGTCTTGCTTTTAGTGGCAATTGTTCTAGGTACAAGATGCATTGGTGTATTAGGAGGATACACAATGCTCTAGGCATTTTCCAAAGGGAGGTTTGTTTCAACAATATTTTCCGCTTTACGCTTATCTAAATCCTTTTTCCGAAGACTTGTTCGGGAGTCAACAATGTCTGAGGCTTAAACTTGTTCAAGGAAATCCAGTTTTCCTTCTTGTAATCGTGAGGAGTGATAATTATGTCTTTCTCTTTGCATTTGGGATCATTTTGTTTCTTATTCATCTTTTCCCTAGTGATTTCATTTGATTTCTTATCTTCCTCGGTGCACTCAACGCAACTAGGTTTCGCCAGGCTTAAGGATTTCATTACCATCATAAAGCACCTTATGAGCATTTCTAGCCTTTTAATTACCTCTGGATTTGGTTCCTCAACAAGGGGAATGCTATGCTTATCGCTTAAGACTCGATGTTTAGTGACCATGTGAGCATCAATGGTGTTTCCTTGTATGTACAACTTGTTTTCAAGTTTGTTTTCAAAGTTTTCGATTAGAAAA
This sequence comes from Chrysanthemum lavandulifolium, assembly GCA_022545495.1. NCBI lineage: Eukaryota > Viridiplantae > Streptophyta > Magnoliopsida > Asterales > Asteraceae > Chrysanthemum > Chrysanthemum lavandulifolium. The sequence continues at coordinate 268,488,761 of CM040244.1, read as the reverse complement.
TCTCTCAAGAGTTTTGATTCCTTTGCATTAAATTCTTGCTTAAGCATTTTCACATTTTCTTGAAGTTCTTGTTTTGTTTAATTGTTTTAGAAAGTTTTTCTTGCAAGGAATTTAATTCTTGTTTCAATACTTCTTCTAAACTTACTTTTTCTAATTCTTGTACTTACTTGGTCATCCATTTCCTACTCACGAGTGGTCAACTCAAATTTTGCACGTTGTTCATAAATAGCAACACGTTCCTTATAGGCATTTAGTTCGAAATTACGTAATCATCGGAGCACATGCGGTGTATTCATCAAAGACATAGTCATTGTTGATTGCGAAGATGCATCACTTGGTACAACTTCACTTTCACTTTGTTTCACGTATTGATCGTATGGGACAATATTGTTATTACCCATATTTTCAACATTTGATTCAATAGTTTCGATTGATTGTACTTTGTCATGCATCTGTTGCACATCAACATCATCGTATAGTTTTAATACCTCGAGATGAGTTTGTCCTTGGATGGGCCACTTGTGGTGAAGAAGAGACCTTGGGAGAAACCATTGGAGAAATGCTAGCCATAAAATTGTGTGTGCGAGGGTCCATCATCTACATCGAGTCGTATGCATCACGATCAATGACTTGAAAGGCATTCGATGATTGTGACCTATCTCCCGAATAGGCCGCTCATCCACATCTCGCATCATAGGTCTTGGCATTGCCTTCAAGAAAAACAACAATTCCTCTTCGTCCAAAGCAACACCATTGTCCCGAGCTTGTGCCAAAAGATCTTATCTCAAGTAATCGGCGATTCGTGGAAGCTTTGGAGATGTGCGCCTTGCAATGTGTCCTTCACCACTACGCTTATAGCATTTGATTGGCTTAGCTTGACCTTGGTTACCATTTCTTCCTCGATTACGTTGCCAACATAACCTCTCCCGCTCCACCTCTTCTCCGATCATCTTGTCTTTCTGAATCGGTTGCCCCATAATTTTCCCATCTATGATCAAAGCATGGTTGTGAAGATTGGGCGGTTCGGATTTCATTGCGGTGTGGAGTTTGTTGGTGTGAGGTGAAAGTGTCCTGTTCTCTTTAACCATGAGTGTTAGTTGAGTGATGAAATGTTCCATGACAAGATTTGCATCGGTTGCTTGAACCTTGGATCGAAAATGGGTTCGTGATTATCGTCTTTCATGGGTGCAACTTGAGAAGCATTGGTGGAAGTCCCATCATCTCGTGAAGAAGGCGGTTGAATCATTTGTAGACCTTGTTTCTCCCGACCTTTGAACCGATCAAGAATCCTATTTTCAAACATGGCATGTCTCTCATTACGAAGGAGGAAGGCATAGAGTTGCTCATAGTTTGTATCCTTCAATCCTTTAGTGAGCTTCACGAGGTGACAAACTTGTGCCATTCGGGATTCATATTGTTCACAAATTTTGAGTTCAACTCAATGTTAGGCATAGTCATTCGATGTTCCTCATGTCATTCACTAACTTATGAAATCTCACATAGTACTCATAGACACTCTCATCTGGTTTCATCTTGAAGTGCTCAAATTCGTCATAGAGTTGGGATTCTCTGCCTTCCATAGTTAATTCGAACCGAGAGAAGCATCTTAACATTATCCCACACCGCCTTTGCTTCGGTGTTATGATTGATCGACTTGTAGATGTCTTTAGGAAGACCTTGAAGAACAATGTTTGAAGCCCCGATATCGCATCAAATCTCTTTTATCCTTATCATCAAGCTCATCATACATCTTAGGTCCGTCCATTCCGTAAACAGAGTACCATCTTCATTAGTATCAAGTATGTCTCTAGTCGTCTCAACTTGATATGGTCCTTCATCAATGGATTTGAGAATGTTGACACCATTTTCCTTTCCAAGGCAATACAATCGATTCGTTGAGCCCAAGAATCGTAGTCGATTCTGTCAAGCATGGGTGGACGAGTATCCGAGCCATCCGCTTGTACATCCTCGACAACAAAGGAGATGATAGTAGGGACGTTGGTAGACATGTTAACAGATTATACGGATTTTATAACTCTATGATTAAACCGGAAATAGATTCTTTCACGGGATTTTACTAAATCAAGAGAAAACCGTAAACAATCACTCAAGTAGCTAGAAGATAATGCACTAAGTCGCTGAAGATAATGCACTAAGTCGCTAGAAAATAATGCACTAAGTCGCTAGAAGATAATGCACTAAGTCGCTAACCCTTAATTCGCTACACCCTAAGTCGCTAGACAAAAGCAAGTCGCTAAGTAGTAACTCGCTAAGCCTCAAGTCGCTAGCAAAATTTTGGCGACAATTGCTACACAGTCGCTAGAGATACAAGTCGCTAAAGAGCAACTCGCTCATGGACCAAGTCGCTACCACTGTCGCACCGTGGTGGAGAGTCCACTACTTGTACTGTTAATCGCTAGGTCTAAGTCGCTAGCTTCAACACTGTAACTCGCTACAAAATTGTGAAGCAAGTCGCTACGAAGAAATAAATCCGTATATCAAGTCGCTAGCAAGAATAACCACCTAAACATCACTTTTTAATCCAAAAACAACCCAACCAAGATGATTCAAGCTTACCAAATGAAAACCTGAACACTTGTGATGATTCTAAACATAAAAGTACAAACAAAATCCAAGCTTTAACACAAGAAATCAACCAAATGATGCAAAAACCACTAAACTTTTTCAAACTCAAAAACCACCTAAAAACCACTAGAAATCCAAAGATGTGCAAGATATGATCTAACCATGGCTCTTGATACCATTTGTAAGATATAACTTTTCACATACACATCAAACCATAACACAAAGTAGCATATAGATGGAATTCTAGAGAGAGAAAGTTAGAGGTTTAGGGAACTTAGTGAGAGAAAGTGAAAGATATTATTATGAGCTCCAACTCTACCTTGGAAGGTAGAGTATTTATAGTCTTACATAAATCGCCACACATCGGGTGTGGATCGGGCATACAGTGGGTAAAGACCGTCTGTCCTCCACGGTGTTACTTAACTAAATACTACTTAACTTAAAATAACTACGACTACGAGCTTTCTAATGATTACATATACTTGAGGTGACCGACTCTTTAATACCGGAATTTCTAATTCCTAACAACTTGCAATGTTAGTGACATCACCTCTTGGTGGATTAGCATTTGGATCTCCATGCTATGCGATGATGAGGCATCGAAATGGACCTTCCAGATAACCTTCTTCAAGAACTTTCCATGTGGCTTCTTTAGATCACAAAACTTAAAGAACCTTATCAACCATTGATCATAGTTTCCGGGAGTGAGCATTGGAGGTCTATCAAGTGATCCAGCCTCATGAATGGATTGTTGGCTACTTAAAGCTTCACACATCTTTGCAAACCAAGACGGTTCCTTCATAGTATTCCTGGATGGATGTTGATTGTGAAAGTTTGTGTAAGGTTGTACTTTAAGACTAGGGGTGGTTGAAACATTTGTGGTTGAATTGCTCCTTGAGGAAATTGTTGTTGAAATTGTTGTTGTTGTTGTTGTTGTTGATTAAGTTGTTGTTGTTGTTGTTGTTGTTGAGGATACACATGAGGGAAGTAGCTAGAGTATGGTGGTTGAGACATCTTGAAACTTGTGTTAAAAAATGGATCTTTGTAGTTGAATGAAACTTTGTTGATGAAGTATCCTTATGCATAGAAATCAAGCTTAGGCAAAGGAATGCGTAAAAACACCAATTTACGCGTAAGAGGTTAGCTTACGCATAGGATTAGCTTACGCGTAGGGTTAAGGAGACCTTAGCTTATGCGTAATCCAAAAGCTTAGGAGTAGAATGGTTATGTGTAAGAATTTCTTATGCGTAAGACAAGGCTTAGGCGTAAGACAAGGCTTAGGAGTAAAGATTCTACGCATAAGTTTTAGCTTATGCGTAAAACTAGGGTTTTGCCCAAAAATCCTTTACACTTATTCCAGTGTAAAAGTAATCCAAAGTCGAAGTGTTTTCAGGCTTATCCAAGCAAGAAAACACTGAGTAAACCAAGAACACTGAAGATCAAACCAAGGAAACCTTACGCGTAAGATTAGGGTTTTCTTATGCGTAAGATTTGTCAAAATGTTCCAAAACTTTGATTTCTGCCCAAAAGTGTTTCTAAACCAGATTTTTGTGATGAAACAACTTCAATATCACCAAAATAACACAAAAGTATGAAACTTGATGATTCAAAACGTTTATGCACCTTACGCGTAATAAAGACCACACGTATCAAACCAAGCTTAAAACCAAAGAAATACACATAAAGTTTCAAACTTTTTGCCAAAAACTCAAAATTTAACACCAAATAACCTTTAAAGTACAAGAATCTTGGATTTGAAAGTGTAAAAATGAAAGCTTTTAGGCGTATGAAGATTAAAAAACCGAAACTTATGCGTAGTGACCAAAACTTCAAAAACAAACACGTTCACCCAACTATTTGGCGATTGATACCACTGTTAGGTTCCCGTTTATGTAACACAAGCATCAATATGAAGAAATAGAGAAGAGAAAGGATCGGATGAACACTACATACACTTATGCGTAAAGATGAAAGAAAGATTATACTTAGGATAAATGTGAAAGTGAACAACCAACCTTCAAATGCGGGTTTACATGAGGTATTTATAGGAGAGGGAGCTAGGGCAACACTCCTAGTCCCTTCCTTTCCTTATTAGGCTTGGGCCAAGGCTTATGGGCCTTCTACATAAGCCTTAGCATAATAACAAACATAAATGCCTAATTAAGCTAACTATTACATATTAATTACTAACACTTGTAATCTAGTTTAGGAGTGATTCCAACACCATTGAAATGGGTGGCGTGAAGATATCAAAGGTTCACACAGATGACAACCTAGCAGATCCATTTATGAAAGCTTTAGCGTATCCTCACCATTCTAAATTGACTAGAGGTATAGGTTTAATACTTGCTAGTAGTCTCATGTAAATATGTGTGTTAATTAGTATTTGGATAATTTGGAATTGTAAGACAATTATTACATTATGATAAATAAAGATACGAGGTATTTGTTATTTCATTCATATAATATGTTATTCCATATTTGCATGTTAACAATATGTGAATATTGTTATGTAAGGCAAATGTGAGTGTTGGTTATATTATAACGAGAATATGGATTGTTCCCGCCAAACTCATATGTATTCATTAGAGATGCATATTTGATAACCCAACTTTCAAACATTTACTTTTGGATCCTTGTCATAAGTAAAATATTGAAAATGGTTTGTTAAATTTGTCCTTAGACTTGAGATACAAGCAAGTTCTGTTATGTGTAGATATCACTTTTGTAAGTATAAGCCAAGCGCTATCTGAATAAGTTAGTTATAAAAGCTATATTTCGGAGTGATGTGAAGAAGCATCCACAACACTTGTAGTCAATAAAGAATTTGTTACTCCACTTGATATGTGTAGAAAGATACCATGGCGCCTCTCCAGATTTAATCAGATAAATGTTTGGCCAAACCCAAAGGGTAATGCAAGATGATTCTTGATTATATTTGGTGTATCTGAATTAAAATCTATAACGAGATTCTAAATGGTTAAACTATATGGAATGAGTTAGGATCCATATCCATGGTTTAACAGTATCTATAACAAAGGATGATTAAAGCAAGACATTGAATGACCATGCTACTGAGAAATTTTATGAAACTATATTTCAGACACTTTTAGTTATATAGCGAGTGAGAGCGTTGCTAGGCGTTTTCATCGTTAGTTTTGTGTGCTATTCGCTACTCCAACTCCCAAGTGGGAGCTGTTGGTTTGTGGGATTAGAAAAACGCGAAACGACTAGAAGTGTGTGAGCCTATGGGGGCACACACGTTAAACACGAGAGTACGTAAATAAACGTTTATACTTGAATATTGCATGACTCGTTTTGCATGCATGAGACCCGAATTGTGTCCAAATATTTGACCCGATTACTTTGAGGATCCAAGCCCAAGATTGTCGGTCAATGAGAAGGGTATATGGATCGGTTGTGTTTGGTTTTGGGATTAGGAAAGAAAGATAACTTGGAGCTCAAGTTTAAGCCCAAGTTAACTAGGTTTTGGAAGCTATAAATACATCCACACCTAGATCTTTCATTCTAACAATTGTATCCCTAAACTCTCGACCTAAAAGTAATCAATCCATCCTCGATAACTTCATACCCGATCGGTTTTCATTCAAACCGATTAGGGTTTGTTTGGTTTTGCTCGAACCCTAAACTTGCTAGTTCTTGATCCAAGTTTTGTTTTAGGTTTCGAATTGAATTGTTCTTGCTGGTTCCTTGTGATCGTGAAAGCAAGAAACAAGGTGGTTTTCTGTTCATGTGATATCTCGGACAAAAGGGCAAATCTTATCGGACATATATTGTCCGATATTGGACAGAAGTGCAGTAAGCTTCTCGGGCAGAAGTGGTGATCTCGGGCAGGAAGAAAGACAAGGTTTTGGGTTTTCTTTGTTCGTGGTAATTCAAGTAGTCAAGGGTTGATTTGAGTAAACGTTCTCGACTAGCGTTATTCGAACGTACTTGTGGTTAAGTGTTTGTGTGTGGACTCGTAGAGGTGTTTATTTTAGACACTTGGTTTCTTGTTCGTTTTATTACTTGCGGGTGACTACGAGGGTTAGTTTTCTTTATCCCTTTTATTTATAATTGTTTATTAATTATGTGTTTAACCTAATTGCATAAACTAGATCCAATTCCGCTGCGTACTCGTTTGTGTTATTTGGTTAACTAGATCTAAATTCCAACAGTTAGGGCATTAAAATTATCTGATATTAAAAAAAACATCTCTCAAAAACTTGAAACCACGAAATGAAACAACATATCTTTATTTTAAGGAAACAAAAAATTTTAATTAATGAATATCAGATACAAATAACAAATATAATACAAGTAGTTCAACAGTGATGTAATATTTTACATCTACAAAACCAAAATAACAAAATTATCTCTTCTGGAAATTGAAGGATCGGATGCAGTAAGCAAAGATGAACGCAAAGACGATAACCAATCCAATATGCACCCCAGCAACAGGACCAATAAAACTACGCTTCATACCAAAATAATCATCTAGATATTGTTTGACGGTTTGCTCACTGTCATCAAACCTATTCGTGTAGTCCCCGAACTGTGAAACAATCATCCCGTAAATAGTCCATGCCACCGGATTTCCCCAGTAGTACCATCTCCACCAGACAGGAATACTCTGTTGTGTTTTAACATAGAACAACATTTTAGTACTAGAAAGAATATTAAGCCCAAAAAATCAGTTAACGAATATAAATGGTCAATGTCGTTTGGGAAAATTACTAAAACTGTCCCTCGTTATACTATTTGCATAAATGGTTCTTTCTTGTACTGTCCGTATTCACTTTTGGTTCTTTACGTAAAATAGCTTTACTGTTTGTTTTCACTTTATGCAAATAGCATCAATGAGGGTTTTTTTTTCCCCAAAATTTACCAAATAACTAGGAGGATTGCTGTAATTAAGTCAGACATTATATTGAGTGAAACTTACGGGTCGTGGAATGATGTATCCTGAGAAGAGATTGAAGATTCCGTAAAACGAGGCAGCAACGATGGCAGCGATGCTTGCGTTGGGGGTGATGGCGACAGTCATCATACCATAATATGTCATGTAGAGGAAGCAGCAGAATTGGAAAAAGAGATACCAAAAGAATTTAGCAGCAGTCCACTCGAACCCGATCATGGCGTACACTATTAAACTGTATACTAGTGCTTGCGAGAATACATATGGGATCTCAACCAACACCTGAGCAAAAGCATATGGTAAAGCTGAGTACATTCCAGCGGCTCTTTCTCTATAAAAGACAGTCCGTTCAATATCAACAACTGGTTGCACTGCTGATGCGTTTTGGACTCCTAAGAAAAGAACCGCACCGTACATTGAACCGATGGAGTTCGTCAGATTTTGTGGGGTGTTTCTGAAAAGTGTAACACATTTAAACATTGTTAGATCAATAGAATGAAAACTCAATTGTCCTAGTGCCGGTTAGTTTGAAAGTGGACATACTTATTATGTAACAAAGTAAAATATAAAAGTGGACATTTTTGGAATAGAGGGTATTAGACAATGTTTAATTACCTTTTACCGCCGATATCCCAAAACATAGTACCAAAAATGATCCCGATGAATGTAGTGAAGACAAAACGTACTGCTGTATAAGGCGGGTTTCGCCAGTATGACCTACGTTGTTTCCATAAACACGCTATGCATTGTATGAGGAACGACTGCGAGTATTGAGTTGGGAAGAAGAGATCTTTTGTGCCAGGACGTGGTACACTTAATTCTGCAATTAAGGCTTTGTTTCTCCTGTGAATTTGACATTAGCGTTAAAGAAGGTGATTATCGTATTATAAGTTAAAGTATTGGGCTGTAAATATTGACTATTATTTGATTATGTACTCACTTGTAAAGTTCGGAATTTCTGTAGATTGAAGTGAAATCAACTCCAAGAGAGACTTCTTGTGCTGAGGTACTGACTTCCAACATCCATGTTGCGGGGTTGTATCCATCTGTAATCTTACTCACGCCATTTATGGCCTGTTTAAGAACAAACATTCTGGTTTATAGTCTTGAAACAATGATAAATGATAGACGGTTCAGACGTGCTAGTAATGGGTCCAACAGGTACTTCCTTATATGTCAAAAGTTTATAGATAATTACTATGTAGTATGCAAAATACCATTTATGTAAAAAAATAATGCAAATTTGCAAAACGAAACACATTTTTTCTTTAATAACTAATTAGACGTTCTGGCTAGCTAATGGGTCAAACCAGTCTACCTTAAAGAGATACAGCAGAACCCGAATTGTTTCATTAATAAGTAAATGAGGAGTAAGTGATAATTCTATACCTCAAAGTATTCGATTAACTCACAGGAATTGCGACCTATGGGCCCAGCATATAGTTCTTGTCCTCCTCTTTTCATCAAGAACAACTGCAAAACCAATAGTTTCTAAATACATACATTTTTATGTAAAAGAAACTATGTTCTTTGTTAATATAGGGAAGATTATTACCTCATCAAAAGCTTCAAAGATATCAATGCTAGGTTGATGAATGGTGCAAACGACTGTTCTTCCTGTGTCCACAGTGTTCCTAACGGTTCTCATCACAATGGCAGCAGCTCTAGCATCTAGCCCTGAGGTTGGCTCATCCATAAATATAATGGCCGGGTTTGCCACTAGCTCAACCGCTATGGTTAACCTCTTTCTTTGTTCTGTTGACAGACCGTTGACACCTGGCAACCCTACTAGTGAATCCTTTAATGAGTTCAGTTCCACAAGATCTATAACTTGATCAACAAACGCCTGTAGAGCAGCACCATGCAACATGTTTAGGACCACACCAAAAGGATAAAAATTAAAATACGGGCGTTTTAATAAACATAACTAACCGTTCTTTGGTTTTCGTCTACATCTGATGCCAACCTGAGCCAGGCTGAGTATATCAAAGATTCGTAAACAGTGACATGAGGTGAATGAATGTCGTTTTGCTCACAGTATCCAGAAATCCGAGCAAATGTTTCTTGTTTCTTTGGGTACCCAGAAACTTTGATATCACCTTCAATATACCCGCCGGTTTTCCGTCCGGCTAGCACGTCCATAAGAGTAGTTTTTCCGGCACCACTCACACCCATCAGAGCTGTGAGAACACCAGGTCTAAAAGCACCACTAACACCCTTAAGTAGTAGCAATCGGTCTTCAGACACCCCTTGATCTTTCATTTCCTACAATTGTTTTCAGTGATCGATTAGTGAAACTAGATGTCACAATTTGGACAAATGAATCCAATAATGTAAAAAATGTCCAAAAGCCTATTTCTAATGCATACATTATTATTACAATAATAATGTAAATCTTTGAATGAAAACAACCTAGCCCGATCCATTCTAAAAAAGTTGTGTTTTCAATAACTAATTACCCAATTCGTCCAACCCGTCCTTTATTATACAATTTGGACCCTTGAGACTTCAAGTATTTGACCATTTATTTGTACAATTTCGTTACCTGTGGCATATCGACAGAGTACTTGACATCATCGAAGGTAATTGAATGTGGTTCAAACGGAAGGATCATTCCTTTCTTCTTGTTTTGACTACCCTCATCTTGATTATTGATAGACGATAACTCAACGGCTGCTTCACTTTCGTTTAGGGACGATACATCAGCTTTCTTTTTTCCAAAAGCTACACAAGCAGAAGATAAATGTTCCTTATCTTAAAGCTTAAAGGCGCTTATATACTTTATTATATAATTCTTGGGAAAAAAACTCACCATCGAGAAGTGAAAGAGACAAAGCATAACAGATGTTGAAGACGATAATAAATCCAAACAAGGCCCCGGCTGCAAGCCAATACCAGTAAGCTTCTGCAAAGAACCCTCTGCCTGTAACCGTTTGTCTCCCTAGCGTTGAACCATTCAAAGGCTACATATGACACGTCAAAATATATCAAAATGTAAGTTTATGCACGTGAAAACGATTAACACATATAACCAGAGGGATCAATTTCTCAAAACGGGTCAAATAATTTTTTTTGCCTAGAAGAGCAACACGTCAAATGGGTCAAACATATTAAAGTTGCCAAGAATCTATTTTCCTCGAGAATAGTTTTGTTCAAAGATTTAAATTATTAAATGTTACAATATTGTTTTTATACATTAATTCACATATAAATTCTGTATAAAAGTTCTATTACTAAAAATTAACCCCACTCAACCTAAGTCATTTTGACATCTACTGATCTACACTAAATTAAGGCTCGTGTGACTTACTGTTCTCCAACTATGGCCAAGGAACTCGTTCACAACTATTCCATTCATAGCATACATCATGGGTGATGCCCAGTATCCCCATATCCACCAACCCTTGATATCATCTTCAATGAGGAAAAAACGTTCATTAGTTGACAAAACGAGCAAAATAAAAATGTTGTGTGTTTCTGAAGTAGTATATAATTAATACCTCGTGAAAGGATAAAACCACCCAATGCAAACACTAAGAGAAGTGCAAATGATCCAAACGTGTTTGCAACTATCATGTTCCTACCCAGTGCTCCAATGAACCGAAATAACCCAGAAGACATTTGGTTTACAAGCATCAAGATAAAAAAATATTTGAAGAATCTGCAAGCATTTTAATAAGTTAGTAAAAATAATCATAACTATAAAATAAAGGTTTTTCTTACATTAAGTCCATATGTCTCACTTTTGTCATTGTACTTTTTGTATAAATATGAGTCCCCTTTAGGTTTACTAGTTATAATACCTGTGCACGCACGGGGTTTTGACAAAAAAAAAAATTCTTTATTAATATTGAATATTGTGTCTTTAAAGGTAATTGCATATAATTATATAGTTATAAGTTTCGTGCACGCATGAAGTTTACACATAAATTAAATTTATTTTAACATTTTAGGTCAGTATATACACATATAAGAATTTGCTCATGAAAATTGTGATATAAGTACAACTAATACTTATGTATGAGTTTTTCATTATACATTAATATCCATTAAATTTTGGTAAAATATTTGTAAAAATTTCTGTTAGGTAAATCAAGATTTAATTTTATTAAGCTAACAAAGATTTTGATGTTGTTATTTAAATTTCACTACTGATATTATGTTGTACACATGATACAAGTTTAATAGCACATAATGAGCGTTAATAAAGTTAAAGTATACTCCTTAAAGTTTTTTTAAAATGTTTTTCTAGATATCCTTATATAAATAAATAAGAATTATGGGAGTCATTGTAATAAGTACAATCGCGTGTATTTATTTTTATATTAAAGTAACTCGTGCTTATAATTTGATAATTATATTCCCATTTTCAGTAATTTAGCCTTGTTTAAAATGTAAACTTGTGTCCACATAGGTTAAACTTTTAAAAAGGAAATAATTGAGTCCTTATTGAAAGTATATAGTAAAAAAAATTGATACTTCTTATGCAAATTTATGTGTTGTTATTTTAAAACAACATATACATTGTATTTTTTAATATATAAATTATAAAGAGTATAAAATATAAGGGGGTATTTGTTTATAATCTAAAGATATTAAAAACACATGGAGGCTTATAATATTACACTTAACTCTATATAATTTTTAAAAATTCAAATACTAAAGTTTTATTTACCTACTCTTTTTTTAAGTTTTTGTTTTCACAAATTTGACACCTATATTTTTATATGTTTTTTTTTATCAACCAAATTTCTCCACTAAATTTATAATAGTTTGACCAAAATCAATTTAGTTTTGACTTTTATTAACCAATCACATCACACGATTTTGCTTACATGGCGAAATCGAGCTCTCCTATTGGCCCAATTGTTTTTTCAATAAGAATGAATTGACAAAATCACTCCGAAATGATGTACTTCCTTTATTATATAAAAGATAAATAAAAGATTTAGTAACTGAAAAACCTTTAAAAATCAGTTCTCAATATTGATAATTTTTGTAAGGAAAATATTAAGATCACAGCATATCAAATTACCCAAACAAGAAAAAATGGTTGCATAATTAAAAGTAAGAAGTTGCATTGCTTAGGTGTAATTGTTACCTAGCGACGTTAGGATCAAATCCCATGACATAGTATGTGAGAATAGTCCAAACAGCAGCTTCTACAAATGAAACCGGAATTTTCGTGATCCATGAGGGAATAGCATATGCCCACGAGGGGTAAAACAGGAAATTCCGTTGCTTGTAGAATACAGGGAGTTTTGCAATCGTCATTGAAATTTCAGACATCCCGTTAAACATGAGCATAATTACACCAAAGAATGAAGCTGCAGTATAAAACCCTCCATCTGTAAGAGTGCGTTTATGCATCTCAGTTCGGAAGAACACCGTCATAGAAATGATCGCCATGACAGTTAGCTGAAATCATGATCAAAATTAGTACTTTAAGCAACACGTCAACAAAAAGATTATAAATGATGAGAATTTGAACTTTAATACTTGAAACAATTTGAAGAAATAAACAAAAGAGTTTCTTTTCATGAGCAATATTTCTCGATCAGTGCAAGCTTTCAAGAGTTCTTTCTTATTCAAACCATATTTTTCGGTTGTGAGAGCTGCGGGGTGGCTTTTGCTTTTGTCATATGGGGTCGCAAGATCGGTTGCCAGTTTCCTTCCAACATGAAATGTTTGATACGCCTCTGCAAATTCTTTTGCAGTCACAAATCTGTAAGGCACGTCTCTTCTCATCCAATACTGTTGTTGATCTTTCTTTGATGTCACCTATAATGCGATTTTAGGTCAGTACTTTTTTGAGGATCCAATTCCAAATCAGTAAAAGCTGGCTTTGTGTCCCATCTACCTTATTATCAATTACTAAAGTATTTGATAACTTATAAAAAAATTGTTTCTCTTTTCATATCTTGAAGAAATACAATAATGTTCATAAAAATTTTGGTCATTTTGTTACTAAAAAAACATCTAAACAGCAGTTTTTTTTAACCCACAACAAACAACGGTTCTATATAATGTTGATTTTATTCAAAAACCGTTTAGTTTATTCATAAAAGGTGTTAGATTTGCATATAATGGTTAATTGGATATAGAAGAACCTTAAGATTTATAGTTATAATTTGACTTACGGACACAAAGTCATCTTCAATGACTTAATGTTCTAAAATTTATTTTGGACATATTAAAATACTTAATGGAACACTTACTTCTTGCAAGAAATCAGCAACACCTTTCCTTTCGGGGCATTTGAATCCCATTGATTCGAAAAACTCCAGAACATGTTCACGCGGGCCTTGATATACAATCTTGCCATCAGTCAAAAGTATGATGTCATCAAACAAATCATAAGTCTCGGGTGCGGGCTGAAGGAGTGAAATGACAGCTGTTCCTTCAAGAATGTGAATAAATTGTTTAAGAGACTTCACGATTTGAAAAGTTGTGGAACTATCCAATCCTGTTGATATCTCGTCCATAAGTAGAACCTTTGATGGTCCAACTATCATTTCACCCGTTGTCACACGCTTCCTTTGTCCACCAGAAATTCCCCTTATCATTTGATCCCCTACCATTGTATCAGCACATATGTCTAACCCCAATAGCTGCACAATAAATCATTATGTTAGATGTTACGAACTCGATCCGGTTACTTACAGAAAGGTTGATTAAGTTTTAGCTCAAAAGAATATGAAACGGACGCCTTAAATGACTTGCACTTTACCTTAAAAATTCAAAACATATGGCCTTAGATTGTTTATAATTAATAAAATGTGAAAAATTAGACTTAAAGTGTTCAAGATCAACCCAACCCGACCCGTTAAAGAATTAACCATTTTGACATGTTACCGAACCAGTCCGACCTGCCCATTTTACCATCATTAGTTTACACTTTTACATGATCATACCTTTAGAGTATAATCTGTAACGACATTAGCTTCTTGGCCTTCTGTTGCAGCAGCCTGAATAACAACAAAAAATAATAAAGATTTCAAATTTTGTGTTAAACTTAATGTTATAGAAGTAAATTATAAGGGTACTTTAGTGTATTTTATTTATTATGTTTATGTAAAAAGCCTGTAAACAGACTATGGATATGGGTTGGGTCAAAAAGGGTCATTTAAGTTATAACGGTTAAGTTAGGTTATGTCGTTTGCTTTTGTAGAATCGGTATAACTGTCATATGTCACCGATTCATGATGTATAAAGGGTCAAGAGTCTGTAAACAATGAATTCATTCCATATCAATTCAATACACAATTATATTGTTAGTATTACTTCTGTTGTTATCTTACTATCCCAAACACCCCTATTACTTTTCACACAAAATCAAACCGAACCATGTCAAACTACAAAGGCATATTAGAGAAGAATTGGCTTCGATACGAACCTGCGCAACAGTGGTATCAGAGCGGGCGCTCTAAATCTTGGGAGAAGCCAATCCATAGTCGGATACAAAAGAGCTTCGAGAAGAGATACTCGCTTACGGAAGGGGTTGCAAATTCGTTACCAAAGTGCAGTTAAAGGAAGCGTATAATCTTATGAATGTAAGGAGATGTTAAGGAGAAAATTGAAAGAAATTGAAGCATATAATGCTTCAAACGTGCGTGCAGCAGTCAAAGAAAAGGAAGATGGAAGTGCCATCAAGAGAGAAGGGCTCGTTGCTATATATGCAGAAAACGAGGCCATGTATTCTGGAAGTGTCAAAACAAGGGAAACACAGCCACCCCTGGAACCCCAACAGTTGAAAACAAAACAAGAGAACCTATTATGGTGGAAGATGAAGAAGGATTCAAATAAACCGAAGATGTTCATGTAAAAACCAACTATATGGTCGAAGGAGTGGATTTTTCGAATTGGAATAACATTTGAAATGTAAGTAATGCATACAAGAAGCATGTGAGTCCAACAAAATCTTTGTTTAAAAGGTTGAAGAGCAGATTCAGGATCAAACAAACACAACATGAGAAAAAATTATTTTTCTCATGGAATTGGAGAAGCAGTGGTAGAGACGAATGAAAATGAAATTGTCATTCCTTGTGTGTTGTACACACCAGAAGTAACACTAAACGTGTTGAGTCTCGATCAGTTATTGGCACAAGGTTTTGTGATCACGTATGGACACGACAAGTGTAGAATCTCTTACTCCCTCCGTCTCATATTTATTGTCCATATTTCCTTTTATGGATGTCTCAAATTAATTGTCCATTTTCTCATTTTAGTAAGAAAAAGAGAATATAATGAGGAAATATTCTATTTGAGTGATTAAAAGTTATAGTGGTCCCACTTTTATTAATCTTTGTGCTTCTTGTCTCCTGACAATAATTTTGAGGCGGAGGGAGTACATGTTTGGAGAAGACAAGAAAGTTTACGATGGTGAAAGTAATTATGGAAAGGAAAAGGGTGCGATGTTGACACAAACCAGTATCTTGAGGAGTATTTCGATTCAATAGATCCCAAAGACGTGTGTCCACTCATTAAGGGACTAGAAGAACTCAAATGAGACAGAAATATGGTACAAGATTACTTGGATGATGATTATGTTGGAAAATTGGTTGGCAAAAGTGACTTTTGACCAACTTTGGACACAATTATCTATATGTATATGTCAAATATATGAGTAATATTTTGTAGGTTCGCGTTATCCTCGAAGAGAGCTTCGCAATAAGCCTTTATGTGTCCAAAATAGAGTTGATGTGAATGAGATATCGGGTCTCAAAGTTAGGCATTCTGTACCATGCCTAAAGAGGAAAAGTAGTTTATTTTCAATCCCACGATTGGGATGAGTAAACTTAGAGGAGTCTATTGTGTATAAATAGAGGCCCTAATTCCACAAGTTTAGACACATCAAATCAATAGTTATTATTGATTTCCAACATATGGAATACGATCTCTTAAGATGAAATTCAGTGCGCTTTGTTAAGTCCGACAAGACAACTTACGCTTTTGGTCATTGTACCTTGGGAAATGACGCGAATGCTTTTAAGGAAGCGTGTCAAACACGTGCCTCGGCTTTTAGTGCTTCTTTGTTGATCTCTATTGGTGATCAAGTAAGTCTTTGACTATTTTATTATTTTATTTAATTATCGTTTATCCGCTTCCATTCTGTTTGTATTTAATTTTACATTATTTATTTATTTGTTAATTTTATTTATTGTAATTTAGATTTTATTAATAAAAGTGTAACCGTTTCCTACGGTCTTAAAAGCAGTTACGTGTAATGTAATTAAAACACTTTATTAAAATATGATTTATATAATTAATGATTTTATACAAACTTTTTCTCTTGAAACCAAGATTGAGTTTCTTTGAAAATCGCTTTATAACTAAATGTAATTTTAATTAATGATTTGGTATAACGATTTATAAACGATTTTTAAAACAGTTTATTTAATTAGTTTATATTGAAACCATGATGAGTTTCTTTTCAAACCGATTTATTGCATATGTTATTGTTTAAATCTGGATATTGAAACCAAGCTTGTGTTTCTCGGAATCATATATGGTACAAGTTTACATAAACCATGTTGAGTTTATTAGATACCATATTGTTTTAACAGTTTTTTAACTGCTTTAGTGTTTATATATTCACAAGTTAACTGATGGTAACATAATTTGTGACCCTAGTGAATCATGCGAATGTAATTGGTGCGCCAATTACTAACATGGTTAAATATGATGATGAAATCAGATTCATTGAAACCAAGTGGAGTTTCTTTGAAACAAATCTCATAAAATGCAAGTTGTTATTTTATTAGATTACTAGAACGTGTTTATTGAAACCAAGATGAGTTTGTTTTAAACGAAATCTGATAATAGAAGCTGTTATCATATTTTGTGGAAAAGTTTCTTTGACTTGTTTAGCTTATTTAAACCAGGTTGAGTTTAATTATAAACTAAATATAGTTCTTGACACTTTATGCATTTGAAAGTAGATCTATAGAAACCTTGTTGAGTTTCTTTGAAAGAGTAAATCTATTTTGAAACCTTGTCGAGTTTCATTGTAGAATTATACCATGTGATGCGATCTATTAAGATATTGTTAGGATGATTAACAAAATCATATTACAAATTTGTTTTTGTTTCAAAACATTATGTAATATGCGATATTGTTTAATTGTTTAATCGAAAGACTTGTTTAAAAGCGGTTTTGTATAATGGATCTTACAAAACAAGAGTGTTTTAAACAAAATTTGATGTTATCGTGTTTG
Source organism: Chrysanthemum lavandulifolium (assembly GCA_022545495.1). Classification (NCBI taxonomy): domain Eukaryota; kingdom Viridiplantae; phylum Streptophyta; class Magnoliopsida; order Asterales; family Asteraceae; genus Chrysanthemum; species Chrysanthemum lavandulifolium. Next base: position 268,471,040 of record CM040244.1, on the reverse strand, counting down.
TTAAGAAACACTTTGTGATATAGCAAGTTGTTAATTATTCCAAATTTAGTGTTACACTAATAATGGAATATTAATGAAATGTTCGTAATGTCATGAGTGACATCTAAAAATCTGCTCCGAACTTGATGAAAGGGAGACCGATACTCGAGTTATGTGTACGGTAGATGCTTTAAAACATTCAGATTTTATGTGCCATAACTATGGGTTAAATGGCTTGAATGAAATGAAAATTGTTGCCAAGGCGGGATCCGACATTAGAAAATGGTGGATTAACACTTGGGCATCATGTCATGAGTATGATGATAAGAGTTTGGTTAACTCTTTCAAAGTAGCGAAAATGGAGAGATGCAATCTATGGGCAACTCTATAATCGCTAATAGCAAGGGAAAAGAAATGTGATGTTGAAATTCACATGTGGAAAAGAGCTTAAGTGAACCAACATGTTGTATGTGCGGAGAGATTCGTAGGAATCTTGTATCCGATGGTTGCTTAATAAATTTGGCTTTATTTTTATTTTAATCAAATAAAATTGAGTTAACATTGAATAAAATTTTGGTCGGTACGGTTATGCCCTTCATTAAATGTTTAAGTGAATTTTTTTATAATAAAAATGAGTATGAATTCACTTATTTGATCCTTTGAATGTATAGCATGGCCAACTCGGACATGTTAATTTTAACTCAATACGTTGTTTAATTAAATAAACGAACACGGATTACAAAAGTAAAACTTATGTTGAAGCCAAATTGACAAGATTGTCTTTCACCGGTTGACCAAAAATAACCGAACCCTTGATTCACATAGTTTTATGTGATTTGGAATCGATACCTACAAAGGTAGCAATTAGGTACATCATCGTAATTGTTGATGGTAGTACAAAATATTGCGACTTTTACTTACTTGAGAGTAAGAATATAGACAAGATTGATCTATACAAATAAGTTGAGAATCAACTTATTATCGAAAACAAGGCGGTTTAAAGTGATATTGGAGGTAAATATGTGTCTTCAGTTCATGTATGTGCTAAACATGGAATAAGACATAAATTTATTGCTCCTTATACACCACAACATAATTGTTGATAGGAAAGAACTTGCCTTAAAGATATGGTTATGCCATGTTGTTAAAGTCATGGTTTAAGCCATGGCATGTGGGGGAAGGCGGTTTTATTGGCTACTTATCTTTTAGATAAGATCCCCTATAAGGAAAAGAAGATAGCTTTTATGAACTATGGATGGGAAGAAAACCATCCTATAAGTACTTACGAATGTGGGGGTGTCTATCTGCATCGACACCTAAGGTTCAAAATATTGGACCTAAAACGTGGTTTGCATAATTTTGGATATGCTCATAACAGAGTGCTTATCATTTCTTTGTATGTGATTCGGAAACGATGAATATACACAAAGATACGATAACCGAATCAAGGAAAACTTTCATTGTATGAAACCGTAGGCAACTAAATGATGAAGTCCTTCATGATGAGAGACATCAAGATGATAATGTTGTTCGTGATAAGAGACAACAAAGGAGTTGATAATGATCTCCAAGATGAGAGACAAGATCAAACTGAGGAAGAAGAGGTTGAACCTTGAAGAAGCAAAAGGGCAAGAACCGAGAAATCGTTTGGACCCGATTTTGTTTCTTTTATGGTTGAAAACGAACCTACTTCATACCGAGAGGCGGTTACTTCCTCAGAAGGGCCTCAATGGAAAGAAGCCATTAAAAGTGAAATAGATTCTATTTTACAAAATCATACTTGGGAGCTCGTGGATTTACCTCCTGGTTGTAAACCACTAGGCTATAAATGGATCTTCAAGAAGAAGATGAAAGCCGATGGCACCATTGACAAGTACAAAGCAAGATTAGTAATCAAAGGATTTAGACAACGAGAAGGTCTTGATTACTTTGATACATATTCGCTTGTTACGCGAGTAACCTCGATTAGGATGATACTTGCTATTGCCGCTATAAGAAATTTGGAAGTTCACCAAATGGATGTGAAAGCGGCATTTCTAACGAAGATTTAGAAGAAGAAATCTACATGAACCAACCCGAGGGTTTCATGGCTCTGGACAAGAGAACAAAGTTTGTAGGCTTGTTAAGTCATTATATGGCTTAAAGCAAGCTCCCAAACAATGACATCAATTTTTTTTTCATGTCATGTCGAACGCGGATTTAAAAATAATGGATGTTTGTGGAAAGAAATAATTGTTGCTATATATGTAATCATGTGTCTATACATAGATGGTATACTTATCACCGAAAGTGATAACAAGATGATCAAATCCACTAATGAAATGTTGAGTCAAGATTTGACATGAACTACATTGGTTGCTCGATATGGTTCTTGGAACTAAGATCATGTGAAACCAAATGGATTTGTTTTGAAGTCAAAAACACTATAAGGACAATATTCTTGAGAGGTTCAATGTGGGGATTCCGCCTAGCTAGAACTCCAATGACATCTTTAAATCTATTTATAATAGAGGTAGAGGTGTTGCCTATTTTGAATACTCGGAGAATATTGGGCGTCTTATGTGTCTAATGACGTGTGTAAGACTTGATTTAGAAGCTAAAATCATGTTAAGTAAATATACCATTAATTCAAGTGATGACCATTTGAATAGTATTACACAAGTACTATGATACTTACGATATTGCATTTTGGAAGATATCCAACTGCTATCTAATGATAATAGAGTAATGCAAATATGGATTCTTACATAAAAGAATCTAGATCCACTAGAGCGGATGTATTGACTCTACGTGGGAAGCTGTGTCTTGGAAATCTTGAAAGTATTTCAAAAATACTTTTATAGCCAAATCTATGGTGGAATTTGAATTTATCATTTGAGATAAATTTATAGAATATGCGGATATTTGCGTTAATTCGTCGAGGACATACCAAGATGGCGTAACGACCATCTATATAAAGTGTGATAGTCAATTGGAAATTGACAGAGCTCATATCACAATGTTGTAAAACGGTAAGTCGAGACATATCCATCATAGACGTTGATTGGTGCGACAACTACTCTCAAATAGAGTTATCACGATTGACTACGTAAAGTCAATAGATAACATCGCGGATCCGCTTACGAAATGCTTAAGCAGAGAGTTAGTTAGTACTAAAGGAATGAGACTAAAGCCCTTAAAGGAATGAGTTTATATGAAGGAAAACCTAACCCGAGTTGACCGAGATCCCAAGATTTGGGTTCAATAGGACAACCTAATCATATAAATGTGGGGAAGTCACGTCAATATGGGGAGTTACTTAACATTGTAACTTCCTAGTCCATTCCTATAACAAATGTGACTTGTTGAGAGGTTAAACATATGGCTTTAATGATTCGTGATGAAATCACAAAGCATAATGATTCGAGATGAAATCACAAAACATATGTTTTTAATGATTCAAGATGAAATCACCTATGTGAGAGAAGTGGGGTCGCTTTGAAGGGAATTGTGGGCGCAAATCCTAAGAGCTCTTGCAGAACCGTGCTAGTGTTCATGACTATAACGAACATGACTATGAGGACTTGACAATGTCGGGAGAGTCTTGTGTGAAGTGTAATGTCGCCTATGTAAACAGAGGTCGAGTTCAAGGACATCGCGTCTACTACGATCTAGGAGACTAAGTGCATCTCACAAGGAAGGTTCAAAGGTCACACCTACCTATCCTTTGCAGGATTCAACTATTGGAATTTCATCGTAATTTTTGTGTATTACGACCGATCTCCATTCATGTGGGGATTGTTGGAAAATTGGTTGGCAAAAGTGACTTTTGACCAACTTTGGACACAATTATCTATATGTATATGTCACATATAAAAGTAATATTTTGTAGGTTCGCTCTCTCCTCAAGAGAGCTTCAATAAGCCTTTATGTGTCCAAAATAGAGTTGATGTGAATGAGATATCGGTCTCAAAGTTAGGCATTCTGCACCATGTCTAAAGAGGAAAAGTAGTTTATTTTCAATCCCACATCGGTGGGATGAGTAAACTTAGAGGAGTCTATTGTGTATAAATAGAGGCCCTAATTCCACAAGTTTTAGCCACATCAAATCAATAGTTATTATTGATTTCCAACATATGAAACACGATCTCTTAAGATGAAATTCGAGCGGTTTTGTTAAGTCCGACAAGACAACTTCTTGTTTTGGTCATTGTACCTTGGGAAACAAACGGCGAATCTATTTTAAGGAAGCGTGTCAAACACGTGCCTCGGCTTTTAGTGCTTCTTTGTTGATCTCTATTGGTGATCAAGTAAGTCTTTTGACTATTTTATTATTTTATTTAATTATCGTTTATCTGCTTCCATTCTGTTTGTATTTAATTTTCTGTTATTTATTTACTGTTAATTTTATTTATTGTAATTTAGATTTTATTAATAAAAGTGTAACCGTTTCCCTACAGATTACATAAGTGTAAATGGAACTTTGTATGCGATCAAGGTAAACTCTTTTCAAAGGTTTATATCATTTCTCGATTTAATAAAGGACGACAAACTTGTGTATGAGAATTGGAATATACTTAGTAAAAGGTTTGAAGATACGCTTAAATGGTTCTACTTAGTATATCTTAGACGGGATGTGTTGGAACTTGGAACCATTACCACCGATCATAGGAATGGTAAAGATTGATTTATTGGGTCTTTACAAAATGGTAGATAGCATGGGAGACTATCTAAGTGTTTCCTTAGGGAACAAATGGAAGGATGTTGCTATAATACATGGATTAACCAAAGAACATGATGAGATTTGAAGGATTGCTATAAACGAACTATTGATTTGGTGAAGTGTTACTATGAAACAACTTTTGAGGGCCTGGTACAAGGAAGAACTTGTAAAGAATGAAGAAACCGAGAAGGTTGAAGTTGGATGTGATCATGCCAAGGAAGGGAACCCACATGAACACGTTGGGTCAAGTGGGCTACGACTTGTAAAAGATAACACACGTGAATGTTTTAAGAATGTTCAAGGAGGAGAGACTCGGTTTGGTGTAATCCTAGAAGGCAACAAAGACACGGATGGTGATCAAGTGACTGATCAAAAGGATAAAGGAAACACATCAGAGAAAGATGACTTCGTGGTCATCACATGAAGGAAAAGGTGCTGGAATGGAGGTCTATAACATTAGGGGGGTGATTGTTAGACTTAATGTTATAGTAGTAAATTATAAGGGTACTTTAGTGTATTTTATTTATTATGTTTATGTAAAAAGCCTGTAAACAGACTATGGATATGGTCTGTGTCAAAAAGGGTCATTTAGGTTATAACGGTTAAGTTAGGTTATGTCGTTTACTTTTGTAGAATCGGTATAACTGTCATATGGCACCGATTCATGATGTATAAAAGGTCAAGAGTCTGTAAACAATGAATTCATTCCATATCAATTCAATACACAATTATATTGTTAGTATATCATTGTTCCTGCCGTTTATACATTATACTTGTGTTGTTATCTTACTATCCCAAACACCCCTGTTACTTTTCACACAAAATCAAACCGAACCATGTCAAACTACAAAGGCCTATTAGAGAAGAATTGGCTTCGATACGAACCTGTGCAACATTTTGGTCATAAACTATTCAAAATGCTTGATGTAGATCATTTCTTACCTTCATGAAGATATCAAGATCAGGATCGGGCTTAATATTTGCATCTCTTTCCCTTCTAGATAACTCTGCTAACATGTCTGCAAAGTTTTTTACATAAATACTGTTACACATCACTTTATAGAACTTTACAAAGAATAGTGAAACAGAAAATAGATCATAAACTAACCATAACGTGATCCAACGCCTTGACACCTTGCAGAAAAAGCCAATGTTTCTCTCACAGTCATTTCTCCGATATGGACATCATTTTGACTGATGTAAGCTGAAGTTCTTTCGGGCACAAACTCATGTAACTCATGACCATTATATGTTACCTTACCTGAGACCTACATTAGAAAAAAAGTAAAGTAAAGTAACGCCCAATGCCGTCTTCCACGGGTTATGGGTACCCAATACCGTTTCCGGTGTTTGGGGGAGGTTAAGATGTAGACAGCCTTACCCCTACCTAAGGTAGAGAGGCTGCTTCCAGTTCTACCGAAGGTAGAAAGGACCTCCGGCCTTTTGTAGGGAGTGAGGACACACACACAAAAATAAAATAAATAAATTTGTAAAAACCTACATGGCAAAGGGATGAATACATGACAAATAGATTAATTGAATTATAAGAGATCCTTTGTTATACCTTAAGCTCCTTGGCGAGCGTCCCAGCCATGGCCAATAAAAGTGACGTCTTCCCGGAACTTGGAGGACCCAAGAGTAGCGTCATTCTAAAATGTTATAATACAAAGAATCAGTACCAGTAATGACGCTAATTACTTTTAAAGATGAAGAACAATGATTTTATTTGCTAATTAACTACTTTTAAGCTAGAGAATATAATAAGATAACTAGAATGTGATCAAAAAATTTTCTAGCCTAAAAAGATGGTTGTGCCGACACACAAAAACTGATCAAAGTTGATTATAATTCTAAGCCCTGTTTACTTGGTTTAGTGTTATTTCTTCTTACCTCTTAGGCTTAACGACACCGCTGACATCATCAAGGATAGTTATATGCCTTTTTGAATTCGGAAGTAAATGGAATAAACCCAATAACACCTACAAGAGATTAAGAAAAGTTTATCAAAAAAAAAAAACAATAAGGATAGTGAAACATGTTTGTTAATCCTGAATTCAATTTATTACCTCAACCAGTTCAATATGAAAGTTGATAAAACTAGGTAAGCGCGGCTTCCGGTATTAACATCAGCCTCCACAGTTACATGCTCATATTTGACTTCAATTGTTGGCAACTCAATTCCAACCCTATAAACATTTCAAATTTAACACATTTACTTAATTGGTAATCACAAAGCAAGTTACAACAAATAAGTGCGTAAAATAACAAAATACTTTCACAGTTCATCCATGTTGGCAAAGTCACAATATGTGGTATTTAGCAATATTCACAAAACGTTTAGTTTGACTGGTGAGCGGCCTAACTCGGGAGTAGAGGGAGTTGGGATCGAACCCAATACTTATTTCGCAAAAGTCCTCCCTCTCCCGGCCCCATAAGTTAAAATGTTTGCATCAGGGGATAGGTGCAGCCGGCCTGTCTGTGGGGTTTGAATTGGGTCTCCACCACTAGCTAGGCTACACCTTTGTGTTGTTGTCGAACAATATAATCCAGTAATGAAATGAAAAAGAGCTTTTAAATTAGTACCTATCAAGTCTGTTCCTAAGCTTCAACAAGAACCCTTCATTATCTTCATCAGCAGTTTTAACAAGTCTATCAAGAATATGCCTTCGATCATCGGGTCCAAGATTATCGACATCAACTTCATTAGACGGCCCAGTTGATCCAAAAAGCAAACCTTTCTTCAAACGATCAAAAGTTGGTAGCTTCTCAAGTGAAGCCCATTTAAGAGCCTCTTCATCATCTTCTTCACGTACAGATTTCGAAAAATTATCCATGCCAGAATTCCTCCATACAGAAGTACTTCCATTTCTTAAACTCGATGATCGAGAACTACTACCCACTCTTAAACTCCCTAACCTTATACTATTAGCAGCTTTATATATGTCACTTCCATCCATTGTTACAAAATATCAAAAAAGCTAAAGAAACCTCAAATTTGTGCCAAGAATTCTGATCAAGAATTTAAAACCTTTAAGGGTGTTGTTCTTTTAGCCAAGAAAACCTTAGAATCACACAAACTAGCTAAAGAAATGTTAGGTATAATAACAAAAAGTGGTTTTGTGTGAAAGTGCATGAAAGATGTTATCTTTGTAGATGCGCATGTTTATTATTTTTGTGTAAAAATATGATCTTTTATATTGAGCTTAGATATAGATGTACTTGTCTAATGATGTTGATGTTTGATATCATGGAAAGCTAACTTTGAATTATAAATTTGAAGTAGTCAAGGTATGGAAATGAGAACGTATAGCATTTTCCTTCTTGTTATGAATTTTCCTTGCTTCTAGATGAAGAGGGTAAGATAGAAGGATATGCAGAAACAGTCCCTTGACTATTTTATTACTTGAATCAAATTTGAAATATTTTTTTATGTCGATTTTCTTACTTTTGTCTATTAGAGGTACCAGGTTTATTATTTCCCGCTTGCCCTTTTCTCGGTGTACGATTATATAATTTTCAACGTCTATTATGGTCCTGCATATATTAATAATCAAGTGTTAGCAGATGGTCCCTTTTTTTCAGTGACTCTAATTGCAAATTTGCAATAATACTTTCTAATTTGCTATCAGAGGATGTTTCTCCATTGGTATATGTGAAAACATATACCCTTTTCTTTATCAAAACGACCCAAATAAACCAGAAACAAGCCGTTAAATTGGAATTTGGAGATAATTTGTTAGCTTATTTTTGTGTTCAAAATAGGGTATTTGCAAAGGTTTACCAAAAAGCTGTTTAGCTCACATAGGACTGCAGTCTAAACAAGCCACTTTCATTAGCTTGTAAAAATCTCTTAACAACTGCTTTGGGTCTAAAATTTGGAAGTTAAGCTCTTGGGGTGTTCATTCTTAAGTTTCCAGCTTGTTTGAGCTTCTAGAGCTGTAGCTCATGGTATTGCAGCTTGTGGTCAAGCTTCAACACAGTCTCTCAGGACTGATGGGTTTTGCTTATTTGCATAAGTTTTGTTCTTAGTTTTAGCTTATTAATTCTGAGTTCCTGCTTATTGCTAGTTATAAATGCTTATTAGTATAGCTTTAGGTGTTTTGTAGTTCAAAATTAGCTTTAGGATTAGCTTGTTATCTCTTTAGGAGTCAAATCAGTTAAGTTTAATCTTGAATCAGTGTAGTTTGTTCTTTTCTGCTTTCATTTGCTTTTTCTGGCTTTTTTTCATAAAACTTAAAATCATTTGCGTAGTTATAAGCTTAGCTTAGCTTATTTTATAAGCTTGTTTTAGGAAATTTTCAAAAAAAATAAAAAAATAAGAGTGGTCTTGGGTGAGCCAGGCTCGAACCCAAGACGACCTCCTTTACAAAGCACGCTAACACCCAACACTTATAGGGCAGCATTAAATCTTATAAGTACACTTTACCAGTTTTCCCCATCAGCTTTAAACAAGCTTATTCCAGCTTATCTGGATAAGCTATAATTTGTTTTATTTTTATCTTATTCTGTGTTCAAAGAAGTACTTATCCCTACTTTTTGGTATTTTTCTAGTTTCATTTGCTATTTTTAATAATTAATTTTCTAAAATTTAGTTTTTAATTCATTAAAAATAAAAGAAAAGTCAAAAAAATATTCGGATTTTTCCTAAAATTTTCTTTTGTCATTTAGCACGTAGGAAAAATAATTTTGCGTTTCTAAGGTTATTATTTCTCATTTTCACTTTTAAAGCTCGGGATTAGCCTGACTTTTCGCGTTTTTAGGTTTTCTTTGCGTTTTAGCCCCAAATTGCTTCTTATTATTATTTTAGATGCTTATTACATTTTTTAGCTTATGTTCATCAAATTTAGTGTAAAAACCCAAAATATCACCTTTTCACTATTTAAATTCACAAAACGCGACTCAAATTAATAACTCCATTCATCCTTCGTTGGGAAACGATCCGGGGATACAAACCACCATTTGTATTTCTTTTAAAAAACATATATTTGACATAAATCAATTTTTGGCACCGTTGTCGGGGAAGTGTTGAAGTGAGTTTTGATTCCCGTTACGATCGCGTGTTTTTGAAGAACCTTCCCCGTGAAGTTATCATTTGTTTTTGTGAATATTCTCTTTTATAATAACCGAAAAAAATTAAAAAAAACCCACAAACATTCTTCTTAAAGTGTTGAAACACCAAACAAATTAAATAACGAACAAAAGAAATCATGAAACCAATTGTTACGTAGGCTCACCTTTAGAGTTACAAACTATAAAAGGGGTATAAGGAAGGTTTTTCATTAAATTGTGGCCATAAAGAGACGGGTTGTTAATAAGCTTCGCGCTGACCTTTGTTTCCCGCTCTTTTGTGCGTAATTCTAGAGAGCTACCGAGCACCGGTTGGTGAATCGATTACAAAAATATTGTGTTTTCAAAGTTTTCTAATATAAAAACCCAAAAATATTTTCTTTTTTCAACTTAATTTTTCTTTTTTCTTTTTCATTTGATTTTTAGTGCATACGCACTCATTCTCAGTCGAGACGAAATTTTCATCGAAACGTACCCGAGTTACGTAATATGGCTATTAATCAAGGACCACCCGTTCCGGGTCCCATTCCTAATAACCCTCCTCCCGTTCATCAAAATGCGGCTTCCGATCTCCGAACGATGGAGGAACTTTGCCAACCAACCATGTACGCGAGGGGAGGACCCATTGCTCCCGTTAACATACAAGCCATGGATTTTGGTTTAAAACACCATATGATACAACAAGTTCAGAATAGTTGCCAATTTCACGGATTACCAGGTGACGATGCAAATAAGCATCTCGACAAATTTTTAACCGTCACCCAGAGTATGAAACAAAATGGGGTCACCGATGACGCCCTTCGTTTGTACCTTTTCCTGTATTCGTTGACACATCATGCCACCGCTTGGTTTGATCGTCTTCCGAAGAATTCGATTCATACTTTTGAGGAAATGGTTTAAAATTTTGGCAAAATATTTTCCACCGTTGATGGTGACAAAGTTGAGAAATGATATCAGTAATTTTTGACAATTTCCTGATGAATCCTTATTTGAAGCATGGGAACGTTATAAGCTTTCGATTGACAAATGTCCGAATCATAATATGTTACTTGTCACTCAAATCGATACCTTTTACAATGGTTTGACGTTGAGACATCGTGATACGATTAATGCTGCTGCCGGTGGTACTTTCATGAAAAGACGACCCGAAGAATGTTATGACCTTATCGAGAACATGACCGCCCACCATAATTATTGGAACTCTTTCGCTGACCTAAATGAGATAGAAGTCTAACTAGCTATTCTATTCCCCGGCAGCGGCGCCAAAAACTTGATAGCAGGGTTCAGGGTCGAGAAAACCTCCTTTTCTACGAGCAACCCTCTAGGCAGTGAACCTAATCATTGTAATGTAGTATGGGGTAAGCCTCGAGGATTGATATCGTTCTATAGGGAAATAGGAATGCTAAGAAGAAATTTATAACGAGGTGGGGTTTAAGATGATTCTTTTTATTCTTTTTTATGTTTTTTAGAAAGAAATGGTAAAATCTCGGGGTATATGATTGGGGGTGGTACTTCTACCAATTTATCTACTTCTACTAATTATCTAATTATTTAATTACTACGGATAGTTTATGCTTAATTGAGGTGTGCTCGTATGGTTATTAAATATGTGTTCACTTAGATAATATTACTCTCTAGTTATCTTTTATTGGTCGGTTGAATTGTCACGTCCTTTATCTTAACGCGTTGTATTCCTATTAGTCGTAGAGGGTGCGTATTCCCTAGTTCTATGAATGTATCTCTCTTATAGACTGAACGGGTTCGGCAAGTATAAAACTATTTCCCCCAACAATTCTATCGTCCTAAAGTACACTCACGCAATAAACACAACGAAAGCCTAGTTGCACTCCTAAGCTTCTAACAATTAAGACAAGAAACAACCTAACAACAATCAATAACTAGGTTTCATAGATCTAAGCAAACACACAAGTAATTTAGCTAGACATGTTAAACAAGCAAGCATACACACAATCAATCAAACACGGGTAGTCATAATGATAAATTGGAATAACAAACTTATTTTGATGTGTAAAATATGGTATGAGATCCTAGAATACTGTCCAAGTCGGACTACAAATGAGTTAGGGTTTGCTCTGCAAAATTCTACCTCTTAAAATACAGAAAAATCAAATTCTATATATCGATTTACAACTGCGACGATGTCGCCTTTTGCTAGTGACGCCGTCATTAGGGTTTCGTTTTGACCAAGTCATCGATGGGACGACGTCAGGTAGGAAATGTGATGCCTTCAGTCTTTATCTGTGACGTCGTCTGAGTTGGATCTAGGGTGTCTGAAGTAGAAAACTGTGAGGGACGCCTTCCAGAAATAAGGCGTGACGCCGTCAGGATTTAGCATCAAGAATTTAGCTGAGCCGTCGGGTGCACTTTTTGATCAATTCATCAAAAGGGGACGGCGTCACCCTTTGGATGGGATGCCGTCAGGTGTTGCTGAACAGACTTAAGTTTCTTCGATCTTGACTTTGCCATTTTCTTCATGTTTTTGCTTCTTTTCGTCCAAATATGCTTTATTCCAACATTTTGCGTCCAAAGACCTAAAAAGTGAAAAGAAACGATTTTAAGCAGTAACGGATATAAAATATGTCGATGTAGGGCTTAAATGACCCTTTAAAAGCATATGTTTTAAATCCTTATCAATAGACACTATCATCCGCGGTTGCACATTAAACTCTTAAATTACCCTTTCAATATAGATCTCTTACCCGTCATCTTAGGTAGTTTTGATGTCATCATCAGTATGGATTGGTTGTCGAAGTATTGTGCGCATATTATCTGTGATGATAAGTTTTTGTGTGTGCCCTATGGTAGAGAAATCCTGAGCATACAAGGAGATCGAAGCAATTGTGGAGGTCCCTCCAAGTTGAACATAATCTCTTGTATAAAGGCACAAAAGTATATAAAAAAAGGAGGATATCTTTTCTTGGCTCAAATTTCTGAAAAGAATAGGAAGGAGAAGGGTGAAAGACGTCTAGAAGATTGTAACATATTGGATTTCACATACAAATCAAACCATTAACACAAGTAGGCGTACAAGAGTGTTTTAGAGAGATAAAGTTAGAGGTTTAGGGAACTTAGTGAGAGAAAGTGAAAGATATTATTATGAGCTCAAACTCTACCTTGGGAGGTAGAGAGTATTTATAGTCTTACATAAACGCCACACAACGGGTCAGGATCGGGCATACAGATGGGTAAAGACCCTTCCGTCCTCCACGGTGTTACTTAACTAAATACTACTTAACATAAAATAACTACGACTTGAGCTTTCTAACGAATACATATACTTGAGGTGACCGACTCTTTAATACCGGAATTTCTAATTCTAACAATCTCCCAAGGAGGTCACCTAAACACACATTAAACTTACATTGAATACAAACAGATATTACATTAAAAGATTGTTCTTGCATTCTTGATGTAGTACTTTGCTCAAGCTCGTAGTCATTGATTCTTCTCATTGCATGTTTGGATAATCCAAGTGGAGGTCTTTATTGATCCACGTGATAATGAGTTTTGAGCCGCCTTTGAGATCGTCGACTATCATAAATCTCTTAGACATCCATTGTGGTGTTGGTATTAATGTGATGTTGTGACTTTCGGACCGACATGCTCACATTCTGGATCATGATTTCTTCATGTCAGAGTAGTGGAAGTTTTCGTTGATTCATGATATTGGCGACATCGTGGCGAAGCATGGAGTAAAAATATCGAGTCATTGATACACTAATCATGATTTCTTTGGAAATGAATGTGTTGTGTGAGCATGCGGCAATGGATTGACCGCTCCATTCGATCACCGCAAGCGTCGGGCGTACGCATAAAACAGTTAGCAACAAAACGCACGAAAGAGTCTTTGATCACTTCGTTGAATTGAGGTACATGACCACAATTCCCATTGATCAAGACAAGTAACTTTGTGATCGGTATAATTCAAGAATTTCCTTGACAGGTTTCGACTACTCTAGTCGTTCTCAAACCGGAGCGTCTCAAAGAAGACAACACGGAGTGAGTGAACCAGCGAATAGAGATTCACTGATTGAAGGAAAATGATTTGAAAACAATCGTGTATTTAGTATAAAGTGTTTTGCAATACAACGAAGGTTTTATTGAAAAATCAATTTATCAATCATAACTATCTTTTGATTTTGAAAACACAGTACACAGTCAATGTGCTGAAGAAAAGAATTTTGAGCACACCGACCATTTTTTCAAAGATATCCGTCAATCCATTTTTCTGGACAGAGAACGATTCAATAATGAAACGCTCCATTGATGAAGTCCAGATGACACAACAAGTCTTAGCAATACCACAAGAATAGTGCGTAGGACTCTCAAAATATATTCTCACATTCCACAAAGTGTGAAACTGTGAGTCTTCAAGAATAAGTGTCCTAATGAGATTAATTGATGATCTCGTGGCTCTAGACTCAATTAGTGCACTTTGGTTTCTGTGCGGAGACTAGGAGAGGGTCTCCTTCTTCAATATCAACAATCTCTAAGAGAGTCGATAGATTATGTAGGTTCCCGTGAGAATGAAACAAGCCCTTTTAAGAGGAACTTGAGTAGCTTGGGAAGTTAGTGCAAGTCGTCGGGTCCATGACGACTTGTATTCAATACCAATGTTACCTTAGTAACCACTAGTAGCATATGAATTGAACCCGGTTTACGCCTCTAAGTTTGAATAAATGGAGGCTATTTCTTTTCACCCTTTCTCATTCAATTCTTTTCATTCTTCACCCCTTCATGCTTACCGAGACTTCATTACTAGAACCTTGTTGGGTTTATTCCAAGACTAGCTCGGTCTCAATCCGCACTCTTCCCATATCTCATTTTTCTCCTTTTATCATCATACCTAAGAACTCTACACTAACTAGTGGATAGTCCTCGGTAGATCCCTCCGGTTACGGCGGATCATGGGAACAAATACCTAACCTTATCATCCTTATATCACCATACATAAAGTAAAGTTGGTCGGTCTATTTGGTATTGTTCATCTGCCATGGGAAACACTTGAAAACCATTTGAAAATCAATCCAGATACTTGTGATATATTATCAAAGTATTTTGTACCTGAATTGTTTTTGATATTTTTAGAACAAGAGCTCCCCCTCAACATGTGCATCAAGTGATTGAAATTGTTTTGCACACGGAGGCAAGAGAAAGAGTTAACTTCTTTGAATTCTATTTTCTAAAAGATATCAATCATCACTTCCCTAATCTTCCAAAATGCAGAGAGACTCGCGAGGACAGATCCGGGTTGGTTGGTCCGGAAAGTCATGGGAGAGGCAGGCTAAGGAAGGTCTTCATTCCCCTTTGAAAGAAGTAAAAAAAATTGTGAAAATCCCGAGTAGCAAACTCGGATTCGGCAAGAATCTCATTTTTTGGTAGTACGAAGGGGGAATTGGCCCAAAAATTGGAGAGTTACTGTAAAGACACAACTTCCACCTCAAAGTCACCACTCCTGGAGGTTAGAATCCCAACCTCGGGCAGTCGTCACCACCTTTTTTTGTCCGATCCTTCGCAAATGGTTTTTGAAGTTCGAAATCGTGGTCAACATTTTTCCTGTGCTTCAAGCGGGGGGCTGTTGCCCCGTGGCCAACTCGGAGGGGCTGAAGTTCGACGCAGAGCTTTTTGGTTGTTAAAAGTATTTTCCGGAAGGATGAGGTTTTCACAATTTTGCTCCCCCTCAATATGTGCATCGAGGTTTGAAAAGATTTTTGCACATACTAGAGGGAACATGCACATTGATATAAATTGATCACGTTTAGGATCTTTGTGGTTTAAGATAAATGCTCCCCCTCAACATGTGCATGGAAAATTTTAAAATTTGAAATAGTTTGTCACATGAGGGAAGGAGAGCTTGTACATCCCTATTAAACCATTTACCGAATTATCAGTTTAAATCCAATTTAAATCACAGATTCTCCCCCGATCACAATAATCAAATCATTTGAGATTTGTGTCTCTTGTAGATTTAAATTGATTTTGAAAGCTTTTAAGGAGAATTGTGACTTGATTATGAAAGCGTTTTAACTGATAAGGATCGGATATTAAGACTTTAACACTCCATTGATTGAACATGCATGATTATCTTTTGAAAACAATTTAATGACAAATAACATTTTAATTTAATTGAAATCATTCTCCCCTCAATCAATGACATAGGTTGTTGATTGAGAGATAGATATTTTGACAAATAAGTCCGATGATTATCAAAATTGAGTCCAAGTTATTTATCAAAAACAATTAGTTTTCAAGAGATAAATGTTTAAAGAATCGAGCATGGAATTTTGAAAACATGATAAAGTATGGCTCTGTTCTTTCTTTGAAAAGCGGATTCTTGCTGAAATGATAATAAACCATTGTTTCTCTTTCTCCCAATATATATATATATATATATATATATATATATATATATATATATATATATATATATATATATATATATATATATATATATATTTTAATAAGAATTGAACAACATCTAAAGTCCGTGTCATTCTTTGAATGACAAAGACAAAGACCGATATATTATCGAACCGAGAAAAACATAACAAATTGACAATAATTTTGAAGATTTTTCGATTTTTGATTTTTATGGATTTTGAAGGTTTTATATTTTCTATTTATTTTGAGGGTTTTATAATTTTGTATTTTGATTTTCGAATAGATATATACAAGAGATAGATGAAGATATACCTTTACTCCTCGCCTTCCTCCCGAAGACGTTTGAGTGTTTTCGTTGAAGGCTTTTCAAGCCAAGACGTGGAAGAATAAACTCAAAACGTTCTCTTGGAAGAGCTTTGGTGAAGATGTCGCTAACGATATTCGGACCTTACAAAATAGAGTTCCACCACACCATTTTCCACTTGTTCCACGATGAAATGATGTCGAATGTCGATATGCTTTGCTCTTGAGTGTTGAACGTTGTTGCATGAGAGAGCAATAGCACTTTATTATCACGAGACAGGAGGGATTTTGTTGAATTCAAAGCCATAGTCGATAATTGAGATCTCATCCATAAGATTTGAGCACAACAAGATGACATGGCTATGTATTCACCTCTGAGAGGAAATAGAAGTACTCATTTGCTTCTTTGAAGACCACTCACAAGCTTATCACCCAAAACCGAGCACCTCCGACGTATTTCGACTTGTATCTTGACAACTGCATGATCAAGATCTGCATAGGCCGTTAGTGACATACCGGTGTCCTTCGGTACCATAGTCCCATATTGATGGTTCCTTGGAGATACCGAAAGACCCATTTAACCGCTTCAAGGTGCTTTTTAGTAGGCTTAGACTGATATCTAGCACACATGCACACAACGAACAAGATGTCTGGTCTACTAGCTGTGAGGTACATCAGGGATCCAATCATACTACGATATTTCGTGTGACAACTCGCAATTTCAGGTCATTTCTCAAGTTTCACAATTTCAGCATTTATCGTAAACTTGGTTTACGTGTTCCAAATTCGCGTAACCTTAAAGGTTTAACGGCGAATTCATGATCATATCATCACGTACATTTCATATGGACTAAGATTAGTCTACATTTCATTGACATCATTTGCATCATGATAGTCCATTCATGACATTTCATTTCACATTTAACGCGTAATTTTTATATTAAATAAACGTTATCGCGTGAGTTATTATTTTGAGTATTTAATCCGTTACTTTCAAAAATGATCCCGACATATTTTGATACTTACATTTAGTTATAAAAACTATATTTTGGGTTTAACTAGTGTTTCGAATTTATTTCGTATATAAATCGTTAAATTTACATTGTTACAGCGTTTTTCTTAAAAACTACACGATAATTATTTTATCACTCAAATTTTACAAGGAATGTATTTTTACAATTTTTATTATCTTATTATACTCTACCTTGATCCATTAAAAGTTACTTTTACATAAAAGTTCCTTAAATACACTAACATTTTATATACAAGTTATTTATATAAATATTCATACTTACATTTTCTTACTACAACAAGTATATGCATTTTATAAAAAAAATAATATAATGAGGAAACATAACCCCTAAAACCGGCCCTATGGGGGGGGGGGAACATTTATTGAGTTGGTAAATAATGTCTTTGATAGTATAGATCTATACTCAAGCTTAAAAGTCTTCACTCTTTCATCTCATTTCATTCTTATCATTTTTACAAGTTAGAAAAGCTTTTCTTCTCTCTTT
This sequence comes from Chrysanthemum lavandulifolium, assembly GCA_022545495.1. Taxonomy (NCBI): domain Eukaryota; kingdom Viridiplantae; phylum Streptophyta; class Magnoliopsida; order Asterales; family Asteraceae; genus Chrysanthemum; species Chrysanthemum lavandulifolium. Next base: position 268,453,070 of record CM040244.1, on the reverse strand, counting down.
GTTTCCTCCTATAACCGGCCATAGAGGGTTTCACCAAGGGATCATCCAAATTTTTCTAGCTCAAGTTAATTACAATCTAGTTATCACTCTTTATAAGGTTTTGGAATAAAAACCAAGAGTGTTTAGGCTAATCCTTGTTACTTTCACCTCATCATTTTCACTTGTAAGCATGTTTTTATCATTTTTCATGTTTTCTTATCATTTCATATGTATCTTTTCATTTTTGGAGCAAGTATGCATGATATGTGATTTATACCATTTTTTTTCATGATTTTAGAGTATATATACATATTTGGTCATCCTATAATTATTCCCATGGTATTCTTTGGTCTTGATGATGTCTAGGAACCCATGACACCCTAAGAAGGTGTATGGTAGGATTAGATTAGCTTTGGAGTTGATTTGAAGGGATTAGAATAGGTTTTGTCCGAGAAAAACTATTTTCGATAACTATAAAATAGGTTCTGTCCTTGTTTCGATTTTCGGAAAACCGACAGTTGGTACGAAACTTTGGCCTTGATATTTAGAAAATATACTTTAAAACGAATTCGTGGCCTTTTGAACGGATAAAACGGACTTATAACGAAGAAGTTATGGATTTTAAAGTTTGACGAAAACTTATACTTTTCGAAAATTCAAGAAGTTGTTTTACTTTGTCCGAGTAAAAACGAGCCTTAAGCTTCACAAATTATTTCGACTTATCAAAATATATTAGTTTACTTGATCTGAAGCTAAGGACGATTATCGTAGAAAGCGGATTTGAAACGACAAAGATATGCACGCTTCATAAACTTGCCGTAACTATTATTTTCCGAAAATCTATATTATTTTTACGATACAAGTATTTTAGTAGTCAGAACGTCCTGTTGAGGGTCGTTTTAACAAGGTTGTGAAACTTTTGGAACGAAATGTCTTCTAGTAAAATCAAGTTCACCGGCCATATTTTTCAAAACAACAAGCTGTTTGTAAAGCGGAGTTATAGTAAATTAATTACGGATGTTCAAACTAGGCCGAAACTCCTTTTTCTGCACAACAATTAACCAAAATCACTATCTTTAGCCCTTATTATCTTTATGTTCGAGACCTTTTGGACGAAAACTCCTGAACTGAAACTTCTAGATATCGATACAAACTTTCCAAAACCGTCGAGTTCGTTTCTAACGATCGACGTGCACATTTTACGACTAGTTTTCCAAAGCCATTTTGTTAATTTCATGATAATTCCTACGACATTGTTTTGCGACGAAAAGTGATAATTTCACCAAAATCATTATAAAACCATTGTAGGATGACATTTTGACGTAAAACTTGTAAAGTGATTTTTGAAGGTCAAGACGTCAAACGAGTATTTTCGACGATACGTAATATTTTCAAAACTCACAAATGGTATAAATAACATACGAAATGCATGCATAACATTACATTGCAACTCATTACATATCATATCCTTCACAATAGGTCAAGATTAACGATCACGTTACATCTCGTGTACTCACTTTTGTCTTCGCATCATTCCACCAGTGAGTTTTCATAGCCCCGCTTACTTGTTTTCATAAATGTTTTGGGGAGATACATGCTCAATTATTTTCATAACTATCATGATTATTTGAAACTACATGTTTAAGCGAATCAATGCTTAGTCATGCGTAGTAACAGTTTTGCCACACTTAGAACTTCCATATCATATTCATTGAGCTAATGGTCTTGGTATATTCATTGAGCTAATGGACTTGGTATAATATTGATCTAACGGACTTGGATAATGTTGAGCTAACGGTCTTGGTATAACATTGGGCTAACGGACTTGGTATATTCATGTACTAACGGACTTGGTACAATCATGGACTAACGGTCTTGGAACGATTTGATCAACACTCATATTTGTTATATCAAGTAACTATTGATACATTAGGTCATGTACTATAATGTGAATTCATTTGACGATGTGGGCTTGAACATAAACTATATATATCTTGGCAGTGGGTTGTGAACACACATGTTGCAAGTTTTGTATGGGCGGAACTTGGAACTGAGTGGATTCACAATGCCTTTGCTGCATAAACGATTTCTAAAGGCTTTACATTTCAACTCAAACTCTATGAACTCACTCAACCTTTGTGTTGACACTTTTAGCATGTTTTATCTCAGGTATCTAAGGCATTCACTTCATGGCATGCATTTGGACACATCATGGAGTCGTGGTGACGACGCGTCTCACTTGGGTTTTACGCACTTTAAAACATCGTTTGAATTGTAACAAACTTATTTCCGCACAAGTTGATTTTCATTTGGGACCTACTTTGTAAACTCGATTGTTTTATTAAATTAAACGATGTTCTTTTCAAACGACACTTTAGGTCGCTCAATATAATCGTGATTGTGATGCTATGACAACAATCCCGTGAATTCCATTCACGCAAAACAGTAATTTGGGGTGTGATGATTGGCATCGAGCTTGATTATAGAGAACTAGGTTGCATCATTGACCCTAGACTATAACTACATTATCATAGCATCTCATCATTTCATCATAAGTGCATGTTCACTTTACATGCGGTTTATACGTATTTTTTTTCGAGTTATTTACTTTCATTTCACATCAATTGTCACATGGATGCCCTTAAATGCCCATTCCATTATTCTTTCTTCATACTCTAATGTGGTGAATGCCCTGTCATTCCCTATCACAATTTTAACATCAGTTGACTTAACACCAAACATCATATGAGTCGATTAGTCCAAGCATTGCATAGTTACTCCTAAATTATACATAGCCTGATCACCTATGTCTAATTCAGGAAGAATCATGCAATGAAGGGAGTAGTAGTCTCATATGAGTAAGCAATTCCGTGTCGAGCCAAATTTTCAAAAGATTTTCTTCAAACCACTTATTTCCGGTTTGATCCGCGTGATGTTCTTGTTTGATGAGTTGCAAAGATCGAGCTAGAAACAAGTCGTTACCTAAACCGATTTAGCCTAATCTCATGACGGTTCTTGTTTGATGAGTTGTGAGATTAAGTAAAATCGGTTACCAAAAGTCTTTTGAGGGTTTTGCTCGAGAATGGGAAGGCTTGCCTCATCAAACCCTAACCCCGAGAGACCAACACGAATCGAATTCGTGGACCAATTCCTTTTGATGGGCGAATGTGACAACTCGCATTTCGTGTCATTTCTCAAGTTTCACAATTTCAAGATTTATCGTAAACTTGGTTTACGTGTTCCAAATTGCGTAACCTTAAAGGTTTAACGAATTCATGATCATATCATCACGTACATTTCATATGGACTAAGATTAGTCTACATTTCATTGACATCATTTGCATCATGATAGTCCATTCATGACATTTCATTTCACATTTAACGCGTAATTTTTATATTAAATAAACGTTATCGCGTGAGTTATTATTTTGAGTATTTAATCCGTTACTTTCAAAAAAGATCCCGACATATTTTGATACTTACATTTAGTTATAAAAACTATATTTTGGGTTTAACTAGTGTTTCGAATTTATTTCGTATATAAATCGTTAAATTTACATTGTTACAGCGTTTTTCTTAAAAACTACACGATAATTATTTTATCACTCAAATTTTACAAGGAATGTATTTTTACAATTTTTATTATCTTATTATACTCTACCTTGATCCATTAAAAGTTACTTTTACATAAAAGTTCCTTAAATACACTAACATTTTATATACAAGTTATTTATATAAATATTCATACTTACATTTTCTTACTACAACAAGTATATGCATTTTATAAAAAAAATAATATAATGAGGAAACATAACCCCTAAACCGCCCTATGGGGGAACATTTATTGAGTTGGTAAATAATGTCTTTGATAGTATAGATCTATACTCAAGCTTAAAAGTCTTCACTCTTTCATCTCATTTCATTCTTATCATTTTTACAAGTTAGAAAAGCTTTTCTTCTCTCTTTGTTTCCTCCTATAACCGGCCATAGAGGGTTTCACCAAGGGATCATCCAAATTTTTCTAGCTCAAGTTAATTACAATCTAGTTATCACTCTTTATAAGGTTTTGGAATAAAAACCAAGAGTGTTTAGGCTAATCCTTGTTACTTTCACCTCATCATTTTCACTTGTAAGCATGTTTTTATCATTTTTCATGTTTTCTTATCATTTCATATGTATCTTTTCATTTTTGGAGCAAGTATGCATGATATGTGATTTATACCATTTTTTTCATGATTTTAGAGTATATATACATATTTGGTCATCCTATAATTATTCCCATGGTATTCTTTGGTCTTGATGATGTCTAGGAACCCATGACACCCTAAGAAGGTGTATGGTAGGATTAGATTAGCTTTGGAGTTGATTTGAAGGGATTAGAATAGGTTTTGTCCGAGAAAAACTATTTTCGATAACTATAAAATAGGTTCTGTCCTTGTTTCGATTTTCTGGAAAAACCGACAGTTGGTACGAAACTTTGGCCTTGATATTTAGAAAATATACTTTAAAACGAATCCGTGGCCTTTTGAACGGATAAAAACGGACTTATAACGAAGAAGTTATGGATTTTTAAAGTTTGACGACGAAACTTATACTTTTCTGAAAATTCAGCAAGCTGTTTTTACTTTGTCCGAGTAAAAACGAGCCTTAAGCTTCACAAATTATTTCGACTTATCAAAAATATATTAGTTTACTTCGATACGAAGCTAAGGACGTATTATACGTAGAAAACGGATTTGAAACGACAAAGATATGCACGCTTTCATAAACTTGCCGTAACTATTATTTTCGAAAATCTATATTATTTTTACGATACAAGTATTTTAGTAGTTGTAACGTCCTCGCTGAGGGTCGTTTTTAACAAGGTTGTGAAACTTTTGGAGCGAAATGTCTTCTAGTAAAATCAAGTTCACCGCCATATTTTCAAAACAACAAGTCGTTTGTAAAAGCGGAGTTATAGTAAATTAATTACGGATGTTCAAACTAGGCGAAACTCCTTTTTCTCGCACAACAATTAACCAAAATCACTATCTTTAGCCCTTATTATCTTTATGTTCGAGACCTTTTGGACGAAAACTCCGAATCGAAACTTCTAGATATCGATACAAACTTTCCAAAACCGTCGAGTTCGTTCTCTAACGATCGACGTACACCGTTTTACGACTAGTTTTCCAAAGCCATTTTTGTTAATTTCATGATAATTCCTACGACATTGTTTTGCGACGAAAAGTGATAATTTCACCAAAAATCATTATAAAACCATTGTAGGATGACATTTTGACGTAAAAACTTGTAAAGTGATTTTTGAAGGGTCAAGACGTCAAACGAGTATTTTTCGACGATACGTAATATTTTCAAAACTCACAAATGGTATAAATAACATACGAAATGCATGCATAACATTACATTGCAACTCATTACATATCATATCCTTCACAATAGGTCAAGATTAACGTATCACGTTACATCTCGGTGTACTCACTTTTGTCTTCGCATCATTCCACCATGAGTTTTCATAGCCCCGCTTTTACTTGTTTTCATAAATGTTTTGGGGAGATACATGCTCAATTATTTTCATAACTATCATGATTATTTGAAACTACATGTTTAACCGAATCGAATGCTTAGTCATGCGTAGTACGCTTTTGCCACACTTAGAACTTCCATATCATATTCATTGAGCTAATGGTCTTGGTATATTCATTGAGCTAATGGACTTGGTATAATATTGATCTAACGGACTTGGATAATGTTGAGCTAACGGTCTTGGTATAACATTGGGCTAACGGACTTGGTATATTCATGTACTAACGGACTTGGTACAATCATGGACTAACGGTCTTGGAACGATTTGATCAACACTCATATTTGTTATATCAAGTAACTATTGATACATTAGGTCATGTACTATAATGTGAATTCATTTGACGATGTGGGCTTGAACATAAACTATATATATCTTGGCAGTGGGTTGTGAACACACATGTTGCAAGTTTTGTATGGGCGGAACTTGGGCCCAGTGGATTCACAATGCCTTTCTTTGCATAAACGATTTCTAAAGGCTTTACATTTCAACTCAAACTCTATGAACTCACTCAACCTTTGTGTTGACACTTTTAGCATGTTTTATCTCGGTATCTAAGGCATTCACTTCATGGCATGCATTTGGACACATCATGGAGTCGTGGTGACGACGCGTCTCACTTGGGTTTGGCGACTTTAAAACATCGTTTGAATTGTAACAAACTTATTTCCGCACGTTGATTTTCATTTGGGACCTACTTTGTAAACTCGATTGTTTTATTAAATTAAGCGATGTTCTTTTCAAACGACACTTTAGGTCGCTCAATATAACTGTGATTGTGATGCTATGACAATCAATCCCTGTGAATTCCATTCACGCAAAAGCAGTAATTTGGGGTGTGACATTTCGTTTGATCTAGCATGATCCCTAAGTGGTCCTCATCCAGCTTGGTTCGTTCAATCATGGGAGTGTCAACAGGGTCACTAGAATCAAATCCAAATTTCTTTAAAATCTCATTTGCATATTTAGATTGATTTATGAAAATGCCTCCGGGACTTTGTGAAATTTGTAATCCCAAGAAAAATGATATTTGTCCCATCATTGACATTTGAAAATTTGAACCCATTTCATTAGAAAAACGATTACATTCCATTGGGTCGGTCGAGGCAAAATAATATCATCAACATAAATTTGAACGTGAATTAAGTGTTTGCACGACTTTACGGTGAACAAAGTAGGACCAATCGCTCCTTTGTTGAATCCAAGAGATAGAAGAAACTTTGACAACAGATCATACCATGCTCTAGGAGCTTGCTTCAAACCATATAGGGCCTTTTTCAAGCAATAAACATGAGTAGGATGCTCGATTCACAAAACCCTCCAGTCGGTGGCGAAACCACTTCTTCGGATCTCCATTAAGAAATGCGGTTTTCATGTCCATCGATAAACAACCATGTTCTTGCTAGCAAGATTAGCCAAGAAGATTACGATCGCCTCGACACGAGCAAGCGGAGCAAAAGATTCCTCAAAGTCTATACCTTCTTCTTGACGATAACCTTTAGCCACTAACCTAGCCTTATTTTTCAAAACATCACCATGCTCATCAAGCTTCACTTTGAAGATCCACTTAAGAGCAATGATCATAGCACAATCTAGAGCTGGTACTAATTCCCATACATCTGATAAGGTTTTAAAAGGTACCATTTTGAGGGGTCATTTAAGTCCTTATTTGATCACTTTTGTATCCGTTATTGCTTAATATCGTTCCTTTTCACTTTTAGGTCTCGTGAAGGCAAAATCTTGGAATGGCACTTATTTGGACGAAAAGGCGAATATATGAAGAAAATGGCCAAAGTCGAAATCGAGACACTCACGATCATTGAATGTAGAAGGCGACGGCCAAAAGTGCTATTTGCGGCGCCGTCCCGTAATTATTGTGACGGACGTAACTCAAAACTCGTGTTTTCAAGAGACGGCGTCTAGTTGTGAAAGAGTAGGTCGTCGCTACTCGGACGGCCTAGATGCGATCCGACGACGCCGGTCAAGAGGACGGCGTCACGGACATAAGGTGACGCCGTCGCAAAGTTAACGTGGCCAAGACGAAACCCTAATGGCGGCGACGACGGCGGCACACTAAACATAAGGTGACGCCGTCGCAATTGTAATCTTATATAGAATCCGAATTTTTCGGTCTTTGTGTGGAGAGTCTTTGGAGTAAAACCTAAAACCGAACATAAGGTGTCTTGTACAAGATTTTAGGGTTTTTAACCCTATCTTACACCAAGATAAGTCTTTACTTCATTAATTCAATTATGTCTTTGATTATTTGTGTGTATGCTTGCATGTTCTCCATGTCCGGCTAATTTATTTGTGTGTTTGCTTAGTAAGTATGAAACTTAATTATTGAATATTGATTGGTTGTTTCTTATCTTAGTTGATTAATGATCTAGTAATGCGATAGGTCATCCGTTGTGTACTTAATGCTTGATTCATCTTTGTGAACCCTAGAGTATAATTACCTGAGTGATTGTAGTCTAAACCATCCGAAGAGCGCCTTAGAGTAGGAGTCTATAATCTCTAAGTGGATTTGTAAACAAGACCCTTTGGTAAGTTCAAAGAGTTAGGGAGAAACGCATACCCTACAACTTTAGACACACAACGCAACTAGGAATAAGACGTGACACTCAACCATCAATAGGAGATAATTAAGGAGTAATACAAACTAAGTAAACACATCTTTAAACTATCATACGAGCACACATTAATTAGACATAGACTCCCACAACCTTAGTTTAGATAATTAGATAATAGTAGAGTAATCGGTAGAAATACCAAACCCCAAATCCAATACCCGAGATTCGTACCTTTCCATTTTTCATAAAATATAAAAGATAAAAATAATCTTCCTCAACCTTAACCTTAGCGTAGTAACTCCTAATAGCATTCCTATTCCCTAGAGAACGATATCAATACCGTGGCTTACCCTAATTACTACACTACAACGATTAGGTTCACTTGCCTAGGGTGTTATAAAACTTGCTCAAGAAAAGGAAGTTCCTTTGACCCCGAACGACGCGTGTAGCGTTATCAAGTTTTTAGGCGCCACCGCCGGGAATAGAATAGCTAGTTAGTAGTCCACCTCGCTTAGGTTTCTTTGTTGATTCATATCAAGTAAACTTTTTCTCATTTTAGATTTCTCTTGGTCTATCCCCTTCTTCGTGACCTTTGTTAGTAATTCCATCACTTTTCATTATGGAAGGTGATAATAACCCAACACAAAAATTTCAATATCACTCAAAACCCAACCTAATAACCAACACAACCGTCGAAGCCGATATGTGAGTAGAAACACCGACCTTCGTGGATTTGCGAAAATATTCGATAGTACAATTAGGGAAGCCGTTGAAAAAGTAGTCGTCACCGCTATAGTTGGTTCAATGATTAGCGATGAATTCGGAAAATGGCATGATAAACAACAACGTGGATGTGGAAAATAGTGCTTACTTCAATCTTTACCCACTAAGGAAGAGGTTGCGTACCATCAATACATAATCGATAATCCACAATCACCCATCATTAGGATATGCCCAAAGATTAGAGAGGAAATCCACGGAACCTAAAAATCCTTTGTATGATCGGATATAGGAGTGTCGACCACGCTTACATAGATATGGAATCCCCATCAACGTAATGTCATCTGCTGTCTACAATGACATTATGAATGAGCGACTCAATATTAGGAGAGACCTTAAATATCCGGGAGGAGTTTGCAACTTTGTGGGAAGAGTCAAGGACGTGCATGTCTTTATAGGAAATTTCACCTACCTAGTTGATTTTATGGTTCTAGAAGATGTAGGATGCGTCATTGACTATAGTTTATCCCAAGTAGTGTTAGGGAAACCGTTTGTTGAAACATCTAGAATGAGCCATAGCAAGCATGATGGAACGGTTAGGTTCAAGGAAGGAACCGATGAGATCACCTATAGGATGCCTTGGAAAACAACCGAGTATAGCCACTTGTCCATTTATGATCGAGACAACATCAAAGCTTTTGAGGAAAAAGCAAGGAAGATGTTGAAAAAGGTTATAAATTCATGTGGGAAAGAAGGAGGCATTATTATAAGGATTGCTTGACTTTAGGGCCTAGGTATAGAGTCGATGAAGATTTTGTTAACATGATAGAATTTTCATTGAGGATGCGTGAGGAAACGAGGGAGCACGACTACAGTCTAGCTACAAGACTCTTAAATAAAGAAAAGCGCTTGGGAGGCAACCCATGCTTAATTGTTTGCTTGTTAGTGTCTTATATCTTTTATTAATTGTTTATCCTCATGTTTAAATTTGTAAAAATGCTTTATTTTGTCTTTAACCTCGCCTTAATTACATATAAAGGTATTTTACATAAGGGATAAGTGTAGGAAGATTACACGTTTTCAAAAGAAACGTAAACATGAGAATAACAATTAACTAAAAGATATATATGTTTGTTTGTTTGAGTCAAATGCTTGTATCGAGTCATAATGGATGTTTTGCGAAATTTTTCCGATTCTAAAGATGTACATTTTCAAGAAAATCGCACCGCTTTTTGTCAGGATAACCGACGGCGTCAGATTGCAACTTGTGGCGTCGAAAGGAGTAAAACATCGATTATTTTTTTTCTCGTTTCGAGCTATTTATAAATTTTGGAATTTTCCGGTCTTAATTTTCTTAGAAATTCGTAAACATCCATTCCACAAGCATTATATCCTAGTTTAAATCGAGTCTTATATATATTATTACCACCGATTTTACGCGAAGGTTTCGTTTGTTTTCTTCAAGTGTGCGTGTTTAGTTTGTCAAGAAGAAGTTACATAAGATTGGAAGGAGCTTTTCACGCAATAATTCTTCTTGAAAAGAATTTAACCACCACTTTACACGGATCCTACCGAGCTAATCGGGGAGTATTAGTTTCTTTCATTTTAATTACCTTCCAATTATCATAACTTTGATATTTTGGGAACATTGGGGACAATGTTCAGTTTAAGTGTAGGAGGAAAATAATACGGAACTTTGAAACTATGCTTATCTTGACTATTTGCTTTGTCTAATTGTATTTGTGTAATAAACCATGAGAAAATGTCGGTTAGGGTAATTTTGGCACCAAATTTAAAATTTTTCATGACATATAGGAGTGGGCCATTAGTCTTAACAAAGCGTCTCACGGATAGGAAGTTGCATGACTAGCACAAAACCCTTACCACCCAAATTCCACCCAAATGTGAGGATCGCCCTTAGATTAGTAGGAATAAAAGCATTCATCTTTAATGCTTTGAGTGTGAACCGTAGTATATTAGATTCTAGAACTTGTTTTGTGATGCATTCCGAGATCGCAAGTGAGGCTACACTTGTGTAGTTAGGAATAACTAAATGATAAGAGGCATTAGGATAACCCTTGTTTGATACACGTAATATAATTACTTCTTCCACTTCGGTTGAGTAATTCCCACACCCTTTGCGTTGTACTCATTTTTAGTACACGATACCCTAGTTAACCCCTCGAGCATATCCTTTTCGCGGTTCTCGTGATGTTTCGTTTTCGAATATCAATGAAGAGCATTTTACACCCCACCCCAAATATACACCCAAATCGCCTTAGCCTACCCCTTATGCACTCACTTTTAGTGCAAATGTTTGTTATCACCATAAACCCTTAGTTCAATTATCTAGTTGCTTGCATAAGTTGCTAAGTCGAGTCATATCCTTTGTATACGCTTTGGGATGATTGGGATTCATGGGAAAATTTAAAGTTTATGAAATGACGGAAGGAACGTTAAAATTCAAATTCCCTTTGTTGCGTAATAATGTACCCCAAGTGTTTTGATCTTTTCAAATCGGGTCAAATTAGTGTTAAAGTAATAAAACTCAAGTGTAGGGATGTGCCTATAAATCCCTAGTATTTTGATGTTATCATAAAGGATGGTAGAGTAAAAGTGTATAAAAAAAAAAATCGAAAAAAAAGAAAAGAGAAAAGAAAAAAATTGAGTGAAAAAAATATATATATATATATATATATATATATATATATACGGCTACCATCCTACATCTATCCTTTAAATTTATGTTTATTTATTTCAGCTTATCTAGAGTTTAGAGTGTCGAGTCTTGGCTTAGCAACGCCATTCTTCATATGCGCTTAACATAAAGATTTTTGACTTACCACCACTAAATAGCCTATCCCACCAAACCCTTATTTCTACCGTAAGCCTAACGTTACAACCCTTTAAAGACCTCTTTGATAGTCTTTCCTAGGTGCTTACGCCAAAGCGATGGAGGTTTGATCTATTCTCAAGCCTATGGTAATCTATGTACTAGGACCGGTTAATGAGTGTTTATCTTCCATTTCCTATATTGTTATATTTCATTTATACACACGAGAGATGTGAGTATCCAAACACCCCATGTGAGGTGCTAGTATGTAATTTCCGTGCTTGTTATGACTTTCTTGGGCTTATATGTGTTGTGGACCGTTTTGAATTAATGCCGAATGACCCCTAACTTATAAATTAATTGGCTAAAAGCACATTTGCTTGAGGACAAGCAAATAACAAGTGTAGGGATATTTGATAAGGTTTTAAAGGTACCATTTGAGGGGTCATTTAAGCCCTTATTTGATCACTTTGTATCCGTTATTGCTTAATATCGCCTTTTCACTTTTAGGTCTCGTGAAGGCAAAATCTTTGGAATGGCACTTATTTGGACGAAAAGGCGAATATATGAAGAAAATGGCCAAAGTCAAAATTGAGACACTCACGATCGCCGAATGTAGAAGGCGGCGGCGTCAAAAGCTATTGCGACGCCGTCCCGCAGGTATTGTGACGGACGAACTCAAAACTCGTGTTTTCAAGAGACGGCGTCTAGTTGTGAAAGAGTAGGCCGTCGCTACTCGCACGGCCTAGATGCGATCCGACGACGCCGAAAGGTCGAAGAGGACGGCGTCACGGACATAAGGTGACGCCGTCGCAGTTAACGTGGCGAGACGAAACCCTAATGGCGGCGACACGACGGCGTCACTAAACATAAGGTGACGCCGTCGCATTGTAATCTTATATATAGAATCCGAATTTTTCGGTCTTTGTGTGGAGAGTCTTTGGAGTAAAACCTAAAACCGAACATAAGGTGTCTTGTACAAGATTTTAGGGTTTTTAACCTATCTTACACCAAGATAAGTCTTTACTTCATTAATTCAATTATGTCTTTGATTATTTGTGTGTATGCTTGCATGTTCTCCATGTCCAAGCTAATTTATTTGTGTGTTTGCTTAGTAAGTATGAAACTTAATTATTGAATATTGATTGGTTGTTTCTTATCTTAGTTGATTAATGATCTAGTAATGCGATAGGTCATCCGTTGTGTACTTAATGCTTGATTCATCTTTGTGAACCCTAGAGTATAATTACCGAGTGATTGTAGTCTAAACCATCCGAGAGCGCCTTAGTAGGAGTCTATAATCTCTAAGTGGATTTGTAAACAAGACCCTTTGGTAAGTTCAAAGAGTTAGGGAGAAACGATACCACAACTTTAGACACACAACGCAACTAGGAATAAGACGTGACACTCAACCATCAATAGGAGATAATTAAGAGTAATACAAACTAAGTAAACACATCTTTAAACTATCATACGAGCACACATTAATTAGACATAGACTCCCACAACCTTAGTTTAGATAATTGATGAGTGTCTAAATACTCATCATTTTACATAATCTAAAAATACTCGCAAAATCATCGAAAACACTCAAAACACATCAAAATGATCAAAATATCACAAATCGGTGTTTTATGTGTTTTAAATGCAAAAATATCAAAATCGGATGAAAAATGTATCAAGTTTGCAAAATTGGCGGTTTAGTCCCCAAGTTTTAAAAGTTGTCAAATCTAGTCCACGGAATTCAAAAATGTGAAATTTATCATTCAAGGTCCTGAAGTATTCTAAGTTGTTTAAAATGATCCTTGAATGATTCTTTGGTCAATTGGCAAAAAAGGTCCTCAAACTTTGAAATTTTGCAAAATTAGTCCTTGGACTTTTAAAATGGAATTTATGCAAAAGGGTCCTTGTTCTATCAAAGTTGTCAAGTTTGGTCCTTGTGAGAGCATTGGAAAAGTTCACTTTCGGTCCTTGAAGTTTGGTCGATTTGCAAAATTGGTCCTTGTTTACTTATACCAAACGGACACAACATAACGAAGCCCAATCCAATCCAAGTCCAATATCCAAGCCCAAATGCCCCTTGACCCTTGACCCCAGTTGGCCCAAACCCAGTCCGACCCATTGTGAACCCCACCCGAAACCCCTTTTGACCCCCTGTTATTAAAGCTCGGTCAACGAAGTCAAACCCGCCCTCTCGCTCCCAAACCGAACTCATGTAGCTCTCTCTCTCCCAACCGGATATTCAAAACCGAGTGGTTTCACCACATTTCAACCCCTCCCATTCCATGTTCCTCCACCTCTCTACACTCCAAATCTCTTAATTGCTCAAACCAAACCTCATTAAATGATTAAACACGCTTTGAAGAAATATTTGGCGCCAAAAAGCAATGTGTATGGTTCGATTAATTTGAGTGATCCAAGGGCTCAAAAGTTGGTGGGAAAGATTCGAGAGGATATCGAGGATGCAAGAAAGTCTATAAAGAGAGAGAGATGCATTGTAAAAATCTATCTAGTGTAATTTAAGTTTTATTGTCGTTTTAAGCATTTTAAGTTTCAAGTGTATGTTTTATCTTCAAACTCGTATTTCAAGTTCTATTGTTATAAGAAAGCTTATGTGAAACTTTAATTCAAGTATCAAATTGTATTTCAGCTTATGCAATTTTCCTCATTTTCAAAAATCTCATGTTGGTTCAAATGATGTTTTCAGTTGTTTGTATGGACTAGAATAGATCACTTAAGCTCCTAGAAAGCTTAATCAAGCTTTTAGAAACTCTAAAAACCAGTTTAGAATCAAAAATAGAAAATCACCAAAAATCCAATTTAAATAGTTAAAAAATAAAAAAACACATGGAGATGAAGAAGAAAAGCTGGAGCAGGGTATATTTTTGATGGCCTTGGTTTAGAGCTCTGTGGAGAGCATTTAGGATTGGTTCTCAGTTCCTAGTTCTCAGTTTGTGCCTCAAAACCATTTGTAAGCTTTTTGACTAATTTGGCTTTTTACTGTGTCAAGTGTTCATTAGTCCTAATTTCTGTTTCTTTGTGATATCTAGTTATAATCAAGTGTGTTTAAGCCTTAAAATCAATAGCTTGTTCTTTTCAATTTATAGTTTGCAAAAATTTGGTTTTAACAGTGGAAATGGTATAATCATCAATTCTGAGTTTAATGTTGTTTTGATTGTTGATTTAGGCTTCATTAGTCATAATAAGTGATATCATAAGGTCTGCAATCAAGTTTATGGTTTAAAATTGTGAATTGCTTTATAAAACTTCAAAACAGCCATCTAAAGGGGTGTTTGGTTTTTTGTGTTTAAAGGTATTTTGGTCTTTAGCTTTGTTAGAATTCTTCTTAACTTGGTCTAAACAACTGATTTCAGTCACAAGAACCAGTTCTCAATAGCAAAAGTCAAAAATTCTTTGATCATTAGTTGTGTGATCCTTGTTGGATTTTTAGGATATAGAATCATGATTTTGTGTTAGAAAGTTGTTAATCTTGCTCAAGTTAGTCTTATCCTACCCTAATACAACATCATCGATGCTTAATATCAAATCAAAATCCATCTTAGTCAACATTTTGGTTTTATCAAAAGTCAAAATCTCATAAGGTCGTTTTGAATAAAATTTGGAATTTCACTTGTGGGTTTATTAATAGGATCCAGTTTATAATCTTTTGGATTTTTAAAGTCTAGTTGCTAAAGAAAAATACAAAATGCTAGTTCTTGGTTTCTCGACTTTTAAGTGCTTATTTCTTAACTTTTGGTGGACACTGTTTCATAAAGTGCCACACTGCGATGGTTAAGCCATATTGATAAGCTCTCATTGAGCTTATTAGTGCTTCAAATCTTGTGTTCTCTGGTTCTTTGGAAAGCCAACTGGTCATCTTGGAGTATCAAGTTTGGTTTTCACTTTTGAGCTTGTTAGCTAGAAATTGCTAAGAGCTTAAAGTTTGTCCCATTTACATTTTTCATTTCAAATAGCCAAAGTGCTTATTGGCTTAATCATAGCTTATCGGTGTGCTTCTTTGTATATTCTAGCTTCATTTCATTCATTAAGCTTGTTTGCATCTACTTTGAGCTTTTGTTTCATCTGTCAAGCTTGTTTGAGCTTATTTTCATAAAATAAGCTCTTAAGTCCTTTGTTGGATCTTTAAGCCATCAAAACGCTTATTTGTGTTTTGTAAATTTTTGTCTTTATTAAAGTTTCATATTATTAGTATATAAGTAGTTTTCAAAAGAAAATTCGAGAAAAACATCAATATAAAAATAGTGATAGCGTTTATTTAATATTTTTAGCTTTTTGATTTTTCTTTTCATCTTATTAATAAGCAAATCTTGTTTTCTATTTTTCTTAGGTTTCTGTCATCATATAGGATTTTTAGAAAAGTTTGATTTTTCTCTATCTTTTAGTATTTATTATAATTTTAAATAGTTAAAAATAGTAATTAATTAGTAATAAATAATTAAAAGCATAAAAATATCTTTTCTGTTTTAAAATTAGTTTTATCATATTTTAGATTTTCAAAGTTAAAATTTTATTTTTCCAAGTTTATTTTCTATTTTCTAGTATTTAAGTGTATTTTAAATAGTAATTAATTAGTAATAATTAAATAAAAGTGTGAAAAATATATTTTAGTTTTAAAATTAGTTTTATAGTATTTTAGATTTTCAGAATCATAAGTTTATTTTCTAGCCTTATTTTGTATTTTCTTCTATTTTAGAGTATTTATTAAATAGTTAAAATAGTTTTTAATTAATAATAATTAATTAAATAGTGTTAAAAATAATTTTCTTTTTCTAATAATTTTCTTTTATTTTTAGGATTCCAAAATGTCATTTTCATATTTTTAGGTCTTTTATTTCTTAGTTTTCACTTTTTATTTTGTGCGTATCGTAGTTTTAAAACTTACGTTTACGTTTCTTTCATCGATTGTTGTGCTTTCCAAATATGTACTCCATTCCATTCCAATCAATCGGTGGTGTAATTTCTAATCAAAACCTTCTGAGATCACTATCCTTAGTGATCATTCCATCATCTGAATCGAGTTTACACACCATTGAGTCTCCTTGGGACTAAACGACCGAAATTCATTATATTCTCGATCTTCATTGTATTTGTGTTTAAGCTATTTTAAGTCTGTTTGACTTGACGGTTTAGCACGGATCAAATTTTAGCGCTTGTTGCTTGGGAGGCTTTAGCGTGTGTTTAGCCATTTCGGATCCATTGTTGCACATACCCATCATTTGTAAAAGTTTTTGTAAAGTTATAAGAAAATCAAAAGTTCATTAACACTTTTCCTAAAGTGTTAAAACACCAAAAAATATAAAACAACAAAACAATCGGAGCGTTTTCTATTTTGTATTCTCTTTTAAGGTGATTCTTGAAGAGATACGATTTGGTTAAGCAGGGACGATAACAAAAATATTGTCCAAAAGTTTTAAACCCATCGCGCAAATCTAACCTCGTCTTTTCGGTGGTACTTAATTAAATACATAAAAATCAACCACATAAATCAAGGCGATGCACTACCTAGCTGGGGTGCGACCATTAATAAGTTCCCGAACATCGATTTAAAACTTGCCTTTGTGTCACTTGTGATTTGGTGTACCTTTTTCAAAGCCATTTCATTTGTGATTATTGGTTAAGTTCACTTGTGTTTTGCCTCATTTGTTTTGAAAATTGATTTTTATACATAGTGCATGCGCTCGTTCTTCGATTCTACAAGTCCACTTTACGAACTTGGAAACATTCCTCGTGAGCGTGAGGGCGTTCGGCTCCTTCGGTAGTGGTGAGGCGTCTACCACCACCACCTCACAGCGAAATGGCGGAAGACAAACCCATGAATGAGCTTCTCCAAGCACCCATCGAGGGTTACGGAGATGCCATTGTTGTTCCGACCATCGTGGGCGACACTTTCGAGCTCAAACCGGGTTGCTCAATCTAGTAACCCAAAGCCAATTCTATGGTTTTGGCGGGATGATCCTCATGCACACATTCGATGGTTTAACAAGATAGCATCTACCATCAAGTACAAGAATGTCCCATGAAGCTATCAAGCTTCTTACATTCCCATTTTCTCTAGAGGACAAGCCGGAATTGGCTTGAGAAACAACCCCTCGTTCTATAGAGACATGGGAAGATCTTGTCACCAAGTTAGTTAACGAGTTCTATCCTCCATCCCGAACCACAAGTCTTAAGAATGAGATAATGAAATTTTCTCGAGATTTGATGAATCATTCGGGAGGCATGGGATCGTTACAAAGAGTTGCCATGAGTGTCCGCATCACGGTTTTACCGAGTTAATGCAAATGGATACTTTCTACAATGGTCTCAATCGGGCCAATCAAGATTCTTTGAATGCCTCCGCGGGAGGTAATTTCTGAGCAAGACCACCAAAGAGGCCTTGCGGATCATTGAGAACAAATCTCGGTCCGTCCTTTCGAGCTAAGACATATCGGTCTAATCTTGGACCTTCTTCTTCTTCATCCCGGTGAGTACATCTAGCACCGATGCTAAGATTGATAAACTCACGAGACATTGTTCGAGCTTTGGTTCTTGCTAACGGAAGAAAGTCTCCTTCACTCGAGACACCAACACATCTTTGAAGTGAAGAAAGTTGAGAGTTGTGTCACTTGTGGTGGTCCTCATGCTTACTACAATTGTCTTGCCACCGATGGTAGTCCTTTTGAGGCCAATGCTTTAGCCGGTAGTTCACAACAAGGAGGTAATCAATACCGTCCTCAAAATGAACCACACTACCGTGCTAACACTAATCGAGCACCACCGGTTTTAATCCGAATCATAACATGCAAAACGGAATCGAAACCAACCAAGAATGAACCAAGGTTATCAAAACCAAGGTAATTTCTATCTGGACCCAATCAAGGTTTCCAACATCAAGAAACCCTCATCAAAACAATTTCAATCGAGGAATCAATTTCATGGGAATATGAATCCTAATCAAGGAATTTTGGCTATAATCAAAACATCTGACCTCAAATTGTCCCTCGGCTCCTCCGTCATTACTCCTCCGGGACCATCATCGATGAGTTCTTGAAGCGGTTCATGAAATCCCAAGATGAAATGAACGGTTGTTGGTCGGTCAGTTAACGATCTGAAGAAGTCTTTAAATGATCGACCCTCGGGCTCGGTACTTTACCGAGCAACACGATCGCTAACCGAGGCGATGCCAAAGCGATCATGACCAGTGGTGTTTCATACATGGACTGCTTTGTTCCTACTACCTCTTCTTCTTCTCTCTCCCTAAGGTAGTGGACGGTGAACCTCCAAAACACAATGGACCTCGACTCCAATGCCTCCTCCACGGTGCCAATGAGTCAAGTTACCAAGGATACTACGGACAAAGTGCATAATTCAAGCCCAAGTACCGCGCGTCCAACCTTGGTAGTCCAACCTCAGTGGTCCGAAACCCAAGTCAAATCAAGGAGTTGTTTTGAACCTCCTATAGCTCTATTGAGAATCAAAATCCAAATCTTCTATTCCTTACCCATCACGTTTGAATGAGCAAAAGCTCATGAGAAAGCTAGTCATCAAATGGATAAATTTTCCAAATTTTCCAAGAGTTACATTTGACATAAGCTGCGGATGCTATCATCTTGATGCCCAAGTTCGCATCAACTCTCAAACACATGTTAAGCAATAAGGAAAAGCTGTTTGAAATGGCTAAGACTCCTCTTAACGAGCGCTCTGCGATTATTCTAAAAAGCTTCTGAAAAGCTTGGAGATCTGGGAAATTTCTCTTACCTTGTGTATTCGGGGAATGGTTGAATGCTTTGCCTAGCGAGATCTTGGTGCAAGCATTAATCTTATGCCATATTCGATGTGGAAGAAACTTTCTCTTAGGAACTCACTCCTACATGCATGACTCTCGAGCTTGCGATCGTTCCATATCCGTCCTCTTGGCATTCTTGAGGGCGTGTTTGTAATAGGAAAGTTCCATTTCGGTGACTTCGTGGTTGTTGATTTTGATGCGATCATCGGGTTCCTCTCATTGTTGGTCGAGGATTCACGAGCGGGCGTGCTCTCATAGATGTATTTGAGCGAAATCACATTGCGTGTTGGTAATGAAGTCATCACCTTCAACCTTGACCAAACTTGAGGTACTCCGCAAATTATGATTACGAATCGGTTAACGAATAGATATCATTGATGTTGCTTCGATGAGTACTCTCGAAGTTCTTGGTTATTCTCATAATTACGTGAGTGGGATTCCACCACATCTTCTCGACCTATCATAGCCAATTCTACTCCTTCTCTCACTCCGTTTGAGGCGACTTCATCTTAGATGAGATTGAAGCATATTTGGCTAGTGATTACGTTCCTTGGGAAATTGATCACGCTCCAATTGATATTGAGGGGATATACTTCTTATTGAGAAGTTGCTCAATGGTGATCCATCATCAACCCTCATCCTAGTGATTCAATCCCATTGAGATTAATCAAAATGAGATTAATCGGAGGAGATATTCTTCTTGAGAAATTGTCAAATCTGGATACTTCTCCTCCTCTCCTCCCATCAAGCTTCATAATAAGGAAGTCAAGTCGGTTGAGAAAGCGAAGAATTTCTGAGGTTGAGCTTAAGGACTTACCTCCTCATCTCGAGTATGCATTCCTTGAGGGTGATGATAAATTACCCGTCATTATTGCTCGAGATTTGAGTAAAGATGAAAAAGGCTGCTCTCATTAAAATCTTGAAGTCACACAAGCAAGCAATTGCTTGGAAACTCTCCGACATCAAAGGTATCAACCACGAGTTTTGTACTCATAAAATCTTGATGGAGGATGACTTTAAACCAGCAGTTCAACATCGAGAGCAGTGAATCCAAAATCCATGATGTTATCAAACAAGAGGTTATCAAACTTCTTGATGCGAGATTGATTTACCCGATCTCGAGACAGGTCCTTGGGTCAGCCCAATTCATTGTGTTCGAAAAAGGGTGGCATTCTTGTTATCACAAATGAAGATAACGAGTTAATTCCAACTCGATTGGTGACGGGATGGCGTGTTTGCATCGACTATCGTAAGTTGAATGGCGCCACCCGTAAAGACCATTTTCCTCTACCCTTCATGGACGGATGCTTGAGAGATTAGCGAGGAATGAATACTATTGTTTCCTTGATGGTTTCTCGGGTTACTTTCAGATCCCTATTGATCCACGGGATCAAGAAAACCACATTCACTTGCCCATACGGAACTTTTGCCTACAAGCGTATGCCTTTTGGCTTATGTAATGCTCACAGCACGTTCAACGATGTATGATGGCCATATTCCACGACATGATCGGAAACAATGGAAGTGTTTATGGATGACTTCTCGGTCATTGGGGATTCTTTTCAATCATGTCTCTCCCATTTAGATAAAATGCTTCAAAGGTGTGAAGACACCAATCTTTGTCTAAAGCGGGAGAAGAGCCACTTTATGGTCAAAGAAGGCATTGTCCTTGGCCATAAGATTTCAAAACGGGATTGAGGTAGATAGAGCAAAGTTGATGTTATTGCTAAGCTACCTCATCCTACTACCGTCAAAGGTATTAGGAGTTTTTAGGTCATGCGGTTTCTATCGTAGATTCATTCAAGATTTTTCCAAAATCGCTTGACCTATGACCCATCTTCTTGAAAAGGATGCTCCTTTTATCTTCTCACTGAGTGCATCATAGCTTTTGAAACATTGAAGAAAAAGCTTCTGAAGCACCATTCTCGTTGCTCCCGGTGGGACTTGCCTTTTGAGCTCATGTGCGATGCAAGTGATTTTGCTATCGGTGCGGTCCTAGGGCAGCGAAGAAATAAGCATTTTCACCTATTCACTCATAAGCAAAACTATGGTGAGGCTCGAACTCATTACACCACCACGGAAAAAGAGCTATTAGCCGTGGTGTATGCTTTTGAGAAGTTTCGGCCGTATCTTATCTTGACCAAATGCGTAGTGTATACGGATCACTCGGCTCTTAAATATCTCTTTGCAAAACAAGATGCAAAGCCGAGATTGCTTCGTTGGATTCTCCTCCTCCAAGAATTTGATATCATTATCGTGATAAAAAGGAGCGAGAATCTAGTGCGATCATCTGTCGATTAGAAAACCCTCACCAAGATGTTTTCGAGAAAAAGGATATAAATGAAACATTTCCTCTCGAGACACTCAATGCGGTTTCTTTTCGTGGAAATTCTACCACCCCATGGTTTCTTGACTTTGCAAATTACCATGCGGGTAACTTCATTAATGAAAGGGATGTCGACCCAGCGGAAGAACAAATTCTTCAAAGATGTTAAACATTATTTACGGGGCGACCCTTTCTTATTCAAAATCTGTGCGGATCAAGTCATCCGACGGTGTGTTTATGGACGAGGAAGCTATTGACATTCTCACGACTTGCCATCTTTGGACCCACAGGGGCCATCATAGTCAAACTACACCGCCAAAAGGTGTTTGATTCCGGGTTCTATTGGCCCACAATCTATAAGGATGCCCACGATTATGTCAAAACACATGGCGCTTGTCGGCGTCATGGTAATATATCTCAAAGGAATGAAATGCCACAAAATGCCATTCAAGTTTGTGAGATATTTGACATATGGGGTATTGATTTTATGGGGCCATTTCCATCTTCTCGTGGTAACAAGTACATACTCGTGGTTTGTTGACTATCTGTCAAAATGGGTTGAAGCAAAAGCTTTACCCACCAATGATGCCAGTAGTTGTGAAGTTTTGAAATCTCTGTTTGCGGGTTTGGAACTCAGAGGCGATAATCGGTGATCGTGGTACACATTTTGTAATGACCAATTTGAAAGAGTCATGCAAAAGTATGGTGTTACCATCGTCTCTCTCTGCATACCACCCCGAACAAGTGGGCGGTGGAAGTTTCAAACCGTGGTCTTAAAGGATTCTTGAAAGGACGGTGGCGAAAATCGTGCATCTGGTCGGATAAGCGATGACGCGCTCTGGGCCTTCCGTGCGACTTACAAAACACCCATCGGGTGTACTCCATACAAGCTAGTGTGCGGAAGGCATGTCATCTTCCGATTGAGTTAGAGCACAAGGCTTCTTGGGCCTTAAAGCATGCAAACTTCGATATCTGAGACGGTAGGTGATCATAGAAAAGTTCAAATGAATGAACTAAATGAACTTCGTGATCAAGCTTACGAGAACTCTTTAATCTACAAGCAAAAGACAAAGAAGATTCATGACTCCAAGATCAAGAACCGCGTTTTCAACGTTGGTGATCGAGTCCTTCTTTTCAATTCAAGATTGAAGATTTTCTCGGGAAAGCTCAAGTCCCGTTGGTCTGGTCCATTCACTATTGCTAAGGTTTATCCTTATGGTACCGTTGAGTTATCTCAACCCGATGGTCCTAATTTTAAAGTGAATGGTCATCGAGTTAAGCATTACTTTGGAGAGGACATTCCCCACATGGTTGTCCGGTTTACAAACATTCCCCATGAACCAATGAATGCGGGGATCGAGTCAAGCTAGTGACTCGGTAATCAAAAACATTAGCACGCACCATATGGGTTTCACCCATAATTACATCTTCTTACCCCTTTCTACCACCCTAGTGTGGGGAGTTTCCCACATTGTTGTATATTCTCATTCTTTCTAAAAAAAAAAAAAAAAATCTTCTTCTAAATAAATGGCGTAATATTTCCCTTTTCGTTCTTTGTTTCGGCATAACCGCGGTACTTTGAATATTGAGGGCAATATTCATTTCTAAGTGTGGGGAATTCTCACGAATTTCATATATTATCTACCCAATTCCCGTTTTGGCCAAAATTTTTTTTTGGAGTAAGTGTTCTACACTTACTCATTTGGTTATCGATCCGCCATGTTTGTAAGACAAAAGGATTGGCTAATCCGAGAGCAAACGGCTCTTGGTAAAGATTTCTCAAATCCGTTTATATGGCTTGCAATTTGCCCAAAATTGTATGGTTCCTCAACTCCCCATCATCCTCAAAAGATAAAGAGTTGGCTAGCCATGAAGGTTATGGCTTGTGGTAAAGGCGATGGAAAATCCATAATTGGTATTCACTCACCAAAGATAATCTTGATAATTTATCTAAGAGTTGGCTAGTCCGAAAGTGCGGCACGGTAAAGACACATCAAATCCGTTATATGGTTTATGATTTGCCAATAAATCATTTGGTTATCGTTGTACCAAGATTCTTACTTGAATCAAAACAATTGGCTACTCGAGTGATGGCTTTTGGTAAAGAGTTTTCAAATCCATCAAGTTTTCTCAAATCATTGCTAGGGACTAGCAATATCTCGATGTGGGGATTGATGAGTGTCTAAATACTCATCATTTTGTATAATCTAAGCGCAAAATCATCGAAAACACTCGAAACACATCAAAATGATCAAAATATCACAAATCAGTGTTTTATGTGTTTTAAATGCAAAAATATCAAAATCGGATGAAAAATGTATCAAGTTTGCAAAATTGGCGGTTTAGTCCCCAAGTTTTAAAAGTTGTCAAATCTAGTCCACGGAATTCAAAAATGTGAAATTTATCATTCAAGGTCCTGAAGTATTCTAAGTTGTTTAAAATGATCCTTGAATGATTCTTTGGTCAATTGGCGAAAGGTCCTCAAACTTTGAAATTTTGCAAAATTAGTCCTTGGACTTTTAAAATGGAATTTATGCAAAAGGGTCCTTGTTCTATCAAAGTTGTCAAGTTTGGTCCTTGTGAGAGCATTGGAAAAAGTTCACTTTCAGTCCTTGAAGTTTGGTCGAATTTGCAAAATTGGTCCTTGTTACTACTTATAGCAAACCAACACGGACATATATTCCAAGCCCCAAAATCCAAGTCAATCAAAGCCCAATCCTCTTGACCCTTGACCCTTTACCCTTGAGCCCCAGTCCAAACTATGATTGTGAACCCCAGCCCTTTTGACCCCCCTTGTTATTAATAGCTCGGTCAACCTAAGTCAAACCCGCCCTTAGCGCTCAAAACCGAGCTCTGTAGCTCTGTCTCTTCCAACCCGGATATTCAAAACCGAGTGGTTTCACCACATTTCAACCCCTCCATTCCATGTCCCTCCACTCCTCTAAACTCCAAATCTCTTAATTGACTCAAACCAAACCTCATTAAAGATTAAACACGCTCAAGAATATTTGGCGCCAAAAGCAACATGTATGGTTCGATGAATTTGAGTGATCCAAGGGCTAGAAAGTGGTGGGAAACATTCGAGAGGATATCGGAGATGCAAGAAAGTCTATAAAGAGAGAGAGATGCATTGTAAAAATCTATCTAGTGTAATTTAAGTTTTATTGTCGTTTTAAGCATTTTAAGTTTCAAGTGTATGTTTTATCTTCAAACTCGTATTTCAAGTTCTATTGTTATAAGAAAGCTTACGTGAAACTTTAATTCAAGTATCAAATTGTATTTAACTTATGCAATTTTCCTCATTTTCAAAAATCTCATGTTGGTTCAAATGATGTTTTCAGTTGTTTGTATGGACTAGAATAGATCACTTAAGCTCCTAAGAAAGCTTAATCAAGCTTTTAGAAACTCTAAAACCAGTTTAGAATCAAAAATAGAAAATCACCAAAAATCCAATTTAAATAGTAAAAAATTAAAAAAAACACATGGAGATGAAGAAGAAAAGCTGGAGCAGGGTATATTTTTGATGGCCTTGGTTTAGAGCTCTGTGGAGAGCATTTAGGATTGGTTCTCAGTTCCTAGTTCTCAGTTTGTGCATCAAAACCATTTGTAAGCTTTTTGTCTAATTTGGCTTTTTACTGTGTCAAGTGTTCATTAGTCCTAATTTCTGTTTCTTTGTGATATCTAGTTATAATCAAGTGTGTTTAAGCCTTAAAATCAATAGCTTGTTCTTTTCAATTTATAGTTTGCAAAAATTTGGTTTTAACGATGGAAATGGTATAATCATCAATTACGAGTTTAATGTTGTTTTGATTGTTGATTTAGGCTTCATTAGTCTTAATAAGTGATTATCATAAGATCGCAATCAAGTTTATGGTTTAAAATTGTGAATTGCTTTATAAAACTTCAAAACGATCCATCTAAAGGGTGTTTGGTTTTTGTGTTTAAAGGTATTTTGGTCTTTAGCTTTGTTAGAATTCTTCTTAACTTGGTTTAAACAACTCATTTCGATCATAAAAGAAGTTCTCAATAGCAAAAGTCAAAATTCTTTGATCATTAGTTGTGTGATCCTTGTTGGATTTTAGGATATAGAATCATGATTTTGTGTTAGAAAGTTGTTAATCTTGCTCAAGTTAGTCTTATCCTACCCTAATACAACATCATCAGTGCTTAATATCAAATCAAAATCCATCTTAGTCAACATTTTGGTTTTTATCAAAAAGTCAAAATCTCATAAGGTCGTTTTTGAATAAAATTTGGAATTTCACTGTGGGTTTATTAATAGGATCCAGCTTATAATCTTTTGGATTTTTAAAGTCTAGTTGCTAAAGAAAAATACAAAAATGCTAGTTCTTGGTTTCTCAGCTTTTTGAGTGCTTATTTCTTAGCTTTTTGGTGGTACCTGTTTCATAAAAGTGCCCTGTGCACAGTGGTTAAGCCCATATTGATAAGCTCTCATAGAGCTTATTAGTGCTTCAAATCTTGTGTTCTCTAGTTCTTTGGAAAGCCAACCTGGCCATCTTGAAGTATCAAGTTTGGTTTTTCACTTTTGAGCTTGTTAGCTAGGGCTGCTAAGAGCTTAAAGTTTGTCCCATTTCATTTTCATTACAAATAGCCAAAGTGCTTATCTGCTTAATCACAGCTTATCAGTGTGCTCCCTTGTATGTTCTAGCTTCATTTCTGTTCATTAAGCTTGTTTGCATCTGTTTTGAGCTTTTGTTTCATCTGTCAAGCTTGTATAAGCTTATTTTCACCAAACAAGCTCTTAAGTCCACTGTTGGACTTTTAAGCCATCAAATCAGCTTATTTGTGTTTTGTAAATTTTTTGTCTTTGTTAAAGTTTCATATTATTAGTATATAAGTAGTTTTCAAAAAGAAAATTCAGAAAAACATCAATATAAAAATAGTGATAGCGTTTATTTAATATTTTTTAGCTTTTTGATTTTTCTTTTCATCTTATTAATAAGCAAATCTTGTTTTTATAGTTTTCTTAGGTTTCTGTCATCATATAGGATTTTTAGAAAAAGTTTCAGATTTTTCTCTATCTTTTTAGTATTTATTATAATTTTAAATAGTTAAAAATAGTAATTAATTAGTAATAAATAATTAAAAAGCATAAAAAATATCTTTTCTGTTTTAAAATTAGTTTTATCATATTTTAGATTTTCAAAGTTAAAATTTTATTTTTCCAAGTTTATTTTCTATTTTCTAGTATTTAAGTGTATTTTAAATAGTTATTAATTAGTAATAATTAAATAAAAAGTGTGAAAAATATATTTTTAGTTTTAAAATTAGTTTTATAGTATTTTAGATTTTTCAGAATCATAAGTTTATTTTTCTAGCCTTATTTCCTATTTTCTTCTATTTTAGAGTATTTATTAAATAGTTAAAATAGTTTTTAATTAATAATAATTAATTAAATAGTGTTAAAAATAATTTTCTTTTTCTAATAATTTTCTTTTATCTTTAGGATTCCAAAAATGTTATTTTCATATTTTTAGGCCTCTTATTTCTTAGTTTTCACTTTTTATTTTGTGCGTATCGTAGTTTTAAAACTTACGTTTACGTTTCTTTCATCGATTGTTGTGCTTTCCAAATCATGTCCCATTCCATTCCAATCAATCGGTAGTGTAATTTCTAATCAAAACCTTCTGGATCACTATCCTTAGTGATCATTCCATCATCTGAATCGGTTTACACACCATTGAGTCTCCTTGGGACTAAACGACCCGGAATTCATTATATTCTCGATCTTCATTGTATTTGTGTTTAAGCTTTTAAGTTTTAAGTCTGTTTAGACTTGCATCGGTTTAATTCAGACGATGCCATAACCAAGACTTTGTTTTAGAAGCCTTTAACAGCAGGCAGATTGGAGAAGACTTCATCATGTCATCGATAGAGATGGTGTATAAGTTTCAACCTCGAGTACCTCTTAATAATTCCACACCATCAAGTTCTCTAACGAAGCAAGTATGTTTTCTAAAGGCCACTTCAAGAACAGAATCACAGAATTGACCAACAGAGAACAAATTATAACCAAGACCTTCCATATAATATACCCTAGAAATTACACTTTTACCAACCACATAATCTCCATAACCCATAATAGCTCCAAAATGGTCGTTCCTGAATCTAACTATCCCGATGAATTTACTCACGAAGTTCATGAGTCAGCGACGGTCTCATGATCGTATGCTTGGAACGACTGAGTCCGGTACCACGTAAGCGATTTGAACGATCTGCGGTTGAACACGAGACAAGAATGGATAACTGGATAATTGGGATCCCATGCAAGAATGGGTTCCATTTGGTTAGTAACGTGATTGAAACACCCTCATCGAAATAGAAACATCCATATCGAAATTGAAGCAATGGAATCATTATGAATAGATGCGATTAGTGTGTACGTATTTGCCCTATTCAAAGTATGTTCACTTCTTAAGGGAATAGTTCAACCAAGAGGCATCCATTTTCTAGTGGGCATTATCTTAGCGATTGACCTTATGGCCAACGGTATCCATTGATAACCTATCTTACTAAATGTTCTTCTGTGGGCTTCCATTGTTTTCTAACTTTCTTTCGCTTTTGCCTTTTAGCCTTCTTAGCTCGATTTTTAGTATAAACAATTTTAAGCGGGCAATCGACATCATTAGACAAAACATTCATACCACATTCATGATTAGTAATGAAACCACACAATCATCATTACAAGTTTTTCCAAAAGTAGCGGCAATTGAATTAATTACGATGCGCCTATGGCTAATACTTGAATCAACACGATTCGCTTTATTTAACTCAAACTTAAGGTTCCTAGGTTGGTCTTCTACTCTTTCCAATGCACATTCTTAGCTTGCGAGGTCCCGTCATTCCTTGTATTGTCTTGAGACTTTGACCGCTTGCTTTAATGTCACCGATTAGTCTGTGGGGAATGGGAACATTAGTTGGTTTTGCTACTCTTTGCTTCTCTGTTTAGATGTGCTAGGATCCGAACTACATGCGAGCACACTAATGTTCACTTTCTTAACACTAGAAGTGCTGGGATTTGTAATTCTAGAAGGCACACAAGAGTTCGCTTTCTTAGCTTTAACAGATCTGGAATCTGAACTACTTGAAGGCACACTAAGGTTCACATTCAAAACATCGGGCATCGAATGGATATTATACTTGGCACTAGGCATCGAACACGGAATCAAAGGATTAAATCTCTCACCTAAGGACTTAGGGCATATTGTGATTAAGCATTCTAGAATTTCTTGAGATTGTTTGGCATATAAACATGCATGCCCAATTGCATTGTCAAGTGGTTTCTCTAACTTATCTTCTTCAACAATCTCTCTGAGACATTCTAGACAATCCTTAAGGGATGAGAAATATGTTTGAATAGCAAGTTTGTTATTCCTGAGATGAGGGGGGACATATTTCACAGACAAAGCATATTTATTACAAGAGTGAACCTTTGATACACCATTCTCCCCATTGGTCATTGGCATCTTCCCTTTTTCGACTCTTTAGATTCTTAATTTCTTTTGTAACGAGGCTACCGTTTCGTTATTTTTGTTCTGAGTGACCTTTATAGATTCAAATAACTCATTGAAATGACATTTAAGCTTTTCATTTTCTTCAAGAAAACTCTCATTTTCCTTTTGTAAAGCATTTACTAAGTTTTGAAGATGAAAGTTTTGAGAATTCTGAGAATCTAAAGGAGGAGGCATTTGGGGACCAATCACATTGTTCTTTTCACCCTTTAATTGAGCGATTTGGGCTTAACTTTCTGATCGTGTTACAATGAGCTTGAATCTGTTCGTCACGTTTGCATCTGAGGATGTCTTGATGTTTGAGGTTTTAACACTTTCTTTAAGATGTTGATATTTTAGTTGTAGATCAAAATGATCAACCTCTAGTTTAGAAAGATGTTTCACCAAATTATCATGGTCATCCTGATCAATTTTCTCACTTAGTTTAGAGTTTTGATTTCAAGCTCAATGACACGATCATGGAAGACTTTAAAGCAACAGATAATTCATGAAATTGAGAAGCGATAATAGAGCAGTTAATAGCGATATGTAGAAACACATCTTGAGCAATACATTCGAAATCGAGTTCTCATTTAGTGTATGCAAGTTCTTCCTCTCAATCTCATTATATTTTAGTGCTCGCTCATAGTCACTAACCTCTACTATCATTGCATCAAATTCCTTTTCCATTCCCTTAATATCAATTATCTATCCCCTTTTAAGACTTTCAAAGTGATCTTTTAGAAGTTTAAAGAAAAGCATGACCTCGATTAAATAGCATTCTTTTGTTTGTTCAAAACCCTTTCCCTTGATTATCCCAGATGGGTGTGATCCTTTTCTTACAAGTTTTCTCAAAATCAACAAATAGTTGAAAAATAACATATTGGTGATTAAGGTCTTGCTTTTAGTAGCAATAGTTCTAGGAACTAGATGCATTGGTGTATTGGGAGGATACACGGTCACTTTAGGCATTTTCCTAAGGGAGAGTTTGTTTCAACAATATTTTCCGCTTTACGCTTATCTAAGTCCATTTTCGAGAACACTTGTTCGGGCGTCAACAATGTCGAGGCTTAAACATGTTCAAAGAAATCCAATTCTCCTTCTTGTAATCATGGGGTGTGATATTTATTTTCTTCTCTTTACATTTAGGATCATCTAATTTCTTGTTCATCTTTTCCTAGAGACTTCATCTATTTCTTATCTTCCTCGGTTCACTCAAAGCAACTAGGTTTCTGTCTAGGTTTAAGGATTTCATTGCCATCATAAAGAATTTTATGAGCATTTCTATCCTTTTAATGACCTCTGGATTTGGTTCCTCAACAAGGGAATTCTATGCTTATCGCTTAAGACTCTATGCTTAGTGATTAAGTGAGCGATCGAATGGAATTTCCTTGTACGTATAACTTATTTTCAAGCTTGTTTTTCAAGGTTTTAGATTAGAAAATCATTCAAAAGTTTTGATTCCTTAGCAATGAATTCTTGCTTAAGCATTTTAACGTTTTCTTGAAGTTCTTGTTTTTGCTTAGCAGTTTTAGAAAGCTTTTCATGTAAGGAGTTTAACTCTTGTTTTAATACTTCTTCTCTAAACTTACTTTGTCTAATAGTTGTGCGCATTTGGTCATCCATCTCTTCACGAGTGGTTAACTCAAACTTAGCTCGTTGTTCATAAATAGCAACACGTTCTTTATAAGCATTAAGTTCGAGATAACGGAATCATCAGAGGCACATGCGGTGTATTCATCAAAAACATAGTCATTGTTGATTGCGAGAAGATGCATCACTTGGTACAACTTCACTTTCACTTTGTTTCACATATTGATCATATGGGACAACATTGATATTACCCATATTTTCAATATTTGATTCAATAGTTTCGATTGATTGTACTTTGTCATGCATCTTTTGCACATCAACATCATCGTATAGTTTTAATACCTGCGAGATGAGTTTGTCTTTGGATGGGCCAACTTGTGGTGAAGATGAGACCTTAGGAGAAACCATTGGAGAAATGCTAGCCATAAAATTGTGTGTGCGATGGGTCAATCATCCACATCGAGTCGTATGCATCACAATCGCCCACTTGAATGGCATTCGATGATTGTGACATATCTCTGAATTGGTCGCTCATCCACATCTCGCATCATAGGTCTTGGCATTGCCTCGGTGAAACAACAATTCCTCTTCATCCAAAGCGGCACCATTATCCCGAGCTTGCACAAGCAACATCTTATCTCCGAAGTAATCGGCATTACGTGGACGTTTTGGAGATGTGCGGTTCCTTGCAATGTGTCCCTCACCACCACGCTTATAGCATTTGATCGGCTTTGCTTGACCTTGATTTCCATTCCTTCCTCGATTCGATTACCAACATAACCTCTACCAGCTCCACTTTTTTGATCAAACGCCTTTCTTGAACCGCTGGTTTCCATAATTTTCCCATATCGATCAAAGCATGATTGTGAAGATTGGGTGGTTCTAATCTCATTGCGGTGTGAAGTTTGTTAGTGTAAGGTGAAAGTGTCATGTTCTCTTTAACCATGAGTGCCAGTTGATTGATGAAATGTTCCATGACAACATTAGCATATGGTTGCTTGAACCTTGGATCAGGAATGAGTTTGTGATTACCGTCTCCCGTGGGTACAACTTGAGAAGCTTTGGTGGTAATCCCAACATTTGTGTAATAAGCAGTTGAATCATTTGTTGAGCTTGTTTCTCCCTGAGCTTTGAACTGATCAAGAATCCTTTTTTCAAACATGGCATGTCTCTCATTTTGAAGAAGGAAGGCATAGAGTTGCTCATAGTTTGTATTCTTCAAGCCTTTAGTGAGCTTCACAAAAGTGACAAATTTGTGCCATTCGGGATTCATGTTGTTTACAAACTTTGAGTTCGGTGAATGTTAGGCATAGTCATTCGATGTTCCTCATGTCATTTACCGACTTATGAAATCTAACATAGTACTTATAGACACTCTCATCCGGTTTCATCTTGAAGTGCTCAAATTCATCATACAATTGTAATTCTCGGTCTTCAACAAGAAGCTTCGAGAACGAGAAGAAGCATCTTGACATTCTCCCATCTGACTTTTGCTTTGGTGTTGTGATTGATCAGCTTTTAGATATCTTTTGGAAGACCTTGAAGTACGATGTTAGAAGCCCTGATATCAGCATCGAATCTCTTTTTCTCCTTATCACTGAGCTCATCATATGTCTTTGGTCTGTCTAAGCCTAAGATCACAGTTCCGTCTGTGCCTTTTTCAAGAGTATCTCTGGTCGTCTCAACTTGATAAGGTCCTTCATCAATGGATTTGAGAATGTTGACCCCATTTTCCTTTCCAAGACAATACAATCTGATTCGTTGAGCCCAAGAGTCATAGTCGGCCTCATCAAGCATGGGTGGACGAGTATCCGAGCCACCGCTTAAACATCCTCGACAGCAGTGGAGATGATAGTAGGAACGTTTGTAGACATGTTTCAAGCTCTACGGGATTTTACTATTCTTTGATTAAACCGGAAATTGATTCTTTCACGGATTTTACTAAACCAAAAGAACAACCGTAAGAATGTATCACGAAGAAGTAACAAGCCTAAATGAATAAGTACCTAACCACACAACTCGCTTAAGTAATCAACTCGCTTAATAGCCAAGTCGCATCGCAGGATCAACTCACAACACGGTCGACTCGGCAATGAATCAAGTCGCTAAATAGCCAACTCGCTTTAGTATCAACTCGCAATACAATCAACTCGCTTGAACACCAAGTCGCTTAAATTAACTCGCTAGATTTACAACTCGCTCAATAGCTAAGTCGCTTTAGATCTCAAGTCGCTTAAAGAAACAACTCGCTTAGAACTCAAACCGCATAAAAATCAACTCGCAAAACAGCCAAGTCGCATGTACCAATTTGCATCCTATAACAAAGCAACTCGCTTTGAAGAAATGTGAATTCGAGACTCAACTCGCTTTGTACAATCTTCAAATATAACCACTTTATCAATAAAAAACAACCAAACCACAATGATTTAAGCCTTCCAATTCAAAACCTAAACACATATGATGATCCTAAACACAAAAGTACAAGCAAAATTCAAACTTTAACACTAGAATTTGTCTAAATGAATCAAACTCTCTAAACCCTTAATACCCCAAAACCTTATGAAATCCACCAAAACAAAGAACATGAAAGATGAATAATCAAACCATGGCTCTTGATACCAATTGTAACATATTGGATTTCACATACACATCAAACCATTAACACAAGTAGGCGTACAAGAGTGTTTTAGAGAGAAAGTTAGAGGTTTAGGGAACTTAGTGAGAGAAAGTGAAAGATATTATTATAGCTCAACTCTACCTTGGGAGGTAGAGAGTATTTATAGTCTTACATAAAACGCCACACAATGGGCATGGATCGGGCATACGATGGGTAAAGACCCTTCCGTCCTCCACGGTGTTACTTAACTAAATACTACTTAACATAAAATAACTATGACTACGAGCTTTCTAACGAATACATATACTTGAGGTGACCGACTCTTTAATATCTGGA
This sequence comes from Chrysanthemum lavandulifolium, assembly GCA_022545495.1. Taxonomy (NCBI): domain Eukaryota; kingdom Viridiplantae; phylum Streptophyta; class Magnoliopsida; order Asterales; family Asteraceae; genus Chrysanthemum; species Chrysanthemum lavandulifolium. The sequence goes on along the minus strand of CM040244.1, from coordinate 268,419,212 downwards.
ATTTCTAATTCCTAACAAAGATGTACCTATCGTTCGAGACTTTTCGGATGTATTCCCAGATGACTTTTCGGGAATCCCACCTGTTAGACAAGTTGAGTTCCAGATCGAGTTGATACCTGGCATTGCACCCGTAGCCCGAGCACCCTATCGACTCGCTCCTAATAAGTTGGAGGAATTGTCAAAACAGTTGACAAGTTGTCCTAAAAGGGATTTATACGGCCAAGTTCATCACCATAAGGAGCACCGGTATTGTTTGTGAAGAAGAAGGATGGATCTTTTCACATGTGCATTGACTATCGAGAGTTGAATAAATTGACGATGAAAAATCGATACCCTCTATCTAGGATCGACGACATGTTCGATCAACTCCACGGATCGAGTATCTACTCAAATATTGAATTGCTATCGGGTTATCACCAACTCAAAGTTCAAGAAGAAGATATTCCAAAAACAACATTCAAAACTCGTTATGGGCACTATGAATTCCATGTGATGCCGTTTGGTTTACCCAACGCGCCAGTGGTATTCATGGATCTCATGAATCGAGTGTGTAAGCCATATTTGGATACGTTTGTGATAATATTCATAGACTATATCCTAGTCTACTCAAAGAGTAAATAGGAACACGAAGAACACCTAAGACTCATCTTGGAGTTACTAAGGCTAGAATAGCTGTATGACAAATTCTCTAAGTGTATTTTGGATCTCAACCGTACAATTCTTGGGGCACGTGATTGATAGTTAGGGAGTGCACGTGGATCCCACGAAGATTGAGTCCATCAATGAATGGGCCGCCCCGAAAACCCCATCAGAAGTTTGTCAATTCTTAGGCCTAGCTTGCTATTATTCGAGATTCATCGAGGGATTCTATAAAATAGTGATAACATAAAATAATCTTGATTTTTAAGTTTCAATTTCCCCCGATTATGCTCATATTTTATGTTTTTTATATGGATTTATACTCTTATTCTTATATATTTTGTTTCCAGGTAATATATGAGCATTGGAGCTTAGAGATGCAGTTTTGGAGATATTCTTAATGATTTTCACCTTAGTATGCTTTTATGGAAGAAGCTACGGCGTAACTCTCACTCTCAATTACGCCATAGCTAGGATTACATTTATGAAGACCAAGTCAAACAGCTGTTATAGCGTAACTATCAATTTAAGTTATGCCGTAACTATCTAGGTCATATGGAATTTCGTGTCTCCATCAACTACGCTGTAACCTCCAGCATGAGTTACGACGTAACCAGTACTAAGAGAGTTATGTTAGGATCTTTGAAGATTACGGCCTAGTCAATTATTAAGTTTATGACGGAGCTTACGGAATTACGATGTAACTATTCTTAAGGTTACACGGTAATCACCACTAGGAGACTTGAGTTTGGAGGATAATTAAGTTACGGATAACCACATTATTAGATTACGCCGTAACAATAATCAAGCCTATAAATACAAGCTCTAAAATATGCATTATTCATCATTCACTCACCACACAAAAGCAGAGAACGTGAAGAGGGTTCCAAAGGCAGATCATACTCAGCATACGAAGCTATTTCCAAGGGAGAAATCACAACATATCATCGATAAGCTTTAGCGATTTCTATTTCATTACAATTTAATTCATGTCTTCATTCTTTATGTCATACATTGAAATGATTGTGTGTTTTAATATGATCGGCTAAGCACCTTTAGTGCTAGCCTAGTTATGATTCCTTGATTGTATTTTTTATGTTTTCGCACTTCTATTATTGTTTCTAGTATATGCATGCATAGTTCGTTGGTAGTTACCCTAGCTTTGGTAGTTTTGAGCTGCGGTCGTATTTACTTGCTTAGGAGAATTGACCAAAGGACCCAAGGGAAGTAGGTAGAGAGGGTTGGTAAGAATTGACGAAAGGACTATCAATCCCTCTTGTGCGAATTGACCAAAGGATCACCGTTCGGAAGGAGGAACTTAAGAAGTTAGGGATGTGCGTCTAAGATGTAGGGTACTTAATGACTTAGTTTAGGTTTCTAGAGATATCCGTCACCCCAAAGGCCTTTGACTTCGGGTAGGAACCTTTGTCTAATAGGCTAAGACATATTGACCAAAGGAGTCTGGAGAATTGAACCCCCACTTGAAGCGATAGGAAGTAATTAGAAAACATAGACATAACATAATAGGATAAATAATTAGGTTAGCACACTTTCTCTCTATTGTTCACAACCTTATTTAAATTTCGTGTTTTATTTCTTGTTTATTAGTTTAATTAATCTTTCAACATAATCTCTTTAAAAACTGTCACAATAGACTTAATTAGGATCCAAATCTACATAGCTCTTGGGAACGACCTTGGCTTTACCACCTCTGATACTACGCAAGATGAGCTTCACTTCTCGTTAGTGCAATAGGTAGACCTTAGGTAGACGAGACCTTATGCATTTAAATCCTGGTCAGAAATCCTGCATTAGAAATTGTGCGCCTTTTCCGGGGAGCTATATTGGGATTTTGTTTTTTTATTCATTTTTTGTTTTTTTTACGATCTACTTTCAGTTTCAAATACTATGGCAGTTTTGGACATCAATAATCTCACTCTCGAGGAATACCTCATGAGCAAGGGTCGGGGTTTGTTAGGCTGGCTATTGGATCAGAGGTCCGATTTGAGATCAAGGACTAGTTTTTGAGGGAGTTACGTGCAAACCCTTTTTCTGGAAGTAAGAACGAAGATGCTTACGAGCATATTGAAAATGTTTTATACATCGTAAGCCTTTTCAACATCCCTGGTGTCTCTTAAGATGCGGTCATGCTTAGGGTATTCCCTATGACACTTACGGGATTGGCTAAACGATGGGTGGATAGACTATCTAGTGGAACCATTGACACATGGAATCTTCTCAAATGAACTTTCATTCAAAGATTTTTCCCTCCCTTAAGAATGGCAAACGACTAGAATAGATTCACAATTTCAGACAAGAAGATGGTGAAACATTATACCAAGCTTGCGATATGTATAATGACCTCCAATACAAATGCCCTAATCATGACCTCAACAATCAGCAAAAGGTCAACATCTTCTATAATGGTATTGGAATTTTTACAAGGTAGATGCTCGATTCTCAAGGACCGTTCCCTGGAATGACACATATTCTAGCATTGGAAGCTATACAAAACATGGCCTACCACTCTCAAAAGTGGCATGAAGCAGGGAGTCGTAGAAGCTTAAGCAAAGTTTGGATGGTATCACCGCTATCACCAACATACTTGATACTCTTGGCCGTGATATGACAAAACTTAAAGAAAGTGTACACGCTATTCCAGTTGGGTGCGAGACATGTGGCGGAGCTCACCTTGCTAACAACTGCCCTCTTAATGATGAAGATAGGAAAATTGAAGAGGTCAAGTATGGTGAAGCTAATAAACCTTTCCAATGATCTAATGGAAATAGAAATGGATATTTTGTAGGACAACCGGGGTACTACAATCGTGCACCTTATGGAGAAAGAAGGTCTAACCTCAAGGAAACTGTCAACAAATACCTTGAGGACTCAACCAAAAGGTAAAAAGAGCAAGACGGATGGTTGAAAAGCTTTCAAGAGAGTACAAAAAGCCTTTTTAGCAATGACGAATCTTTAAAAAATTTAGAGGCAATGATTGGAAAGCTTAGTGAAGAGGTACAAAGAAGTAATCCAGTGTGTGAAACACAAGGAAGTGAAACTTTGGTGGCTTGAAAGGCTGTCTTTACGGACGATGAGGTTAATGAGTCTAACAATAATTTTCATAATTATAATATGTGCAGGAAATTGAGACTAGATTGTACAACAGTTACAAATTACGCCATAAATCTTGCAGAGTTACAGTGTAACCCGAAAACAACTATAGAGCCAAAGTTGGAAATCACTTGTGCGAATGCTTCAATGCCAAGCCAATTACCAAAGAAGAAAGTTAGCATGTATAGCTTTGATCTTCCGTGCTTTATTGGTAATCATGATTTATCTGCATTAGCCGATCTTGGGTCTAGTGTGAACGTTATGCCACTTTCGCTATTTCTAAACCTTAAGTTAACTAATATTTTGAAAACAAGCATGATAATTGAAATGGTGGATATGACTAAGGTGAATCCGATTGGGATTGCTGGTAATGTATTGCTAAAGGTCGATAAGTTTTTTTTTCCTTCAGATTTTGTTGTTATTGATATGGCCAACACCCCTAGACACATTTAATCCTAGGGAGACATTTCCTTGCTACTTTATGCGCCCAAATCAAGGTTTTTGAAAAAGATATTTCGTTGGGATATAATAGTGATAGGGTAGTGTTTAAAATGAACAATGTTCTTTTCCAAGAACCAAAATAAGTAGTAAGTTCATGCATGGCGGACTTGGTAACTAAGGAGGAGCCAACTAATTTATTTCAATAGTTCTAACGATACTTTTACCCATGAGACTTCTTCACATGTTTGTCATACGCAGGAAATGGAGTCTAATGATAGCTATGATAGCGATGAATCTTCTTGGCGGGATGACGAAGAAGATCGGAGTTCATATGGGGAAGTGGATGAAAGAGGTGTAATTGTCATAACGTGGAAGCTATATTGTTGTGCACCTATGACTACTATGATAGAAGGCTCAAAATTAACCTTGCCAACATGTTCCCTTTTTATCAAACAATGCAATGGAGGTGGCCATACTTGGTAAAACAGATGAAAAAGGAAGCAACCATTTGGTGGTGTTTTGAATAGGAGAAAATAATTAAGGAAAATTGGTTTCGAGAATACCATATGATGGCACTGGTTTGAAAATATAGAATGGACTGTTCACTTTTGTGAACCGACGATTATGATGTCTGGAGGAACTACTCAAACTTGGCCTACGTGTGATCCCCATCTCAAAGAATGTAATGGAGGATAATTCCCTGAGCAAAACTTGCTCAAACATAATGAATGGGCATGTTTTAATGAAGAAAATAGAGAAAAAGTCGGCTACCATGGGATTTCGTTTGAGATTTGGATTAAGGTAAATATTGGAAAGGTGAAATTAAAATGGGAAGTCGAAGCTCAATTTCGTTATGAATGAACCAAGACTAATTTTCTGTGAAAGACTCGATATTCCATAACTCCTTTCATACCTCCAACTGTTTGGGACCAGCCTTCTTCTGGTCAAAGAGCAATTAAGGACGGGCAGGTCCTAAGACCTCCATAAAGCCCCGTGTCTTTGAGTCTAAATTAAAGACTCGTTAATAAACAAAATTTCTCTTTCGGGAGACAACCTGAATTATCCCTTCCCTTTCTGTAGTATTGTTGGGTTTTGTGCTTTTGTTTTAACCCTTTTGCAGGAATTGGAGTTGAAAGTATAGCGTTTAGAGGCTCTTGGATTCCATCCCATTAGCTAGTTACGGCGTAACTTTTCTCTTAGGTTACGCCGTAACCGTTCTTCAGTTGCAGTTCACTCTAGGTTTTAATCAGTTATGGCGTAAATACCCTCTATTATTATGCCGTAATCTGTCTTTAGAATAGAATATTTCCAGGTTCAAACCAATTACGGCGTAACTTATTCATTTGGTTACACTGTAATTTATCGTGCAACCTAAAATTTTATTTTTAATATTTGCACAATAACCTTGTATTTGTTCTAAATGAACTTTGTGGGTATGTTCGCTGTAATCCCTCACGAGATTTCACTTGTCCACTTGGGACACCGAGTGGTTTAAAAGGCTTGTTGCATACGCTAAATACAACCGTGATTCCTACGAAAGTGAGTTAGGTTTTGTTTGTTTTGGTTTTTTAATTTTTTTAAAAAATTATGCTTGTCGATAGTATGTGATTTCAGGGATTGAAGTTTGCTCATGGATACTTAACAAAGGCACAATTATTCAACGTGGGCCTTCTCTTTTAAGGAGCAAATTTTAGTGAAGTTATCGCTCTAATTCTACATTCTCTTCACCTTTATTTCATGTTTAGTACAAAAGGGACTTTATACATCTCAAGTGGGGGACGGGAGTAGAATTTATACTTGAGCTTATTTGCCCTCGTTTTTCTAGTTTATTTTGAAAAATTATGCCATTTTTAAAAATTTTGGCATGTTTTATTAACCTAACTAGATTAGACCTTAGCTAAGCACACTATAACCCTTGAATTCCATGGCGAGATTTAGCCTATCCGTTTTCACTTATTTACCCAAATCTACCAAATTATGAGAGTGCCGGTAGCTTGTAAACTTTAGAACTTGGCTTTTGCATCATTTCGAGACCATAAACGAGGTGTGCCGAGTTAGCTTGATATATACAGAATAATCAATTCGAGAAGGCAATATTTTAGGATTATCACCTAAATTGCCTATATATGTGTGTTTATCGATTAGTCACCCCACTATTTGAACCCATGTTATGTTTATAGCACACCCCAAGTTTGAGGTTACTGTTTTCAGAATCACGCCTCGTCAAAGACATAATGGAATTCTGTTTTGCGGGAATTGTTGTCATAGCATCACAATCACAGTTATAATGAGCGACCTAAAGTGTCGTTTGGAAAACACATCGTTTGATTTAATAAAATAATCGAGTTTACAAAGTATAGGTCCCAAATGAAAATCAACTTGTGCGGAAATAAGTTTGTTACAATTCAAACGATGTTTTAAAGTGCATAAATCCCATGAGAGAGCGTCGTCACCACGACTCTATGATAAGTCCACATGCATGCCATGAAGTGTATGCCTTAGATACCGAGATAAAACATGCTAAAAGTGTCAACACAAAGGTTGAGTGAGTTCATAGAGTTTGTGTTGAAATGTAAAGCCTTTCAAAATCGTTTATGCAAAGAAAGGCATTGTAAATCCACTCGGTTCAAGTTCCGCCCATACAAAACTTGCAACTGTGTGTTCACAACCCACCGCCAAAAGGTGCATAGTTTATGTTCAAACGCATGATGTCAAATGAATTCACATAATAGTGCATGACTTAATGTATCAATAGTTACTTGTCATAATTATACCAAGACATTTAGTTCCAATGTTTATACCAAGACATTTAGCTCAATGATAATACCAAGACATTTAGTTCAATGATTATACCAAGACATTTAGTTCCATGATAATACCAAGACATTTAGTTCCATGATAATACCAAGACATTTAGTTCCATGATAATACCAAGACATTTAGTTCCATGATTTATGATATAGAATATGACTAAACATTCAGTTCAGATAAACATATAGTTTGCAATTAATCATGATTGTCATAGAAATAGTTGAGCATGTATCTCCCCAAAAGTAATTCAAAACAATTAAAAGAGTAGGGCTATGACTCACTTGATGAAATGATGCGAAGACAAAAGTGAGTACAACGAAATGTAGCGTGAATCTCTAACTGCGACCTATTATGAATGATATGATATATAATAAGTCATGATGTAATGCTATGCATGCAATTCGGATGATATTTATACCACTTATGAATTTTGAAAACAATGCTTCTCATCGAAATATAATCTTTTAACGTCTTGACCATTTTAAATTACTTTACAAGTATTTACGTCAAAATGACATCCTACAATAGTTTCTTAATGATTTATTGTGAAATTATAACTTTTAAATCGTAAAATAATGTCGTTGGAAATTTCATGAAAGTGACTAAAATGGCCTCGAAAAGCTAGTCGTAAAATGGTGTACGTCGAACGTTAGGAAACGAACTCAACGGTTTTGGAAAGCTTGTATCATAATCTCAAAGTTTTGGCATTTAAGTTTTTATCCTAGAGGTCTCGTTCATAGAGAAAAATATAGGTTAAGTATGGTGATTTTGTCCAAAATGTAGTTTAAAAGTGAATTTCGGCAAAGTTTAAGCAACCGTAAATAATTCATTACAACTCCGCTATACAAACGGTTGGTCATTTTGGAAAATATGCTTGGTGATCTCACTTTTATTAGAAGACATCTCTTTACAAAAAGTTCTACGTCAACGTTAAAAATAGCCTTCAATATGGTCACTTGTTTACCGTAACACTTGTCTAATAAAAATAATATAGTTTTCTTAACTAATAAAGTTACGGCAATTTTGTGTAAACGTGTATATTTTAAGTTCTACAAATCCGTTTTCTACGTATTATCGTCCTTAGCTTCGTATCAAAGTATACTAATATATTTTGATAAGTCGAAATAATTTATAACGCTTAAGACTCGTTTTGACTCGTACAAAACAAAAAGCAGTTCTTTGAAATTTTCGGGATATATATATTTCGTCGTCAAACTTGAAAAATTCATAACTTCTTCGTTATAGCTCCGTTTTAATCCGTTCAAGCGGCCACGGTTTCGTTTTAAAGTATATTTTCTAAATATCTAGGCCAAAAATTATGTCTCTTGTCGGATTTTCCAGAATTACAAAATAAGATCAGACCCTTTATACGACTTGTCGAAATGAGTTTTTCTCGTACTAAACCTATTCCAATCCCTTCAAAACAACTCCAAAGCTATTCTAATCCTACCATACACCTTCTTAGGGTGTCATGGGTTCCTAGACATCACCAAAACTAATATATAACAAGGGATAAATTATAGGATGACTTATATATATATAACTCTAAAAACAATGTAAAATGGTATAAATATCCATAAGTCTTGCATGCTTTGCTCAAAAATGATGAAATAAATATGAAATGATAATGAAAGATGTAAAATGAAAATGATATGCTTACTAGTTTACTTGATGAGGTGAAAAGGGACAAAGGATTAAACCTAAACACCCTAGGTTTTTATTTCAAAACCTTGATTAAGAGTATATCTAGATTGTATAAAACTTGATCTTGGAAAATTTTGATGAACTTTCCTTCTTCCTTAGGTTGTGGCGGTTTTAGAGAAAAAAGAAGAGAAAAAATCTTGACTTGAACTTGAATAATTGTGATAGAAGTGTGTGTGAGTAGCTTGAGTGTATATCTATACATGTAAGAAAATTTTACCAACTCTTTGATCATTCCCCCCCTTGGTCGGTTTGGGGGTAATTATATATATATATATATATATTTTTTTTTATTTATTATGTAAAATGTAAAGTAAAATAAGTAAATGAATATAAGTGGTAACTTGTATATACATTAGTGCATTTAAGGTAGTTTTAGCATCCAATAAATTTTAATGGATCAAAGTAAAATATATTGAGGTCATATAAATTGTAAAAATACATTTCTTGCAAAATTTGAGTGATATAATAATTATCGTGTAGTTTTTAATAAAAGCGTCGTAATAATATAAATTTAACAATTTATATACAAAATAAATTTAAAACACTAGGTAAACTCAAAATATTATTTTATAAACTAAATGTAAGTATAAAAATATGTCGGGATAATTTTGGAAGTATCGGATTAAATGTTCAAAATAATAACTTACGCGATAGCGTTTATTTAATATGAAATTACGCGTTTATTGTGAAATGCAAAACCATGAATGAACTAACATGATGATAATGATGTTAATGAAATGTAGACTAAACTTAGTCTATATGAAATGTCCTCGATGATATGATCATGAATTCGCAGCTAAACCATTAAGGTTACGCTGAATTTGATGCTCGTAAACCTAGTTTACGATAAATGATGAAATGATGAAGCATGAATTGTTTTGAGAAATGACTTGAAATTGCGAGTTGTCACATTCGCCCATCAAAAAGGAATTCATCCCACGAATTCAGTTCGTGTTAGTCTATCGAATTTTTGAGTTTGTGATTAATATCGAGGAGAAAAGACATGGAGAAGTGTCATTATGGTTATCGATGTTTGAGAGCGTATAAAACATCATAGTAGAGAAAATATTGGATGAATCTCCCACGAATAACACTTTGACTTTGAAATATGTGAAGATTTTGCTTGCACTAAGATTTATAAATAACTGCTCCCAACATAACATGATCCCTCCAGAATTAGACATAGTTAGCTAGGCTATGTATAATTAAGGAACGATAATGTGACATTCGGTTTAGTTGTTATAACTCTCAATGTTTACAAAGATTTAAACCGTGTCGTTAAAATGGTCGTTAAAGTGAAAGGAAGTAAAATTCTCACAAGTGATAACAAATCGGAAGGAAAATAAAGTACGATAGATGAGAATATTTTACAACGAGTGGTTTATCAAAAGTAGTACATCCTAAGTCATAAAATTCCGAATACGATGGAAGACATAAACTTAGTACGACATAGTACATAAGGAAAATTAAGATCGTTGGTTTCGAACTTCTTTAGTCTTCCGCGTCGTTGATACCTTGACGAGCTTCTCCTCCTCTAACATGTATGCATTCCCATGAGCACCTTCAACTTGTTGACCTTGGTTTTGAGGACATTGATTCCGATAGTGTCCTTGCTCCCCACATCCGAAGCACGTAACTATGGTCTTGCCTCTACAATTCCTGGCATGGTGTCCTAGTTTTTGACACTTGTAGCACTTAACAGGATAGAGACCCGTGTGATGATACTTACATCGATTACATAGTGGGTAGGTTCCAGCATAACCTCTGCCTTCTATTGGTGCAGCAACATAAACCATTGCGGCTCCTTGTCCTCTATTCTGCTGTTGATGATGGTTAGTGTTACGGTTTTGGTTGTTGTTATTATAACCTCCCTGGTCATTTTCCCATTTTCTTTTATTGTGGTTAGTTTGGTTGTTGGTGTTGTTGTTGATGGTGTGATTATTGTTATTGTTGTCGTGGTTATTGTTGATAATATTTTCCCTTTTCACAACTTGAGCCATGAGTTTTTGAGTTATCCTAATAGTTTCTTCAATTGTTTGTGGATCGGAAGAAGTTACATCTCCTTGAATACATTGTGGAAGTCCTTCAATGAAATTTTCCGATGGTTTCTCATTGTCCGAAACCATCGATGGACATAGTGCGACCAACTCTTGAAACCTCGATGTAGGTCTCGATGTCATAACCAACATTTACTAACTCGTAAAATTCGTTTCTAATTTCTTCACCTCCGTGCGTGGACAATACTTCTTAGTTACCGATTCTTGAATTCATCCCACGTGAGCTTATAAGCATTTTCGATACCAATAGGCTACGCACGAATTCCACCATGACATTGCGCCATCTAAGAGTGTACCGATGGCGAACTTTACCTTGCGGTCATCCGGGCAATTGCATAGAAGAAATCTGAGACTCCATCTTTTCAAACCAACGGATCATAGCGATGGCTCCTTCCGTGCCTTTGAACTTTGTGGGATCACAGTTCTTAAAGTCCTTGTATGTACAATTACGAACTCCGGACCCTCCTGCGGCTCACATGGCGGCAAAGAAGTCTAGCGACTTGACGGAAGCAGCAGCAGCTACCGTTGCTCGTTCTTTCCTTAGTGCCTCGGCTATACTATCCTCTACATACTTTTGCATAGCCGCTTGAGTCAATTCAGGTGTGGCTTTCTTCGGCGCCATATCTTCTTCAAAATAAGAGGAAAGGTGAGACGTAACAAAGTCCGATGTCAATAATAAACGCTCCAAAGAGATATGATAAGAAATGATAAGTTTGAGGTTATTTTTCAAAATGATCGACGGTTTCCTAAGAAATGGGTTATGAGATGTCGTAAGTGCTTCAAATGTATAATGGTTTAGTGACTTAATGTGTTAATAACGTGTAACTCGACATGTTAGTGGTGAAACAAAGGAGTGAGAGTGACTTCGCCCTACTTAAAGGTTTATCTCGGTATTCGACGTTATCGGTGATGAATCAGCTGATATTAAAATTGTGATAGGGAATGACAAGGCATTCTCCACATTGGAGTATGAAGAAAGAATAATGGGATGGGTATTTAAAGGCATCCATGTGACAATCGATTTGAAATGAAAGTAAATAACTCGAAAATGTACATGAAATCGCATGTAAAGTGAACATGCACTTATGATGAAATGATGAGATGCTATGATGATGTAGTTATAGTCTAGGGTCAATGATGCAACCTAGTTCTCTATAATTGAAGCTCGATGCCAATCATCACACCCCAAATTACTGCTTTGCGGTGGAATGGAATTCACGGGATTGATTGTCATAGCATCACAATCACAGTTATATTGAGCGACCTAAAGTGTCGTTTGGAAAACACATCGCTTGATTTAATAAAATAATCGAGTTTACAAAGTATAGGTCCCAAATGAAAATCAACTTGTGCGGAAATAAGTTTGTTACAATTCAAACGATGTTTTAAAGTGCATAAATACCATGAGAGACGCGTCGTCACCACGACTCTATGATAAGTCCACATGCATGCCATGAAGTGTATGCCTTAGATACCGAGATAAAACATGCTAAAAGTGTCAACACAAAGGTTGAGTGAGTTCATAGAGTTTGTGTTGAAATGTAAAGCCTTTCAAAATCGTTTATGCAAAGAAAGGCATTGTAAATCCACTCGGTTCAAGTTCCGCCCATACAAAACTTGCAACCCGTGTGTTCACAACCCACCGCCAAAAGGTGTATAGTTTATGTTCAAGCGCATGATGTCAAATGAATTCACATAATAGTGCATGACTTAATGTATCAATAGTTACTTGACATAATTATACCAAGACATTTAGTTCCAATGTTTATACCAAGACATTTAGCTCAATGATAATACCAAGACATTTAGTTCAATGATTATACCAAGACATTTAGCTCCATGATAATACCAAGACATTTAGTTCCGATAATACCAAGACATTTAGTTCCATGATAATACCAAGACATTTAGTTCCATGATTTATGATATAGAATATGACTAAACATTCGATTCGGATAAACATATAGTTTGCAATTAATCATGATTGTCATAGAAATAGTTGAGCATGTATCTCCCAAAAGTAATTCAAAACAATTAAAGAGTAGGGCTATGACTCACTTGATGAAATGATGCGAAGACAAAAGTGAGTACACTGAAATGTAGCGTGAATCTCTAACTGCGACCTATTATGAATGATATGATATATAATAAGTCATGATGTAATGCTATGCATGCAATTCGGATGATATTTATACCACTTATGAATTTTTGAAAACAATGCTTCTCATCGAAATATAATCTTTTAACGTCTTGACCATTTTTAAATTACTTTACGAGTATTTACGTCAAAATGACATCCTACAATAGTTTCTTAATGATTTATTGTGAAATTATAACTTTTCGTCGTAAAATAACGTCGTTAGAAATTTCATGAAAGTGACTAAAATGGCCTCGGAAAGCTAGTCGTAAAATGGTGTACGTCGAACGTTAGGAAACGAACTCAACGGTTTTGGAAAGCTTGTATCATAATCTCAAAGTTTTGGCATTTAAGTTTTTATCCTAGAGGTCTCGTTCATAGAGAAAAATATAGGTTAAGTATGGTGATTTTGTCCAAAATGTAGTTTAAAAGTGAATTTCGGCAAAGTTTAAGCAACCGTAGTTAATTCATTACAACTCCGCTATACAAACGGTTGGTCGTTTTGGAAAATATGCTTGATGATCTCACTTTTATTAGAAGACATCTCTTTACAAAAAGTTCTACGTCAACGTTAAAAATAGCCTTCAATATGGTCACTTGTTTACCGTAACACTTGTCTAATAAAAATAATATAGTTTTCTTAACTAATAAAGTTACGGCAATTTTGTAAAACGTGTATAGTTTAAGTTCTACAAATCCGTTTTCTCGTATTATCGTCCTTAGCTTCGTATCAAAGTATACTAATATATTTTTGATAAGTCGAAATAATTTATAACGCTTAAGACTCGTTTTTGACTCGTACAAAACAAAAACAGTTTGCTGAAATTTTCAGGATATATATATTTCGTCGTCAAACTTGAAAAATTCATAACTTCTTCGTTATAGCTCCGTTTTAATCCGTTCAAGCGGCCACGGTTTCGTTTTAAAGTATATTTTCTAAATATCTAGGCCAAAAATTTATGTCTACTGTCGGATTTTCCAGAATTACAAAATAAGATCAGACCCTTTATACGACTTGTCGAAATGAGTTTTTCTCGTACTAAACCTATTCCAATCCCTTCAAAACAACTCCAAAGCTATTCTAATCCTACCATACACCTTCTTAGGGTGTCATGGGTTCCTAGACATCACCAAAACTAATATATAACAAGGGATAAATTATAGGATGACTTATATATGTATAACTCTAAAACAATGTAAAATGGTATAAATATCCATAAGTCTTGCATGCTTTGCTCAAAAATGATGAAATAAATATGAAATGATAATGAAAGATGTAAAATGAAAATGATATGCTTACTAGTTTACTTGATGAGGTGAAAAGGGACAAAGGATTAAACCTAAACACCCTAGGTTTTTATTTCAAAACCTTGATTAAGAGTATATCTAGAGTGTTAAAACTTGATCTTGAAAAATTTGATGAACTCTCCTTCTTCCTTGTGTTTGGCGGTTTTAGAGAAAGAAAGAGAGAGAAGAAAACTTGATTGAACTTGAATATTGATTGTGATAGAAGTGTGTGTAAGTAGCTTGAGTGTATATCTATACATTGTAAGAAAATTTTACCAACTCTTTGACTCATTCCCCCTTGGCGGTTTGGGGGTAATATATATAATTTATATATATTTTTTATTTTATTTATTATGTAAGTAAAAGTGTAAGTAAATGAATATAAGTGGTAACTTGTGTATACATTTATGCATTTAAGGTAGTTTTAGCATCCAATAAATTTTAATGGATCAAAGTAAAATATATTGAGGTCATAAAAATTGTAAAAATACATTTCTTGCAAAATTTGAGTGATATAATAATTATCGTGTAGTTTTTAATAAAACCGTCGTAATAATATAAATTTAACAATTTTTATACAAAATAAATTTAAAACACTAGGTAAACTCAAAATATTATTTTATAAACTAAATGTAAGTATAAAAATATGTCGGGATAATTTTGAAAGTATCGGATTAAACGTTCAAAATAATAACTTACGATATAGCGTTTATTTAATATGAAATTATTCATTTATTGTGAAATGCAAAACCATGAATGAACTAACATGATGATAATGATGTTAATGAAATGTAGACTAAACTTAGTCTATATGAAATGTCCTCGATGATATGATCATGAATTCACGCCCATTCTTTATTACTAAACCATTAAGGTTGATGAAGCATGAATTTGAAATACACTTGAAACCTAGTTTCACGATAAATGATTGAAAATATTCTCCATATATGTTCATCTCAATTGTTTATCTTTTGAATAGTTAAATGACATATAAATATATATATATATATATATATATATATATATATATATATATATATCTTATTAGCGTATAGTTGTCACATCCGATTTCTTCATCTTAAAGCTTGAATTTTGGATGGACGGTGGGCGTTGACAATATGGTTATAGATTAAGACTATTTGTTTGTTATTTTTTGTTTTACACCAATTATTTCCCGTGTCTTATCCTAACCTTTAGTCATGGATTTGGTCATGTATCATTAATTTTGTCCACTTTGCTGTGACACATTAATAGTGACATGTCACCATTAACCTCATTTTGTGTTCACCCATATTTCCTTCAAGATTGTTTAGACCTTAACTCTAGTGGTGGAGATTTGTGTAACTGCCAAGCTTATGATAGAATACATGCTATGACTGTGCATTGAGTGATCATCCCGAAATTGACACTTAGATTAGAGAGAGTGTATGAGTGTTTGTTTCCATTTCGTGAGGTTTTCGGCTTTGATTTATTCTAGCATAAGGAATTTTTAATCTCATATCTTCCAGGTAATTTGGGGGATATCTTTTTAGAAATTATTCTAATAAGGTCTACTTTAGGGCAAGTAGAGTTCAAGTGGGGGGTAACATTAAATAATCCTAATTTTTAAGTGTCAATTTCCCCCGATCATGCTCATATTTTATGTTGTTTATATGGATTTATACTCTTATTACTTTATATTTCATTTCCAGGTAATATATATGAGCATTGGAGCTTAGAGTTGCGGTCTTGGAGATATTCTTAAAGAATTTCACCTTGGCTTGCTTTTATAAAAAGCTACGGCGTAACTCTCATTCTCAATTACGTCGTAGCTAGGATTATGTTTATGAAGACCAAGTCAAACAGCAGTTACGGCGTAACTATCAACTTGAGTTACGTCATAACTATCTAGGTCATATGGAATTTCTCGCCTCCATCAACTACGTCGTAACCTCCAGCACGTGTTACGACGTAACCAGTACTACGAGTTTTGTTTTGGGATCTTTGAAGATTATGGCGTAGTCAATTATTAAATTTACGAAGGAGCTCACGGAATTACGGCATAACTATTCTTAAGGTTACGCCGTAATCACCACTACGAGACTTGAGTTTGGAGGATAACTAAGTTACGGCGTAACCACATTATTAGATTACGCCGTAACTATGATCAGATCTATAAATACAAGCCTTAAAATCTGCATTATTCATCATTCACTCACCATACAAAAGCGGAGAACGTGAAGATGATTCCAAAGGCAGATCATACTCAGCATATGAAGCTATTTCCAATGGAGAAATAACACCATATCATCGATAAGATTTAGCGATTTCTATTTCATTACACTTTAATTCATGTCTTCATTCATTATGTCAAATATTTCATTACCTATTGTGCTAGCTTAGTTATGATTTCTTGATTGTGTTGTTTATGTTTTCGCACTTTTATCATTGTTTCTAGTGTATGCATCCATAGTTCGTTGGTATTTATCCTAGCTTTGGTAGTTTTGAGTTACGGCCGTATTTACTTGCTTAGGAGAATTGACCGAAGGACCCTAGAGAAGTAGGTAGAGAGGGTTGGTAAGAATTGACTAAAGGACTATCAATCCCTCTTGTGCGAATTGACCAAAGGATCACCGTTCAAAAGGAGGAACTTAAGAAGTTAGGGATGCGTTTCTAAGATGCTAGCACCGGGTACATTATTTTGAATCTTGCATGTTGGGTACTTAATGACTTAGGTTACTAGAGATCCACGTCACCCCAAAGGGTAAGCGTTTGACTTCGGGTAGGAACCTTTGTCTAATAGGCTAAGACAAATTGACCAAAGGAGTCTAGCGAATTGAACCCCCACTTGAAGCGATAGGAAGTAATTAGAAAACATAGAAATAACATGATAGGATGAATAATTAGGTTAGCACACTTTCTGTCTATTGTTCACAACCTCATTTAGATTCTCAAGGCTTTATTTCTTGTTTATTAGTTTAATTAATCTTTCAACATAATCTTTTAAAATTGTGATATTAGACTTAATTAGGATCCAAATCTTCATAGCTCTTGGGAACAACCTTGGTTTACCACCTTCTATACTACGCACGAGGCCGGATTCACTGCTCGTTAGTACAATAGGTAAACCTTAGGTAGATGAGACCTTATAAATTTAAATCCTGGTCAGAAATCCTGCATCAAATAGCCAAATCGCTAACCAAACTAACTCAGAAGAACATCAAGTATGAATGGGGAGAAAAAGAAGAGGAAGCGTTTTAATTACTGAAAGAAAAGTTGCGTAGTTCACCTATCTTAGCCCTACCCGAAGGTAGCGAAGACTTCATCGTGTACTGCGACGCTTCGCACAAAGGTTTGTGAGCTGTCTTGATGCAACGGGAGAAGGTGATAGCGTTGCCTCCCGACAGCTTAAGAAGCATAAGAAAAACTAAACCACTCATGATTTGGAATTGGGTGCTGTGGTTTTTGCACTTAGAATATGGAGACATTATCTGTACAGCACTAAGTGCATTGTGTATAATGACTACAAGAGTTTGCAACACATCTTGGACGGAAGGAGCTAAAATGAGACAACGACTGGTTGGAATTACTCGTGATTACGATTGTGAAATTTGTTATCATCCCGTAAGGCAAATATTGTTGCGATGCTCTTGGTCGGAAAAGAGGATACCACGATAACGCTACACGTGGTTAAAGTCAAAGGAACTTCCTTTTCGTCGAGCAAGTTTTTAACACCCTAGGCAGTGAACCTAATCGTTGTAGTGTAGTATTAGGGTAAGCCACGGGTATTGATATCGTTCTCTGGGGAATAGGAATGCTAGTGAGAAGTTACTACGCTAAGGTTGGGGTTGAGGAAGATTAATTTTTATCTTTTATATTTTTAAGGAAAGGAAAGGTACGAATCTCGGGTTTGAATTTGGGGGTTGGTATTTCTACCGATTACTCTACTTAACTAATTATCTAATCTAAGGTGTATGTAGTCTATGTCTAATTAATGTGTGCTCGTATGATAGTTTAAAGATGTGTTTACTTAGGTTTTACTACCCTTAATTATCTCCTATTGGTGGTTGAATTGTCACGTCCTTATTCCTAGTTGCGTTGTGTGTCTAAGGTTGTAGGGTATCGTTTCTCCCTAACTCTTTGAACTTACCAAAGGGTCTCGTCTACAAAACCCACTAGGGATAATAAACTCTTACTCTAAGGCACTCTTTGGATGGTTTAGCTTACAACTACTCAAGGAGTCATATTCTAAGGTTCACAAAGATTTAATCAAGCATTAGTACACAACGAATGACCTATCGCATTACTAGATCATTAATCAACTAAGATAAGAGACAACCAATCAATATTCAATAATTAAGTTTCATATTCCTAAGTAAACACACAAGTAAATTAGCGGACATGGAAAACATGCAAGCATACACACAAATAATCAAAGACATAATTGTATTAATGAAGTAAAACACTTATCTTGGTTTAAGATAGGGTTTGGAACCCTAAAATCTTGTACAAGATAGCCTTGGTTTGGTTTAGGTTTTACTACAAAGACTACACACTAAATCTTGAAAAATTCGGATTCTATATATAATATTACATATGCGACGAAGTCACCTTATGTTTTGTGACGTCGTGTCACCGTCATTAGGGTTTTGTCTTGGCCATGTTAGACTTGCGGCGGCATCACCTTATGCTTGTGACGCCGTCCTCTTCACTTCGGCGCGTCTGGATTACATCTAGGCCGTCCGAGTTGCGACGGCTACTCTTTTATAACTTGCGTCGTCACTTGAAAATGGGAGTTTTGGCTTGTCCCATCACAAAGATCCTCCGACGGCGTCGCAATTAACACCGACGTCACCTTATGTTTTCGTGACTTTGAGTGTCTCGATTATGACTTTGGCCATTTTCTTCGTATAATCGCGCCTTTTCGTCCAAATAAGTGCCATTCCAAAGCATTTTGCCTTCAAGAGACCTAAAAAGTGAAAAGGAACGATATTAAGCAATAACGGATACAAAAGTGATTAAATGAGGGCTTAAACAACCCCTCAAAAAGGTACCTTTTAAAACCTTATCAAATATCTCTACACTTGGTATTTGCTTATCCTCAAGCAAATGTGCTTTTAGCCAATTAATTTATAAGTTAGGGGTCATGAAGCATTAGTTCAAAATGGTCCACAACACATATAAGCCCATAAAAGTCATAACAAGCACGAAATCACATACTAGCACCTCACATGGGGTGTTTGGATACTCACATCTCTCGGGTGTATATGAAATATAACAAATTGGAAATGGAAGATAAACACTCATTAACCGGTCCTAGTACATAGATTACCATAGGCTTGAGAATAGATCAAACCTCCATCGCTTTGGCGTAAGAACCTAGGAAAGACTATCAAAGAGGTCTTTAAAGGGTTGTAATGTTAGGCTTACTGGTAGGGAAACAAAGGGTTTGGTGGGGTAGGCTATATATTGGTGGTAGGTCAAAATCTCTTATGTTACAAGCATCGAAGAATGGCGTTGCTAAGCCAAGACTCGACACTCTAAACTCTAGCTAACTAAAATAAACAAACATAAATTTAAAGGATAGATGTAGGATGGTAGCCCGTATGTTTGTGTATTTTTTTTTCACTTTTTTTTTTCATACACTTTTACTCTACCATCCTCTACAGTAACATCAAAATAATAGGGATTTATAGGCACATCCCTACACTTGAGTTTTTATTACTCAAACACTAATTTGACCCGAATTGAAAAGATCAAAACACTTGGGGTACATTATTATGCAAACAAAGGGAATTTGAATTAACGTTCCCTTCCCATCATTTCATAAACTTTAACTTTTCCCATGAATCCCAATCGTCCCAAAACTGTATACAAAGGATATGACTCGACTTAGCAACTCATGCAAGAAACTAGATAATTGAACTAAGGGTTTAGGGTGATAACAATAATGCACTAAAAGTGCGTGCATACAGGGTAGGCTAAGGCGATTTGGGTGTATATTTGGGGGTGGGGTGTAAACAATGCTCTTCATTGATATTCGGAAAAACCGAAACATCACGAGAACCGCGAAAAGGATAGGCTCGAGGGGTTAACTAGGGTATCGTGTACTAAAGATGGGTACAACGCATAGGGTGTGGGGAATTACTCAACCGATGTGGAAGAAGTAATTATATTACGGGTATCAAACAAGGGTTATCCTAATGCCTCTTATGATTTAGTTATTCCTAACTACACAAGTGTAGTCTTACTTGCGATCTCGGAATGCATCACAAAACAAGTTCTAGAATCTAATATACTACCGGTTCACACTCTAAGCATTGAAGATGAATGCTTTTAATTCCTACTAATCTAAGGGCGATCCTCATATTTTGGGTGGAATTTAGGTGGTAAAGGGTTTTTGTGCTAGTCATGCAATTTCCTATCCGTGAGACGCTTTTGTTAAGACTAATGGCCCACTCTTATATGTCATGAAAAATTTTAAATTTGGTGCCAAAATTACCCTAACCGACATTTTCTCATGGTTTATTACACAAATACAATTGGACAAAGCAAATAATCAAGGATAAGCATAGTTTCAAAGTTCCGTTTTATTTTCCCTCCCTACACTTAAAGCGAACATTGTCCCCAATGTTCCCGAAATATCAAAGTTATGATAATTGGAAGGTAATTAAAAGCGAAAGAAACTAGTACTCCCGATTAGCTCGGTAGGATCCGTGTGTGAAGTGGTGGTTAAATCCTTTCAAGAAGAATTTATCGTGAAAAGCTCCTTCCAATCTTTTGTAACTTCTTCTTGATAAATTAAACTGCACACTTGAAGAAAACAAACGAAACCTTCGTAAAATCGGCGGTAATAATATATATAAGACTCGATTTAAACTAGGATATAATGCTTGTGGAATGGATGTTTACAAAATTTACGGAAAATTAAGACACGGAAAATTTCAAATTTTTTAAGTAACTCAAAAAGCGAGAAAAAAGTAATGTTATTTTAATCCTTCCCGACGCCGTCGGTTGTGATCTGACGCCGTCGGTTATCCCGACAAAAAAAATGGTGCGATTTTCCGGAAAATTTACATCTTTAGAATCTGGAAAAATTTACGCAAAACATCCATTATGACTCGATACAAGCATTTGACTCGAACAAACACACAAATATATCTTTTAATAAATTGTTATTCTCATGTTTACGTTTCCTTGAAAATGTGTGTAATCCTCCCTACACTTATCCCTTATGTAAAATACCTTTATATGCAATTAAGACGAGGTTAAAAACAAAATAAAGCATTTTTACAAAATTAAACATGAGAATAAACAATCAATAAAAGATATATGACACTAACAAGCAAACAATTAAGCATGGGTTGCCTCCCACGAAGCGCTTTTCTTTATTTAAGAGTCTTGTAGCTAGACTCGTAGTCGTGCTCCTACGTGCCGATATAAGTAAGCTTTGTCTCAACAATGTCATAAGGATCAAACTTATCATTCAAGTTCCTAATAGTACGTTCGGTTAGATATGCCTTTTCAAACTTCTCCCATCGAGATCATAGATTGTTATCCTAATGTGCCACTCTCCATTACCGTCACTAGGCGGTCTATCCCAATCTCATTTGTGTTTAGATTTCTCAACTTTCCACTTATTCATGACAAGGTTGATGGGCAAGCTTCCTAAGAACTCGGTCATCTTCCTAAATACTAAGGCTTCCTCGAACGGGTTCACTTCCATGTCCCTAGCCATTTCTCTTTCTTGGAAAGTTGCTTTACTAGTGAAGGCTTCATCTAGGTAAAAAGGTCTTTGGGGCCTATTAGGTTCTTATCTATCCAAGGTCCATATCTAGAGGCTCTCATCCAACCTAATCTCATGTGGGATTTCCTCTTCTTTGTAGTACGTATGCTTTTGACATCGTAAATTGACCTAGCACTCCCTCTCCTACCACTATCTTGGACATCTTACAATCGATGATGGCACTAGCGGTAGCTAAGAATCCTCTTCCTAATAGTAATGGGCATGTCAGTCCTTATTCATGTCTAGCACATGAAAGTCGACCAAAGAGTAAACTCTCCTCGTGTACTACCATGTCTTTTATTATTCCTATCGGACGTGCAACACTATCGTCCGCTAGACCTAAGATGGTTTCCGTTGGTTCTATTTACCTAAGTTAAGGCTTCTATGGAGGACAACGGAACAAGATTGATGCATGACCCTAAGTCGACTAGGCGTCGAGAGGTTTAGAGTTCCAAGCTTACGAAAAGTGAATAGCCGGGATCGTCTACCTTCTTAGGTAAATTATTTCTCACAAAAGCGGACCCATGTTTTCCAAGCTTAAGTTCTAACTCATAATTTTCTTTTAAAGCATTATAATAAGGTGCATGAGCTAAGACCTCAAGAATCGGTTTTTCTTGATGGAGTTCCTTGTACTCTCCTCTAAACTAGGTTTGGATTCTTGGTTGTGGGTTTCTCAAGAGTAGGTTCCACCAACGTGCAGGGCCTTGGTACCTTTTGGATGGCTTGGAACCCTTTTGATACCGTTTACCGAGTGAACCATTGGGTGTGAGGGCATGGATGTGTGTTCTCCCATGGTGAACAAGAACATGAAGTCGGCGAAATCGAATTCACTTTTGGGTTCTTTATAGTATCACTTGGGGTGCTCCAACTTCCCGTTCATTGAAGGCTTTTAAAGGGCATCAAGCTTGTTTGTCATCTCGCTTTGTCTTTGCTTAAAATCGGCTTCAAGCTTAGTCAATCGAGTCTCTTAAGATGACAGAATCTAGATGCAATTGCCTCAAGATTAGTGGGGTTCCGGTGTTTAGAGAGTTGAACCTATTAGGTAGACTAGATGAGCTTTGGGGTGTGCTTGAGTTTTGGTTCCACTTAAGGTTAGGGTGATTTTTCCATGAGGGGTTGTAAGAGTTTCCTAAGTTGTTTTGTTCGGGCTTGAAAGTGTACCACTTCTCTCCTGCTCCGTCGATGCACGCATGGAGGCGTAGTCCATAAAAGCTTGTTCGGGAAGTCTTGTGCAATCACGAGTGTCATGGGGACCACTACATAACTCACAAGGAAGAGTGATTTTATTCACGGCGTGAGGACTTAGGATTTTGTAGGAACTCATTTGGAAATTAACTTGATCTTCAAGTTCGATCATCCTGATCGAAAGGTTGTGAGTGAAGGGGGCAAGGAGATTGCCTTAACAGCTTTAGGCGACTCACGAGGACATCACAACTTTCGTTGTCATAGAGGTGAGGTCCTCTATTATACCCCATGATTCTTCAGCGGTGAGATCACTAAGTTTTCCACCATTGCTTAGTCAATGGATCGCTTGGTGGGGAAGTTGACATGATCATAGAAAATTTGGACTTGGAGCCAAAGATCAATGCCGTGATGAGGGACTTTATGAAGTAAGTCCTTGAATCGAGTCCATGCTTAGTAGAGGATTCACCTTGACATTGTTGGAATATCAAGATGTCATTCCTAAGCTTAGTGGTTCTCCCGGTGGGAAAAATTGAGCAAGGAAGCGAGAGGTAAGATCATCTCAACTTGAGATGGAGCGGTGGGAAGTCGCTCAAGCCAATTACTAGCTTGGTCCCGTAGAGAGGTTGGAAGAGATGCGGTAGCGTGGCCTCCCGGTAGTAGCATCAAGGTCGATGGAATCGACAATTTGAGAAATCCCTCGGATGTTGATTTGGATCTTGAACGAAGTCCGTGGAATGCACATCCGTTTTGCACCAACCGGATGGTGTCGGATCACAAGGCCATAGTTTGGGCTTGGTCGGAAGCTCAATGGTGTTCCTATAGCCTAAGTGGCTTGGTCTCGAGTATTCACCAAGAGTACGGGCTCTTGGCGGGTCAATTGGTGGTGGGTTGATGAATGGTGGGTGGTTATCACCTTCCATGATGAAAAGTGATGGGATTACGAACAAAGGTGGCGAAGAAGGGGATAAACTAAGAAAGCTAAGAATGAGAAAAAAGTTTACTTGATAGGAATCAAGTAAAGAAACCTAAGCGAGGTGGACTACTAACTAGCTATTCTATTCCCGCAGCGGCCAAAAACTTGATAACGCTACAGCGTCGTTAGGGGTCAAAGGAACTTCCTTTTCGTAGTGCAAGTTTTTCAACACCCTAGGCAGTGAACCTAATCATTGTAGTGTAGTATTAGGGTAAGCCACGGGTATTTATATCGGTCTCTAGGGGAATAGGAATGCTAGTGAGAAGTTACTACGCCAAGGTTGGGGTTGAGGAAGATTATTTTTATCTTTTATATTTTTAAGGAAAGAAAAGGTACGAATCTCGGGGTTTGAATTTGGGGTTTGGTATTTCTACCGATTACTCTACTTATCTAATTATCTAATCTAAGGTATATGTAGTCTATGTCTAATTAATGTGTGCTCGTATGATAGTTTAAAGATGGGTTTACTTAGGTTTTACTACTCCTTAATTATCTCCTATTGGCGGTTGAATTGTCACGTCCTTATTCCTAGTTGCGTTGTGTGTCTAAGGTTGTAGGGTATGCGTTTCTCCCTAACTCTTTGAACTTACCAAAGGGTCTCGTCTACAAAACCCACTAGGGATAATAAACTCTTACTCTAAGGCACTCTTTGGATGGTTTAGCTTACAACTACTCAAGGAGTCATATTCTAAGGTTCACAAAGATTTAATCAAGCATTAAGTACACAGCGAATGACCTATCGCATTACTAGATCATTAATCAACTAAGATAAAGACAACCAATCAATATTTAATAATTAAGTTTCATATTCCCTAAGCAAACACACAAGTAAATTAGCCGGACATGGAAAACATGCAAGCATACACACAAATAATCAAAGACATAATTGTATTAATGAAGTAAAACACTTATCTTGGTGTAAGACATGGTTTGGAACCCTAAAATACTGTACAAGACAGCCTTGGTTCGGTTTAGGTTTTTACTCCAAAAGACTACTCACTAAATACTGAAAAATTCAGATTCTATATATAATATTACATATGCAACAGCGTCACCTTATGCTTGTGACGCCATCCTCTTCAGCTTCTGACGTTGTCTGGATTACATCTAGGCCGTGCGAGTTGCGACGGCCTACTCTTTTATAACTTGACGTCGTCACTTGAAAATGGGATTTTGGCTTACGTCCCGTCACAAAGATCCTCCGACGGCGTTGCAATTAACACCGACGCCCGTCACTTATGTTTTCAGTGACTTTGAGTGTCTCGATTCGACTTTGGCCATTTTCTTCATATAATCGCGCTTTTCGTCCAAATAAGTGCCATTCCAGCATTTTGCCTTCAAGAGACCTAAAAGTGAAAAGGAATGATATTAAGCAATAACGGATACAAAAGTGATCAAATAAGGGCTTAAACGACCCCTCAAAAAGGTACCTTTTAAAACCTTATCACCACCATTACGAGTCAGATCTTTGGGAATGATGATTAGTTCGCCACTACCATCTCAGATACTAGAAGCCCAAGATGAGGCGTTGAAGGGAGAAAACCGTCCGGCTGAAAATAAATATGGAATGGTGGAAAGCAAGAATGGTTTCATGAAGCATTCTGATGGAACATTATGGTTTGGAGACAGAAGTTGGATACCACTCTATGGAGGAATCCGCGAGTTAATTATACATGAGTCGCATAAATCAAAATACTCTATCCATCTCGGATATGATAAAATGTATCACGACCTAAAAAAACTGTACTGGTGGTCTAACATGAAGGCCGACATAGCCCTATATGTCAGCAAGTGCTTAACATGTTCCAAGGTAAAGGCCAAACACCAAAAACCGTCAGGATTATTAGTACAACCTGAACTCCCTGTTTGGAAATTGGAGCGAATCACCATGGAATTTATCAACAAATTACCAAGAACAACTGGTGGTTATGACGCTATTTGGATAATCGTAGATCGACTAACTAAGTCCACGCACTTCCTTTTTATCAGCAAAAATGACAGTATCGACAAGCTTGCTAGGCTATACGTAAAAGAGATTGTTTCTCGACAAGGCGTGCCTATATCTATTATCTCTAACCGTGACAGTCATTTCACGTCAAATTTTTGGCAGTCACTACAGACAACTATGGGAACGAAACTTGATATGAGCACCGCCTATTATCCGCAAATAGACGGTTAAAGCGAGAGGACCATTCAGACATTGTTATCGATTTCAGCAAAGGCTAGGAGAAATACTTACCTTTGGCCGAATTCTCCTACAACAATAGCTATCATACCAGAGTTAAGGTGTCTCATCTTTTAAGGCATTGTATGGCCGAAAATGCCGTTCTCTGATCTATTGGGCTGAAGCTGGTGACAACCAACTTACTGCTCCCGAACTTGTTCTAGAAACTACCGAGAAGGTGGTTCAAATTCGTAATTGTTTGCAAGCTGCACGTGACAGACAAAAGAGCTATGCCAATAAGAGATGTAAGCCTCTTGAGTTTCAAGTAGGAGACCGAGTCATGTTAAAGGTTTCTCCTTGGAAAGGAGTGATACATTTCGTCAAGCGTAGACAACTCAAACCCCGCTACATTGAGCCATTTCCAATGTTGGATAGAATTGGACCAGTAGCTTATAGACTTGAGATACCCTAGGGGTTGAGTAGTGTACACGATGTCTTTCACGTGAGTAATCTGAAGAAATGTCTTTCCGATGAAACCTCGATCATACCTTTGGAAAACTAGAAGGGGGGGTTGAATAGTTTTGCCGATTTTAATTTAGTTTCAAAAACTTTAGATTCGATAATATGTGAGATCGTATGGATATAGAGAAAGTATATATCTATTGATAAAGCAAGTAAATAAAGTAAAGCAAAGGGATAGAAATGACACAACCGATTTATAGTGGTTCGGCTACAAGGACACCTTCCTTGCCCCACTTCACTACCCGAGTCATCTACTCGAGAGTTCAAGCACTATCTCAACAAACTCCTTCAACTTGGTGGAGAAGCCTTCACAACGTTGCTTACACCTTTTTCCGGTACAAAGCTAAATACCGAGTCCGTAACACGGTGGACCAAACCAACACGACTATTACACAACAAATATGTGAAATATCAAATACAAGATCTTCGCTCTGAAATCTTGCGAGAGGAACAAATCAATCAAGGACCCTCGCTTGGATGACTTGTAGAATGCTCGTGATCTCGCCTTAGAGAGGACCTATATGAGAATCACTAAAGAAAGAAAGAAAGAAGTACTCTCTAGATCAAGTGATCTTTTGTTAGAAGAGAATGAGAGTATATGAGAGAATTAGTAAGAAGAGGGTGAGTTAGAATGAAGAAATGACTCTCATTTATAGGCAAATTCTGCCACTGTTCCCGGATCCCACGGATCCCTCCCACAAGGATCCGTCTAGTGTAATCCTAGGGATCCGTGGGGCGCTCCTCTTGCCCATGGGTTTTGGTTATGGGTCATGGGTCATAGGTTATGGGTTGGTCCATGGGTATTCTTTTAGATTCAATGTATCTAATGAGTACAATGTATCTAGTCTTGTGGGTATGGGTCAATACCATGGGTTATGGATATGATCCATGGGTTGTGATTTTTGCCCATCCTAATAAACTATTACAACAAATGATTAATTACAACATTTTTGTATTAGATGGCTATATGTAATTGCTTTACAAAAATAACATGTATCCTTATGATTGTACTTAAGATAACATTATATTTGTTATCAACAAAACACAAAAAGATCGCAAAATATTAATAAACGTTTTTAGGGTTTATTTGTATTAACAATACCTGTGGGAGAGATCCAGATAAAATCTAAATTTCATTGAGGATCCAATTGAAATCTTGGACCGTGAAGTTAAACGAATGAAGCGCAGTCGTATCCCTATCATCAAAGTTCGTTGGGATTCTCGACATGGACCAGAATTCACGTGGGAACATGAAGATGAATTCAAGAGAAAGTGACCTCAACTCTTTACATCATCTTCGGGTAACTCAAAGTGAAACCCGGGACGGGTTTTTTCTGAGGCTGGGAGGCTGAGACAACTGGTAATTTAGGGAGCTCTTTTAAATATCGCATTACGTTAATTAAAGCAAGTATTAAAGTTTTAGAAATTATTTTTGGAATCATGTTGAATTATATTCGTATCGTTGATTAGATTTCGTGGATTATTATGATGATTGAATGATTAATGATATGTTTAGTTTAGGCACTACGCGAGTCAGCACAGTCTAACCTAATAATGCGAGAAATATTGATTTTTGACTTATTAAATGAAAATAGATGTGTTTATAGTCATTTTTAACAGAAAAATTAATCTAAAAACAATGGCGCGACTTAGAAAATTTTACGGTCACATCCAGTATATTTTACGAGCCTTAGAATGCTTCTCGTTAAAGTTTAAAAAATTATAACTATGGTCCTTGTGGTTAAAATCCGCCCCCGTAATTTCTAAGTAATTACACACATGGTTCCTCAAATCTTTTAAAACACCTCACCACTCTCTCTCTCATTTGACACAAACCCTAAAAACATCTCCCTCTCTCTTTTCTCTCTTGCGTCGCCGCCGGCCAACCCACAACCACCATCACCGCCACTCACAACACCTCACCGCCACCACCAAAAGACTCATCAAAACCTCCTCATCACGTATCACCACAACACGCGCCAAAATAAACCTCCACCGCCACCTTTTCTTAACCATGCACAACCAAAATTTATCACCATCACTTCTAGTCTTCACCACCTTGCAGATCGGGAAAAAAAGGTAGGAAACACCAAGCCACGTGTGGTGGTAACTCGGTGTGAGTCAACTCGTGACTCACCGAGTCACGTTTTACATTTTTAGGTTTGATTTTAAGGTCTAAACAAAAGGAAAAATATTTTTATTAATAAAAACTTAAAAATAAACTTATTTGGTATCACGGGTGTGTTTATGTGTCGAGTTTAAGTCTACCCGTGAGCATAAGCTCATGGTTTTAATCATTGTTGTTGTTATTGTTATTGTTTTTATTTTGCTTGGAGTTGGATTTGATTCTTGATGTTGGTGTTGTTGTTGTTGTTGTCGTGGAGTGTTAGCCGAGAACCCCCCCAAGAGGGCTCGTTTGGTTTGGTGTTGAGCCGAGAGTTAGGCCGAGATCCAAGAAGGTCCATTTAGGTTGTTGCCGAGGAGAAATAGGTCGAGAATTCTAGGGTCTCGGCATTGGGTTATCGTTATTGTTGAACTTTGGTTGATGTTGTTGAGTAGTTGTTGTTGGTGTTGGATTTGGATTTGGACATCTTGCGAATTGATGTGTTGCCGAGCCGTAAGATTAGGGCCTGTAACTGATATATTGAGTTTGTGGAAAAATCTAGAAGGGACGGTTGAATAGTTTTACCGATTAAAACTTTGTTTTAAAGTATTTAGATCGACTTATGTCAATCTATTTAGTATGTGTGTTGGTATTGATAGATGAGCATATAAGTAAGTAATGCAAAAGATAAAGAGTAAAGGAACACAAAACCACGACATGAGTATTTATAGTGGTTCAGCTAAAAGGACACCTTCCTTGCCCTACTCCACTCCCCGAGTACCCCACTCGAGAGTTTGTATGCACTACACAACACAAGCTCCTTAATGTGGTGGAGAAACCTTCACAACGTCGCCAACTCTTTATCCGGTACAAGGCTAGACACCGAGTTCTTTCACGAGGTAGAACCAAACCTATCACAACGTCGCCTACAATTTATCTGGTACAAGGCTAGATATCGAGTTCCATTACAAAGCAGGAACTACTACCCAACACTACACCACAACACACCAACCCAAAGAAGACACACTCCTTTTTACAACACTAGAAGGATATCAACATCCTTTAACCCAAACTACATAACTTGTACATCGATGCACCATATTGAATGTACATCTTTGGCACCATTCATTAATGCCTTCAACATGACCCTTCAACACCTTTCACTAATGCCTTCAACACAACACTTCTATGGAGAGAGGAAAGAACAATCAACAAGATGCACTTCAGTGGTCTTGATGATGACGAAACTTAGCAACTCATGACTTGAGCTTGCAAGTCTTCAGCAGGTGGTGATCTCTCCTTTAAAAGAAACTCATATAATCACACAAATATAAAACTACATAGAATGATCCATTGGATCTATGGTTAGTGAGGTTAGAATACTGAGAGAAAGTATATCTAAGAGTGGTAGTGAGCAAGAGAGAAATGACTCACTATTTATAGAAAAAACATGTCTACTGTCCCACGGTTCCTACGGATCCCTCACCAGAGGGATCTGGCTAGTGCAAAACATGGGATCCGGCTACTGGGTCAGTTTAGTCTGGATTTCGGGTTGCAAACCGGGTTATTGGTTATGGGTTATGGACCATGGGTTATGGGTATTGGATTATGAATACCAAACAAGATGCAATGTACCTAGTCATTGGGTTATGGATCTTGGGTCATGGGTCATGAAATTTGGGTCATAGATCATGGATAATATCCAACATGACTCCGTGCATGATGTCATGCAATGGATCATGGGTTATGGATCATGCTCCATGGGTATGGGTTATGGACTTTGGTTTTTACCCAAAAACATTCATTGTACCTAGTCAATGGGTCATGGGTCATGGGTTATGGACTTTGGTTTTTACCCATTACTTACCCATTTCACATATACAAATTACATATACGGTTCTATAAAATGTGAACACTAGTTGTTATGCATTTCTATAAAATATTACTTGTTAGTGTTTTATAAAAATGTCTTTGGTTTTACATAACTTATTTACTAAACATGTTTTGATATAGTTTTAATATGTTTAGTAAAAGTGTGTTAGTAAACTATTGGCTCAAACCTTTTACGTATTTTATTTGTTTCATTAAAATGATTTTACGTTTGTTATCGACAAAACATTAGAAGATCGTACAATATAAATAAGCGGTTTTATGGTTTATTTATATTAATAATCTCCCTTTTTGCCGATGACAAAACATAAAATTATTTTAAGAAAAAAAAATTAAGTAAAAATTTGAATTGGATTTTTACTCTCTTCTCCCCCTTTTTTGTCGAAACAAAAAAGAGCGCCGAAAAGAAACTAACACATTGTGAAAAACGTTTTGAGAAAAAACTTCTGAAAAGTAACAAAATGAGAAATAGTTCGAAAAAGAAAAGTAAAAAAGATGTATTAAGATGAGAGAAAGATTCTCGTCTTAGCTCCCCCTTGACGGATGCATCCCTTTGTTGAGGGCATCAAGTAATTAGGAAGGCTAAACGATTGTGTTGCAAGTATTATTGCAATGGTTTCATCTTTAACGAAATGCTCCCCCATGACGAGTGCTCCCTTTTGAAGAGGGCGTCAAGTAATATAGAAAACCTAAGTGAATGTATTGCAAGTGTTTTTGCAATGCTTTGCTTTGACGAAAAGCTCCCCCTTGTTGAGGGTATCAAAGTCTTCATGTGTATTTTGGAAATATATAAAACAAAGGTTAGAAAACAAGTATTTGATGCATGGTTTCCTGCAAATGATGTTCACATTAGTTAAAAAAAATGTGCTTCTGTTGGACAGTTCCGTCGGATCCTTCCTGTGAGGGATCCGTCTAGGCAAAATACTGGGAACCGTGTACCTGCATTCTTTTGGCAGCAATGTAGATATAAATAGAGTTGTAAACATCCAATTGAGTTATCTATTGTTGCACCAAACATATCCTCATAACTATATAGCATACAACATGTAGTTTCATTCAATAAAACAAGAGACATGATACACATATCTCTAAAACTAATAAAATGATACAAACCTGTAGAAAATTTCCTAACAATTTCTAAGTTGTGCCTAAGACTAGATGAGAACACCACTTGTGCCTGTATTCTTAAGTTTTAGGGACATTTAGATTTGTTGACTTCATCAAAACGTTCAAAAAGGTGATAGAACATGAAACGTAATTCGTCACGTACTTCATGGACTAACCCTTCGACATGTTGACAATGAAAGCAATCACTTTCATGGCTAGGGAATGGTGGTGGTAGGAATGGAGCGGTTTGAGGTGGAAGGTTGGATGAAGAAGGTGGATTCCACAAAGGATGGAGAGATTTGTGGAGACAAGTTTAATGAAGTTGGAGGTGGTTCAACTAAGGGTGATAATGGTGGAATGTGTGTTGATGGTGGAGGTAAAGAAGTATCTACTTTCATATAGTCCAGTTGTTGATTTAACTGATTCCTTATAATCCAAAATGGACCATTTGAGGGTGAAGGAGAATATTACACCGGTGCTAGTGTGGTTTCAACACCAAAGTTTTGGTGAGAAGGTTGTTGTGGCACCATTTTCTCAATTGAGGAAAATGTTAGCAATGGTGGTGGATGAGAAGGCCTAAATGGTAAGTCCTCTAAGTTGTAAAGGTTTGGGGATGAAAGTAGGGTGGTGAAAGAGATAGTTCTAGGTACTAGGGGTGATGGTTTAGTGGAGGCAGGGGTGTTTGGTTTAGGAGGTATGGTAGTGTTTGGCAAGGGTTTTCTTGTAGGAAAAATCCTTTCGGGAGTTTTTTTTTATTAGAGTTGCTTGTGAGGGAGTTCTAGTGTTTGAGGCTTTGATGGGTGATGATTCGGTTGAGTAGATTTCATGAAAAACCCGAGCAATCTTCTGGGGAGGTCCTTTGGTTGATGAGTTAGCACTAAGAGCTTTCCTCCTGGTGAATTGATAGAGACGATATTTGTAAAAAGAAGATTTTAGCTACTGAGAATGTGTGTGTGAATGGTGATTTTGAAGTTCTAACACAAGTGGTTTATAAAGAAGGAGATTTGGCAAGTGAATTAAAGCTTAAGCCACTAAGATCCTTCAAATTGTAATGATTAGCATGCATAAGAGTCAACTACAGATTTGTACTGATCTAGGGAGTCATTTAAGACAATGTAGAGTGTTTAGATTAACAAAGAGGGTTTGAAATGATTGTATCAAGTATGATTCATTAGTCTGAGCAGATGGTTCCCACGGATCCCTCACTTGAGGGATCCGTCTAAACTAAACCAGGGATCGGCTCTCGGGAGCCAAGAAAGGATTGAAGAGGTTCTAGTAAGATCTAGTACCTATATATATATATATATATATATATATATATATATATATATATATATATATATATATATATATATATATATATATATATATATATATATATATCTTGAGTGTTTTAGTCTCTTGGTGTCTTAAATGATATGAGACTAAAATGATCAAGTGTAATGAGTGAGGATAGCTAATGATGTTTTTATGGAAAGAAATGGAGTTTTCATGAACACCAATGGGTGATCAAGGATGACAATCAGAATTTTGAGGGTGTCAAATGATCCTAGAGACCAGATGGTGATCTAAGGAAAATTTAGAAAATTCTTTAAAAATCACAAGAAATGAAAAACTAGTTTTTAGATCATTTCAAGATCAATATGACTAAAATCAATTTACTAAAATTAAGAGACATATCAAACAAAGTGTTTTGAGAAGAGAGGAACAATGTGTGAACATTGGAGCGAAAAGATGGTGAGTTTTGAAGTAATGATAAATAGAAAATATCTTGAATGTGATCCTAAGTCATTCATGAGTGAGTGTGAGATCAACTGAGGCTAAGGAAAGTTTAAGTGATCTTAATGAAGCATGTTTAACTAGTTCACTAAGGTCTGGAAGGTTGGGTTGATGAAATGAAAGAAGAAGAATTACTTTTGTTTGCCCGGATCCCACAGATCCTTCATTTGAGGGATCCAGCTAGTTATAAACTAGGGATCCGGCATCTGGGATAGTTTTTTTAACTGTGAGCATGCAATATTTTGCTCTAGATATTGAATTTTGAAACTATTGATCTTTATAGTAAGAATACATGTATACAAGTAAGACATGGTAAGAGTAGCATGTAGGAACATCAAATATTCAAACAATTTATTTCATAGGTATGATCAAGTTACAATGGTAATTAAAGAACATCCCATATGGTATTAGTTTGTTCTTGTTGCCTTGGAGGTTTACAATTCGCCTGGCGAAGAAGTAGGCAAGATTGTATGGTTGTTGAGTTAGGAGACAATAACTCAGGTGAGCACAACATGCGGGAAGGATCTCACAATTTCCTGTAAGACTCCAAACATTTTCACGTAGGATGACTGCAAGAGGTTTGAGATCATCCCGGAGATCACGTATGAATTATGTTTGGATTTAAGTAATTGGTTTGAGGAGTCTTGAAAGGAGTTATTTCTTGAGGAGAGGTATGTATGAGCAGTATGGACATTTTTTTCTTCACGATAGTTAAAGAGAGATCGAGAGACCAATCTTCATTGAAAGCACATTGTCCATAGTTTAGAATTCTCAAAATGTGAGCAAATTGCTCAAGAGTAAAAAAACTTTTGGTTTTTGATCCAAAACCATAGTGATAGAGAACGATCCTCGTTACGAACGAGTTCAACTTGATGGAAGAATTCCAAAACAAACCGGGACAAATTTTCTCGTTAATCCCGAGAAGACCTTCTAGTCCTATGGTGCGGAAAGAAGTATTGATACCTTATTGGAAGATTAGAGGTGAGTCAAAAACACGTCCTTCATGAAAGTAACGATTTTCAAGATTATTGAACCCACAAACCTTATTGCCAGGGGTGTTAGGCTCAAGAGATATATTTGGAATGTATACATAAGTGAGTTGATGATCGGAGTCATACTCATGAGACGTGATGAAGCCTATAGACATGGAATAAATATTTTACATGGGTATGTTAGTACATAGTAAAACTTCAAGAGTGAGAATGTTTTTTGGTTGGTTATTGTTAGGATTTAGTAAATCCAAGTATTAAAGAGTCGGTCACCTCAAGTATATGTAATCGTTAGTAAGCTCGTAGTCATAGATTAATATAAGTTAAGTAGTATTTAGTTTAAGTAACACCGTGGAGGATGACGATTCTTTACCCTTGTATGCGATCCACGACCCGATAGGTGGCGATTTATGTAAAGACTATAAATACTCTACCTTCCAAGGTAGAGTTGGAGCTCATAATAAGATTTTTCTTTCTCTCACTAAAGTTCCCTAAACCTCTAACTTTCTCTCTAGAACTTATTATACGCCTATTTGATCTTATGGTTTAGTTTGTTTGTGAAATCAATATGTTACAAATGGTATCAAGAGCCATGGTTTGATCATCTCTTACATATCTTTGGATTTCTAGTGACTTTTAGGTGGTTTTAGAGTTTGAAAAAGTTTAGTGGTTTTTGCATCATTTGATTCATTTCTAGTGTTAAAGTTTGAATCTTGGGAGTAGTTTTGTGTTTAGAATCATTGTATGTGCTTGGGTTTTGATTTGGTAAGCTTGAATCATCGTGGTTGGGTTGTTTTTGGATTGAAAAGTGGTGTTTATGTGATTTTTATAGCTAGCGACTTGAGCCACGGATAAGTTATCTTGGTAGCGACTTGCTTTGTATTTTGGTAGCGAGTTGTAGTTGAAGGACTTAGCGAGTTGAGCTAGCGACTTGTCTATTGAGACAAGCCGACAAATAGTACACTTAGTGGATTCTCCACTACGGGTAGCGACTTTGTGAAAGTTAGCGACTTGTGCTTAAGTTTGTTAGCGACTTGGTGTGTAGCGATTTGGTGCTTAGCGAGTTGCTCTTTAGCGACTTGACAACTTAGCGACTTGGTGCTTAGCGACTTGCTGTCAAAATTTTGCTAGCGACTTGGTGTAGCGAGTTTTATTTAGCGACTTATTGTGTCTTTGCAACTTGGTATTATAGCGACTTGGTGCTTAGCGACTTGGTTCGAGTTTTCTTAGCGACTTGGTTGACTCTGCATGCATGTCTGGTTTTCTCTTGATTTAGTAAAATCCTGTGAAAGAATCTATTTCCGGTTTAATCATAGAGTTATAAAATCTCATATAATGTGTCAACATGTCTACAACGTTCCTACAATCATCTCCATTGTTGCCGAGGATGTTCAAGCAGGTGGTTCGGATACTCGTCTACCCATGCTTGACAGAACCGACTACGACTCTTGGGCTCAACGAATCGATTGTCTTGTCTTGGAAAGGAAAATGGGGTTAACATTCTCAAATCCATTGATGAAGGACCATATCGGGTTGAGACTACTAGAGACATAATTGATCTGTTGAAGATGGAACATTGATTTTCGGAATGGACGGACCAAAGATGTATGATGAGCTCGATGATAAGGAGAAGAAGAGATTCGATGCGAGATATCGTGGCTTCTAACATTATCTTGCAAGGTCTTCCAAAGACATCTACAAGCTTATCAATCACAACATCAAGCAAAGGTCAGTATGGGATAATGTCAAGATGCTTCTCGGGTTACGAATTGACTTTTGAAGATAGAGAATCACAACTATATAATGGATTTGAGCATTTCAAGATGAAACACGATGAGAGTGTCTATGAGTACTATGTGAGATTCCATAAGCTTGTGAATGACATGAGGAACATCAAAATGACTATGCCTAACATTCATTTGAACTCAAAATTTGTGAAAAACATGAATCCCGAATGGCACAAGTTTGTCACTCATGAAGCTCACTAAAGGATTGAAGAATACAAACTATGAGCAAGCTGTATGCCTTCCTTCTCCGAATAAGAGACATGCTATGTTTGAAAAAGGATTACGGAGCAGTTCAAAACCAATCGGGGAGAAACAAGTTCATCTAATGATTCAAGCGCCTTTTACTCAAACATTAGAATTACCACCAAAGCATCTCAAGTTATACCCATGGGTAATGGTAATCACAAACTCATTCCGATCCTATGTTCAAACAAGATGATGCTAATGCACACGTGGGAAGCTTCATTAATCAATGGCTCTCTGATTAGTCAAAACATGAACTCTCTTCCACACACCAACAACAATCTCGAGCGCATCCAATCCACACAATCAAGCCACCATCGGAGATGGGAAGGTTATGGTGCGGCCGGTTCAAGAAAGCGATCGAACAAGGAAGAGGTGGAGCTGGTAGAGGTTATCTTGCAAATCGAGAATAGGGAAGGAATGGAAACCGGGTCAAGCAAAACCAATCAAATGTTACAAGCTGTGGAGGTGAGGACACATTGCAAGGAAGCGCACATCGCTAAAATGCCCTCGAATCGAGTACTTCAAGGATAAGATGTTGCTTGTGCAAGCTCGGGATAATGGTGCGACTTTGGATGAAGAGGAGTTGTTGTTTTGGTGAAGGAAATGCTAAGACATATGATGCGAGATGTGGATGAGCAACCAATTCGAGAGATAGGCCATAATCATCGAATGCCTTCCAAGTAGGCGATTGTGATGCATACGACTCGGCGTTGATGAAAAACCTCTCGCACAAACCATTTTCATGGCTAGCATTTCTCCAATGGTCTCTCTAAAGTCTCTTCATCACCACAAGCTGGTCCATCCAAAGACAAAATCATTTACGAGGTATTAAAATTATACGATGAAGTTGATGAGCAAAAGATACATAACGGTACAATCAAGCTGTAATTATTGAGTCGGATATTGAAAATATGGGTAATATCAATGTTGTCCCATATGATCAATATGTGAAACAAAGTGAAAGTGAGATTGTACCAAGTGATGCATCTTTGTAGTCAACAATGATTATGTTTTTGATGAATTCACTGCATGTGCCCTCGATGATTACGTCATCTACGAATCGAATGCCTATAAAGGCGTGTTGCTATTTATGAACAACGTGCTAAATTTGAGTTGACCACCCGTGAGCGGAAATGGATGACCAAATGCATACAACTATTAGAAAAAGTAGGTTTCGAGAAGAAGTATTAAAACAAGAGTTAAACTCCTTACAAGAAAAGCTTTCTAAAGCGCTAAGCTAAAACAAGAACTTCAAGAAAATGTTAAAATGCTTAAGCAAGAATTCGATGCTAAGGAATCAAAACTTTTGAATGATTTTTCTAATCTAAAACCTTGAAAAACAAGCTTGAAAATAAGTTGTGCGTGCAAGAAAATACCATTCAAACTGCTTCACTTAATCACTAAGCATAGAGTCTTAGCGATAAGCATAGCATTCCCTTGTTGAGGAACCAAATCCAGAGGTCATTAAAAAGGCTAGAAATGCTCATAAGGTTCTTTATGATGGAAATGAAATCCTTAAGCCTAGACAGAAACCTAGTTGCGTTGAGTGCACTAAGGAAGATAAGAAATCAGATGAATAGGGAAAAGATGAACAAGAAACTAGATGATCCTAAATGTAAAGAGAAGAAAATAAATATCACACCCCATGATTACAAGAAGGAGAATTGGATTTCCTTGAACATGTTTAAGCCTCGGACATTGTTAACACCGAACAAGTGTTACGGAAAAAGGATTTAGATAAGCAAAAGCGGAGAATCTTTTGTAACGAACCCTCCCTTTAGGAAAATGCCTTCACGATGTGTATCCTCCCAATACACCAATGCATTTAGTACCTAGGACTATTGCCACTAAAAGCAAGACCTTAATCGGTCAATAAGTTATCTTTCAACTATTTGTTGATTTTGAGAAAACTTGTAAGAAAAGGATCACACCCATTGGTATAAGCGAAGGGAAAGGGGTTTGAGCAAATGAAATAATGTTATTTAACGAAGTCATGCCTTTCTTTAAACAACTAAAGATCAATTTAAAAGTCTTAAAAGGAATGAATTTAGACATTAAAGAAATGGAAAAGGAATTTGATGCAATGACCGTTGAGGTTAGTGACTATGAGCGAGAATTAAAATATAATGAGGCCGAGAGGAAGAACTTCCATACACTTTGAATGAGAATCGATTTACGAATGTGTTGCTCAAGATGTGTTTTCAACGCTACAAATTGTTCCATTAATGCTTCTCAATTTCATGAATTATCTGTTGCCCTGAAAGTCTCCCATGATCGTGTCATTGAGCTTGAAAAGACTAACTCTAAAATAAATGAGAAAATTGAACTGGATGATCACAATAATTTGGTTAAACATTTTTCTAAGAGGTTGAGCATTTTAATTTACAACTAAAATATCAACATCTTAAAGAAAATATCAAACCTTCAAATATCAAGACATCCTCGGATGCTCGAGTTTGATGCGAGTTTTCAAATAAACAAACGTGATGAGCAGATTCAAGCTCATTGTAACACGATCGAGAAAGTTGAAAGCCCAAATCTCTCAATTAAAGGGTCAAAAGAATAATGTGGCTGGCTCCCAAATGCCTCTTCCTTTAGATTCTCAGAATTCTCAAACGTTTCATCTTCAAAACTTAGTAAATGCATTACAAAAGGAAAACAAAAGTTTTCTAGGAGAAAATGAAACGGTTAAACGTCATTTCAATGAGTTATTTGAATCAATAAAGGTCACTCGTAACAAAAATAACGAACAAATAGCTTCATTGCCAAAGGAAATTGAGAATCTGAAGAGCCAGGTAAAAGGGAAAATGCAAATGACCAATGGGAGAATGGTGTATCAAAGGTTCACTCTTGTAATAAATATGCTTTATGCATGAAATATGTTCCCCTCATCTTAGGAATAACAAACTTGCAATTCAAACATATTTCTCATACCTTAAGGATTGTCTAGAATGTCTCAGTGAGATTGTTGAAGCGGATAAGTTAGAGAAACCACTTGATAATGCAATTGGGCATGCATGCTTATATGCCGAACGATCTCAAGAACTTCTAGAATGCTTAATCACAATATTCCTAAGTCCTTAGGTGAGAGAGTTAATCCTTTGATTCCTTGTTCTATGCCTAGTGCCAAGCATGAAATCCATTCAATGCCCAATGTTATGAATGTGAACCTTAGTGTGCCTTCAAGTAGTTGATTCGGATCATTAGTGCTAAGAAAGCGAACTCTAGTGTGCCTTCTAGGGTACAAATCCACCACTTCTAGTGTTAAGAAAGTGAACCTTAGTGTGCTGCATGTAGTTCGGATCGGCACATCTAAGCGGGAGATGCAAAGAGTAGCAAAACCAACTAATGTTCCCATTCCTACAGGAGTAATCAATGACATTAAAGCGGCGGGTCAAAGTCTCAAGACAATACAAGGAATGATAGGACCTCGCAAGCTAAGAATGTGAATTGGAAGAGTAGAAGACCAACCTAGGAACTTTAAGTTTGAGCGAATAAAATGAATCGTGTTGATTCTAGTATTAGCCATAGGCGTCTTGTAATTAATTGAATTACGATACCATTTGCAAACCTTGTAATGAGGTGCAGCTTGAATTACATTAGTAATCATGAATGTGGTGTGAATGTTTTGTCTAAAGTCAAATCTCCGATTAAAATTGTTAATGCAAAATATCATGCTAAGAAGGCAAAAAGGAAAAGCGAAAGAAAGTTAAAAAATAGTGGAAGCCCACAGGGAGAACATTTAGTAACATAGGTTATCAATGGATACATGTTGGCCATAAGGATAATCGAGCAATGCCCAATAGAAAATGGATGCCTATTGGTAGAACCATTCCTAAATAAGTGAACATACTTTGAATAGGGCAAAAGCGGACACTAGTACTTCATCTATTCATAATGATTCCATTGCCTCAATTTACGATATGAAGGTTTACATTTACGATGTGGGTGTTCCAATCATCACATTACTAACCAAATGGAACCCATTCTTGCATGGGGATCCCAATTATCGATTATCCATTCTTGTCATGTTCAGCTGCGGATCGTTCAAATCGATTACGTGGTACACGGACTCAGTTGTTCCAAGCATATATTTGGCGACGGTCGCGACTCATGAACTTCGTGAGTAAATTCATCGGGATTGTTTGATTCGAGAGCGACCATTTTGGAGCTATTATGGGTTATGGAGATTATGTGGTTGGTAAAGTGTAATTTCGAGGTATATTATATGGAAGGTCTTGGTTATAATTTGTTCTCTGTTGGTCAATTACGTGATTACATTCTTGAAGTGGCCTTTAGAAAACATACTTGCTTCGTTAGAGAACTTGATGGTGTGGAATTATTAAGAGGTACTCGAGGTTGAAACTTATACACCATCTCTATCGATGACATGATGAAGTCTTCTCAATCACTTTCTTTGTTAAAGGCTTCTAAAAAAGTCTTGGTTATGGCATCGTCGTCTCAATCACTTGAACTTTGGCACCATAAACAACCTTTCGAGAAAGGATCTTGTCGAGGCTTACCCAGTTAAAATATGAAAAAGATCATCTTTGTTCGACTTGCCAGCCGGGAAAAAGCACGAAATATGCCCACAAACCAAGACCCACAAACTACGTAATGGAAGTTCTTCATACCCTTCATATGGATCATGCGCGGCCCAATGAGAGTGCAAACTATTAATGGGAAGAGATATGTGTTGGTAGTGGTTGATGACTACTCGATTCACTTGGGTTAAGTTTTGAGGACAAAGGATGAAACTACAGATGTCATCATTAAACTCATTAAACAACTCGGATCCGACTCAACGAAGCGGTCCGTATCGTCCGAACTTACAATGGGCGGGTTTGTTAATAAAGTACTCAATGAATTTTATGAAAATGTTGGAATCGGTCCTCAAAGAAGTGTTCCTCGAACTCCTCAGCGAGCGGTGTAGTCGAAGAGCGAAATCGAACTCTTGTAGAAGCTGCAAGGACTATGCTGATTTACTCAAAGGTTCCAATGTTTCTATGGGCTGAAGCTATTGCCACTGCTTGTTACACTCAAAATTGATCTCTAATTCACACTTCTCATGGAAAGACTCCTTATGAACTTGTCCACAATAGAAAACCTGATCTATCATACCTTCGTGTGTTTGGTTCTTTATGTTATCCAACTAATGATGGTCAAGATTTGGGAAAACTAAGAGCTAAAGCGGACATTGGAGTATTTGTAGGATATGCACCAAATAGAAAAGGTTACCGAATCTACAACAAGAGAACCCGAAACATCATGGAAACAATTCACGTTACGTTTGATGGTGACCGGTCAAATGGCTCTGGACAATCGAAGGCAGGACCCGCGCTTCAAAACAGTCCATTGGTTCATCCTTGTACCAAATTCTTCTCCAATGACTCCATATGTACCTCCATCCGAAGATGATTTAAAGAAATTGTTTGATCCTATGTTTAATGAACTTTATGAGCCAAGTCTTGATGAGCTGTCGATTCCTACAACGAGGCTGCTCATATCACATGAATTAAGTCAATCCTTGATCTCAATATCATTAAGTCAAGAAGCGCTGCTGCGATCACTCGATCTCATTAACAAATCATCAATCTTGAATGTACATCATGGAGCTGTTTACGGCATCAATGATGAAGTTAATCCCTTTGCTACTCCGAAGATGCTCCATTTGAAAACATATTTGCTCACGAATCATCATCGAACCATCTTCTTGGGAGACATCGACTCGCTACTTTAGTCCCTCAACAAGCGCCACATGAAAACCTCGGAAAATGGACTCACGATCATCCATTAGACAACATAATTGAAATCCTCTCGTCCGGTATCCACATGGAAACAACTTGCAACCGATGCCTTATGGTGCTTCTTCACTCGGTACTCTCTAAGATCAAACCAAAAGATGTTAAAACCGCCATGAATGAAGACATTGGTTCAATGCCATGCAAGAAGAAATTTATGAGTTTGATCGACTTGATGTATGAGAATTAGTACACTCCAGTTGTGCTATGATCATTGCTCTAAAATGGATCTTCAAAGTGAAACTTGATGAGCATGGTGATGTGTTAAAGAACAAGGCTCGATTGGTTGCTAAAGGATACCGTCAAGAGAAGGGTATTGAATTTGAAGAATAGTTTGCTCCTATTGCTCGTATCGAGGCAATCAAAATATTTTTGGCTAATGCTACTAGTAAGAACATGGTAGTCTATCAGATGGATGTAAAGACAGCATTTCTGAACGGAGATCTTAAAGAAGTTATCTACGTCAGCCAACCCGAAGGCTTTGTGAATCTAGAGCATCCTACTCACGTTTATCATTTGAAGAAGTATTTGTACGGTTTAAAGCAAGCTCCAAGGGCATGGTATGATACGCTATCAAAGTTTCTTCTATCTACCGGTTTCAGCAAAGGAGTAGTTGATCCTACATTGTTCACCAGAAGTCGAGCAAACATTTAATTCACGTCCAAATTTATGTTGATGATATCATCTTTGCCTCGTGACCCCAATGAGTGCGCCGTTTTCAAATGAAATGGGTTCTAAATTTCAAATGTCAATGATGGGACAAATGTCATTTTCTTGGGTTTACAAATTTCACAAAGTCCGTAGTCATTTCATAAATCAATCTAAATATGCAAATGAGATTTTAAAGAAATTTGGATTCGATTATAGTGACCTGTTGACACTCCCATGATTGAGCGTACCAAACTAGATGAGGACCATTCGGGGATCATGATAGACCAAATGAAGTATCGTAGTATAATTGGATCCTCGATGTACCTCATGACTAGTAGACCAGACATCTTGTTCATTGTTTGCATATGTGCTAGATACCGAGCTAAGCCTACTAAAAGCACCTTGAAGCGGTTAAGCGGGTCTTTCGGTATCTCCAAGAAACCATCAATATGGGACTTTGGTACCGAAGGACATCGGTATGTCACTAACGACCTATCGAGATCTTGATCATGCGGGATGTCAAGATACTCGTCAAGTACATCCGGAGGTGCTCAGTTTTGGGTGATAAGCTTGTGGTGGTCTTCAAAGAAGCAAATGGGTACTTCTATTTCCTCTGAGGCGGAATACATAGCCATGTCATCTTGTTGTGCTCAAATCTTATGGATGAGATCCCATTATCGACTATGGCTTTGAATTCAATAAAATCCTCTCATACTATGATAATAAAAGTGCTATTGCTCTCTCATATAACAACGTACAACACTCAAGAGCAAAGCACATCGACATCCGACATTATTTCATCGTGGAGCAAGTTGAAAGCGGTGCGGTGGAACTTTACTTTGTGAGGATGAATACCGGTTAGCGAGACATCTTCACCAAAGCTCTTCCTAGAGAACGTTTTGAGTTTATTCATCCACGATTGGGTCTTAAGAGCCTACAACCGAAAAACTCAAACGTCTTCAAGAGGAAGAAGAGGAGTAAAGGTTTCCTTCATCTATCCCTTGTAAATATTTTTTTGAAAAACAAAATACAAAATTATAAAACCTTAAAAATCAAATAGAAAAGGGCAAATGACAAAAAAATGCATCGAACTTGACACTTTATGTTATTGTGTGTAGCCAACTATTTTTTCTTATTGTATGTACTTGAAATTTCAAATTTCGATCATTATGTGCATTTGTGACTATTACGCCATAATGACCATTTTACCCTTCAAACTTTGATAAAATTAAGGGTAAAATGGTCACAAAATACACACAATAATTGAATTTTGAAAGTTCAGGTACACACAATAAGAAAAAAAATAGTTGACTACACACAATCATAAAAAGTGTCAAGTTCGATGTATTTTTTTGTCATTTGCCCAATAGAAAAATATAAAACTTTCAAAATCCATAAAAATTTGAAAAATTCGAAAAATCTTTAAAAAAT
Organism: Chrysanthemum lavandulifolium; assembly: GCA_022545495.1. Classification (NCBI taxonomy): domain Eukaryota; kingdom Viridiplantae; phylum Streptophyta; class Magnoliopsida; order Asterales; family Asteraceae; genus Chrysanthemum; species Chrysanthemum lavandulifolium. The sequence goes on along the minus strand of CM040244.1, from coordinate 268,374,631 downwards.
ATTGTCATTTTGTCATGTTTCTCTCGATTTGATAATATCTACGGTCTTGATGTTGTCATTCAAAGAATGACACGGGACTTTAGATGTTGTTCGAATTTTTATAAAAAAAATAAAAAAAATAAAAATCAAAAAATATTTTTGGGAGAAAGAGAAACTATGGTTTATTGTCATTTCAGATAGTAACCCGCTTTTCAAAGATAGAACATAGACATGCTTTATCTTGGTTTTCAAATTTCTTGCTCTGATTCTTTAAAACTAATCCTTACTATCTAATGAAAACTAGTTGTTTTGAAAAATAACTCGGACTCTATTTTTGATAATCATCTAGACTTAAAAGTTTGTCAAAATATCTATCTCTCAATCAACAACTTATGTTATTGATTGAGGGGGAGAATGATTTCAATTAAATCACAAAGTTATTTGTCATACAATTATTTTCAAAAGATAATCATGCATGTTTATTCAATGAAGTTTAAAGTCTCAAAATCCGATCCTTATCAGTTAAAACGTTTTCATAATCAAGTCACAATTCTCCTTAAAAGCTTTCAAATTCAATTTAAATCTATAGAGATCACAAATCTTAAATGATTTGATAATTGTGATCGGGGGAGAATTTGTGATTTAAATTGGATTTAAACTGATAATTCGGTAAATGGTTTTATAAGTATGTACAAGCTCTCCTTCCCACATGTGCCAAATGATTTCAAATTTTCCATGCACATGTTGAGGGGGAGCATCTTTCTTAAACCACAAATATTTGAAACGTGATCAATTTATCTCAATGTGCAGTCTTTTCCTAATATGTGCAAAACATTTTCAAATATCTATGCACATATTGAGAGGAGCAAGCTTATGAAAACCTCATCCTTCCCAAAATGCTTTATCTACTTGATTTGATTAGGGAAGTGATGTTGATATTTTTTAGAAAATGGTAATCAAAGAAGTTAATTCTTTCTCTTGCCTCCGTGTGCAAAATGATTTCAAACACTTGATGCACATGTTGAGGGGGAGCTCTTGTTCTAAAAATATCAAAAACAATTTAGGTACAAAATGCTTTGATAATATATCATAAGTATCTGGATTGATTTTCAAATGGTTTTCAATTGGTTCAAATGGCAGATGAACAATACCAAATAGACCGACCAACTTTACTTTATGTATGGTGATATAACGATGATAAGATTAGGTATTTGTTCCCATGATCCGCCAGAACTGGAGGGATATACCAGGGACAATCCACTAGATAGTGTAGAAGTCCTTATGTATATTGATAAAAAGGAGAAAAAATAAGATATGGGAAGAGTGCGGACTGAGACTGAACTAGTAACTGGAATAAACCCAACAAGGTTCTAGTTATAAAGTCTCGGTAAGCACTGAAGGGGTTGAAGAATGAAAAAGAATTGAATGAGAAAAGGGTGAAAACAAATAGCCCTCCAATTATTTAACCTTAGGGCAGATACCGGGTTCAAATTCATATGCTACTGGTGGTTACCAAGGTAACATCGGTATTGAAGACAAGACGTCAAAGACCCAGTGACGCACGGCACTTCAACTTCCCAAACCACTCAAGTTCCTCTTAAAAGGACTTGTTTCATTCTCACGGGGAACCGACATTATCTATCGACTTTATCTTAGAGATTGTTGATATTGAAGAAGAGACCCTCTCCTAGTCTCAATATAGGATCCAAATATGCAAAAATTGAGTCTAGAGCCACGAGATCATCAATAAATCTCATTAGGACACTTTCAATGAAGACTCTGTTTCACACAATGTGGAAAGAGAGATTATATATTGAGTCCTCGCATTATCCTTGTGGTATTGCGGAACATCCGAGTGATATGCAAATATATTCACAATGAAGATGGAAAGCCTCGGAGCCAACATCAAACAAGCTCTGGTAGGTGGCATGTGAGATCTATTCTATAGATCAACCATGTAACAACCGAATAGAAACAATGGGGCGATTCAATCTTTTGAATCAATCTCGTTCGAGTTATGGATTGACGGATACCTTTGAAAACCGGTCGTTGTGCTTAAAACTCTTTTCTTTAGCACTTGACCGTGTTCAATATTTCAAATCAAAGGTGTATATGATTGATAATTGATTTTCATTAAAACCTTCATTGTATTGCAAAACAATTTCTATTGAGCGATACACGATTGTTTTCAAATCTCTTTTCATTAATCGGTGAATCTCATTTCATTGGTTCACTCACTTCGTGTTGTCTTCTTTGAGACGTTCGGTTTGAGAACGGTAGAGCGTTGCGAAACCACACAAGGAAATTCTTCGAATTTTACCGATCACAGCAGCGTGCTTGTAATGATCAACGGGAACCGTGGGCGTGTACCTCAATTACGCAAAAGTGATCAAAGACACTCTTGTGCGCTTTATTGCTAATCGCTTTATGCAGAACACCCGATGTTTGTAGCGGATCGAATGAAGCCGTCGATCCATAGCCGCATGCTCACACTATACATTCACTTCCAAAGAAATCATGATTAGTGCATCAATGACTCTGATATTCTTACTTCATGCTTCTGCTACACAGCTGCCAATATCATGAATCAATAAAAGCTTCCGCTACTCTGATGAGAATTTATCATGATCCAGATGTGAGCATGTCGGTCTGTATGTCACAACATCACATAATACCAACACCACAATGGATGAGTCAGAGATTGATGTTTGCTGATGATCTCAAAAGCTGGCTCAAAATTATTATCACATGGATCGTAAAAGACCTCCACTTGGATTAACCAAACATACAATGAGAAGAATCGATGACTACGAGCTTGAACAAAGTACTACATCAAAATGCAAGAAGAATTTTTAATGTAATATCTTTTGTATTCAATGTAATTTTTGTATATGTTTGAGGTGACCTCCATGGGGAGATTGTTAGGATTTAGTAAATCCAAGTATTAAAGAGTCGGTCACCTCAAATATATGTAATCGTTAGAAGCTCGTAGTCGTAGATTAATATAAGTTAAGTAGTATTTAGTTTAAGTAACACCGTGGAGGACAGACGGTATTTACCCACTGTATGCCTGATCCACAGCCCGATAAGTGGCGATTTATGTAAAGACTATAAATACTCTCTACCTTCCAAGGTAAAGAGTTGGAGCTCATAATAAGATTTTTCTTTCTCTCACTAAAGTTCCCTAAACCTCTAACTTTCTCTCTCTAGAACTCATTATACGCCTATTTGATCTTATGGTTTAGTGTGTTTGTGAAATCCAATATGTTACAGTGATCCTTTTAAGTATTTTAATGGTAAGTTAATAGGATCTCCTAATGTTTTTATTGTCTATTCTATTTTATTAACAATGACATTTAACTTACTCCTTTTTGATATTTTAGTGAGGTTTTCCTTTTAAGGTAAGTTTTAATGAAATGGTTTTTATGTTGCATGAGTTTCTGTCATCAGTTCCTCCAGTTCTGCCGGATCCCTAACATCAGGGATCCGGGGGATCTGCAGTTTTGACAGAAGTTGGTTTTGACGTAGGATCTATTTTTCCAACTCATATGCTACAAAGTAATATGTGTTTTACCCAATGTTAATTCTTCAACATGTATTAATAGTTTCAAATATGTTGTGGTTTTGAATGTGCGAGAAAAAGAATAAAAAAAACGTTATGCGAGATAGAAACGAGAGAAACTACGACATTATTTATATTTCATTTCAATGCTTAAAGCAATACAAAGGATCGGATATATGATACAAATGTAGATCAATAAAACGAAGAACATGTCTCCATGAGAGAATTTGATAATGGGATACACAAAGCGATGAGCGAAATAATGATGATCATGAGGGCGATGTAAGCCATGATTATGGAGATCTTTCTTGGTTTGGATTTCTTAAAGTGAGATGATGAAGAAGATGAAGTTTGAATGTGAGGTTTTTGAAAGTGGGAGATTTGAAAAATGGTATTTGTTGGTGAGAGTTGACGATCGAAAGTTTTTAATGGGGAAGGAGGAATTTTTGAGATTTGTGTTTTGTTTTATTTTTATTTAGAAAGATTTGATTTTTAGAAATTTGGTTTAGACAACACATATTGATATACCTAGTTTTAGACGGACGATAACACGTAAGCACAAAGTTTTTCTAATGAAGCCACGTATATCATATAAATATGCTTGGATAAGAAATATATATAAACACATAATTTACCATTTAGTGACATGCAAGCATACACATGATTTACTAACATTATTTAGAGATAAGTCTTTATGAAATTCATACCTATATTTCAATTTGAGTGTCCTTATTTGACGAGTTTTATCAATGGACAACTCCAGTTTCTTCGAGATCTACTTGGTAATTTGTTTCGACAACTTTTTGGGGAAAGTTATCCTATTACCAAAGAATCTTGATAGTTTACTTATTATTAGATTAGCTAAACAAAATGATAAGAGAAGTTAGTGCATTTGTAAGACACAGTGGCATATAAGAAAAGAAAATAATTAATACTATCATCTAACTAATATCCAACAAAAATTATTCTTAAAACACAGTTTTTGTTTTAGAAGATTTCCTTCTTTGTAGTTTTCAAACATACACGGATTGTATAGAGTTTTTAAAGTACAATATACTCTAAGAAACTTGGTAACGAAGCTCTAATGCCAATTGTGGAAAATACTAGAAGGGGGGTTGAATAGTTTCACCGATTAAAACTTTGTTTTAAAGTATTTAGATCGACTTATGTCAATCTATTTAGTATGTGTGTTGGATATTGATAGATGAGCATATAAGTAAGTAATGCAAAAGATAAAGAGTAAAGGAACACAAAACCACGACACGGGTATTTGTAGTGGTTCGGCTACAAGGAAACCTTCCTTGCCCTACTCTACTCCCCGAGTACCCCACTCGAGAGTTTGTAAGCACTACACAACACAAGCTCCTTAATGTGGCGGAGAAGCCTTCACAACGTTGCCTACTCTTTATCCGGTACAAGGTTAGACACCGAGTACTTCCACGAGGTAGAACCAAGCCTATCACAACGTCGCCTACACTTTATCTAGTACAAGGCTAGATACCGAGTTCCATTACAAAGGAGAAACTACTACCCAACACTACACCACAACACACCTACCCAAAGGAGACACACTCCTTGTTACAACACTAGAAGGATATCAACATCCTTTAACTCAAACTACATAAATGGTATATCGATGCACCATATCGACTATACATCTTTGGCACCATTCACTAATTCCTTTAACACGACCCTTCGGCACCTTTCACTAATGCCTTCAACACAACACTTCTATGGAGGGAGGAAAGAACTATCAACAAGATGCATTTCAGTGGTCTTGATGATGACAAAGCTTAGAAACTCATGACTTGAGCTTGCGTGTCTTCAAGAGGTAGTGATCTCGCCTTTAATAGGAACCTAGAGAATCACACAAACATAAAACTACATAGAATGATCCTTTGGATCTTTGGTTAGTGAGGTTAGAATGCTAAGAGAAAGTATATCTAAGAGTGGTAGTGATCAAGACATGTCTACTGTCCCACGGTTCCTACGGATCCCTCACCAAAGGGATCCGGCTAGTGCAAAACATGGGATTCGGCTACTGGGTCAGTTTAGTCCGGATTTTGGGTTGCAAACCGGGTTATGGGTTACGGGTTATGGACCATGGGTTATGGGTATTGGATTATGGATACCCAACAAGATGCAATGTACCTAGTCATTGGTTTATGGATCTTGGGTCATGGATCATGGACTTTGGGTCATGGATCATGTATAATATCCGATATGACTTCATGTATGGTGTCATGCAATGGGTCATGGGTTATGGGTTATGCTCTATGGGTATGGGTTATGGACTTTGGTATTTACCCAACAACATTCATTGTACCTAGTCAATAGATCATGGGTCATGGGTTATGGACTTTGTTTTTTACCCTTACTTACCCATTTCAACATATACAAAGTACATATACATTTTTATAAATTGTAAACACTAGTTTTTATGCATTTCTATAAAATATTATTGTCTCCGTCTCAATATAATTGTCCATATTTCTATTTTAGGATGTCTCAAAAAGATTGTCCACTTTTTATTTTTAGTAAAGACTAGATAATATATTAGGGGAATATTCTTTTTTAGTGGTTGAGATTTATAGTTGCCCCAATTTTATTAAACTTGATGGTTTCTCTCTCAAGACAGTAATTTTGAGACGGGGGGAGTACTTGCTAGTGTTTTATAAAAATGTCTTTGAGTTTATATAACTTATTTACTAAACATGTTTTAATATAGTTTTTAATATGTTTAGTAAAAGTGTGTTAGTAAACTATTGGCTCAAACCTTTTACGTATTTTATTTGTTTCGTTAAAATGATTTTACATTTGTTATCGACAAAACATTAGAAGACCGTAAAATATAAATGAACGCTTTTATGGTTTATTTGTATTAACAGACTTGATTCATGATATAATATACTTGTGTTGATTTGTGCCACGTCGGTGTCACCTTGACTTTCTAGTCTCGGTTTGACCCCGACAATGTCATAACATGGATATTTAGTTTACATTGGACATTATGACTTACTAATGAGCCGAGAGTTAATTACTCGGACTCATGACTTGAAACGTATAATAACTCAAACTAATAACTCATTGGAAACTCATATTTATTTATATAACGAGAAATACAAATAAATAAATGACGACTAATAAGTAAAAATATTAAGTAACATGATTTACTTGTTATTTAATATTTAACAAAGATAATAACTTAAAAATGGAAAGTTTTACTACAAAAGAGTTATTAAATATTTTGAGGGCACGTATATCTAAATATATCATTTATGAGGAGTAAATAATCATTTTGGAAATTATGTTGGGTTACGGATTAATTGACATTAATATATTTAACCCGCGTAGGAAACAGACTTATTGGGTTGACGAATCCGATAAGAGTCCGTTACGTACGTCGGAAGAACTTATTAATGGAAAACTTATCCTTACTACTCAATAGGTTGGTGAATTGGTTTTTGGAATAATGAGTAAGATGAATAAATGGTTATATTTATCGAGTTGACGAATTTGATAAGTTCTAACCATTTATCCGAAAAACTTATTAAACTACAAAACTTATCACATAGAGATCGAGTTGTTTTGTCATGTTTATGCTTTGGTCTTTTAGTAGAGTGTGTTCAATAGAGTTTCATTGAGTCGACACCATACACGATGATACCAAACGCTCATAACTAATTTGAGAAAGTGATATTTTTGGAAATAGAAATGGAATATATTCGGGGATAGAAAATATTAATTTGGAAATGTATTTTAAGACGAATCTATATTACTAGGTTGTGACGAGTCCGTAATTTCCGAGACGTGTTAGCTGCTTTCCTGATTACTTTTGTTGGTTAATTGTGCTTTGCTTGATCAAGGTGAGTTTCATAGGCCCACTTTTACTCATAACTATGATTTATTTAAACTTGGGGTGAGAAAACATGCAAACTATTTTCTTGAACCTGCCACTACTTTTTGATTTGCTATTATGTGTTGACTAGCTAAGGTTAGATATGCGGTAGATGTTGACTTAGACTAAGATAGCAATCCTTTCCTATATCGTTGGTGTCTAGCTAAGAATAGACATCTACTCCCGACCTAGACCAGGATAGCAACATAATACACCTTGCTATATCGTCGGGCCATGGTTAAAAATATTGTCATTTACATTCGGTGTAGTAGGTAATCATTTGAATGAGTTCCATCCTAAGTGTATTTTGGGTAATGGGAAAATTCTATTGATGAACAACAACCAACTTGTTATCTATGGCACATCTAACGATTCATATAGAACATCAAACAATTTGACAAGTCTTGATGATTTCGTGGAAGAAAGTATGCGTGAATATTTCTACGAAGTACTCCCAATCTCATACATGTAAAGTTTGGTTTCACCATCAGATGTTTGTTTAATTTAAGATTCCTACATTTCAGTTTTTGACTCTTCCATGCCATATTTCACAGGCACTTTTGTCACTTTTGGTATAAGCTCCCTATTTGAATGTTTATTGGTCTTATTTGACATTGATAAAGTTGTATACTTGTATGTTGTTTTTACCTCTTACAAACTTCTTTCAAATTGACAATCCGATAGTATTTGTGTGTATTTCCCTTTAACAAATCATAATGTACGTATTAGCCTAACGGACATCAATGTTCCTAATCGTCGGTGCCTGGCTAGAGTCGCCTAGGGCCCTACTGAGATCTCATTCTCTCTTCGATATTGGAATGATTATTAGTGTAATGTTTTTAGAGTGTATGGCATATATCTACCCTAGTCCCACATAGCAAATAACTCTATCAGGTCCACTGCTAAATCTTATGATTAAACCTATGAACTCACCAGCGTTAGCTGACTCTTTTAGCATGTTTTATCAGGTAACTAAGATAATGTTTTGGATTGCTTGTTCTTGGAGGCTTGGAAAAATGGCATGGTTGAAGAATTAACTAAAACTCTGATAATACTTATGGGACCTATCTTATGCTTTCTTTTGGGCCTTACTTTTAGTACTTTTGAATAAATGTAAACCTAATGATTTAATGTTGAATTGGTTTTATGTAACAGATTATGCTATCTTGTTTTCCTATGCTTGTGTTGTGTACCAATCCTGTAGCACCCCAAAAGCTTGATTAGTCTTCCGCTGTACTAAATTTGGGGGGTGTTACAGCTCAATCTTAGGTGATATTGAGATATCAACTAAATTGTATTTTATTGATATTTCAACCATGTAGTATCTAGCTACTGAGATAATAAGTAAATGTTAAAATTCAATATGTTTCGACCAACGCTTCTTTAATCGATAAATACTTGTTTGTTATCCCACAAACAACTTTTTGATTTCCATCATTGACCATAGTTGGTAATACTTGTTTGTTATCCAACAAATGAACATTCACATATCAGCATTGGAATAAGCATACATTTATACATTCGATCGGTACAAAATTTACATGCTCATGAAGGTCATATAAACGCTTATTATACACATAATAGGTGTTGGGATTTTATAAACATGTTAACCATTTAACACTACGAGTACGCATCCGAATATGGATTTAGTTTAAGTAATCAAGTTAACACGTAAATAAACAAAGAATATAAAAGGGAACAAGAAAACCAACCCTCGTAGTCACCCGCAAGTTATCAACAAGAAACTAAATAATCAACGTGATTACCTCTACGAGTGCTCACACAAACACGTAACCCGAATACGCCCGATATGCTAGTCGTGTCACGTTTACCAAACAACCTGTTGAACCTTAGACCTTGATAGATCTTTGAGCACTCGTGAATCGTTAGTAATGCTTATGTAATCACAAACACACTAATAGAAAGTCTCTAATACTTGTATTCTAAAGCAGAAATCAAACACAAGTATCAACACAGATAACTAAGAATACTTTGATCCTCTATGGATCTTTTAATAACGCTAAAACTTGTTTATCAACCCATACATAATTCATACTAATGTGTTCCTTTTATAGACAAGGAACCCTAAACCGTTTCCCAAGAAACGTATAAACATAAAACTAAATAAGATATACATTATCACTTCCTAATAAAGCTCATGCATATCCTAACTAACTATAAAATATGCGAATATCTATCTCATGAAAACCAACTACACGGTTTTATAACTTCAGTAATTACTTTTCCGCAGATTCTACAACACTTGAAAGAATCATCGCAGAACCAACAAATTCTTACTTAGTAGAATTCCCAACAATTCTCCCCTAAACTTGAATTTGACTAGGTTAAGTTCCAGTTTCTTGATAGATCTTTAACACTTTAGTACAAGAGGATTGTATTCGAACATCAGCAGCAAAGAACCAAAACAAGCACATCTCTATGATGACAAAACTTTGAAACGCCAGATCTTTGCAAAGAACAAATGACAAAATGTACATCAAAACATATTAGTTTCATACTATTCTCATCACATCCGGTGTGTTAACTCACGTGAGAGGTGAATCATTGAAAATAATGGATTTGATGTCTCTTTACCAATAGCCATTACTCTGGAGTAGCCAAATGTTTAAGTTCGAAAACTATGGTACATCGATAACCATCGATTTTTAGCAAATCGTGACTATAAACGAATTTGAGATCTCTTTACCTGTAGCCGTTTGCTCGGGACTAGTCAATTGTGGGAGAAAGAATCACCTTTGGTGAATTGAGAACCCAATATGGTATTCCACCGCCTTTACCACAAGCCATATACTTATGGGCTAGCCAATTCTTGGATTCCAAAAAGGAATAAACCATGGTGAATTGATGACCATACAACCCTCAGCAATTAAGCATAGGTGAGTTGCATACCCTATGATTTTGAGCAAACCATTACAGCTATCAACAAATTTGATGTGTCTTTACCAAAGTTGTACCCTTTGGACTAGCCAACCCTTTGATGTACACAAGGCACAACTGGTGAGTTGATTACCATCAACAGAGTAATGTACAAAAAACCTGCAAGAAAAGTTAGACAGACAAATAATATACATAAATTTTTTTTCTTTTTTTTTCTTTTTTTTTAAACTAATAATGAAGCAAAGAAATAAATAAATAATACAAGATACCAGAATCAAGAAGATGCTTGGTGTTGCAGAAGCTGAGTCTTAATCAATCCAATCAATTGTTCAGCATGGAGCATATCATTCCCAACTGGATCTGGAGGAACTTCCAACTCCTTTCTAAGCATTCTTTGCATCAATTTCACAGACAAAGGATAAAGCTTATCAGAGAACATACACACAGCCATCCCACACTTTGTCTCCACCACATGCACACTTGGGATAGGATAAAATCTCCAAGTCTCAACCTTCCACTTATGTGAATCTTTCCAAATAGAATACCCTTTACCATTTGGAGATTGAGAGTCAAAAAGGACTTGAAGATCTCCCAATAAGTACAACCCATAACCTTGTGGAGTACGAGTATCATAATATTGTGTGACAAGACCATGGAGAGTAATCAAATCTTGCCTATCCACCATATGAAGTATGTCCTTCAAGAAGGTAAACTGCATAGAAGAGTGATCAAACCTAAGAATGGTGTTAAGCTGTTCATCAGTCAATGTCCATGAAGTCAACACACCATGAGACCCCTCAAGAAAAGCATCAGCAGATCCCTCTTTAATGAAAGTTGAATCAGCAGCCTTTAGATCCAAAGAACTATCCCTGTGAGACTTATGAACCCTAGAGGTATGTGTCCCAACTGATCTCACAGATCTCCTTAGAGCAATATGTCTCCTTTTAGACATCCTTTTCCCCCTCCTACCTGGTATATAAATCCCTATAGAGACAGAAGATGGTACCTTCTCAGAGACACCAAGGAAATCTTTAGTAGGAATGGAAGAAGTAGAAGAAATTGGAACAGCACCACGCAATGCATACAATTTCTCAAGCACCTCTCTGGCTCTTTTACCTTTAGCAGCTGCTTGTTCAGCTTTCCTAACCATATCTGCTCCTTCTTTATCAACAGATGCAACATGTTGAATAGGAGCAGTCATGCCTTTTGAATCCAGAGTTGAATTAGCCACACTAGGTAATGCTTCAGGAAAAACAACAAGAGATTCAGCAGAGTGACCTCTTTCAGCAGAATTTATAACGTCAGTAGATGCCTCAGCAGAAATAGCATGAGAGCTCATCTTTGGTGTAACATCATCAAAAGAATCCACAATCTCAACTTTATTGGTTCTTTTGGCCTTTGGAGCATCTGCACTACCAGCAATCCTTTTCAAGTGAGAAATTGGAGTAATGTGCTTCATAGTATTATTGTACAAACTGAGTAAGGCATCATCAGACAAAGCCTAGACTTGCTTCTTTGTCAAACCAGATTGATAGAAGTTAGAACTTTGATTATACACCACATTCCTCATGTATGTTTTCTTTTGAGCTGCAGTTGGTGGTCTCTCTCTCTTAGCTTGAGCCTTTTGAGCAGCAATGGCTTTTCTCTTTGCAGCTGCAGCTAGCTTCTTTTGTTTTCCATGAGCCATCATTTGAGCAGCAAAGTTCTCACTATCAAAATCAGCTCCTAAAATGCTCTGAGCAAGGGTAGGATTTGATGCAACTTGAAGAGTATAAGTATCCCATTGCTCATCAGTAAACTGAGTGGATTGTTCATCCAACTCTCTTTGTCTTTCAGGAGGCAAATTAGAATTAAACTGATCTGAAAGCTATTGTGCCAAAGCTTGACTCTTCATCATATCTGCATACTCTGCTAGCATTCTTGCTTGCTCTAGCCTTTCCTGTTCACTCACAAGATCTGAACCAAGCTCCTCATCAATCATGACTCCTTTCACTTTATTAGCTAGTTCATGAGCAGAATCAGCATGAGGAGTATCAACAATTAGAACTTCAGAAGAAACACCCATGGAAGCATCAGAAGTAATATGTTGAGCAGAAGAGACATCAGCATTAGGATCCAGGTTAAAACACCTTCCAGCAACAAAGACTTCATGATGTCTGCTGAAGGTGGAAGACTTGGTTATTCTTGCACAGATGAAGCTTGACCGGGTTCAGATGCAACATCCACCATATGATCATCAGCAGTTGCAACACTTGGCACCTTTAAAGATTCAGTGGAATCTTTGCTCAAATACTGTCTTCTCTTTCTTCAAGTAAATAGAATAGTTTCCTTTTTCTTTGAAGATTCAACAACAAATAGAGAAGAAGCATGAGTCTTTTGAGCCACATAAGCCAAGATTTCAAGTGAATCCAAATGAGTATCCTCTTGCTCTTCATCAGAAGAAACCACAAACCTCCTTTTGCTATTTTGTCCAAGTTGTTCCTCTAAATCATGAACCTTTCTTTTCAACCCCACAATCTCACCACCAAGTGAAGATTTAGTCTCAACAAGCTCCTTTTTGAGATCAGCAACCTCTTCCACATACACATTCGAGAGAGCATATCTGAGATGTAAGTGTAATAGGGTCCTCAGCTCTACCAGCAGATTGCTCAGTGGTAATGGGAGCTTCATTGGACCTTTCAGGAGAAATATGGACATGCTCAAGAATAGGAGAGATTTCAACAAATGGCTCTCTAACAGGACTAGGTGTGGGCATTCTATTAAATTCAGACTCAAACTCATCAGGAGTAACATGAGTAGGTGGTGGACTAGGACTAGGTGAGACAGGTAGAGGTGTAGGTGGAGGTTGGTCATGAGAAACATGTGATGCTTCAGCAGTTATGGAAGGGCCCTCATCAATGGAAACTGATGGATTACCATCAGCAGAAACATTAGTAGAGGGTGGAACACCAGCCACATTACCCTCATCAGCAGCCACATTGCCTTGTGGCAACATAGCTTCCAACAAAGGATGATGTGCCCCAACATAATGAGTCTTCATTGAAGCAAATAATTTAGCACTTAGAGCTCCAATAGGACAAAAGACTCTATCTTGGGTTGTTATGTCTAAAATCATTTGTAAAAACCTGGGATACATAAAAAACTTCTGCCTTTTCTTTTGAACATTTTCAACCATATTATCAAAAATATATTTAGAAAAATTATAAGTTAAACCCTGTGAAAGACATACAATACCACAACCCAATTGAGTAGAGAATTGGTCCCATCCGCCTGACTTATTACTTATGCATTGAAGTAATGTGTGTACCAAAAACCTCCACATGGGGCAATGCTTATTTTTGTGCCACATATCTGTGTTCGTACTCTGGTATCCAATAGCTCTTAGCCCAGCAAGTATCTTCACAGTATTAGAGTGATAAACCCCATCTTCATCATCTAAACGAAGTTGTCTCCTTATCAGACCCTCAGTCACCACATACTCTGTTTCATCAATCATAGCAACAATCTTTGTGTCACTTCGTTTCATAGAAGATGCCCAAAATTGTTCAACCAATGATTCATATATCAGGTTTGGAAAGTACGTTAGAGCATAATGAATCTTGGACCGTTTCAAGAAATCCACCATTGGTTCATAGAGTTCATGTCCCTTTGCTTTTCCCAGAAAAGCAACCTTATTATGATCCTTCTGTTGAAGCGACATGTGAGAAATTGTGAGAGTGGGTTATGATTCACGCAACTGGAAGTGTGTTTATGTAACGCCCGACCCGACAAGGGTAAAGGAATCACAAGTAATGGTGTCATATCAAAGCAAACATAAATATCCAAAAGAAGTCTTAACATAAATATTGAAATAATTCAAGTCAAAATGACTTCAATACATAGGTCCCAAATGAAAAATAAACTCCAAATGAAATATCCGAAATATAAAGTCTTAAATGGCATCATAAGATCAAAGCTAAATATCTCTAAGGTAAGTCCACTCAAGACTCATCCCAAAGCAAAACCCAGCCCAATGCTTAGATACCGCCATGAAGAAAAGAAATGCGGCCGAGCTTCAAAAGCCCAAAGGAATGATATACAAGCAAAACGAATACGAAACGAAAACGAATACGAAATAAAGTGAAAGAAAGATAGCAAAATCATAATCATTTCAAAGTATAAATCAAAATAATAGAATAAGTTTTATAGCTAACTACCTCGAGCCCGCATACATATGCCATATCATAATCATATTCATATTCATATTCATAATCACACAAGGCAACATTTGTAGGGAGACCTACCAGAGTTATGAAGGACGCATGCACGCAAAGATCAATCATCGATAACATACAACATATATAACATATAATATATAACATATAATGATCTAGGATGCACCCATACGCCCACAAACATATATTGATAATATAATATAACTTGAGCTCATAATGATAATGATAAGGGACGGGCGTAACTTCACTCATCGCCTAGAGTCATGTCAAGTGCATCATCGACACGGACATGGAACCCCATGACTAGTTATTATTTGGCTCGGTGTCAAACTATCTTAGGTCAAATTAGAATGTCAAAACCGATATAGATCATACTTTATCAAAGATTAAATCATGTTTTCAAAGTCAAAGTTTTCATATCATATAGTTCAAAATCAAATGTTTTATGATTCAAAATCAAGTTCGGATAAGCAACAACCAAATAACAAAATAGGGTTCATAGCAAAGGCTTAGGAAATCCTAATATAAAAGCTAACGAAAAGAAAACGTTATAAGGAACCTTTATCGAAAAGGTCGAATATCTGTACCTTATTCCAAAGCAAATGATCGAAAAGCAGAAACACGGAAAGCAAAGGATTACTCCTTCTTCACAGAACCAATACACATTAACGGTCGTACATGTTATTTATGATTCCATAATCGTTGAAATGATCTTTTAATATTTGGTGTTCATACTTAATGTATTTAATGATATTAATACTTTAGGGTTTTATAATTAAATGAGACTTAAGTGTTTTATAAACAATATCGTAGATTAAGGTTCATTATGTCATTTATTAAAGTTTAGGGTTAAATGTGAAAATAGTTTAAACGCCATAACTCACACATGAAATAACGAATTAATATACTTAGCTTCAAACCCTAATCGACTCTCATTTATGTTCTAGGGTTTTCATTCTTTAATATCATATTAATGTGCATTTACTTACATGTTACGCCTTTTAATGACTCGTTACTTAACCTAACACGTAATGAAAACAATCTTTCCTTTTATGTTTCACCTTGCACGCTTATGATTTTATGTGACATACAAGTTACTTATTACTCGGATTAATTACACGCTTACACATTTACAAGTTCACTTGACTTATAATAACGCACGATATGAGACACGGTTCACAAACCATTAGGGTTTGGCATACCTTATTCGGTTCACATATCAAACTAGGGTTTATGTTTACATGACCTTTACTCGCTTAATACATGTTCAAAAACTCTTTATGTGGTTCGGTTCAATCTAGGGTTTCGCTAATAGGTTATTACGCAAGTCTTAACTCATCTACGACTTTACATATTCAAGTTATCAAGTTTTATACCTTGGCGAAACATACACATGGTTCGGTTTTGAATACATATGGTTCGGTCCTTATATACTCGACATATTCATGATCCGATTCAATAATACTTATTACGTAACATACTCTTTAATACTTATAAGGTTTAAATCATTATGGTTTGTTCTTGTTTGTTTCATACGGCTCGACACAAGGAAAAAGAAACACAAGTCGACTAAAACAAACATATTACAATATATTAACGTAAGGTGTATCAAAGGAAGACGAGAAACATGTTATACCTTAACTTGGTTGAAGCAAAACTCGACACCAAAGGTTGTAGGGTTCGCCGAATGGAGCAAAGAAAGAAAAGAGGCAAAACTAAACTAGGGTTTCACTTTTGTGTTTATGAGTTATATTTATAGTAGTAGTATTTTTAGTTTAGGGCTTTAGGAGGGGGTTTGGGCTCGGCCTAGTCCAACCGAACACACACCAAACGCACGCCCATATGGGCTTCGCCTCGACCCATCGACACAAAACAAACGCCTGGGCTCTTGAACTCTCGGCTTGGCACAAAAGAAACGAGCCCATCCAAACAAACGAACGGCCCAACATATTAGCGAAACGCTTAAATCTTTCGTCGCACTCAAAATCGATCACGTAACATATTCGTTAAGTTTTAATTATTCGCAAGTTAGTTTTAATTTCGTTAAATGATATAAATGTATTTTACGATTTTATAATTTTCGATTCCAAGGGTATTTTAGTCTTTATCTATGTTTTAGATTTTCGTGTTTTACAATTCTTCCTCTAAAGAAAAATTTTCGTCCTCGAAAATTGAAATGAAACGAAACGAAACGAAATGAGAACATACCAAACTATTCAAAGAAATGAGGATAACTAGCTCGCATCGACTCTCGGTTTCCCAAGTAGCCTCACGCCCGGATGATTTTTCCAAAGAATCTTAACGAACGGAATGACTTTATTTCTCATGACTCTTTCTTGCCTTTCTAGAATAGCTTCCGTTCTTCGATAAGGACATATCGGATTGAATTTGATCAAACGGATAAGAAGCAACGGTAACGGATGATAGTTGTATCCCCTTAGAGTGATACATGGAAAACGCCATGAACATGCGATAACCGAGGCGGAAGTGCTAATCGACACGAAACTTCTCCTATACGCTCTAGAATTTCAAACGGACCGATAAATCGAGGACCGAGCTTGCCTTGATTCCAAAACGCTTCACACCTCTAAACGGCGAAACTTTCAAAATACACGATCTCCAACCCGAAATTCTAAATCACGACGATGCTTGTCGGCATAACTCTTCCGACGAGACCTAGCTTCCTTCAACTTTTCTCTAGCAACAACTACTTTCTCATTAGTGATCTCAATCATTTCCGACCTTCAATTAAGCGCCACCTACTTCATCCCAACAAGTAGGTGCTCTACATTTCCTTCCATAAAGAAGTTCAAACGGTGTCGCTTTAATGCTAGCATGCCAACTGTTGTTGTATGCAAACTCTACTAAACATAAATATTCATCCCAACCGCCACCCATTCTAAAGCACAAGCCCTTAGCATATCCTCTAAGGTCCGAATAGTCCTCTCGACCGACCATCCGCTTGAGGATGAAATGCCGTACTAAAATTAAGTCGAGTACCCCAAGCTTTTTGCAAACCTTTCCGTAAACGAGAAGTAAAACGCGGATCTCGCTTGACACAATAGATGCCGGAGTACCATGAAGTCTAACGATCTCTTGTCAAAAATCTCCGCCAATCTCCCAATACCATAATCCTTTCTCGATTGGTAAGAATGAGCGATTTGGTTAGTCGATCAACAACTACCCAAATCGCATCATGCTTCTTCCGAGTAAGAGGTAGTCCAACACAAAATCCATAGATATCTTATCCCACTTCCATGTTGGAATATCCAATGGTCAGAATAACCACTAGCCCTTTGATGTTCAATCTTAACCTCACGACAAATCATACACTTCGACACAAACGTCGCCACATCTTGCTTCATGCCATTCCACCAAAAGTATCGCTTCAAATCCCTATACATCTTGGTAGAACCAGATGGATAGTGAAAGGAGAACTATGAGCTTCACCATAACTTTCTCAATGGCACCGATCATTGGGAACACAAAGCCTATCTCCATACCATACAATACCGCATTATCAACCTTAAACTCCGCTTGCTTACCTTCTTCAACATTTTGCGCCACGCCCACAACTCACCATCATCTTTCTCGAGCTTTTTAATTTGCAGATAAGGTTCGACTCCACCTTCATACTAGCCCAAGATCCATCAAAACCTCGTACACACAACTCAACATCCAAACTCTCTAAGTCACGAATAATCCTAGGCTCAATCTCAATACTTGCAAGAATGCCCGATTTCGCTAAGTGCCAAGAACTACGTTAGCCTTACCGGATGGTACCGAATGTTGGTGTCATAATCCTTAAGAAGTTCTAACCATCTTCTTTGTCTCATGTTAAGTTCCTTCCGAGTGAAAATATACTTGAGACTCTTATGATCGATGAATATATCACACGCCTCCATACAAGTAATGTCTCCGGATCTTCAACGCGAACACCACCGCAGCCTAACTCAAGGTCATGAGTTGGGTAATTCTCCTCATAAGGTTTTAGCCGCCTCAAGCATAAGCTATTACCTTTCCATGTTGCATCAAAACACACCCTAATCCTTTCTTAGATGCATCATCAGAATTTGAAATCCTCCGAACCGGATGGAAGAGTCAAAATAGAGCGGACACCAATCTCCGCTTCAACTCTTCAAAACTCTTCTCTCGCTCATCCGTCCATACAAACTTTTCACCTTTCCTCATCACTTGGGTTAGGGGTAGAGCTAAGCGAGAGAAACCTTCAACAAAACGCTCGGTAGTAACCAAAGAAGTCCTAGAAAACTCCCGACCTCAACATCGTCAGAGGTCTTGGCCATTTGGTGATAGCCTCAACTTTAGACGGATCCATGGTGATACCATCACCGATACAATATGACCAAGGAAAGCGACTTGTCTTAACCAAAACTCGCACTTCAAAATTTGGCGACAACTTCTTCTTCCTCAAAATCTCCAAAACTATCCGGAGATGTTCTTCATGCTCTTCTTCGACTTGGAGTAAACTAAAATGTCGTCGATGAAAACGATAACGAACTTATCGAGGAACTCATGGAAAACACGATTCATTAGGTCCATAAACACAAGAAAGCGATTTGTCAAACCAAAAGGCATAACGAGGAATTCGTAATGACCATATCCGTACGAAACGCGGTCTTAGGAACATCTTGCTCCTTCACACGTAGTCGATGATAACCGCACTCGATCAATCTTCGAAAAGAACTTAGCTCCTTGCGCTTGATCAAACAAATCATCAATACGCGGCAGAGGATAACGGTTACGAATGGTAATACGATTGAGTTCACGGTAGTCGATACATAGACGCATGCTTCCATCCTTCTTCTTCACAAACAAGACAGTGCACCCCATGGAGAAACACTGGGTCGAATAAATCCATTTTCTATCATCTCTTGCACTGCTCCTTCAACTCCTTCGCCTACAGTGCCATACGACACGGAGCCTTCAAATCGGTTCAAGACTGTGAATTAACTCAATGCTAAACTCAACTTCTAGCCGGGGAAGACCAGGAGTTCATCGAAAACGCCGGTGAATTCGCAAACAATGTAAAGATTTTCAATGTTAGGACTCTCCAAAGATGTGTCCTTAACAGATGCTAGAAAACCTTGGCATCCATGAGCAATCATGATCCGCGCCTTCATAGCGTAAATGAGTTTAACAGATTTGAGAGGTTGAGAACCATGATAAACGAATTCAGATGTTTTACGCTCCAAAGATCACCGCTCTAGCATAGCAATCAATTGAAGCTCTATGATAAGCCAACCAATCCATGCCTAGAATGATATCAAAGTCGACCATATCGAGAGGATACAGATTTGCAAAGCGAATACGATCATCAAAACGAAGAGGACACTTAACGATTTATGATCAATGATCATGTGGTTTTTCATAGGCGAGAAATCGATAAGTGATTTGTTAATGGTTTGGGCTTCATATTAAATTTCTTAGCAAATGTGATAGATATAATGGAGTGTGTGCACCGTATCAAATAAAACGAAGATGTAATAATCATCAATGAAAAGAGTGCCCGTAATGGTACTCAAGTGCGCCCCGCCGATTCCGAGTAGTAGCATAAACACGCCCAAGAGTAGTCGGCGGCTTGATGTAGTTTCCGTGAATCACCGGTTCTTCTTAGGGCAATCTTTGATCTTGTGAGTAGTGGAGCCACAAGCAAAACAACCACCAGGGCCTTGAAACACCGTCCCGATGAGCCTTTCCACAAGTAGTACAGATAGGTGGGGAGGCAAACCTCACCGTCCTTTGTCGACTGTAAGATCCTCAAGCACGACCGATTTGATCCTCGAGTGACCGATCCTTGTTGTAACGGTTATTGTTACCTTGGTTCGACGATCATTTCCATTCCTACCAAGATTTCTATTATCTTGACTCTCGCCTCGTGGCGCCCAGAGTCAACATTCCTTCCCGATCGACCTCACCGATCATAACTCCTATCCACTTGACCCTCGAATCATAACTCCTACCGAATTTCCTTATAATCATTGCCTTGAGTCCTACCTTGAATCCGATCACCATCGCGACACGCTTGTTGGAACCCGAAACCTCATGAAAGATCTCAATGTTACGAGTCAAGGCCATTGCAGCCGACACATTCTCATACTCAATATTAAGCAATGGTCCAACACCCACTTCTTCGGCCCCACTTGAAGTGCTTAGCTTGACGCCTACCATCTCCAAAGAATCGCTCCCACAAAACTTACCAAATTTCATAAACCTACTCATGTACTCATTGGAATTCTCATGATCAAGTCGGTAGATTGCCCGATAATCCTCTCATACCTTTGTCGTCAAAGATCGTGGAAGTAACGATTATAGAAGATAGTCCAAACTCACCAGTACAAGTAACAAAGAAAAGCATCTCCTCCTCTTGCTTGTTTGAGTGCCTTCCACCAATTTAAAGCATCACCTTCCAATTTGAATGCACCAAACGAGTCTTAAACTCGCTCCACAACCCAAGATTTCAAACAAATTCTCAATATGAGTGATCCACCTCGGCCTCGGGGGAGTAGCAAAGAAGGTTAAACGAAAGAGGCTTGAGCTACCAAACGCCGAGCCAAGTGTGAATGCCGACGGGTTGATTTCTCCACCACTACCCAAGCACCACCGACACGAATGTTGTTGATCACCTGCTCCATCATCTCGTGTAGTAAGACCAGTGGAAAAGAGTGTTGAGAGCATTAGCAATCGCAGATCAATGTTAATAGCATCATCGCTCCATCCGCGCCACCGGTAGTACGAGTTCGAACCATCCGAACGATATTCAAACGATTAGCAAAATGAACAAAGGTGAGATACGAAATGGAAGTACGCAGAAGGAATCCTAAAGTCTACCCAAATCCTCACAGTCAAATCCTAAGCTCTAAGGGTCTCAAAACCTAGGCTCCATATGTCACAGTGTCCCGACTACAAGTCGAACTGGCTCGATGCCATAAATTGTAACGCCCGACCCGACAAGGGTAAAGGAATCACAAGTAATGGTGTCATATCAAAGCAAACATAAATATCCAAAAGAAGTCTTAACATAAATATTGAAATAATTCAAGTCAAAATGACTTCAATACATAGGTCCCAAATGAAAAATAAACTCCAAATGAAATATCCGAAATATAAAGTCTTAAATGGCATCATAAGATCAAAGCTAAATATCTCTAAGGTAAGTCCACTCAAGACTCATCCCAAAGCAAAACCCAGCCCAATGCTTAGATACCGCCATGAAGAAAAGAAATGCGGCCGAGCTTCAAAAGCCCAAAGGAATGATATACAAGCAAAACGAATACGAAACGAAAACGAATACGAAATAAAGTGAAAGAAAGATAGCAAAATCATAATCATTTCAAAATATAAATCGTAATAATAGAATAAGTTTTATAGCTAACTACCTCGAGCCCGCATACATATGCCATATCATAATCATATTCATATTCATATTCATAATCACACAAGGCAACATTTGTAGGGAGACCTACCAGAGTTATGAAGGACGCATGCACGCAAAGATCAATCATCGATAACATACAACATATAACATATAATATATAACATATAATGATCTAGGATGCACCCATACGCCCACAAACATATATTGATAATATAATATAACTTGAGCTCATAACAGATAATGATAAGGGACGTGGCGTAACTTCACTCATCGCCTAGAGTCATGTCAAGTGCATCATCGACACGGACATGGAACCCCATGACTAGTTATTATTTGGCTCGGTGTCAAACTATCTTAGGTCAAATTAGAATGTCAAACCGACATAGATCATACTTTATCAAAGATTAAATCATGTTTTCAAAGTCAAAGTTTTCATATCATATAGTTCAAAATCAAATGTTTTATGATTCAAAATCAAGTTCGGATAAGCAACAACTCAAATAACAAAATAGGGTTCATAGCAAAGGCTTAGGAAATCCTAATATAAAAGCTAACGAAAAGAAAACGTTATAAGGAACCTTTATCGAAAAGGTCGTAATATCTGTACCTTATTCCAAAGCAAATGATCGAAAAGCGTAAACACGGAAAGCAAAGGATTACTCCTTCTTCACGTAACCTATACACATTAACGGTCGTACATGTTATTTATGATTCCATAATCGTCGAAATGATCTTTTAATATTTGGTGTTCATACTTAATGTATTTAATGATCTTAATACTTTAGGGTTTTATAATTAAATGAGACTTAAGTGTTTTATAAACAATATCGTAGATTAAGGTTCATTATGTCATTTATTAAAGTTTAGGGTTAAATGTGAAAATAGTTTAAACGTCATAACTCACACATGAAATAACGAATTAATATACTTAGCTTCAAACCCTAATCGACTCTCATTTATGTTCTAGGGTTTTCTCATTCTTTAATATCATATTAATGTGCATTTACTTACATGTTACGCCTTTAAATGACTCGTTACTTAACCTAACACGTAATGAAAACAATCTTTCCTTTTATGTTTCACCTTGCACGCTTATGATTTTATGTGACATACAAGTTACTTATTACTCGGATTAATTACACGCTTACACATTTACAAGTTCACTTGACTTATAATAACGCACGATATGAGACACGGTTCACAAACCATTAGGGTTTGGCATACCTTATTCGGTTCACATATCAAACTAGGGTTTATGTTTACATGACCTTTACTCGCTTAATACATGTTCAAAAACTCTTTATGTGGTTCGGTTCAATCTAGGGTTTCGCTAATAGGTTATTACGCAAGTCTTAACTCATCTACGCACTTTACATATTCAAGTTATTAAGTTTTATACCTTGGCCGAACATACACATGGTTCGGTTTTAATACATATGGTTCGGTCCTTATATACTCGACATATTCATGATCCGATTCAATAATACTTATTACGTAACATACTCTTTAATACTTATAAGGTTTAAATCATTATGGTTTGTTCTTGTTGGTTTCACACGGCTCGACACAAAAAAAAAGAAAACACAAGTCGACTAAACAAAACATATTACAATATATTAACGTAAGGTGTATCAAAGGAAGACGAGAACATGTTATACCTTAACTTGGTTGAAGCAAAACTCGACACCAAAGGTTGCTAGGGTTCGCCGAATAGGAGCAAAGAAAGAAAGAGGCAAAACTAAACTAGGGTTTCACTTTTGTGTTTATGAGTTATATTTATAGTAGTAGTATTTTTAGTTTAGGGCTTTAGGAGGGGTTTGGGTTCGGCTAGTCCAACCGAACACAACCAAACGCACGCCCATGTGGGCTTCGCCTCGACCCACACGACACAAAACAAACGCCTGGGCTCTTGAACTCGGCTTGGCACAAAAGAAACGAGCCCATCCAAACAAACGAACGCCCAACATATTAGCGAAACGCTTAAATCTTTCGTCGCACTAAAATCGATCACGCATACACATTCGCTAAGTTTTAATTATTCGCAAGTTAGTTTTAATTTTCGTTAAATGATTATAAATGTATTTTACGATTTTATAATTTTCGATTCCAAGGGTATTTTAGTCTTTATCTATGTTTTAGATTTTCGTGTTTTACACGATTTGAACCAAAGATAATCACTATCACTATATGCTTCCAATACAAAGGAGACTCTTTTGGGTACCAAAGACCTAACTTGGGTTGGCCTTCGGATACTTGAAGATCTTTTGACTGCATTCAAGTTGGAAGTAAGAGGAGTGACTGATGTCTAGAACAAGCACTCACAAAGAAATGTAATGTCGTGCCTAGAAGCTATTAAATACATTAATGAACCAATCATAGATCTCAGATAAGTGAACATTCACATTGGATCTGGTTCAATATTGTTCTTTGGTTTTGGAGCTTCATAAGGTGTAGTGTCGGTTCTAACATTTTCCATATCAACCTTCTTCAAAATGTCTCTCACATATTTATCATGACCGATAAAAATACCATCACGTTCTTTGAACTTGTAAACCCAAAAGAAAGTAAGCTCCCCATAGCACTCATCCGAAACTCTCCCTTCATTAATTCCTCAAACTCCCTGCACCAATCTTCATTAGTGGTGCCAAAGATAATGTCATCCATATAAACTTGCACAAGAATGATGTCTCTGTTATTCTTCTTTAGGAAGAATGTTTTGTCAATGGCACCTTGTCTGTAACCATGCTTCAGCAGAAATGCAGATAGCCTAGCATACCATGCTCTTGGTGCCTGATGAAGGCCATATAGAGCTTTCACAACCATGTAAACATGCTGTGGATGATCTGGGTCTTCAAAGCCTTTAGGTTGAGTGACATATACTTCTTCTTCTATCTCACCATAAAGAAAAGCACCTTTCACATCCATCTGATAAACCATGAACCCCATATAGGATGCATAGGCCAAGAAAATTCTAATGGCCTCAACTCTAGCTACAAGTGCAAAAACTTCATCATAATCAATTCCTTCCTTTTGCCTGAACCCCTGAGCCACTAATCTTGCTTTGTTTTTTTACCACAATACCCCTTGCATCTCTTTTGTTCTTCAAAATCCATTTTGTCCCAATTGCAAACTTCCCATCAGGTAGTGGTACCAATATCCAAACTTGCTGATTCTTGAATTGTTGCATCTCATCTTGCATTGCTTCAAGCCAACTTGAATCTTCAAGAGCTTGAGTAACACTGGTTGGTTCCACTTGAGAAAGGAAGCAAGCAAACAAACAATGGTTAAAGTCTGTGTGGTTGTCCCTTTGCTGATTTGAGACATACGAAAGAAAAGCAACTTAACCATAGTTGGAACTTGCTACACCAATTCTAGTTCGAACAGGTGCTTGAGGATCACCAATAATATTTGCTTGAGGATGAGCACTGTTGATCCTTTTTGTAGCTGAGGGGTTGACATCAATTGTGGTGTCAAGATTGTTCATAGTTGGTTCAAAATCACTGTCATAGGAAGGTGAGGTGAAGAGTCCATCTTTGGGTTGATGATTACCAAGATCTGAAGGACTTGGAAATCATGTATATGGTTCTTCAAAGTTTGTGGACACACTAGTAGGAATTGGAGTAGATGCAGCAGGGCTGTCAGCAGATTTGGTGATGTCTGGAGAAACAGGATGACTGTCAGGAGAATCATGGTTTCCACTGACTGTGTCTCTTACAAACTCCCCACCATGCCTCTTAGCTTCTAGATTGGCTGCATACTCTTGCTTTTTGAGCCTAGCAAGGTCCTCTGCATAGTGTGACTCATCTTCATGCTCCTCAGTAGTTACTTTAGAATGACCACCTACAAAATGGTTAGGAGAGAAGGAAGGTACAAGAATTGGTTGTTCATCATGGTCAGACTCACTCTCTGAGTCATCATCCAGGGTACCTGCATTGTCAGTGGGAGACTCTTGTGTACCTGCAGATTGGTTAGCAACATGTCTGGTATAACCCAAGTAATCAGTTAAGTAATCCAAGTCAAAGGACCAAACATGACCTTGAACTTGAACATTGGGCTTATCTTCTAGGTATCTCAGGGTAAGTGTCTCCTTAATCTTTTTAGCATTCAAATTATATACCCTATAAGCCTTAATATGAGCTGAATAGCCCACAATATAGCCCTCATCAGCTTTCTCATCAAATTTTCCCAATGGATCACTGGTGTTCAAAATGGTCACTTGACATCCAAACGGTTTGAGGTAATGTATAGCGGGAACTTTCCCGGTGAGAAGTTCATAAGGTGTCTTGAAATGAGGTCTAGTAATGGATACCTGTTTAGTACATAGCAAGCCGTGCTAACCGCTTGATCCGAAACATAGTGGGTAATTTAGAGTCGCAAGCATGGATCTTGCCTCTATTAAGGTCCTATTCTTTCTTTCAGCTACCCCATTTTGTTGTGGGGTTCTTGGATTGCTATAGTCCCTTTTATCCCTTTAGACTTACGAGTTATATTAATACAACATTTTTGACCTCTGTCCCATTATCACACCGATTTCCTTTAACCTTTTTGTTCAACTGGTTTTCAACAAGGGTAATGAACTCTTTTAAAACTTGAGATGTTTCATCTTTAGTCCTCAAAAATAATACCCAACAAAACCTGCTATAGTCATCATTGATTACCAGGCATAAATACTTGTGATCAATAATTCTGACTTGGGTTGGACCAAAGAGATCCATATGCAACAACTGAAGAGGTTTTGAGATAGTGCTCACAGCTGTAATGGCTTTGTATGGGGCTTTGTGTTGCTTTCCTTTATTGCAGGCAACATAAATGTGTTCATTGGTGAAGACTTTGGAAGGAAGTCCTTCAACTAGACCCAGTTTAGAAAGCTTGTTAATAGTCTTGAAGTTCACATGAGCCATCCTTCTATGCCATTTTGTAGACTCATCCAGAGATGCTTTAGCCACCAAACATGTTAGGTCACCTTCTGGTTGAACATCATTCAAATTGAATGTGTATAAATTGTGGCTTCTAGGAATTCTCAGCAGAATGGATGTATCTTCTAGAAGTGTGAAGTCTTTAGAGAGTACAATACATTCATTCTCACAAAATAATATTTTGTTCTTGGTGTCACAAATTTGTGATACTGAGAACAAGTTGAAATGTTGCAGTTCTTTTACATAGTACACATTTTCAAAATCTAAATGAGGTGTTCTAATGGTGCCTTTCCCTATGATTCTACCATCTTCTCCACCAAAAGTCACACTGCCTCCCCCTTCTATGGGTACAAAATCATGCATCTTTTCTTTGTTACCTGACATGCTTCTGGAACAACCACTATCCACTATACCAACATCATTACTCCTCAGGGGATGATCCTACAACAATAACAAAAATATATACAAAATATCAAGACACTATGGAGACTCAAGTCATTCGACTTGAGCACCGCCTGTGGATCATAAGATTTAGGCCATGCGGATGTATAAGATCCACCATTGTTCTTGGTCCTCCATTGAAAATTAGGTCCCTTTTAGTCCAAGAACAACTGCTGAGGGCTTCACAGCCAGATCCCTATATCCCTTCCCATCATACATTGAGTCAACACATCCAGGCCAATAACCATTTTGAAAATATGAACTAGTTGGTCTCACATATGGTCTAGCAACAGATCTTCTCCAAGTAAATGAAGGAGGTTTATGAGTTGCTTGTGGAACAAAAGATGGTATATCATTAAGATTTTTCCACATTGGTCTAGGTTTCTTTTGACTAGCACATACACCCATTCTTTGTTCATGAAAATTACAATCCTTAATCAAATGAAATTTACTTCCACAAACAAAACATTTCTTCTTGTTAGAAGATTTATTCAAAGTGAAAGATGTTCTATTACATGCAAAAGCATTCAAACCACAAACATCAACAGAATTGTTTTTAACAGAATTAAACACATTATTTTGCAAAGAATTAAAAGACAAGTCTTGAGGAAACTGTCTTGGAAGTTGATTCCTCGTGACAGAACTCTAACAGTTTGTAGGTAGTCTTGGGTGTGGTCTTGGGAAGATCGACTTTTCACTGAATCATAACTGTATATGTAGTAGACCTTGGTCGGAGGACTTGTCACTTGTCGTAACAAGAGACAAAGTCATTAGATGAAGAATCGAGTTCGCAAGTCTTTTGACTTTTTGCCATAAAGATGGTGTGATCCATCAAAGTCAACTGTGATGGAAAGGTCAGTGGGCATATCTTCTCTTCTAATAGGTCCAGGTACATCATGTAATACACCTTCTTTTACAAAATTAGCTAATCCTGCTGGTGTAGATTTACGCATATCATTTCTAGCTTCTAAGCCAACATACTTCTTAAAACCTAAAGCTACTATTGAGTTAGGAGATTGACTGCTATAGATGAAGCTAGCTAAATTGTCACCTGACATTAACCATTCTTTATTTCTAGCTACTTCCTCATCTAGTTTCTTTTTTAGCACTTGGTTTTCTAAAACTACATCAGCTTTTTCTTTCTTAGTACATTTTAAATCAATTTTAGAACATTCTAAATCACTTTCTAACACCCTTATCTTTTGATCATAAGCCAGTTGATTCTTTTGAAACCAAACTTTTTATCTTTCTAATATTTTTAAAGCCTGTTTATAACCCTCAACTTCGACATAACATTCATTATATTTAGGTTTCAATTCATCATAGGCTTCCTTAAGTTCATTATATCTTTCACTACAACCAAACACACAATTATGTACCTGAGAAATGTCCATTAAGGCAATTTGATCATGCTCATCCTCTGAAGTACAGCTTGCCAGGAATCCAATATTCTCAGAACCAGGAGCTTCATCATTCTCAGGCTCATGCACCTTCCAGTTGACATGGTCATCCAGAGTGACTATAGCAGTTAAGGATCCAGCTTTGGAATTTCTAGCTTCTTGCTGATAGGAAGAATACCTAACCTCATCACCAGTCTTCCTATCCTTGCATTCTCTTGAAAAGTGACCCATCTGACCACAAGTATAGCACTTGACTTTCCTTCTGTCAAATCTTGCTGGATCTCTTCCCTGCAAACCAAACTTTCTCCCAAACTTACGCTCAAATCTCTTGATGTCCACTGAAAGCATGGCCAGTTTCCACTTCAAGTTCATCTATTCCATATCAAGTGGATCCACCTGTTCAAAATCCTCAAAGGCTAGTTCTTCTTGAGTGTCATGTCGACAACAAAAGAGTGCGAGACGTCTTCCAATACACCACTGGATTTAGGTTGAGAAATTGATGGAGTGGTAATGTAAGATGATGATGCTGAGGAAACTGGACTTGGAGCATAAGTCATCTTATTTGAGGAGGCCCTAACAAATGCTGTGTGACTAGGAGTGGATGGACGAAAGGGATTTCTGACATCGGGCTCAAGAGATTTAAGTCTGTTGAATAGTTCATCAAAAGTGAGCATATCTAGCCCACCTTTAGCTTTGAGTGCAATGCTTACTTGCAACCAAGATGGAGGTAAAGTGTAACACCCCAACCCGACAAGGGTAGAAGTGTCACATTTTGGTGTCATATCAGAACATACAGTTAAAAGCGGAAGTCTTAAAAAATAAAGTATCAAGACATTTAAACAATGACTTACAAGGAAAATTACATAATCCAAAATGTTTAAAATAAAATGAGATCTCCAAACAATAGCCCGACAAAATAAAACCAAATGATAAGGTAACTAGGTTGGTCCACTCGGATAATCCAACTCTCACCCATCGAAGCCCATCTTCAAACCTAATACCCGCGCAGAAAAGAAATGCGGTGAGCTTAAAATCCCAAAGAGAAGATATAACAAAACGAAAGCTAAATAAAATCAAATGCGAAATGAAACAAAGGAAACGGATAACAAAGTCGCAGTGAAATGAGAACAATGAGTCAATGAGGATCTGCGAGAACACAATTATACTGAGATATCCAAAGCACATATAACAAGGAGAACGAAGCCGGGCAAAGCATCAAGACAAGCATACAAGCACATACAACCTGCATACAAGTCTTGAAACATAAGTAAGCATAGCGATACAATATCCACACAATATATACAGCATACAATCAATTCAGGAAAATCATAAGCCATACAAGTCAAAGAGAAATCTAAGGCAAGCGGAAGTAATTAACTAGTAAGTGAGCATGGCAATCACACAGGACATAAACCCTTAGTTGAAAACATAACCAGTATCATAACAACGGAAGTACTAATAGCAGTCAAAACATGGCAGTCACACGTAACCAGTAGGAAATACAGTATGAGCAATATAATTAAATGAATTAAAGACATAGCAGGCAACTAAACAAATAACAAGCCAGACATCACAAGCTGAACCATTTACCTAATCAAACCGTAGCATAAACCGAAATACAACATGGCAGGTCAACAACAAGTAGATAAGGATACAACGGATAGTCATAGTCCACGAGATCAATTGAACGTAGTACACATAATAAGCAGACAAAACTATCGATTACACACTAGCATGATCACCGGACAATACAGAGGGTCACATAATAGTGAGATCACATATCATCGCTTAGAAGCATGTAACTTAGATAACGCATATTAATCACATCATAGCGGGATAATCAATGGTCACATAAACATGAATAGCATCATCAAATTCAATAAGCATATAATAACCCGTGCGTGAATGGAACCATAGTCCAAGTAACGGAAAGAAAGCGTGACATATCAATGCAATGGAGTATCTATATCTTGGTACGAGTAAATCATATAAGGGTATTGAGTAATGAACACGTGTACTGATTATGGTGCGTTGGGGAACAATACGAAGGTACAATATAGGTTTATCAAAAGTGTAAGGGTTATAAATCTACCCGAGCCGTAAACATATCATATCATATCATAAGTAGCCATTGTATTCGGAGGGTGACCTCGAATACCATACATAATAGGAGGGAGACCTCAAGAACAAATGGAGTAGCTAGCTCCCGGAAATGTGAAGACGCCGGATTGCACCCGACATCGCTCACCGTAAAAGCTCCAATCGGATCAAATCCTCGAAACATATCATATCTAGGATGCATCCATCGCCCCGGAAACATAGTGGCCAAATCATATACATATAGTGAGCTCATAATCATATCAGAATGGGGACGGTGTGGAACATCACTCAACCACACTAAAGTCATGCCATTGGTGCATCAATGACACGGTCAGGTTACCTTCCTGACTAGGAAACATATTTGGCTCGGGTATCAAACTGACGGGTCAAAGCATAATCATATCATATCATAAGGTTTCATATCATAGTTCATATCAAAGTTCATGTCAAGGTTCATATCGAAGTTTCCATATCAAAGGTTCATATAGTTTCACATAAAAGGGAGCATAGCAGAGTCATAGGGAAGCCCTAATAAAGAGGCTTAGAGTAAAGCATAACATATCAAGCTAGAATCGAAAGATGAATACGAATCATGAGAAACCTTAAGAGGTAAGGTCGAATATCATGCCTCATCCAAGCAAGGAAAATAGGAAGGTAAGGTCACACGATGAATCAATCCTACGTCCGAACCTATATGAATTTAGTAGCGCTTATTAAAGTCGTATTACTCATTTTAGACGGCTTTCCATTTTTATCAGTTTCCAACATTTTAGTAACTTTCTATTTTAAGTAACTTTCTATTTTAGGCGGGTTTCCAAAATTAGCAGGTTTCGATACGTCCCATTACATATCAAAACGAGACTCAGACCTTGATTAGATTCGACACTCCCACTACTAAATATATACTCATGTTTTAATTTTTATTTAAGCTTAATATTGATGAAAGAAACATGCATAATGAGGTGCTTACAAATCGGGTTCAAAACCAATTTTACGTATTTATATATTTGACATACATGTAGCCTTCATTAGATTTCACAAAGTCTAGTTTATATTCCATGTAGCCTTATCATTGATTAACTTAGTTTAGTCTTAATGTTTTAAGAGACATGGTACCATGTATAAAAGCCTACGCATGGCTGTACATAGCCACTACCAAAATCAGAAATAACAAGGAAAGACGGGGTTGTGCGATATCAGGTTACAAAAGATTTAATGCCAACATATTATGTTAATATTTTCATTCGACATGCCTAGCACCAACACCATGATTTCATGAGACAAGGCTTTAACGAGAGCATGCATTCGAAGAGAGAAGGTCCCAAAACGTTTTAAAACAAAAGCATAGGGTCGAAATTCATTAACACCAAGTGCACACATGGTTTAATTCCATTAAATCTTGACATAACAAGAAGAAGCTCATGCAAACTTGAGGGGTTCAATATCAGATTCTAAACCAAGGTTTTAATGCATATTAATTTGGCTTATATAGAGTTTATTCATGATTTTATGTAGCGAGTTTCCTTGATCTATCTTAGACTTGTTTGAACATTTTATATGGCACATTATATAGAAAGAATCATGCGCATTGGAGGGACTTGTAATGACCAGATTCCCGATGAAAAAGGAGACGAGTCAAGGGCCATGTTGTTACCTCTTGTAGCGTGAAGATGAGGAAGACACCAGGACCGAAACCAAAAATCCACACCTCCCTCAGCCCGGAAGAATCACGACCAGCAGTAGCAGTATTAACCCAACGACAAGGCCAAGTAGCACCTTCGTACCATGATGAATACCCACGTTCACAGGCCCCTTTTGACGCCTCACCATGCTCCTTTGCTGCCTTCTTGATGTCGACCAGGTTGTGGAAAAATAAAGAGGAGCCATCACTTTGTGTAGAGGGTATTTAGGGTTTTTATGTGTGAGATGATGGTGTAAATTATTTGACATTGATCTTAGGCTGGTATGTGGTAGGGGAGTATGAATATGAATGATTATATGATGATGATATAAGTTATTTTGACTCAAGTAATTTATGCCAACAATTTCGGTTTACATGAATGATAAAATATATGCTGTGTGATGTAATCTTTTGACCAAAAGATTGATTACGAGTATCATGGTCAAATTGTAGAATAACTTGCCAAATTTTAAGGCATCCGTTTAGAAACATTCTCATAACTTTGGTAA
The DNA here is from genome assembly GCA_022545495.1 of Chrysanthemum lavandulifolium. NCBI lineage: Eukaryota > Viridiplantae > Streptophyta > Magnoliopsida > Asterales > Asteraceae > Chrysanthemum > Chrysanthemum lavandulifolium. Next base: position 268,341,637 of record CM040244.1, on the reverse strand, counting down.
CTGAAAAAAATAAATTGATACTAAACTTCATTGGCAAGGTCACCAAAATGAAGGGAGGGGAGGTTTATTCGCCAATCACGGAAAAAAGGTTAGACCAAATCAATTTTCTTAGTTTACCATATTTAGCTATATTATAGGTACATTTGTTTAATTTAATTGTGTTGGTAATTTGTACATGTAATGGTCCAAATAAATATATAATGTGTGATATTTATAAGGTAGGCATAAGTGAACTTTAACTTAATATTGTCTTGCTTAAATCACCATGAGTTAAATTTTAAACGTATTTAACGAGATTGACGTAGTTAAAGAGATTGACGTATTATACGTATTTTACAAATATAATGCTTGAGGGGTATAATAGTCTTTTCATACATTTTAGATTTTTAGGGTTTTACAACTCTTCCCCTCTAAAAGAAAAATTTTCGTCCTCGAAAATTGATGTCGCAGAGGTACACAGAGACGTACTTAGTTTAAAGTAGACGTAGCCATCCATAGTTTCACACATATCATAACGATTCCGGTTTCCAAAGCGTGCAAAATTATATGTAAACAATGTCGGTGAAAATCTCACAAAGAGGTACAGAATTTCCATCGAACATAAGGAGTGACAAATAACGGATATAATCCCTAGTCCATTCACATACCATTCCCAGGCATTTCCTAAGACGTCGTATGAATCCAATAAGTTCAAATGATGTGATCTCGGTATTATCACGTTGATCAGGCGTCATAATACTTGCATCACATAACATGTCCTTATTGTCATCATATTTTGCCTCGGGTCATGACAAACCACATAACCAATATCACATCAAAACATATAACATACAGATAACAAGTAACATACCAAATCAGGCCAGATCACATACATACAACATATACTATATCAAACAACTTACCATATCACCAAAGAAGAAGGCCACCAACTTGCTCGAAATGGTTCCTCATGACTCATTACTGACGATCCAAAAGAAAAGCTGAGATATTAACAAAATGCCAAACGATAAAACTTCACGATTCAAACCGAGTTCCGAACAAATCAAGAAAAGCAATACCGATCAGAATCACTTAACAGAATATCAAACCGTCTCAGAACGCGTGAAAAGCAAATCAGAGTAACATTGGTCGCGCCCAATCATGTGAAGTAGATGAACCTTCTCAGCCACCAGTTGAATCTTGTCTCCGTCTTTGCGCTTTGGTTGATCCGTCCGACTCCAAAGAACATCCCGACGTCTCCGGTGCATCATGATCGGTTGCGACACGCTTCACGAACCTCTCCGAATTTGTTGCGAGAATGCGGTCGGCACCATCATCTTCAGATCTACGAGAAATCTTCATCTATCGATCGACAAACGGATGTGCGAAGACAAAATAAACAAATCAAATGCGAAGAGAAGAAGGCCAAATTAGTGAAGACAAAAGAATATCGATGTCAAATCAGAACGAAAACCAAAAGGAATCGGAAGAGATCAGAACAGACGGAAGCCTAATGTCTACCAAGTCCTCACAGGTCAATCCTAAGGTCAACAAGACGAAACCTGGGCTCTGATACCATAATTGTAACACCCCAACCCGACAAGGATAGAAGTGTCACATTTTGGTGTCATATCAGAACATACAGTTAAAAGCGGAAGTCTTAAAAAATAAAGTATCAAGTCATTTAAACAATGACTTACAAGGAAAATTACATAATCCAAAATGTTTAAAATAAAATGAGATCTCCAAACAATAGCCCGACAAAATAAAACCAAATGATAAGGTAACTAGGTTGGTCCACCGGATAATCCAACTCTCACCCATTGAAGCCCATCTTCAAACCTAAGACCGCCAGCAGGAAAAGAAATGCGGTGAGCTTAAAAAGCCAAAGAGCGAGATATAATAAAACGAAAGCTAAATTAAATCAAATGCAAAATGAAACAAAGGAAACGGATAACAAAGTCGCAATGAAATGAGAACAATGAGTCAATGAGGATCCTGCAGAACACAATTATACTGAGATATCCAAAGCACATATAACAAGGAGAACGAAGCCGGGCAAAGCATCAAGACAAGCATACAAGCACATACAACCTGCATACAAGCATCGAAACATAAGTAAGCATGGCGTACACAATATCCACACAACATATACAAAGATACAATCAATTCAGAAAATCATAAGCCATACAAGTCAAAGAGAAATCTAAGGCAAGCGGAAGTAATTAACTAGTAAGTGAGCATGGCAATCACACAGACATAAACCCTTAGTTGAAAACATAACCAAGATTATAACAACGGAGTACTAATAACAATAAAACATGGCAATACACGTAACGGTGGGAAATACGAGATGAGCAATATAATTAAATGAATTAAAGACATAGCGGTAACTAAACAAATAACAAGCCAGACATCACAAGCTGAACCATTTACCTAATCAAACTGTAGCATAAACCGAAATACAACATGGCAGGTCAACAACAAGTAGATAAGGATACAACGGATAGTCATAGTCCACGAGATCAATTGAACGTAGTACACATAATAAGCAGACAAAACTATCGATTACACACTAGCATGATCACCAGACAATACAGAGGGTCACATAATAGTGAGATCACATATCATCAGTTAGAAACAGTAACTCGGATAACCGCATATTAATCATATCATAGCGGGATAATCAATGGTCACATAAACATGAATAGCATCATCAAATTCAATAAGCATATAATAACCCGTGCGTGAATGGAACCATAGTCCAAGTAACGGAAAGAAAGCGTGACATATCAATGCAATGGAGTATCTATATCTTGGTACGAGTAAATCATATAAGGGTATTGAGTAATGAACACGTAATACGATTATGGTGCGTTGGGGAACACAAAAGGTACAATATAGGTTTATCAAAAGTGTAAGGGTTATCAAATCTACGAGCCCGAAACATATCATATCATATCATAAGTAGCCATTGTATTGGAGGGTGACCTCGGAATACCATACATAATAGGAGGGAGACCTCGTTAACAAATGGAGTAGCTAGCTCCCGGAAATGTGAAGACGCCGGATTGCACCCGACATCATTCACCGAACAAAGCTCCAATCGATCAAATCCTCGAAACATATCATATCTAGGATGCATCCATACGCCCCGGAAACTTAGTGGCCAAATCATATACATATAGTGAGCTCATAATCATATCGAATGGGGACGGTGTGGAACATCACTCAACCACACTAAAGTCATGCCATTGGTGCATCAATGACACGGTCGAGTTACCTTCCGACTAGGAAACATATTTGGCTCGGGTATCAAACGACGGGTCAAAGCATAATCATATCATATCATAAGGTTTCATATCATAGTTCATATCAAAGTTCATGTCAAGGTTCATATCGAAGTTTCCATATCAAAGGTTCATATAGTTTCACATAAAAGGGAGCATAGCAGAGTCATAGGGAAGCCCTAATAAAGAGGCTTAGAGTAATGCATAACATATCAAGCTAGAATCGAAAGATGAATACGAATCATGAGAAACCTTAAGAGGTAAGGTCAGAATATCTGTACCTCATCCGAAGCAAGGAAAATAGGAAGGTAAGGTCACACGATGAATCAATCCCGCCGTCCGGAACCTATATGAATTTGATAACGCTTATTAAAGTCGTATTACTCATTTTAGACGGCTTTCCATTTTTATCAGGTTCCCACATTTTAGTAACTTTCTATTTTAAGTAACTTTTTATTTTAGGCGGGTTTCCAAAATTAGCAGGTTTCTATACGTCCCATTACATATCAAAACGAGACTCAGACCTTGATTAGATTCGACACTCCCACTACTAAATATATACTCATGTTTTAATTTTTATTTAAGCTTAATATTGATGAAAGAAACATGCATAATGAGGTGCTTACAAATCAGGTTCAAAACCAATTTTACGTATTTATATATTTGACATACACATGTAGCCTTCCATTAGATTTCACAAAGTCTAGTTTTAATATTCCATGTAGCCTTATCATTGATTAACTTAGTTTAGTCTTAATGTTTTAAGAGACATGGTACCATGTATAAAAGCCTACGCATGGCTGTACATAGCCACTACCAAAATCAGAAATAACAAGGAAAGACGGGGTTGTGCGATATCAGGTTACAAAAGATTTAATGCCAACATATTATGTTAATATTTTCATTCGACATGCCTAGCACCAACACCATGATTTCATGAGACAAGGCTTTAACGAGAGCATGCATTCGAAGAGAGAAGGTCCCAAAGCGTTTTAAACAAAAGCATAGGGTCGAAATTCATTAACACCAAGTGCACACATGGTTTAATTCCATTAAATCTTGACATAACAAGAAGAAGCTCATGCAAAATTGAGGGGTTCAATATCAGATTCAAAACCAAGGTTTTAATGCATATTAATTTGGCTTATATAGAGTTTATTCATTATTTTATGTAGCGAGTTTCCTTGATCTATCTTAGACTTGTTTGAACATTTTATATGGCACATTATATAGAAAGAATCATGCGCATTGGAGGGACTTGTAATGACCAGATTCACGATGAAAAAGGAGACGAGTCAAGGGCCATGTTGTTACCTCTTGTAGCGTGAAGATGAGGAAGACACCAGGACCGAAACCAAAAATCCACACCTCCCTCAGCCCGGAAGAATCACAACCAGCAGTAGCAGAACTAACCCAACGACAAGGCCAAGTAGCACCTTCATACCATGATGAATACCCACGTTCACAGGCCCCTTTTGACGCCTCATCATGCTCCTTTGCTGCCTTCTTGATGTCGACCAGGTTGTGGAAAAATAAAGAGGAGCCATCACTTTGTGTAGAGGGTATTTAGGGTTTTTATGTGTGAGATGATGGTGTGAATTATTTGACATTGATCTTAGGCTGGTACGTGGTAGGGGAGTATGAATATGAATGATTATATGATGATGATATAAGTTATTTTGACTCAAGTAATTTATGCCAACAATTTCGGTTTACATGAATGATAAAATATATGCTGTGTGATGTAATCTTTTGACCAAAAGATTGATTACGAGTATCATGGTCAAATTGTAGAATAACTTGCCAAATTTTAAGGCATCCGTTTAGAAACATTCTCATAACTTTGGTAACTGAAAAAAATAAATTGATACTAAACTTCATTGGCAAGGTCACGAAAAAATGAAGGGGAGGGGGAGGTTTATTCGGCCAATCACGGAAAAAAAGGTTAGACCAAATCAATTTTCTTAGTTTACCATATTTAGCTATATTATAGGTACATTTGTTTAATTTAATTGTGTTGGTAATTTGTAAATGTAATGGTCCAAATAAATCTATAATGTGTGATATTTATAAGGTAGGCATAAGTGAACTTTAACTTAATATTGTCTTGCTTAAATCACCATGAGTTAAATGTTAAACGTATTTAACGAGATTGACGTAGTTAAAGAGATTGACATATTATACGTATTTTACAAATATAATGCTTGAGGGGTAAAATAGTCTTTTCATACATTTTAGATTTTTAGGGTTTTACATAAAGATCGTAAGAACTTTGAATTGCAATCATCTGGCCTTGCCTTGGTGATTCAATTGACTTAAAATCTTATGGAACCCGTCATACCCTTGTGAATACCTTCTTCTTCGAGATTTAGAATTCTTGAAACATTGTTTCAAAGATTGATTTCCTCATTCTCCTTGACTCCTCGTTCCCACCAAACCTAGCCTTGATAGCCATTCGGATGTCCTTAGCATCCTGCATGTAGTGAAAGTCACCCATGTGATCATCAGGTATAGCCTGAAGGAGAATAGTTCTAACTTTGTTCTCTCCCTGAACAGCTAGTATCTCTTCAGCAGTTTTGGTACCAACGTTGGTAACCTTCCCATCAGGATCTATGACATGCCTCTTCAAACTGTTCCCCTTCTTCACAACTTCCCAAAGATTCCAATCAATGTTGGAGATCCAATTCTGCATCTTCATAGCCCACAAATCATACTCCTCCTTCTTTAGGTATGGGACTTTGCATTGCTATTTGAGAGATTGAGTTATTGCAGAGATGTGTTGTTTTGATTGTTGGTGACTTCAATTTCATCGTCTGATCCAGGCATGGTGAAGGTTCTTTTGGTTCTGAGGGTGTAACATAAAGAATGTTCTTAGTATCACAGAGACTCTCCTGAGGCTCTGATACCACTTGTTGAACCTTAGACCTTGGTAGATCTTTGAGCACTCGTGAATCGTTAGTAATGCTTATGTAAACACAAACACACTAATAGAAAGTCTCTAATACTTGTATTCTAAAGCAGAAATCAAACACAAGTATCAACACAAATAACTAAGAATACTTTGATCCTCTATGGATCCTTTAATAATGCTAAAACTTGTTTTTCAACTCGTACATAATTCATACTAATGTGTTCCTTTTATAGACAAGGAACCATAAACCGTTTCCCAAGAAACGTATAAACATAAAACTAAATAAGATATACATTATCACTTCCTAATAAAGTTCATGCATATCCTAGCTATATATAAAATACGTGGAATATCTATCTCCCCAAAAACCAACTACACGGTTTTATAACTTCAGCATAATTACTTCTTCAGCAGATTCCACAACACTTCAGTAGAATCATCAGCAGTAACTTCAGCATAATTCTTACTTAGTAGAATTCCCAACACAACCTTTATATATACCTCAAACCCTAGAACCAAAACCAAACAATCTACAGTAGCTAGTGTCTGAAAACCTGGAACAAAATCCCAAGAACAATCTGCCCAAGATCTTGGTTGCGTAATTGTCCGATGTCAGGTAGTGAATAGCCGATTTAAAACCCTTCTTTTCTGCCCCACATTAACAACAATCGACCACCAATTAGAACCTTCTATTCGACCAGGAATGAACCACAGAGCAAACACTACAAACCCTTATAACGAATCGGATCAAAAGATGCAATTTAGGGTTTCTAATATAATAACCCTAGATCGGATAATGAACCCGATCGGCTGAAGAAACTGTGGTGATAAATCGGTTTTAATCTGCTGTGAAAGATAGTGTATTAGGCTTATAGGTTGTGAGCTAATATGGGTGTATATATAGCCTCCAAAACCTAGCACCCTTGGGCTTTAAACTAGTGCTCCAAGTTATAAAACATTCCTTATTCTTTCAAAACTTCTCCTAGCCCAAAAAAATCCAAACACCCCTCCATTGAACAAGCAATAGGTTTGGAATAATATGTAATCAGGTCTAGTTGTTAACGGGTCAAGGTTCGGGTCAAGTTCGAGCTATAAAAGATATAAAGTACTCTCATGTTTAACGTGTGTGCCCCCAATAGACTCACACACCTTTGGCGTATTCTGGCCTATTGATAACGCTACATGCGTCGTTTGGGGTCAAGGAAACTTCCTTTTCTTCGAACAAGTTTTATAACACCCTAGGCAGTGAACCTAATCGTTGTAGTGTAGTAATTAAGGTAAGCCACGGGTATTGATATTGTTCTCTAGGGGAATAGGAATGCTAGTAAAGAGTTACTACGCTAAGGTTGAGATTGAAGAAGATTATTTTTGTATTTTTATATTTTATGAAATTGAAAGGTACGAATCTCGGGTATTGGATTTGGGGGTTGGTATTTCTACCGATTACTCTACTATTATCTAATTATTTAAACTAAGGTTGTGGGAATCTATGTCTAATTAATGTGTGCTCGTATGATAGTTTAGAGATGTGTTTACTTAGGTTTTACTACTCCTTAATTATCTCCTATTGATGGTTGAGTTGTCATGTCCTTATTCTTAGTTGCGTTGTGTGTCTAAAGTTGTAGGGTATGCGTTTCTCCCTAACTCTTCGAACTTACCAAAGGGTCTCGTCTACAAAACCCAATAAGGATGATAAACTCTTACTCTAAGGCACTCTTTGGATGGTTTAGCCTACAACTACTCAGGTAATCATATTCTAAGGTTCACAAAGATGAATCAAGCATTAAGTACACAACGAATGACCTATCGCATTACTAGATCATTAGTCGACTAAGATAAGAAACAACCAATCAATATTCAATAATTAAGTTTCATATTCCTAAGCAAACACACAAATAAATTAGCCGGACATGGAGAACATGCAAGCATACACACAAATAATCAAAGACATAATTGAATTGATGAATTAAATACTTATCTTGATGTAAAATAGGGTTTAGAACCCTAAAATACTATACAAGATACCCTTGGTTTGGTTTTAGGTTTTTTAATCCAAAAGACTCTCTCTAAAACTGAAAAATTCGGATTCTATATATAAGATTACATATGCGACGGCGTCACCTTATGTTTCGTGACGCCGTCGTGTCGTCGTCATTAGGGTTTCGTCATGGCCACGTTAACCTTGCGGCGGCATCACCTTATGCCCGTGTTGTCCTCTTGACCGACGCCGTCTGGGTCACATCTAGGTCGTCGAGTTGCGACGGTCTACTCCTTTAAAGCCCGACGCCTTTTGAAAATCTGATTTGTCTTGACCGTCATTAAAATCCTATGACGGCGTCGCGATTAAGCGATGGCGCCCGTCGCCTTCTATTCAGCAGACTTTGAGTGTCTCGATTCGACTTTGGCCATTTTCTTCAGATATTCGCGCTTTTCGTCCAAATAAGTGCCATTCCAAGATTTTGCCTTCAAGAGACCTAAAAAGTGAAAAGGAACGATATTAAGCAATAACGGATACAAAAGTGATCAAATAAAGGCTAAACGACCCTCAAAATGGTACCTTTTAAAACCTTATCAAATATCCCTACACTTGTTATTTGCTTGTCCTCAAGCAAATGTGCTTTTAGCCAATTAATTTATAAGTTAGGGGTCATGAAGCATTAATTCAAACGGTCCACAACACATATAAGCCCATAAAAGTCATAACAAGCACGGAAAATACATACTAGCACCTCACATGGGGTGTTTGGATACTCACATCTCTCTCGGGTGTATATATGAAATATAACAAATAGGAAATGGAAGATAAACACTCATTAACCGGTCCTAGTACATAGATTACCATAGGCTTAAGAATAGATCAAACCTCCATCGCTTTGGTGTAAGCACCTAGGAAAGACTATCAAAGAGGTCTTTTAAAGGGTTGTAATGCTAGGCTTGCGGTAGGGAAACAAATGGTTTGGTGGGATAGGCTATTTTGTGGTGGAAAGTCAAAATCTCTATGTTAAATGCATACGAAGAGTGGCGTTGCTAAGCCAAGACTCGACACTCTAAAACTTTAGGTAACGAAATAAACAAACATAAATTTAAAAGATAGATGTAGGATGGTAGCCCGTATTTTTTTTTTTTTTTTTTTTTTACTCTTTTTTTTCTTTTCTCTTTATCTATCTTTTTTTTTTTTTTTTTTTTTTTTTATACTCTTTTACTCTACCATCCTCTAAGGTAATTTGACTGAATTGAAAAGATCAAAACACTTGGGGTACATTATTATGCAAACAAAGGGAATTTGAATTTAATGTTCCCTTCCGTCATTTCATAAACTTTAACTTTTCCCATGAATCCCAATCGTCCCAAAATCGTATACAAAGGATATGACTCGACTTAGCAACTCATGCAAGCAACCGATAATTGAACTAAGGGTTTAGGGTGATAACAATAATTTGCACTAAAGTGAGTGCATAAGGGTAGGCTAAAGCGATTTGGGTGTATATTTGGGGTGAGGTGTAAACAATGCTCTTCATTGATATTCTAGAAAACCAAAACATCACGAGAACCGCGAAAAGGATAGGCTCGAGGGCTCAACTAGGGTATCGTGTACTAAAGATGAGTACAACGCAAAGGGTGTGGGGAATTACTCAACCGATGTGGAAGAAGTAATTATATTACGGTATCAAACAAGGGTTTATCCTAATGCCTCTTATCATTTACTTATTCCTAACTACACAAGTGTAGCCTCACTTGCGATCTCGGAATGCATCACAAAACAAGTTCTAGAATCTAATATACTACTGGTTCACACTCTAAGCATTAAAGATGAATGCTTTTAATTCCTACTAATCTAAGGGCGATCCTCACATTTTGGTGGAATTTGGGTGGTAAAGGGTTTTTTTGTGCTAGTCATGCAACTTCCTATCCGTGAGACGCTTTATGTTAAGACTAATGGCCCACTCCTATATGTCATGAAAAAAATTTAAATTTGGTGCCAAAATTACCTAACCGACATTTCTCATGGTTTATTACACAAATGCACTTGGACAAAGCAAATAATCAAGGATAAGCATAGTTTCAAAGTTCCGTTTATTTTCCCTCCTACACTTAAATGAACATTGTCCCAATGTTCCCCGAAGTATCAAAGTTATGATAATGGAAGGTAATTAAAACGAAAGAAACTAATACTCCCCGATTAGCTCGGTAGGATCCGTGTAAAGTGGTGGTTAAATCCTTTCCAAGAAGAATTATTGCGTGAAAAGCTCCTTCCAATCTTCGTAACTTCTTCTTGACAAACTAAACTCGCACACTTGAAGAAAACAAAGCGAAACCTTCGCGTAAAATCGGCGTAATAATATATATAAGACTCGATTTAAACTAGGATATAATGCTTGTGGAATGGATGTTTAAAGAATTTCTAAGAAAATTAAGACACGGAAAATTCCAAAAATTTATAAGTAGCTCGAAAACGAGAAAAAATAATCGATGTTTTACTCCTTCCCGACGTCGTCGGGTTTCAATCTTGACGCCACAAAGTTATCCCGACAAAAGCGGTCTCGATTTTACGAAAAAAATTCGGAAAATTTACATCTTTAGAATCTGGAAAAATTTCGCAAAACATCCATTATGACTCGATACAAGCATTTGACTCGAACAAACAAACATATATATCTTTTAGTTAATTGTTATTCTCATGTTTACGTTTTTTTTGAAAACGTGTAATCCTCCTACACTTATCCCTTATGTAAAATACCTTTATATGCAATTAAGGCGAGGTTAAAAACAAAATAAAGCATTTTACAAATTTAAACATGAGGATAAACAATTAATAAAAGATATATGACACTAACAATCAAACAATTAAGCATGGGTTGCCTCCCACGAAGCGCTTTTCTTTATTTAAGAGTCTTGTAGCTAGACTCGTAGTCGTGCTCCTACGTACCGATATAAGTAAGTCTATCCTCAACAATGTCGTAAGGGTCAAACTTATCATTCAAGTTCCTAGTAGTACGTTCGGTTAAATATGTCTTTTCAAACTTTTCACCATCGGGATCATAGATTTGTATCCTAATGTGCCATTCTCCATTACCATCACTAGCCGGTTTATCCCAATCCCATTTGTGTTCAGATTTCTCAACTTTCCACTTATTCATGACAAGGTTAACAGCAAGCTTCCTAGTAACTCGGTCATCTTCCTAAATACTAAGGCCCCTCGAGCGGGTTCACTTCCATGTCCCTAGCCATTTCTTTTCTTGGAAAGTTGCTTTACTAGTGAAGGCTTTATCTAGGTAAAAAGGTCTTTGGGGCCTATGATGTTCTTATGAATCCAAGGTCCATATCTAGAAGGCTCTCTATCCAACCTAATCTCATGTGGATTTCCTCATCCTTGTAGTACGTATGCTTTTGACATCGTAAACCGATCTAGCACTCCCTCTCCTACCACTATTTTGGACATCTTACAATCGATGATGGCACTAGTGGTAGCTAAAATCCTCTTCCAACTAGTAATGGGCATGTCGGGTCCTTATTCATGTCTAGCACACGAAATTCGGCCAAAGAGTCAACTCTCCCACGTGTACTACCATGTCCTTTATTATTCCTACCGGACGTGCACACCACTCATCCGCTAGACCTAAGATGGTTTCGTTGGTTCTATTTTACCTAAGTTAAGGCTTCTATGGAGGGACAACGGAACAAGATTGATGCATGATCATAAGTCGGCTAGGCGCCGAGTGGTTTGGAAGTTCCAAGCACTGCACGGAAGAGTAAATAGCCCGGATCGTCTAACTTCTTAGGTAAGTTGTTTCGCACAAAATCGGACCCATGTTTTCCAAGCCTAAGTTCTAACTCATATTTTTCTTTCAAAGCATTATAATAAGGTGCATGAGCTAAGACTTCAAGAATCGGTTTTTCTTGATGGAGTTCCTTGTACTCCTCCTCTAAACTAGGTTTGGATTCTTGGCTGACGGGTTTCTCAAGAGTAGGCTCTACCAATGGTGCCGGGCCTTGGTACCTCTTGGATGGCTTGGAACCCTTTTTGATAGCCTTTACCGAGTGAACCGTCGGGTGTGAGGGGCATGGACGTGCATTCTCCCATGGTGAACTAGAACATGAAGTCGACACAATCGAATTCACTTTTGGGTTCTTTATGGTATCACTTGGGAGTGCTCCAACTTCCCGTTCATTGAAGGCTCTTAAGAGGGCATCAAGCTTGTTTGTCATCTCGCTTTGTTTTTGCTTAAAATCGGCTTCAAGCTTATTCAATCGATTCTCTTGGGATGACAAAAATCTAGATGCAATTGCCTCAAGATTAGTGGGGTTCCCGGTATTAAAAGAATTGAACCTAGTGGGCAAACTAGATGAGCTTTGGGGTGTGCTTGAGTTTTGGTTCCACTTAAGGTTAGGGTGATTTCTCCATGAGGGGTTGTACGAGTTTCCTAAGTTGTTTTGTTCGGGTTTGAAAGTGTACCACTTCTCTCCCGCTCCGTCGGTACGCACGGAGGCGTAGTCCGCAAAAGCTTGTTCAGGGAGCCTTGTGCAATCGAGTGTCATGGGGACCACTGCATAACTCACAAGGTAGAGTGATGTGATTCACTTGTCGTGAGGTCTTAGGATTTTTGTAGGAACTCATGAGGAATTTAACTTGATCTTCAAGTTCGACCATCCTACGGTCGGAAGGTTGTGAGTCGATGGAAGGCAAGGAGATTGCCTTGACGGTTTTAGGTAGCTCACGGGGTCATCCCAACTTCGTTGTCGTGAGGGCAAGGTCCTCTATTATACCCCATGATTCTTCCGCGGTGAGATCACTAAGTTTTCCACCGGCCGCTTGGTCAATGGATCGCTTAGTGGGAAGTTGACATGATCATAAAAGATTTGGACTTGGAGCCAAAGATCAATGCCGTGATGAGGGACTTTATGAAGTAAGTCCTTGAATCGGGTCCATGCTTCGTAGAGAGATTCACCTTGACGTTGTTGGAACATCAAGATGTCATTCCTAAGCTTAGTGATTCTCCCCGGTGGGAAAAATTGAGCAAGGAAGCGAGATGTAAGATCATCCCAACTTGAGATGGAGCTGGCGGGAAGTCGCTCAAGCCAATTACTAGCTTGGTCCCGTAGAGAGAATTGGAAGAGACGCAGGCGCGTGGTCTCCCGAATGCACATCCGTTTTGCACCAACCGGATGGTGTCGGATCGCAGGGCCGTAGTTTGGGCTTGGTCGGGAAGCTCAATGGTGTTCCTATAGCTTAGGTGGCTTGGTCTTGAGTATTCACCAAGAGTACGGGCTCTTGGCGGGTCATTTGGTGGTGGGTTGATGAGTGGTGGTTGGTTATCATCTTCCATGATGAAAAGTGAAGGGTATTACGAACAAAGGTCACGAAGAAGGGGGATAGACTAAAAGGAAGCTAAAAACGAGAAAAAAGTTTACTTGATAGGAATCAAGCAAAGAAACCTAAACGAGGTGGACTACTAACTAGCTATTCTATTCCCGGCGTGCGCCAAAACTTGATAACGCTACACGCGTCGTTCGGGGTCAAGGAAACTTCCTTTTCTTCGAGCAAGTTTTATAACACCCAGGCGATGAACCTAATCGTTGTAGTGTAGTAATTAGGGCAAGCCACGGGTATTGATATCGTTCTCTGGGAATAGGAATGCTAGTAAGGAGTTACTACGCTAAGGTTGAGATTGAAGAAGATTATTTTTGTATTTTTATACTTTATGAAATTGAAAAGTACGAATCTCGGGTATTGGATTTGGGGGGTTGGTATTTCTACCGATTACTCTACTATTATCTAATTATCTAAACTACGGTTGTGGGAGTCTATGTCTAATTAATGTGTGCTCATATGATAGTTTAGAGATGTGTTTACTTAGGTTTTACTACTCCTTAATTATCTCCTATTGATGGTTGAGTTGTCACGATCTTATTCTTAGTTGCGTTGTGTGTCTAAAGTTGTAGGGTATGCGTTTCTCCCTAACTCTTCGAACTTACCAAAGGGTCTCGTCTACAAAACCCACTAGGGATGATAAACTCTTACTCTAAGGCACTCTTTGGATGGTTTAGCCTACAACTACTCAGGTAATCATATTCTAAGGTTCACAAAGATGAATCAAGCATTTAGTACACAACGAATGACCTATCGCATTACTAGATCATTAGTCAACTAAGATAAGAAACAACCAATCAATATTCAATAATTAAGTTTCATATTCCTAAGCAAACACACAAATAAATTAGCCGGACATGGAGAACATGCAAGCATACACACAAATAATCAAAGACATAATTGAATTGATGAAGTAAATACTTATCTTGATGTAAAATAGGGTTTAGAACCCTAAAATACTGTACAAGATACCCTTGGTTCGGTTTAGGTTTTACTCCAAAAGACTCTCTAAAAGCGAAAAATTCGGATTCTATATATAAGATTACATATGCGACGGCGCACTTATGTTTCGTGACGCCGTCATGTCGCCGTCATTAGGGTTTCGTCTTGGCCACGTTAACCTTGCGACGGTGTCACCTTATACCTGTGACGCCGTCCTCTTGACTTCTCGACGTCTGGGGTCACATCTAGGCCGTCCCGAGTTGCGACGGTCTACTCCTTTAAAGCCCGACCCGTCTCTTGAAAATACGAGTTTTGTCTTTTGACCGTCACAAATCCTATGACGGCGTCACGGTTAAGCAGATGGCCGCCGCGCCTTCTATTTTCAATGCACTTTGAGTGTCTCGATTCGACTTTGGCCATTTTCTTTGTATATTCGCGCTTTTCGTCTAAATAAGTGCCATTCCAGCATTTTGCCTTCAAGAGACCTAAAACCGAAAGGAACGATATTAAGCAATAACGGATACAAAGTGATCAAATAAAGGCTAAAACGACCCCTCAAAATGGTACCTTTTAAAACCTTATCACCTATCTAACTCACATATTCCAATAACTCCCACTTGGGAGTTGGAGTAGCAGATAGCACAAATACCAACGACAAAAACGTCAAGCAACGCTCTCACTCGCTATTTAACTAAAAGTTTTTGAGATATAGTTTCAGAAATCTTTCTCAATAGCATGGTCATTTATGTCTTGCTTTTGTCATCCTTTGTTATAGATACCGTTAAACCATGAATATGGAACCTAACTCATTCCATATAGTTTAACCATTTAGATTCTCATTATAAAATTTAATTAGATATACCAAATGTAATCAAGCATCATCTTGCATTACCCTTTGGGTTCCGTCGAACAATTATCTGATTAATTCTATAGAGGGCCCATGGTATCTTTCTGCACATGTCAAGTGTAGTAACAAATCCTTTTTTGACTACAAGTGTTGTGGATGCTGCTTCACATCACTCCGAGATATAGCTTTTATAACTACCTTATTCAGGATAGCGTTTGGCTTATAGTTACAAAAGTAATATCCACACATAACAGAACTTACTTGTATCTCAAGTCTAAGAACGACTTAACAAACCATTTTTAATATTTTACTTATGACAAAAATCCAAAAGTAAATGTTTGAAAGTTGGGGTATCCAATATGCATCCCTTGTGAATACACATGAGTTTAGAAGGAATAATCCACATTCTCATAGAATATAACCAACACTCACATTTTCCTTACATAACAATATTCCCATATTGTTAACCGACAATGGATATATTTATAATGATAAATCATTTCATGGATTAACATGCAAATATGGAATAACAGATTATATGAATGAAATAACAAATACCTCGTATCTTTATTTATCATAAAGTAATAACTGTCTTATAATTCCGAATTATCCAAATACTAATTACACACAGATTTACATGAGACTACTAGCTAGTATTAAATCAATACCCCTAGTCAATTTAGAATTCTTAGGATACACTAAAGCCTTTGTAAAGGGATTGTTAGGTCACCATTTATGTAACACAAGCATTAATATAAGAAAAGAGATGAAGGAAAGATCAGATGAACACATACACACTCTACGCGTAGGACTTGAGAGAAAGTTTAAGCATAAGTAAAATGTAAATGTGAACAACCAACCATCTAAGGATGTTTTACATGAGGTATTTATAGGAGGGAACTAGGGAAACACACCAAGTTCACATCCTTTCCTTATTGGGCTTTGCATAGGCTCATAGGCTTTCTACATGAGCCTAGCCTTGATTACTAACATAAAAGCCATAATTAAGCTAACTATTACATATTAATTACTAACACTTTAATTCTAGTTTAGGAGTGATTCCAACAATCTCCCCCTAAGTGTTAGTGATTGATGATTTGATCTTTAAACGTTGTAGGTGCTGATATAATAGTAGCTATGACGTCTTCTGACGTTCTTCTTTCTTGTGAGAAGAAGTGTCTTGATTCGAACAATCTCCCCAGTGTAGGGAAATTGTTTCCTTTGAAGTATTCTGCTTTGACGTCATCATTTTCTTTGTTCTTTGATCTTGGTTCTTTGTGATGGAAGTGATAGTATGTTGTGGTTGTCTGCATCAGGTCCGCGTCGTTGCTCTAGTGTCTCCACGTCTTTCTCCAACATGCTCACACGCTCTTTAACGTTGAGTTTTAGTACTGGTGTAGTTCTCTTATTCTTTAAATTTTGTAGATTCTTTGACTTTGATGAAGAATCATTCTGACTTTGTGTTGCCTTTTGAGAGAACTTCAATTAGTGATGTGGTGGGTATGAGCATGTGGTGAATCGCATGATCTTTTCCACCCATGACATCCATAAGAAGAAAACATAAAACATGGGTTAGAAATAATCCAGTAACACAAGTTTGAACTTGAGAGTGTTAACAACATAGTGTGAAAACACAACTCTAATTCTCACAAAGGTCGTTCGAATCGAGTCCCACAAGTGAGATAACACGATGTACAAGTACACCTACAGCTCGGATGAGTCGAGAGTACACCTAGCATCACCCCACGATCGTAGACCGTTTGAGACACACTAAGCGTAACCCACAAGGATTTACCGAGTGACACGCTATTAGAATCGTTTGATGTTGACCGGCAGAGTTTCCATTCAATCACCGAGGATCACATTTGTGAACCTCTCATAAATGTTCTCGACAGTTGCTAAGATATGTGAAGGACTGATAATGTATCACTTGCGTCCTTAATGTTGAACGATAAGTGATGCTATGTCAAGTGTATCTAAGCAGAGACTAGGAGAGGGTCTCCTTCTTCAATACCGGCATTCTCTAAGAGAAAGCCGATAGATTACGTAGGGTTCCACAGTGAGAATGAAACAAGCTTACATTGAGAGAAACTTGAGTGGTTAAGAAGGTTTAGTGCATCGTCACTCGGTCCATGACGACTTTTAATCTTCAATACCGGTGTCATCTAGTGACAACCAAGAGTATATGAATTGAACCCGATGTCCGCCTAAGTTGAATAATGCGAGGGCTATTTCTTTTCACCCTTTTCTTTACTTTTCTTTTAATTCTTGAACTCCTTCTTTCTCCGATTATCTTTTTCTCCCTTTTATAATCATACCTAAGGACTTCTAATTCTAACTATTGGTGGTGTCCTTGGGTAGATCCCTCCGGCTCTGGTGGATCATAGGATGGTTATTCCTAACCTTAGTCACCTTATAACTCCATGACTAACCTATGTTGCCATAAAAAACATTTTCATGAAAATCTCTCAAAGTTGTTATGAATAAAAGCATTTAATACCACTGTTGAGAGTTTAAGATTTTGCAGAAATACTCCCCCTCCACACGTGCTTAAGTATTTTGACATAAATCTACATGGTGAGAGAAGAGCGCGCACTTTTGAATTGATCAACTCAAGATAGGCAATTCTCCGCGAGACACGGTTACGTTGCATAGTTAAAGAGTTACATTGTCAGCTTTTAGGTGACACCTAGCTCTAATAACTACCTTGAAAGTGTGGACAAACCTCAAAAGGTTGCCAAACTCGTCAAAGTTCATGTCTACCAAGAGTTTCTCGAATATACGTTCTACTAGGACAAGTCCTTTGCGAGACACGTTTACATTACTAGCGAACTAGCTTGAAATTATTACTTGTCACGGATAAGTCTTTTTGAGTTACTAACATTTAAGATCTCGTCAATTCATTGGTTAAGTCTTTAGCACGATGATTCATTTGTAATTCACAACATATTTCTTATCACATAATTTTCTCCCCTCAAAAATGGCATATAAATATGTTATTTTTGATGAAATGTTGATATCAAATATGACCATTTTGAGTTTTGCGGGTAGATTGTCACAAAGAATGTTTTGTGAACAAAGTTTTAACCAAATACTCCCCCTCAACAAGTGATATTAACTTTTGAGGTTTTGAAAATCATAAGGGGAAGTACTTTTTCTTTTGAGCAAAATTTTGAAAATGAAAGTTTTGATTAGTTTTACTCAAAAGTAAGAAGCTTTTGCTCCTTTTATAAGGATTGTGGCATCAAGCGCACTACGTGGTCCTTTCATTACAAGTACGGGTTGTACACTGTTATGTGTGCACAAGCCATTGTTAGATTAAAATCACACATCCAAAATATGATAAGAGAAATAGATTAAGGGGTACTAGGAGTCTCAGGTAATCCATCAATAACTCCAGGAATGCGTTCTGGGCGTTTGTAGCCTGTGAGAGATATGCTTGGACGACTGCCTACAAAACTATCCAAAGTTCTGATCTGGTCCCTTCTGAACAACCTTTCATCAATCCGCGTGATGATCTTCTTAACATCCCTCCTATCCCTTGAATTCCATCTCTTCTTCAACCCTATGCCTTCATGAATCTCCTTTAACCGATAAGCTAATCCGTCCCTAACTTTCTTCAATGTATGATCCCCAAACTTGTGAAGCTCTTTACACGTCATAAAGAAATTGTGATGTAGTTCACTTCGGTAGACTACCCCAAATGGCTTCTTGATGAGGGTATACGGAGCAAGTTGGTTTATGTCGGGAAGGTCGAGCTGAGGTTTTGTGAGATTGACACGTTTCTGATAAGATTCCACGGCAAGTTGTATATCTTCTACACGTTCTTGGATCACAATGTTTCTGACGAAGATTAATAATGACTTGATGTACTCGCATTGGATGGTTGTACATAAATGTCTCATTCGTCCTTGAACCTTAGCGAGATACATATCTTCAATGTCATTTAGTGATAATCTTGGAAAATCTGCTTCACAGAAGTCATATTCCTCTTCCTTGTCGTTTTACCATAATGTTCTTGAAGAATGTGTAGTCCCACTTTGACGACAGGGTAACATGCTTAATTGCGATGATCTGTTTTTCACTAAACACTTCCTTTTTAGACTTGAGAACCTGACAGCTTCTATAGAAGATTCGTTGGCTTTCAGGCCAATGATGAATCCCATACAGCACATCAAGGTCTTACTTTTCCACTTTGGTAGCAAACATATGTGTAGCTTTTTCTTCGATGGCTGGATTGTGAGAGTATATTGCCACTGGAAAAGGAAATGTGAGTGATGTAGCGTACTTCCTTCTCACATCACTACCGTGTAGTAGAAATTCAAAGTCATTGTTGAAGAAGTAACGGTATGGAATTTTAGGTTGATCCGGTCGGCCAATTGTTGGTAGAGGTTTGGTCCAATCAGTGTAGAAGGGAGCCTTGTCTTGTCTTGTGAAGTCGATGTTAGCTTCGGGATTGAGCCAATCTATATTGTTCGACATTTCTCGTGCAATGTTGTCGAGATGGTATTCGACTTCAGTTGCACTTTCTGAGCTGTCTTTAAGCAGTTGGAAGGCATCATTCTTGATTCTCTTTAGCTCAGCCTTAGTCATCTTCTTCACTTTAAACTGTTCTTGAATTAGTTTCACATGCTCCATAGTACAGCCATCTACCATTTCTTGACCTTCTGGTAATGAGGGAGTGGCATCAACAAGTCTAGAAAACCAGTCATATTCTTCGGTTGTGTCTTCATCTAGCCATGAGAGAACATCGGTTTTCTTCTTCATTTTCTTTGGCTTTGATGATGATTCTGGTTTCTTTGTTATTGCAAAAGAGGTGGGTTGTTGTTGGGGCTCAGGGACTTCTTCATCGTCACCACCAGTGTATTCGAAGTGATCACCAGTTTTCTCTGTTTGGGGTGGTGACTCAGAGTCTTGAGGTTTCTCAGTAGGAGTCGAACGTGGAGGAGATCTTCTTTCGGTTGGAGTCCTTTGTGGTGGAGGTGGCATAGAAGAGGATTCACCAGACTTCTTCTTACGTTTCGTTTCTTTGTCTTTATCCGTATCATCATCGTCTCTTGGACGCTTTGGCTGTTCAGCTGCCGCTCTGCATGATGTTTTAAGTTGGTAATCCAGCAATGCGTCAAACAGTTTACCTTCGTCAAAAGTAAACGTTGTAGATCGTTTTGACATTTGAAGTACAATCTTGGAAACCAATTCTAAGTCAGAGAAAGTTGTAGGCTCAGTTGGGTTGATTGTAACAGTTAAAGGCATTGATCTTATTGTTTGTTTGGCCAACTGCATGAGATTCGGATAGAGTTGTCTGGTGAACATCTCTTTTGTCACTCCAAGAACAATGTCAAGAAGGAACTTATGAGTATATTCCCTAATTATCTTGTTCATTTTCCCTTGGATATCACGATTGATAAACTTCTGGATATGCTCCCTTTCTCTCAACATCTCGTTTATCCCGCCTTGAAGAAGGTTGTTTCGCGGGGAGTTGATTCACTTTTGTTGGTCACGCTTTCTTCCCGACTTGCCCGAGTGTTTGACAATCTTTTTTAGCTAGGATATCCAAGAGTCTCATTGGTTTCTTTGCTGCACTTGGATGCGGATCCGTTGAAGCTTTGGATGGTGGTGGAGGAGATGAGAAGATGAGTCGATGATGATGAGACATGAGGAGGCTCGGGGTCCTTAGGTGGCTCGAGTTAGTTCCTTGGAGCGCATCGACTATCTAGAAGAAAATCATCATAATCAACATCATCATCTTTTCCAGTTGGCCATTTCTTCACCTTCATCCCAAGGCGTCTTCATCTATTTTAGCTTGAGCTTCTTTTTCTAAATTTTCTTTAGCTGTAGCCTCAACATCTTCATCAGGAGTTTTCTCATACTTCTCCATTTTTGGTTCCTCAAAGTCATAGTTGATAGAATCCTCAAGTTGCCTTTGTTGTTATTCGTAGGTGGTGGTACCAGTTCCCTTATCGGGTTGGTTAACTGATAACGCTACACGCGTCGTTCGGGGTCAAAGGAACTTCCTTTTCGTCGAGCAAGTTTTCAACACCCAGGCAAAGAACCTAATCGTTGTAGTGTAGTATTAGGGTAAGCCACGGTATTGATATCGCTCTCTAGGGAATAGGAATGCTAGTGAGAGTTACTACGCTAAGGTTGGGGTTGAGGAAGATTATTTTTTATCTTTTATATTTGTAAGAAAAGGAAATGTACTGAATCTCGGGTTTGAATTTGG
Organism: Chrysanthemum lavandulifolium; assembly: GCA_022545495.1. Taxonomy (NCBI): domain Eukaryota; kingdom Viridiplantae; phylum Streptophyta; class Magnoliopsida; order Asterales; family Asteraceae; genus Chrysanthemum; species Chrysanthemum lavandulifolium. The sequence goes on along the minus strand of CM040244.1, from coordinate 268,320,076 downwards.
GGTTGGTATTGCTACCGATTACTCTACTTATCTAATTATCTAATCTAAGGTGTATGTAGTCTATGTCTAATTATTGTGTGCTCGTATGATAGTTTAAAGATGTGGCTACTTAGGTTTTACTACTCCTTAATTATCTCCTATTGGTGGTTGAATTGTCACGTCCTTATTCTTAGTTGCGTTGTGTGTCTAAGGTTGTAGGGTGTGCTTTCTCCCTAACTCTTTGAACTTACCAAAGGGTCTTGTCTACAAAATCCACTAGGATAATAAACTCTTACTCTAAGGCACTCTTTGGATGGTTTAGCTTACAACTACTCAAGGAGTCATATTGGTTCACAAAGATTTAATCAAGCATTAAGTACACAACGAATGACCTATCGCATTACTAGATCATTAATCAACTAAGATAAGAGACAACCAATCAATATTCAATAATTAAGTTTCATACTCCCTAAGCAAACACACAAGTAAAGTAGCCGGACATGGAGAACATGCAAGCATACACACAAATAATCAAAGACATAATTGTATTAATGAAGTAAAACACTTATCTTGGTGTAAGATAGGGTTTGGAACCCTAAAATACTGTACAAGACAGCCTTTGTTCGGTTTAGGTTTTTACTCCAAAAGACTACACACCAATACTGAAAAATTCGGATTCTATATATAAGATTACACATGCGACGGCGTCACCTTATGTTTTGTGACGCCGTCGGGTCGCCGTCATTAGGGTTTCGTCTTGGCCACGTTAGACTTGCGACGCGCCACCTTATGCTTGTGACGCCGTCCTCTTCGACTTCGACGCCGTCAGATTGCATCTAGGCCGCCCGAGTTGCGACGGCCTACTCTTTTTATAACTTGACGCCGTCACTTGAAAATAGCAGCTTTGGCTTCGTCCGTCACAAAATCCTTCGACGACATCGCAGCTTAAGCGATGGCGCCACACCTTATGTTTTCAATGCAGACTTTGGCAATTTTCTTCGTATATTCGCGCCTTTTCGTCCAAATAATTGCCATTCCAGCATTTTGCCTCCAAGAGACCTAAAAAGTGAAAAGGAATGATATTAAGCAATAACGGATACAAAAGTGATCAAATAAGGGCTTAAACGACCCCTCAAAAAGGTACATTTTTAAAACCTTATCAAATATCCCTACATTTGGTATTTGCTTTTCCTCAAGCAAACGTTCTTTTAGCCAATTAATTTATAAGTTAGAGGTCATGAAGCATTGGTTTAAAATAGTCCACAACACATATAAGCCCCGCAAAAGTCATAACAAGCACGGAAATCACATACTAGCACCTCTCATGGGGTGTTTGGATACTCACATCTCTCTCGGGTGTATATGAAATATAACAAATTGGAAATGGAAGACAAACACTCATTAACCGGTCCTATTACATAGATTACCATAGGCTTGAGAATAGATCAAACCTCCATCGCTTTGGTGTAAGCACCTAGGAAAGACTATCAAAGAGGTATTTAAAGGTTTGTAACGTTAGGCTTACGATAGGGAAACAAAGGGTTTGGTGGGATAGACTATATAGTGGTGGCAAGTCAAAAATCTCTATGTTAAATGCATACGAAGAATGGCGTTGCTAAGCCGAGACTCGACACTCTAGACTCTAGCTAACTAAAATAAACAAACATAAATTTAAAGGATAGATGTAGGATGGTAGCCCGTATTTTTTTCACTCTATTTTTTTTCTCTTTTCACTTATTTTTCAATTTTTTTTTTTTTTTTTTTTTTTTTTTTTTTTACACTTTACTCTACCATCCTCTACTAGACATCAAAATGATAGGGATTTATAGGCACATCCCTACACTTGAGTTTTTATTACTCTAACACTAATTTGACCCGAATTGAAAAGATCAAAACACTTTGGGTACATTATTATGCAAACAAAGGGAATTTGAATTTAACGCCCTTCCGTCATTTCATAAACTTTAACTTTTCCCATGAATCCCAATGGTCCCAAAATCAGATACAAAGGATATGACTCGACTTAGCAACTCATTCAAGCAACTAGATAATTGAACTAAGGGTTTAGGGTGATAACAATAATGTACTAAAAGTGAGTGCATACAAGGTAGGCTAAGGTGATTTGGGTGTATATTTGGGGGTGAGGTGTAAACAATGCTCTTCATTGATATTCTGGAAAAATCGAAACAACACGAGAACCGCGAAAAGGATAGGCTCGGAGGGGTTAACTAGGGGTATCGTGTACTAAAGATGAGTACAACGCAAAGTGATAAGATCGTTTATAAGCTCAGCTAGGGATCAATAACAAATATAATAAACATAATACGCAGCCGAATAATCAAAACAATACTTTGTTATTGAACAAGGTTTTCAATTCACTAATACTCTAATATTAGACGTTTATAGAAACACGTCTACTAACTAAACTAATAACCTAGGCGTTTACAATGAACCATACGCCTAGGACACACTAATCTAAAACTAATACCCTAGACGTTCTTCCCTAACGTCTAGGCTAAACACACACCTTTTAGTCGACTACATTATTGGAAGACTTATTTTAAAAACCTACACCTATGTCCTCTTTATATACTAGAGGATAAGGACTAAATAATAAAACTTTCATTGCAAGCAAGCCCTTCCATCTTTTAGTAGGTTTCCTTCTTGTCATATTAAGTCCTCTTGTTTCATTCTTTTGTCTTTATCAACTCAAACTTGTAATTCCCAACAATCTTCCCCTAGTTGATAATGACAAAACCATTCTTGAACGAACTTCCCTAGACGAAGTAGAAATTGAGATCGTGGATCTCACCATGAATGAAACAAGTATGTCTTCCTTTGTCTTCCCTTAATCCATGCCACGTCACTCAAACATCTCTTCCCTTTTGTTATTATCTAAATAGGAACGATGCAAATAATGATCTTGACCACCACGAACCAATATCATACTTCCAATCTAAGTCAGTCCAATGTTTCAAATCGCCCACCATTACGCATCATAAGAAAATGGATCCAAAACAAGAGAAAACTTCAACTAGGAGTAGTAATAATGATCAACAATAGTAAAAATCAAACACTTCCCTTGAGTGATGCATGTAGATGGTTAAACTTTTAACAATAAGCTTCCCTAAAACATATGTTAACCATCTTCTTGATTCTTCAAATCAGAAGCTCCTTGTAATGATCACTTTGTGAAGAAAACCAAATATAACGAACTTGATGAAGAAGTAGAATTTCCCAAACTTGTGTCTTAAATCTTTACTATCCACGAACTCCATACTTATACTGGACAAAATATAAGTAGACCGCAATCCTTGAAAAGAATCCTCAACTAGTATGAGACACCGAGCACTACAATGTAACTCCTTCAAGTGATAGACAATGTGCATAGAGCATTATAAGAAAAATCACACATTGCTAGATTCATCAAGCTAGATGATAAGAACACAAACCAAGCAATTCCACTTCACCTTCAAATAAGTGATAAATAATCCTCTTCAGAATCAATTCTTCAATAAATCTTCAAACGAGCCTTTTAAAATCCTTTAAGAACAAATAAATTTCTTCCCGTGTGTGTGAACAATAACTGTGTGTGTGTCGTCCAAAACCATGCTCGACTTCCCTTAAATCAAAAATCTTCGTAATAAACCATGAACAAGATATGTTGGGAAGGAGCGAGACTTTCATCAAAATCTGCAGATTTCATATAAAGCTGCAAGATTTTCAGATAAACTGAAGACTTTAACAAATTACCAAGATTTTCAAAACCTCCGAGCAAGACTTGAAAAAAACTTAGCAAAGAAGATTTTAAAAATTAATTCGAACAGTACTTTGAATAAAACATCTAACAGTACTTTAAATATTCCAATGAGCAGTACTTTTAAAATTCATAAGCAGTAGCGATCACATAATTTATCAAAAGCATCTCTATCCCATGTGCACACAATTTAAACCGTAGAAGTCAGCGCAGCAATAGATCCAATCATCCAAACCCACGTGAAGCCAATCAAAACGCAGGACCAATATAGTAACCATATTCCGCATAACACTGAATCCGTACCATCATCACAAAATTTCACGTGACATACAAGAAACATGAAACCCACTTGCACTATGCAATAAACTAATCCTATACCCACGTACTCATCATTCACGTGATCTTAATGTACAAATATTCATCATTCACGTGATCTTCAAATATAATATTCATCATTCACTTGAGCACCGTATACCATATTGTACTGTAACATGTAAGCAATCACATGACCAACTCATTCAATCGTACTGACCCACTTGCATTAATCAACATATTTAATAAACCTAGTACGATGTTATCATCTAATTTTATTGTACGAATCAATAAAAAATAACGTCGATACCTTCAAAAAAATTCTATTCGACAATAAATCATCTTCAAAACTGCTTTAAAACTGCTTTCTTCGACAACTTAAAACCTTGTGATTCCCTATATCAAGAGCTCCCCGCTCTGATACCAATTGATAAGATCGTTTATAAGCTCAGCTAGGATCAATAACAAATATAATAAACATAATACGTGGAATAATCAAAACAATACTTTGTTATTGAACAAGGTTTTCAATTCACTAATACTCTAATATTAGACGTTTATAGAAACACGCCTACTAACTAAACTAATAACCTAGGCGTTTACAATGAACCATACGCCTAGGACACACTAATCTAAAACTAATACCTAGACGTTCTTCCCAACGCCTAGGCTAAACACACACCTTTAGTCGACTACATTATTGGAAGACTTATTTTAAAAACCTCACACCTATGTCCTCTTTATATACTAGAGGATAAGGACTAAATAATAAAACTTTCATTGCAAGCAAGCCCTTCCATCTTTTAGTAGGTTTCCTTCTTGTCATATTAAGTCCCTCTTGTTTCATTCTTTTGTCTTTATCAACTCAAACTTGTAATTCCCAACAATCTTCCCCTAGTTGATAATGACAAAACCATTCTTGAACGAACTTCCTAGACAGTAGAGAAATTGAGATCGTGATCTCACCATGAATGAAACAAGTATGTCTTCCTTTGTCTTCCCTTAATCCATGCCACGTCACTCAAACATCTTGGTATCGAGCAAGTTGCTTTGATCACCGTAAGAATCAAAAAGTACATGAAGAAGACAGCAAAATATTGATTTCAAACCAAAACAAGGAATAACTTTTGACAAATCTAAAATTGAATGCTTCAATTGTCAAAAGACTGGTCACTTTGCAAGTGGAGTGCGAGTTTGCTAAGTATCAAGCAAAATGTAACATCCGAGAAGCCTAAACTTGAGCTCAAGGAAATTCGAAGAATCAAACAAAGGCTTTGGTTGCTCAAGAGAACTTATCGAGGTTGACCGGAGTGAAGAGTTTGATGATGAACCGGTGACTTCATCGTATGGTAGCGAGTGGAAGATGCAGTTGAAGACACGGTGGAAGCATTGGACCGAGCACCGCTTTTGATGAAGAATCGAACATCTTTGCTTTGGAATCGATGATGGCTTTAGAGGTTTTGATTGGAGCAAAGAGAGTGAAGATGATCCTCGTTTCTTTGCTATGGTGGCTACTTCACCAACTCGCCTCCTATCTCTCGAGAGATGCTCAAACTGTTATGAATTTTATCAAAATTGCTTAACAGCTTATGTGATTGAAAGAGATAATTGTATTAGGGCTAGGTCTCGAGGTAGCGAGGTTATCAAATCACTTGTAGTCTATAGAAGCTAAAATCATAACACATGAAAATAATGAAATGGCTTGGGGAAAAGTATGAACAACGGATTATCGCTAAAACTTAGTGAATGGAAACTAAACTGTAAAATTGTCAAATTGAGAAGTTAACTAAGGAAAGAGATGATTTGGTAGCTAAGTTTGTTTGCTTGGAAAGAGTCCGGCTTGTCCCAAGTTGCTTATGTTGAAAAAATGCAGAGAAGGGCTTACATTAGAACAAAGCTTAGGATTTGGAATGGACTTAGTATCAGAGAAGAAAATCAACCTAGTGATCGGGATGATGGTGATTTTGAGGATATAACTACTAGTGATGATGAGCTCATTAACTATTTAGATTCATCTAGTAATGAAGGCTCGATGAAGTGAACCACCTCCTAAGAAAGACAATGGTTATCATGTCGTTCCTCATCCCATTAGTCATCACCCTCTAGGCCTGATGTTTCTCGTTATGGAGTAGATAGTCTAGAGTTTAGGAATAAGCTAATTGCTAAATCTAGATCCGAAACCCAAAGAAACCGTTGAAAACAATGTTCAAAATCCAAAGAAGACCTTTAAATCAAAGCATTGCCCACAAGCAAGACATACTTCAGAAAACCTTTTCAAACCAAGATCGCTAAACCTTTTGGGATAATTTTGGTCAAAACAAATTTTATCGGGCCCTCAAGAAGGCAAAACAATTTTGGGCATAGACATAGAAGAAATCACTTTGGTCATATGGGTCAAAATCGTGTTTTGTGTGTTATAGTCCTACTCACTTAATCAAAGATTGTGATGACACTCGTAATATCTAAGCAAGTTTCCAAGGAATAAGTCTAACAATCGAGACCTAGAGAGCACAAACCAGTTTGGACTAATTCAAATAGGGTTAATCACGTAAACTTCACACCGGATCATAGATACCCACATCGTAGAAGAACTCAAGATCTCACAAGATTTTCCAAAGTACCGCCAGAGACAAGGTATCAAAACCATACTTGGGATAGAAATTCTAGGAGACCTCATTATCAACCTAGAAGTTATCACGGTTCATATAGGGATCTAGATCACAAGAACCTCCTGTTAAAACCGAATGGGTTAAAAGGGAAAGAACTGGCTGGAGACATACAAGATGCTCAACAAAAAGTGAATCGATGTTTTGTGTCAAAAGAAAAGGCTAATAATCTAGTGAAAGAAATTTATGTTGAAAAACCGAGAGAGTTTTGAAAATCCATATGCTAAACATCAAAAGATAATTTTGGATCATAATCGAGATAGTGAGAACTACATACTCAAGGAATTTGAGTTTGTAACTTCTCGGGGAACACAAGTCAAGAATGGCTTGGGTTCCTAAAAGTTTCTAACTCTTTTCTTTGTGTGCGTGGCAACCCGTAAGAGGAGCTTAAAATCATCTTATTGTGGATAGTGGTTGCTCGGAAGTATGACAGTGATAAAGAGATCCCGTCGATTTTAGAAGTATTAGTGGAGGAAAAGTTGCATTTGGGAATGATCCCAATGGAGGAAGGATTACAGGGAAAGGAACAATTAAAGTCGGGAGAATTGACTTTGAGAATGTCGATATGTGAAGGAGCTAAAGTTCAACTTGTTGTCACTCTCAAATTTGTGATAAAAGCATCCTGTTATTCATCGACACGAATGTCTTATCCTTTCTTCCGACTTCAAACTCGTTGATGAAGACTTGGTAGTACTAAGGGTACCAAGGACAAATGATGTGTATAGTTTAGACATGACGAGTCTACATTCTTATGGTAGGGCCACATGTTTGGTGGCTAAAGCAACAATCAAGAGGCACATCAATGGCATAAGAGATCGGGCCATGTGAATTTCAAGAACATCAACAAACCGGTCAAAGGAAATTTAGTTAGAGGTTTACCTTCAAAGACTTACAGAATGATCAATCATGTTTGGCATGCAAGAAGGGTAACAACATAAAGCTTCCTGCAAGAAGCTTGATGAAAGAAATATTAGAGAACCATTGAGCTATTACACATGGATTTATTTGGACCGTCTCTGTGGCAAGTTTAAATAAGAAGAAGCTTGTTTGGTTGTTACCGATGATTGTAGTAGATTCATTGGGTTTTTTTTGGGTTTTAAGGATGATACCTTTGATGCTATTCAAACTCTTATAATAGCACTAGAAAACCAATTAAGACTCAAGGTTAGAGGTATTAGATGTGACAATGGAACCGAATTCAAGAACAAGCCTATGGATGATTTTTGTGCAAATAAAGGCATAAAAGGGAGTTTAGTATTGCTAGGACACCTCAAAATGGTGTTGCAGAGAGGAAGAATAGAACTTTGATTGAAGTCGCAAGGACCATGTTAGCCGATTCTCATCTCCCTATTCAATTTTGGGCGTGGTCGTAAGTATCGCATGTTATGTACTCAACAGGGTTTCACACAAAACCACGATGAAGACACCATATGAACTGGCGATGGGCAATAAACCCAACATTCGCTTTATGAAGCCTTTTGGATGCCCTCTTACTATTTTGAACACCATTGATAATTTAGGGAAGTTTGATGGCAAGTCCAAGAAGGTTACTTATTGGGATATTGCACTAACAAAGAAGGATTGAGTCTACAACAGAAAGTTACTAAGAAGATTCAAGATCGTCTTCATGTTGAGTTCTTAGAAGATCAAGACAATGAGAAAGGGAAGGGTCCCGATTGGATGTTTGATCTTGAGATTTTATCTCCTTCAATGAATTATGTACTGTTAGAGAAGAAAATCAACCTCACACAATCAAGAAGATATTCAATATGTTGTTCATGATGTTCATATTCGATCTGATGATGCTATTCCCGATAAAAATCCTATTAGTCCAAATCAAAGCATCGATGTTCCTAAGAAAAGTATCGCTTTCTCCAAAACAAAGCATCGATGCACCAAAATCCTCATTATCTGCCGAGGATCAATCTATTCAAGAGGAACTTAATCGATGCTTCTTCAAGATGTTTTAGCACATTCTTACACGATGAACAAAGGAAAGCTTATGAAGAGGCAAAGAAGAAGAACAAGATCATAGATTTCTCTTACAAGATTTTTTGACAAGATTTTCAACCAAAGTCATCACGCACCATTGACAAGACTTTAGATGATTTGGATGATCCTACCATGCCCGGGCTAGAAGAAACCGATGATGAGCTTGAAGATGAAGGTATTTTCACAAATTCCAATGAAGGTGCTTGATTATACTAACTTAGATGATACATATGAAGTTCCAGGTCTCCAATCTTACGAATTCATAAGAATCATCCAACGGATCAAATCATTGGTCCTTCTACTGGAGTAATGACAAGACACAAAGCTAAGGGTTTCACAAAACCTCATAACTGCTGATTCACACGAATACAGAACGATCCTACCAATAATCGCTGATTCACCCAATGCCGATTATAGGAATTCTTAGCAAAGCCAAAAATAGACTTTGGTATTTCATAAAACTAATTATTCCACATTACAAAGGAAGTCTTAAATAGGACTAGAAAATAAACGGCCCTAGAAGACAAACGGGCTGAAAGTTATTACATAAACAAAGTCCAAAACCCGAAAAACACTAAAATGCAAATAACTCATAAAATAGAGTGTTTCGCTCGAAAGTTCGGAAACCGACAAAGTCAGTTTCCCATCACGTGCTCCTCGCTCCAAGCTTCGATTTGACTGTACTCGCCTAAACGGAGCCCCGTAGCCCAAGTTATGCCCATTTTAGTCGTGCCCTTTTGTCACACGATCTTGGGCCTCCAAACATCATGGCCTGCTCATCAACACTTGGGCCCACATCACTTAGCTTTGTGTATAAACAAAACAAAGCTAAATCATAAGGATCATCAAACCCGCTTATTCACTGTTTCATCTCTCAAGAGGAACCCAAGAACATTGCTCAAGCTTTGACTAAAGAAAGTGGGTTGAAGCTATGCAGAAGAACTTCTTCAATTTAAACTTCAAGAGGTTCGGTTTTATGTGATCTTCCGATGGGAAGAAAGTTATTGGAACCGTATGGGTTTTAGAGTCAAAAGAGATGAAAGAGGCAATGTTATCAAGAACAAGGCAAGGTTAGTTGCTCGTGGTTATAGACAAGAAGAAGGGTAGATTATGATGAGGTTTTTGCTCCTGTGGCAAGGATTGAAGCAATTCAATCTTTCTTGCTTTTTGCTTCTATATGGGTTTTCGTGTATACCGGATGGATGTCAAGAGTGCCTTTCTTTATGGCACTATTATCAAGAGGTGTATGTGAAACAACCTCCGTGTTTTGAAGATCCTACATCCTAACAAAGTCTATAAGGTGGTGAAGGCTTTATATGGTCTTCATCGCACCTAGAGCTTGGTATGAGAGGCTCTACATTCTTATTACAACATGGATACAGGAGGGAGCCATTGACAAGACTTTGTTTATCAAGAGAGACAAGAAGGATATCATGTTAGTACAAGTGTATGTTGATGATATTATCTTTGGGGCTACCAAATGTCCATGGTTAAGGAGTTTGAGCAAATGATGCGTATGAATTTCAAATGAGTTCAATGGGAGAGTTAACATTCTTTTAGGACTTCAGTTAAGCGGTCAAGGAAGGAATTTTATTAGCCAAGACAAGTATGTTATCGATATACTTACAAGTTTAATTTTGATGGTATGAAGGTCATTATTACAATCGATTAAATCTATTAATTCATTGGGAAAAGATGAAGATGGTCACCGTTGAAGTCAAGTTATACAGATCTATGATTGGCTCTCTTATGTATCTTACCGCATCAAGGCCCGATATCATGTTTGCGCTTGTTTATGTGCAAGATATCAAGTCTCACCAAAGATCTCTCATCCGAATGTCACAAGAGAATATTTTGTTATTTGAAACAACTACCTAAGTTGGGGTTGTGGTATCCTAAAGAGTCACCTTTTCACTTAGAAGCTTTTTCGAAAAGGACTATGCAGAGATAACTATGATAGAAGATCCACAACTGGTGGATGCCAATATCTTGGAAGAAGGTTAGTCTCATGGCAATGTAAGAAGCAAACAATTGCAAAGAACATCATCATCAAGCCGAATATGTAGTCACGCAAGTTGTTGTGGTCAAGTTTTATAGATGCGTAATCAACTATTGGATTATGGGTTCAACTTTAAGAATACTCCTATCAATATTGATAATGAGAGTACTATTTGTATTGTGAAGAATCACGTGTATCATTCCAAGACAAAGCATATTCGATTAGGCATCATTTTATCGAGAGATTGTTATGAGCATAGGCTCATTAATGTGGTTAAAGTTCACACGTATGATAATGTAGTCGATCTACTCACCAAAGGTTTTGATGTGTCACGATTCAATCACCGGTCGTGAGCATTGGAATGATTAACTACTAAGCTATGTTTAAGGGAGGACTATCGATGTTTGATATAGTCCTGTATTGCTTGAGGAGGATGTTAGTGTATACTTAGATTATTTGAAGATTTTTGGCAAAGTATCGTATTTTTCAAGTACCGCTGGGAAAGTACCGCTTGAAAGTACCGCTTATGTGGAAAGTAATCGTTTGTCGTATTAAAGCTTGTTCAACGGTAATATTGAAGGGTAATTGGTAGTAACGGTAACTTTGTTATTTAGGTCCGTGATTTTTCAAATCTCACCTATAAATAACTTCTTCCGATTTTCCTCTCATATTATTACTTCACATCTTTTCCATATTTATCTCCCAAATTACCATCTCTTTTATATTCGATACAATCTTTCTATTGTGCTTATTCTTTCAACAATGGTGAATCGTCTAACTGTTTCAAAGCACAATATGGTGGCTAATTTAGACAAGACTGAGGCGAACGTGGCTTTCTATGATATTATTGATTATCTAGTTGGTCGCCTATTAGTTATGCTCTTTAGTTGAGCCGGATGTTATTGAACCATGGATTCGTGAATTTTGGGCTAATGCTAGAGACAATATGGAGGAGGATGACTATTATATTAGATCCTCGCTTCTTGGAAAGACTATTAAGATTATCAAGCCTCTATTCGGTGATCTATTATTTGAAGATGAAGATGGGGCTATTAGATTCGACAAGCAACCGATTTGGGATACTTTTAGCAACTGGGTTATGAAGGTTCGTTGACCAATGCACTTTTAAGAAGGCCTTATTCTCGTCCTCAATGGAAGTTTTTGATCCATGTTTTGCTCCACCGCATAAGTTCTAAAAGCACTTCGGGAGCAGCTTTGGTTCAAATATTGCATCTGCAGTGGTTGGTTTAGCAACAGTATTTAACTTTTCACGGCTTATTTTGGATGGAATGCTCTCTATATCATCCGGGGCTACTTGGTTGATGTATCCAAGGTTTATACAGTTTTCTTGAACAAGCAATTGGTCGATGTTCCCAAACCTACCGCTTTGCTACCGTTATTGTGCAACAAGCCAAAATCTTTACATTCATGGCTAAAAGAAGTAACTTGTTTCGAGGAGGAGATATTCCTTTAACAACATCAATGATGGAAATTGTGCACGCTGCTCGTAATGCACCGCAGAGGATGAAGAACATGAAGGTACTAATCTTTGATCAAGGTATCGCTTCACATAGTATTGCTTCAACCAAGATCGCTTCACAAGGTGTCGCTTCACAAAGCATCGCAAACTGCAAGCACGCTTCTCGTGAAGATATTGTTTGCTACAAGGTGATGTTTCTTCAGTCCTAAGGTTCAAGAAGAAATAGAAAACACCTATTCCATCTCCACAACGTTTCGCTTCACAGAACATTCACCAATTCAAGGTCTTGCTCCTGCAATTCCAAGAGAAAGATTACCTATGGATAACTATGCTTTGACAATGGCAATAGCTCGGTTGACCAAAACTGCTCGTCAAGCTAGAACTATTAGAAAATTGAAGAAAATTATTTCGGTTGCGAAATTTTGTTAAACCCTATATTCAAGGCTTTAATTTATGGGTTAAGGAGGAGAACAACGTCGAAAAGCACTTCGTAAGGAATTACAACGTAGAAGGTTCCTAAATCATCTTCCGTCCATTTGGGAGGAAATTTAAAGAATGTAAATTGAAAGAAGATGATAAGGAGAAAGAAGATGATAAGGAGAAAGAACATGATAAGAAGAAAGATGATAACAAGGAAAGTGGATCTCAAAGTCTTCAAGAATTAGTTCATATTGAAAGTTCAAGAAAGGATCGAACCTCAAAGCATCAAGAACTAATTATTGAAGATCAAGGTACCGAACATGAAAGTACTGTTTTCATGAAACTTTCGACAAGAAGTAATAACTCCAAGGGTTTTGAATTTTGAAGAAGAAGCTGGTCCTTCTACAGTTGTTATAGAGGAAGAGGAGGAACCTAGATTTAAACCCATTCATTCACCAAGTGATGATGAATTAGTTGCTACAATTCTTGATTTGTCACAACCAAGAGGAGGTGTTACTATTAGAGAAGCACAAGAAGAAGAACAACCAAAACCGATCAACCCGCAATTGATCCAAAAGACAAGTGAAAAGGTATTTTGGTTGAAGTTAAGAAGAAGAAACTTACTTTGGCGTAACTTAGAGCATTTGAAGTTGCAAGGAATGAAGTCGCAGCTAGAAAAGTTCAAGAAGAGATAAATGCTAAAGATAGAGAAGAACGAGAAGCTCAAGAAGCTTTGGATAGAAAAGCAACTCAAAAGTGCAAGATGAATTGATGTCGAATCTACTTGAACCTTCTACGCTCCAACACCGTTAGATTCATGTCAAGAAGACCTAATTTAGCTAAAGAAAGGAATGCAATGATGGCATATCTCAAAAGCAAGAGGATTTAAAGGATTACGAAGCTAAATTATGTGGATATGAAGAGATTATATGATGTCGAGAGAAGTTTATAAGAAAGATGTTGCATCAAAGACTTTAGAGAAGAAGCTTATTGGACTAAAGTGAAAGGAAGAAAACTTAAAGAGAAAAAGAAAACCTAAGCTACGGATGTTCGCCAAAGAAAGAAGGTTGAATTAAGATCCGAGACTAGTGATGAATTGAAGAATTATCTCGAGTGGTAGATTTTGATTATACAGATGAAGATAATGACATGAAGATGAATGGATCAAAGATCGCTTGCTTTCAAAGTTGAGAAATCTAAGAATGGAGATTACATGGTTTTCACAAAGAAGATAAAAGTTTCAAAGTTTTTAAACGGCTATGGGATTTGTCTTGCGATATCATAGATGTAGTAGATCTATTCTACTTATATCATGCGTGAAGACTTATTTTGAAGATAATCCATTAGAAGGATTGGATTGGTTTTACAAGGGATCTCATAACTATGTGGAAACCGATGAAAAGAGTAATCGATGATATTTGGAAGGATCAAGAAAACCGGGAGATAGTTTGTCGGAGATTCTTTGGAGAACTGGAGTTCATGTCTTGGAGCTAGAAAATGGAACAATGATTCACATGTTTGCGTAAAGAAGATATCCTCTTCGTTGAACTCATGAGAAGAATGCTTGAGCATGGATTGGAAGTAGAAGAGGTGATGAAATTGCTTGCATGGTTATCAATTTGCTTATAGACCGGACTACCATTCCGAGAATGATCTATAACGGGTATGATTTCGAATAAATACTTTTTGATATAATCAAGATTTTTATTCAAAGTATCATAGTCGACAAGATTTCATCAAAGTAATCGCTTGTCGATTAAACCGCTTAAGTAAAATTTTAGATGAAACCTTTGCTAAATAATAACTATTTTTGAAATAAAGGTTGAATAAATGGTTTTTGTGATGATAACATCAATAGGTTATCAATCCACCATGGTTACAAAAGGATTGACTAATCCATGAGCAAACGGCTCGTAAAGATATATCAAATCCGCTTTTAGTTGACAACTTGCTAATAAGTTGGATGGTTATCAACTCACCATATCGAATGTGAAGAGTTGGCTAGCCCACAAGAAATGGCTTGTGGTAAAGGCGTGAAAACCATTATTGGTAATTAGTTCACCATTAGATAAAAGAACTAACTAGTCCGTATGTACACTTTTGGTAAAGACAAAACAAATCATTGATAGTCGGTGGTTTGCTAAAAATCATATGGTTATCAATGTACCATGGTCTTACACACCAAAACATTTGGCTACTCCAAAGATAATGGCTTTGGTAAAGAGTTCTAAATCCATTGAATTTTCAATGATTCACTTAGATGTGATGAGAATAGTATGCAACTTAAACTTGAATTATTGTACACATTGTCATATGTTGCCGTGTTGTCGAAAAGATGGAGATTGTCAATGTCACGTGAAGAAAACAATTCTAAGAGATACTTTGACAAAAGCATAGATTCTACAAAGATATAATCTAAAGACTAAAGAACAATCCATTTTAAAGATGAAGTCATAAAGATATATTCACAAAGGAACTTGAAGTCAAGCAAGTAGAATTCAAGTTGGGGAGGATTGTTGGGATATGGAGTGTCAAGATATCAAAGCATCAAGATATGAAAGTCTTGTAAGTTGCAAAGCACTCGAAGAAGTCAAATAGTCAAAGTTGCTAAAGACAAAGTCAAAGCATCGCAAGATAAAGTCAGCATCGCTAGAACGTAAGATCTCATATATTCGCTTATGGAAAGTATTGTATTCCATGTTTAGATTACTTGTCGCATAAGGTTATCAATTGTAAACCGACTCAGGATATCCTCGAGTCTATAAAAGGATTCCTAGATTGGTATTAGAGGTACGATTTCAAAAAAAAGAGTTTTAGAGTTTACGAATTAAGAGTTTAGAGAAAAGTTCGAATATCTTAGAGTTGTATTAGAGTATCCGCATAATAAGCGATTTAGAGTTTTATTAATAAAGTTTCTTTTAGCTTTGTTAAGTAAAAAAAAAAAAAAAAAAAAAAAAAAAAAAAATTTATTCGACAATAAATCATCTTCAAACCGCTTTAAAACCGCTTTCTTCGACAACTTAAAACCTTGTGATTCCCTATATCAAGAGCTCCTCTCCGATACCAATTGATAAGATCGCTTATAAGCTCACCAGGATCAATAACAAATATAATAAACATAATACGCACGGAATAATCAAAACAATACTTTGTTATTGAACAAGGTTTTCAATTCACTAATATTCTAATATTAGACGCTTATAGAAACACGCCTACTAACTAAACTAATAACCTAGGCGCTACAATGAACCATACGCCTAGGACACACTAATCTAAAACTAATACCCTAGACGCTCTTCCCAACGCCTAGGCTAAACACACACCTTTAGTCGACTACATTATTGGAAGACTTATTTTAAAACCTACACCTATGTCCTCTTTATATACTAGAGGATAAGGACTAAATAATAAAACTTTCATTGCAAGCAAGCCCTTCCATCTTTTAGTAGGTTTCCTTCTTGTCATATTAAGTCCCTCTTGTTTCATTCTTTTGTCTTTATCAACCCAAACTTGTAATTCCCAACACAAAGGGTGTGGGGAATTACTCAACCAAGTGGAAGAAGTAATTATATTACGGTATCAAACAAGGGTTATCCTAATGCCTCTTATCATTTAGTTACTCCTAACTACACAAGTGCGCCTTTACTAGCGATCTCGGATGCATCACAAAACAAGTTCTAGAATCTAATATACTATCGGTTCACACTCTAAGCATTAAAGATGAATGCTTTTAATTCCTACTAATCTAAGGGCGATCCTCAATTTTGGGTGGAATTTAGGTGGTAAAGGGTTTTGTGCTAGTCATGCAACTTCCTATCCGTGAGACGCTTTTTTAAAACTAATGGCCCACTCTTATATATCATGAAAATTTTAAATTTGGTGCCAAAATTACCCTAACCGACATTTTCTCATGGTTTATTACACAAATACAATTGACAAAGCAAATAATCAAGGATAAGTATAGTTTCAAAGTTCCTGCTTTATTTTCCTCCCACACTTAAACCGAACATTGTTCCCAATGTTCCCAAAAGTATCAAAGGTATGATAATGGAAGGTAATTAAAAACGATAGAAACTAGTACTCCCCTGATTAGCTCGGTAGGATCCGTGTGTGAAGTAGTGTTTAAATCCTTTCCAAGAAGAATTTATGCGTGAAAAGCTCCTTCCAATCTTATGTAGCTTCTTCTTGATAAATTAAACCTGCACACTTGAAGAAACAAACGAAACCTTCACGTAAAATCGGCGGTAATAATATATATAAGACTCGATTTAATCTAGGATATAATGCTTGTGGAATGGATGTTTACTGCATTTCGGAAAATTAAGACGTGAAAATTCCAAAATTTATAAGTAGCTCACAAACGAGAAAAAGTAATATGTCGTGTTTTACTCCTTCCCGACACCGTCAGTTGCGATCCCCGACCGTCAGTTATCCTAACAAAACCGGTCTGCGATTTTCGAAAACATTCGAAAATTTACATCTTTAGAATTTGGAAAATTTCTCCAAACATCCATTATGACTCGATACAAGCATTTGACTCGAACAAACACACATATATATCTTTTAGTTAATTGTTATTCTCATGTTTACGCTTTTTTGAAACATGTGTAATCCTCCCTACACTTATCCCTTATGTAAAATACCTTTATATGCAATTAAGACGAGGTTAAAAACAAAATAAAGCATTTTACAAATTTAAACATGAGAATAAACAATCAATAAAAGACATATGACACTAACAAATAAACAATTAAGCATGGGTTGCCTCCCACTAAGCGCTTTTCTTTATTTAAGAGTCTTGTAGCTAGACTCGTAGTCGTGTTCTACTTTGCCCTAATCTTAGAGGCCCATTCGATTTCCTTAACCCTTCTCTCATCACTTAATATATTCGGGCCTAGTTCAAGACAAGCAGTAGTAAACTTTGTTCTTCCAGTCTACTTGAATGCCGGAATGTTATCTGATCTAAATTATTCATGCCTTCAAACTTTATTTTTGTGGGCATTATATATTTAACACTCTCGGCTTCATTTGAGAACTTGACTATTCCTTTCTCGATCATAAACCATCTTAGACTCTCTATAAATGGTTTCCCAAGTATCAAATCTCCTAAAACCCATCAATGATGCCCTTAACATTTTCCAAAATCATGAAATCACACCTATATGTGAAGTTACCTATGAAGACATGCAATCCCTTAACCCTCCCCACATAGTTACTTGCTTTCCTAGGCGAAAGGGGTCCCTCATAGGTTCTAGCTTTTTGCTCATGATCCAATTGTAATAGAGCCTAGACATTATATTCATGGGTGCCTTATAGTCAATGTAGGTGTGATCCCTATATAAGTATCCAATCATACACGGTATTTTGATGTTTTTAGGGTTTTCCTTTCTTATGCAAGGCTCGAAAGGTGGTCTTGGAAAGTTAACCACGTTATAGTGATAAGCGGTTTCCTTCCCTTTTTGGTATGAATCAAAATACTCCCTAAGCTCTTCCTCCTCTTTACTACCCTCCATAATTTCTAACATCTTATAATCTCCCTCTTCTAGATTATCATCCGAATCACTTGTGGTCGAATCACTATCCAAAGGGTGATCAGATTCCTTAAGGGCTTCCTCAAGCGTATTTTCAATGATCCTATTTAATTTCCTAAGCTCCAATTTCGCTAATAATACGGGCTCGGTTGGTTGGCGAGGTCAACAAACAAAGGTATTTGTTTGGTGGTAAAGCGTTGTTTGGTGGTTGGTTGATGAATGGGGTTGGTTATCACCTTCATGATGAAAAGTGATGTGGTTACGAACAAAGGTCACGAAGAAGGGGATAGACTAAGAGAAAGATAAAATGAGAAAATTTACTTGATAGGAATCAAGTAAAGAAACCTAAACGAGTGGACTACTAACTAGCTATTCTATTCACCGCAGCGCGCCTAAAACTTGATAACGCTTACACGCGTGCTCGGGGTCAAAGAAACTTCCTTTTCGTCGAGCAAGTTTTTTAACACCCAGGCGTTGAACCTAATCGCTGTAGTGTAGTATTAGGGTAAGCCACGGGTATTGATATCGTTCTCAGGGAATAGGAATGCTAGTGAGAAGTTACTACGCTAAGGTTGGAGTTGAGGAAGATTATTTTTTATCTTTTATATTTTTAAGAAAAGGAAACGTATTTAATCTTGGGGTTTGAATTTGGGGTTGGTAAAGCTACCGATTACTCTACTTATCTAATTATCTAATCTAAGGTGTATGTAGTCTATGTCTAATTATTGTGTGCTCAGATGATAGTTTAAAGATGTGGTTACTTAGGTTTTACTACTCCTTAATTATCTCCTATTGGTGGTTGAATTGTCACGCCCTTATTCTTAGTTGCGTTGTGTGTCTAAGGTTGTAGGGTATGCTTTCCCTAACTCTTTGAACTTACCAAAGGGTCTCGTCTACAAAACCCACTAGGGATAATAAACTCTTACTCTAAGGCACTCTTTGGATGGTTTAGCTTACAACTACTCAAGGAGTCATATTGGTTCACAAAGATTTAATCAAGCATTAACTACACAACGAATGACCTATCGCATTACTAGATCATTAATCAACTAAGATAAGAGACAACCAATCAATATTCAATAATTAAGTTTCATACTCCCTAAGCAAACACACAAGTAAATTAGCCGGACATGGTGAACATGCAAGCATACACACAAATAATCAAATATAATTGTATTAATGAAGTACAACACTTATCTTGGTGTAAGATAGGGTTTGGAACCCTAAAATACTTGTACAAGACAGCCTTGGTTCGGTTTAGGTTTTACTCCAAAAGACTACACACCAATATCGAAAATTGGATTCTATATATAAGATTACACATGCGACGGCGTACCTTATGTTTTGTGACGTTGTCGGGTCGCCGTCATTAGGGTTTCGCTTGGCCACGTTAGACTTGCGACGGCGTCACCTTATGCTTGTGACGCCATCCTCTTCACTTCGACGCCGCCCTGATTGCATCTAGGCCGCCCGAGTTGCGACGGCCTACTCTTTTATAACTTGATGTCGCCACTTGAAAATAGGAGTTTTGGCTTCGTCCCGTCACAAAATCCTCCGACGGCGTCATAGCTTAAGCAGTTGACGCCGCCACCTTATGTTTTCAAAGACTTTGAGTGTCTCGATTCTAACTTTAGCCATTTTCTTCAGATATTCGCCTTTTCGTCCAAATAAGTGCCATTCCAAAGATTTTGCCTTCAAGAACCTAAAAGTGAAAAGGAACGATATTAAGCAATAACGGATATAAAGTGATCAAATAAGGGCTTAAACGACCCTCAAAAGGTACCTTTTAAAACCTTATCAAATATCCCTACACTTGGTATTTGCTTGTCCTCAAGCAAATGTGCTTTAGCCAATTAATTTATAAGTTAGAGGTCATGAAGCATTCGCTTAAAACAGTCCACAACACATATAAGCCCCAAAAAGTCATAACAAGCACGGAAATCACATACTAGCACCTCTCATGGGGTGTTTGGATACTCACATCTCTCTCGGGTGTATATGAAATATAACAAATTGGAAATGGAAGATAAACACTCATTAACCGGTCCTAGTACATAGATTACCATAGGCTTGAGAATAGTGTAACCACCCGCATTTTTAGGTTACTTTTTATTTTCGAGAATTTACTATTCACTTTTACTATTCAAATTCACTATTCATCTCAGAAAATTTTTAATCCACATTCTCGTAAGATAAATTATTTTAGTAATAACTCGAGAGTTCGACCATCGTTAGATCATTTTCGCAAAAATTATTAAGTAAACATCGCTTTAAAGTTTCGCTTTAGACGGTCCACCGCTTAAACATCACGCTTAACGAAAACCAACCCCGACAATTTTCCTCACATCGATAAATTTTAGATCATTCATGATTAATTTGAGAATTTTAAGAATTATTATTTTAATATTACCAAATAAGCCCAAATAGAACAAAACTAAACTTACGTTTTAAACAATTCTACTTACATCCGACTTAACGATTCTCAGATCTGTTTCTAATATGTTTTGACACTTTTACATTTTGGAAAAGTCAAACATATTTCCTCCTCCTTTGACCATAAAGGAATTAACCTTGTACGCTCTACATTTTTGCTTAAATCACAGTAACTTTTAAACTTCACGAATAACGTAGAAGTTATCCCGCGTATGACGCAAACCACATTTTAACATCTCATATCACTTTTAGACTAATTTTAGTCTACTCTAAATAAATTCACAAATGCTTTCCTCGAAATTTTGTTCTTTTCCGATAAACTGCAATTACGCTGCTTTTGACCCGTATTTTCGACTTTAAGCGTTTTTGCACCCAATGAGACTTATCACCCATTTTATATTTTTATATGGAGTATAATGATGAGTTTCATCATTCCTATAAATTTCAGATTTTTACGATACCCGGTTTTACGTTTTATGGCTTCGGTTAGCAATTAACTAACCAAAACTCACTCCGTAACCAAGATAAGATCAAAACTAACCACATAAGTCATCTTATCTCTTCCATGACAGAACTTAGGGGGAGTCATCATATTGGTGGCATCATCCTAACCTTGGTTCATTAAGATCATTACAAGTGTCCTAAACCTAACCATGGTTAATATTTAACCCAATATATGGTTAAACAAACTTACCCTCCTATAAATAGCAAGTGATATTCATCCCAAAGACCTCCACAAACTGAATTGGGTCGTTCATACTCTAAAATATTCATATCTTCCATCATTTGAGCTTTAAACTCCAAGTTTAAGCAAGAAAGTTCCAAAGATCAAGCTACTTCATCCAATCTCTAGCAAGTAAGTGATCTTCTTGAGTTTAGATCCACTCAAGTCACTTAGTACTTCATCACCAACTCTTCAAGTTTGCAAGGGTGCCAAGGTGTGGAAAGCTAGCTCAATCCAAAGTCTAAAGTGATCAATCAAAGTCCTATCCTTACTAAGTTACACCTTTCTTATTGAAAGCCAAAAGTTGTAAGCAACTGATCACCACCATCATCTCATCTTTATTATTCATAATTTTAACTATTTCATGCCATATATATAGTTACTATGTTGATTCATGATGTACATATACTCAATCACTTGTTTTAATTCATATATTGTCATAAAAGTAACAAACTAGTAAACTTGTCATATTATACGCGTATGAGACCATTAAAAACAATAACATAAGGACTTTATAACTTACATAATATGGTAGACAAGATAAAAGGTAAGCATAGCAACTTGAATCACCGAAACGGACAAACGAGTCAAAAGTTATAGGCAAAAGAAGCGAAACCTAAAACGCCAAAACCGCCATATAGGGACTGTTTGGTTCTGCCATTTTGAAAGTCATACTTATGGTCCGAATCATGAAAAAGTTAAACACGAAAGTTGTCCAGAACGACGTTTTCCTTCAATAACAAAGAAGCTCGGACCTTGAAAACGCTTAAATAGGCCAAAATCTTTCAAAAACAGAACCGCCAGAATATAGTCTCACAACTATACTTTTGTCACAACTAAAAGCAAACCAAGACGCCTAATGGCCATTAGCCAAGACCACGGCTACGGCTAAGGCCAAAGCTAAGTCTCAAGACCATGGTAGTCAAGACCAAAGTCACGGCAAGACCATGGCTAAAGCCTCGAGGCTTGTTTGAAACGACGAACTTGTAAAACTAGATAGTTATTAAAACATGATAAACTTTATGTTATAACAATCTTCACTCAAAACATATGTTGTATTTACTAAGTGCTACAATAGTAGGGAGCTTCATGTGAGGGTTTCATTTGAGTAAAACGATCGACGAGTTGCTTTGGATTTACAATTAAAGTGTCCTAGCTCCTAACGCCATCGCATGACCTCTCGAATTATGATGGCCCGAACGGTAGTACGATATCTATAAACTAAATACGTTTTCACATATTAAAGATCTTTCTATAAACATCAAATGAAAATTCACTACATCATGATCAACATAGGGATATATATAGGATGGTTTATGTTTTCCTAAAACATTATTCCAAACCTAAGTCGCAACATTTCATTTTAGGTTGCACGAGAAGTATTCCACTTATCCATCATCCGTTAAAGTACTTAATATCATCAACTCTGGTGAGTTCATAGCCCCACTTTCTATTACTTAAATTGTTTTACAAACCCTTGGGGAGATACATGCTTTATTTTAAACCGAACACATTGCTTTCAAATTCTATACTTATCTCGATTATTTTACTTGCACTAAGTTACCGTGATTTGCCAATCTTAAGTCCCTAAATCATGAATCATTAATCACGAGTGAAGTGAGCGCGAATATTGTGGATAGATCTATCGATTGACGAATCCCGCTTGTTTGACCGTGATCCGTAAACAAACGCACTATATTTGAGTACATCGTAAAACGCAAATTTTACCTACTGGGGCATCGGTTACTATTATATGACGCAAGTTAACGCCTTGATTGCATGATGCTTAGTGAATAATAACTGCTTTGTTTTCAAAACATTGGTGTGAGTCTAATTAACTCACACTACCAACATAATGTGTTCAACCATTTAACAAACTCTATGAATTTTACTCAACCTTTGTGTTGACGCTTTAAGCATGTATTTCGTGTCCATAATGTCGGTCGGCACGGAAGAGCAAGGATATCAAGAAGGCTATAAATTTTATTATCATTCAAAACCAATTTAATGTATTTTGTAAACTTGGAACCATCCGGGACCTCATTTTGTAAACTCGATATTTATATAAATCGAATGATAAATCATTTTTAAAACGACTCCATTAGAGTACGTTTTCTATTGTTATGACTGTTGTGCCATGAAGTAACACCCAGTTTGAATTCCGCTGCGTATCACAAAATTGGGGGTGTTACAAATAGATCAAACCTCCATCGCTTTGGCGTAAGCACCTAGGAAAGACTATCAAAGAGGTCTTTAAAGGGTTGCAACGTTAGGCTTACTGTAGGGAAACAAAGGGTTTGGTGGGATAGGCTATATAGTGGTGGCATGTCAAAAATCTCTATGTTAAATGCATACGAAGAATGGCGTTGCTAAGCCGAGACTCGACACTCTAGACTCTAGCTAGCTGTTGATCCCAGTTGAGCAAACGATCAAATATAGAAACTGACTTGTAACAAAAACTTATTAAGTATTACGCGGAATTTAACACTTAATCTTAAGAAGAAGAACAATAAACATTCAACACCTCAATATTATTGATAATACGAATACTCTTACAGTATTAGGGTTTTGCAACCTTAAAGTGTATCGACCTTAGATATAAAACATACGTATATCTAACCTGACCTAGGACCTCCTTTTATAGGCTAAGGAGTCCTATACATTATACAATACGTAACCTACAAGACAAATGTCTTTTCCATATTTATCTAATGCAATAAACTAAACCGACTATACAAGACTAGCAGTGGTTACATATCATTATCAGTGGTTACACTCTTCTACTAGCCGCGGTTTGTCTTCATCCGTGGTTACATTCTTCTGTCCGTAGTTATATCCAACCTATCCATGGTTCCAGCACTTAGAGTAATTCTTGATTCAAGGAACCTAAAACCCAACAATCCTCCCCTAAACTTGATACATTCCAACATAATTCTCAAGTTTCTTTTAAGCTCAAAACATCTGAATTGGAGGATGTAGCCAAACACTTACTAGCCTTAAGAATGTTCTCATACTTCAAAGAACAAATTGTAAGCTTGACCATCATAAGGTACTAACATCTTGATACAACCAAGCTTCAACATCCGAGCAATTATTCCGGATACTTATTCGATTGAGGATAATCACCTTCTACAAGCATATGAATAACCTTTCCAGAAACAGTTAAAACATGAACTCCACAAGTTTGATATATAAACCATCTAGTCACTTGACCATTGTAGAGTCCTTGCCATTCAGGTTCATCATGAGTAGGTTCAAATAAAATCTTCAAATGATGATAAACCGGTCTCTCATGATAATCATTTGGATGTACTTCACCAAACTTATTATTGTAAAGTATCCAAAGATTCATCAAATCATCTCTATCAAAATACTAAAGCATCTGTGAAAATTTATTATACTTAGAAACTTCATTGTTGAGTCTTTGAATTTTCCAAAATCCTTCACTTCCAATTATAAGCTTAAACTCATAAGAAATGATTTGATTTTCATCTTCAACAACTTTCAATCTTTTATAATCAGATGTCTCCTGAACCTCAGATTTTATCTTTCTTTTACTTTGAATCCACTCTTCATCCTTTTTAATCCACTTTTCTTCCTTTTTAGAATTCATTAGACAGAAATCATCATGATTAATTCTCATACATCTCTCATAAATCTCAAAAATTTTTCAAATGAACACCTACTAAGATTATCGTAAACATGTATGCCCAATTTTAATAATCTTCATCAATACATTCCTCATCCGAGCAATTGAAGGAGGTTTCTTGATAAGGTTTTAAAAGGTACCATTTGAGGGTCATTTAAGTCCTTATTTGATCACTTTTGTATCCGTTATTGCTTAATATCGTTCCTTTTCACTTTTAGGTCTCGTGAAGGCAAAATGTCGGAATGGCACTTATTTGACGAAAAGGCGCGAATATATGAAGAAATGGCCAAATTCAAATCGAGACACTCACAATACGAATGTAGAAGGCGACGGCGTCAAAAAGAGCTATTTCGGCCGTCCCAAAATTATTGTGACGGACGAACTCAAAACTCGTGTTTTCAAGAGACGGCGCCTAGTTGTGAAAGAGTAGGTCGTCGCTACTCGCACGGCCTAGATGCGATCCGCACGACGCCGAAAGTCAAGAGGACGGCGCCACGGACATAAGGTGACGCCGTCAGCAGTTAACGTGGCCAAGACGAAACCCTATCGATGGCGACACGACGGCGTCACTAAACATAAGGTGACGTCGCAATTGTAATCTTATATATAGAATCCAAATTTTTCGCCTTTGTGTGGAGAGTCTTTGGAGTAAAACCTAAAACCGAACATAAGGTGTCTTGTACAGTATTTTAGGGTTTTAACCCTATCTTACACCAAGATAAGTCTTTACTTCATTAATTCAATTATGTCTTTGATTATTTGTGTGTATGCTTGCATGTTCTCCATGTCCCATTAATTTATTTGTGTGTTTGCTTAGAAGTATGAAACTTAATTATTGAATATTGATTGGTTGTTTCTTATCTTAGTTGATTAATGATCTAGTAATGCGATAGGTCATCCGTTGTGTACTTAATGCTTGATTCATCTTTGTGAACCCTAGAGTATAATTACCTGAGTGATTGTAGTCTAAACCATCCGAAGAGCGCCTTAGAGTAGGAGTCTATAATCTCTAAGTGGATTTGTAAACAAGACCCTTTGGTAAGTTCAAAGAGTTAGGGAGAAACGCATACCCTACAACTTTAGACACACAACGCAACTAGGAATAAGACGTGACACTCAACCATCAATAGGAGAAAATTAAGGAGTAATTCAAACTAAGTAAACACATCTTTAAACTATCATACGAGCACACATTAATTAGACATAGACTCCCACAACCTTAGTTTAGATAATTAGATAATAGTAGAGTAATCGGTAGAAATACCAACCCCCAAATCCAATACCGAGATTCGTACCTTTCCAATTTTCATAAAATATAAAAGATAAAAATAATCTTCCTCAACCTTAACCTTAGCGTAGTAACTCCCTACTAGCATTCCTATTCCCCAGAGAATGATATCAATACCCGTGGCTTACCCTAATTACTACACTACAACGATTAGGTTCAACGCCTAGGGTGTTATAAAACTTGCTCAAGAAAAGGAAGTTCCTTTGACCCCGAACGACGCGTGTAGCGTTATCAAGTTTTTACGCGCTGCCAGGAATAGAATAGCTAGTTAGTAGTCCACCTCGCTTAGGTTTCTTTGCTTGATTCCTATCAAGTAAATTTTTCTCATTTTAGCTTTCTCTTAGTCTATCCCCTTCTTCGTGACCTTTGTTCGTAACCTCATCACTTTTCATCATGGAAGGTGATAACCCACTACCCTTCATCAACCCACCACCAAATGACCCGCCAAGAGCCCGCACTTCTTGGTGAATACTCGAGACCAAGCCACCTAGGCTATAGGAACAACATTGAGCTTCCCGACCAAGCCCAAACTACGGCCTGCGATCCGACACCATCCGGTTGGTGCAAAACGGATGTGCATTCCATGGACTTCGCTCAAGATCCAAATCAAGATCTCGAGGGATTTCTCAAAATCGCCGATTCCATCGACCTTGATGCTACTACTGGGAGACCACGCGCCACGCCTCTTCCAATTCTCTAAGGGACCAAGCTAGTAATTGGCTTGAGCGACTTCCCGCCGCTCCATCTCAAGTTGGGATGATCTTACCTCTCGCCTTGCTCAATTTTTCCCACCGGGAGAACCACTAAGCTTAGGAATGACATCTTGATGTTCCAACAACGCAAGGTGAATCTCTCTACGAAGCATGGACCCGATTCAAGGAATTACTTCATAAAGTCCCTCATCACGGCATTGATCATTGGCTCCAAGTCCAAATCTTTTATGATCATGTCAACTTTCCCACTAAGCGATCCATTGGCCAAGCGGCCGGTGGAAAACTTAGTGATCTCACCGCAGAAGAATCATGGGAAATAATAGAGACCTCGCCTCTATGACAACGAAAGTTGGGATGACCTCGTGAGTGCCCAAACCGTCAAGGCAATCTCCTTGCCTCCTCCCGACCGTGGGATGATCGAACTTGAAGATCAAGTTAAATTCCTCATGAGTTCCTACAAAATCCTAAGTCCTCACGACAAGTGAATCAAATCACTCTACCTTGTGAGTTATGCAAGGGTCCCCATGACACTCGTGATTGCACAAGGCTCTCCGAACAAGCTTTTATGGACTATGCCTCCATACGTACCGACGGAGCGGGAGAGAAGTGGTACACTTTCAAACCCGAACAAAACAACTTAGGAAACTCATACAACCCCTCATGGAGAAATCACCCTAATCTTAAGTGGAACCAAAACTCAAGCACAACCCAAAGCTCATCTAGTTCGCCTAATAGGTTCAATTCTTCTAATACTGGGAACCCCACTGATCTCGAGGCAATTGCATCTAGATTTTTGTCATCTCAAGAAACTCGATTGAATAAGCTTGAAGCCGATTTTAAGCAAAAACAGAGCGAGATGACAACCAAGCTTGATGCCCTCTTAAAAGCCTTCAATGAGCGGGAAGTTGGAGCACTCCCAAGTGATACCATTAAGAACCCAAAAGTGAATTCGATTGCATCGACTTCACATTCCAGTTCACCATGGGAAAGTGCACATCCATGTCCCTCTCACCCAACGGTTCACTCGGTAAATGCTATCAAAAAGGGTTCCAAGTCATCCAAGAGATACCAAGGCCCGGCACCTTTGGCAAAGCCTACTCTTGAGAAACCCGTCAGCCAAGAACCTAGTTTAGAGGAGGAGTACAAAGAACTCTATCAAGAGAAACCGATTCTTGAAGTCTTAGCTCATGCACCTTATTATAATGCTTTAAAAGAAAAATATGAGTTAGAACTTAGGCTTGGGAAACATGGGTCCGCTTTGTGCGAAACAACTTACCTAAGAAGTTAGATGATCCCGGCTATTCACTCTTCCGTAGACTTGGAACTCCCAAGCCACTCGATGCTTTAGCCGATTTAGGATCATGCATCAATCTCGTTCCGTTGTCCCTTCATAGAAGCCTCAACCTAGGTAAAATTGAACCAACGGAAAATATCTTAGGATTAGCGGACGGTAGTATAGCACGTCCGGTAGGAATAATAAAGGACATGATAGTACATGTAGGAGAGTTGACTCTTTTGGCCGACTTTCATGTACTCGACATGAATAAGGACCCAACATGCCCATTACTAGTTGGAAGAGGATTTTTAGCTACCGCTAGTGCCATCATCGAATGTAAGATGTCCAAAATAGTGGTAGGAGAGGGGAGTGCTAGATCTGCTTACGATGTTAAAAGCATACATACTATAAGGATGAGGAAATCCCACAAGAGATAGGGTTGGATAGAGCCTTCTCGATATGGACCTTGGATTGATAAGAAAATCATAGTCCCCAAAGACCTTTTTACCTAGATAAGGCCTTTGCTAGTGCAAAGAACTTTCCAAGAACAAGAAATGGCTAGGGATATAGAAGTGAACCTGCTCGAGGACACCTTAGTACTTAGGAAGATGACCGAGTTCCTAGGAAGCTGCTCAGTTAACCTTGTCATGAATAAGTGGATAGTTGAGAACCCGAACACATGTGGAATTGGAATAGACCGCCTAGTGATGGTAATGGAAGGTGGCACATTAGGATACAAATCTATGATCCCGATGGTGAGATGTTTGAAAAGGCATATTTAACCGAACGTATTACTAGGAACTTGAATGATAAGTTTGATCCTTACGACATTGTTGAGGATAGACTTACGATATCGGTGCGTAGAGCACGACTCACGAGTCTAGCTACAAGACTCTTTAATAAAGAAAAGCGCTTCGTGGGAGGCAACCCATGTTTAATTGTTTGCTTGTTAGTGTCATATATCATTTATTAATTGTTTATCCTCATGTTTAAATTTGTAAAATGCTTTATTTTGTCTTTAACCTCGCCTTAATTACATATAAAGGTATTTTACATAAGGGATAAGTGTAGGAGGATTACACACGTTTTCAAAAGAAACGTAAACATGAGAATAACAATTAACTAAAAGATATATATGTTTGTTTGTTTGAGTCAAATGCTTGTATCGAGTCATAATGGATGTTTTGCGTAAATTTTTCCGATTCTAAAGATGTACATTTTCCGTAATTTTTCCGTAAAATCGCACCGCTTTTTGTCAGATAACCGACGGCGTCAGATTGCAACCGACGCGCCGAAGGAGTAAAACATCGATTATTTTTTCTCGCTTTCGAGCTATTTATAAATTTTTGAATTTTCCGTGTCTTAATTTTCTTAGAAATTCAGTAAACATCCATTCCACAAGCATTATATCCTAGTTTAAATCGAGTCTTATATATATTATTATCACGATTTTACACCTAAGGTTTCGCTTTGTTTTCTTCAAGTGTGCGTGTTTAGTTTGTCAAGAAGAAGTTACATAAGATTGAAGGAGCTTTTCACGCAATAATTCTTCTTGAAAAGAATTTAACCACCACTTTACACGGATCCTACCGAGCTAATCGTGAGTATTAGTTTTTCGCTTTAATTACCTTCCAATTATCATAACTTTGATATTTTCGGGAACATTGGGGACAATGTTCGGTTTAAGTAGGAGGGAAAATAAACGGAACTTTGAAACTATGCTTATCCTTGACTATTTGCTTTGTCTAATTGTATTTGTATAATAAACCATGAGAAAATGTCGGTTAGGGTAATTTTGGCACCAAATTTAAAATTTTCATGACATATAGGAGTGGGCCATTAGTCTTAACAAAAGCGCCTCACGGATAGGAAGTTGCATGACTAGCACAAAACCCTTACCACCCAAATTCCACCCAAAATGCGAGGATCGCCTTAGATTAGTAGGAATAAAAGCATTCATCTTTAATGCTTTAAGTGTGAACCGTAGTACATTAGATTCTAGAACTTGTTTTGTGATGCATTCCGAGATCGCAAGTGAGGCTACACTTGTGTAGTTAGGAATAACTAAATGATAAGAGGCATTAGGATAACCCTTGTTTGATACCGTAATATAATTACTTCTTCCACATCGGTTGAGTAATTCCCCACACCCTTTGCGTTGTACTCATTTTTAGTACACGATACCCTAGTTAACCCCTCGAGCCTATCCTTTTCGCGGTTCTCGTGATGTTTCGGTTTTCCGAATATCAATGAAGAGCATTGTTTACACCCCACCCCAAATATACACCCAAATCGCCTTAGCTTACCCCTTATGCACTCACTTTTAGTGCAAATGTTTGTTATCACCATAAACCCTTAGTTCAATTATCTAGTTGCTTGCATAAGTTGCTAAGTCGAGTCATATCCTTTGTATACGCTTTGGGATGATTGGGATTCATGGGAAAAGTTAAAGTTTATGAAATGACGGAAGGGAACGTTAAAATTCAAATTCCTTTGTTGCGTAATAATGTACCCCAAGTGTTTTGATCTTTTCAAATCGGGTCAAATTAGGGTTAGAGTAATAAAACTCAAGTGTAGGGATGTGCCTATAAATCCCTAGTATTTTGATGTTATCATAGAGGATGGTAGAGTAAAAGTGTAAAAAAAAAAAAAAAAAAAAAAAAAAAAAAAATCGAAAAAAAAATAGAAAAGAGAAAAGAAAAAATAGAGTGTGAAAAAAAAAAAAAAAAAATAAATAAAAATATACGGCTACCATCCTACATCTATCCTTTAAATTTATGTTTATTTATTTCGCTTATCTAGAGTTTAGAGTGTCGAGTCTTGGCTTAGCAACGCCATTCTTCATATGCGCTAATATAAAGATTTTTGACTTACCACCACTAAATAGCCTATCCCACCAAACCCTTATTCCCCTACCGTAGCCTAACGTTACAACCCTTTAAAGACCTCTTTGATAGTCTTTCCTAGGTGCTTACGCCAAAGCGATGGAGGTTTGATCTATTCTCAAGCCTATGGTAATCTATGTACTAGGACCGGTTAATGAGTGTTTATCTTCCATTTCCTATATTGTTATATTTCATTTATACACCGAGAGAGATGTGAGTATCCAAACACCCCATGTGAGGTGCTAGTATGTAATTCCGTGCTTGTTATGATTTTTATGGGCTTATATGTGTTGTGGACCATTTTGAATTAATGCCGAATGACCCTAACTTATAAATTAATTATTAGCACATTTGCTTGAGGACAAGCAAATAACAAGTGTAGGGATATTTGATAAGGTTTTAAAAGGTACCATTTTGAGGGTCATTTAAGTCCTTATTTGATCACTTTTGTATCCGTTATTGCTTAATATCGCTCCTTTTCACTTTTAGGTCTCGTGAAGGCAAAATGCTTGAATGGCACTTATTTGGACCTAAAAGGCGCGAATATATGAAGAAATGGCCAAAGTCGAAATCGAGACACTCACAACGCTTAATGTAGAAGGCGACGGCCAAAAGTTATTTATGCGCGTCCCAAAATTATTGTGACGACGTAACTCAAAACTCGTGTTTTCAAGAGACGGCGTCTAGTTGTGAAAGAGTAGGCCGTCGCTACTCGCACGGCCTAGATGCGATCCGCACGACGCCGAAGTCAAGAGGATGGCGCCACGGACATAAGGTGACCGTCGCAGTTAACGTGCCAAGACGAAACCCCAATGAGTGGCGACACGATCGCGTCACTAAACATAAGGTGACGCCGTCGCAATTGTAATCTTATATATAGAATCCGAATTTTTCGCCTTTGTGTGGAGAGTCTTTGGAGTAAAACCTAAAACCGAACATAAGGTGTCTTGTACAGATTTTAGGTTTTAACCCTATCTTACACCAAGATAAGTCTTTACTTCATTAATTCAATTATGTCTTTGATTATTTGTGTGTAAGCTTGCATGTTCTCCATGTCCGCTAATTTATTTGTGTGTTTGCTTAGGAAGTATGAAACTTAATTATTGAATATTGATTGGTTGTTTCTTATCTTAGTTGATTAATGATCTAGTAATGCGATAGGTCATCCGTTGTGTACTTAATGCTTGATTCATCTTTGTGAACCCTAGAGTATAATTACCGAGTGATTGTAGTCTAAACCATCCAAGAGCGCCTTAGAGTAGGAGTCTATAATCTCTAAGTGGATTTGTAAACAAGACCCTTTGGTAAGTTCAAAGAGTTAGGAGAAACGATACCCTACAACTTTAGACACACAACGCAACTAGGAATAAGACGTGACACTCAACCATCAATAGGAGAGAATTAAGGAGTAATACAAACTAAGTAAACACATCTTTAAACTATCATACGAGCACACATTAATTAGACATAGACTCCCACAACCTTAGTTTAGATAATTAGATAATAGTAGAGTAATCGGTAGAAATACCAACCCCCCCCCAAATCCAATACCCGAGATTCGTACCTTTCCATTTTTCATAAAATATAAAAAGATAAAAAATAATCTTCCTCAACCTTAACCTTAGCGTAGTAACTCCCTACTAGCATTCCTATTCCCCTAGAGAATGATATCAATACCCGTGGCTTACCCTAATTACTAAACTACAACGATTAGGTTCACTGCCTAGGGTGTTATAAAACTTGCTCGAAGAAAAGGAAGTTCCTTTGACCCCGAACGACGCGTGTAGCGTTATCATTTCTTTCTTACAACTTGGTTCTTTTCTTTACTGACCTTCCTTGCCAATGTACCCAAAAGTCTAGCTTTTTCCTCATCATCTAACAAAGCCCATTATTGTGCAGTATACTCATCACTTATTAATTCAGAAGCTTCAAGATAGTTTTGTGATTCATACCATGTAGCTAACCATCTCTGACTAGCTTCCTCTTCATCTTGCTTTCTTTTCTTTAAAGCTGCTTGATCCTCTGCTACAATACTTTTAGCATACTCTGCATCATAAGCTTCTTGTTCTGTTTTATTTTTAAACTTCACTGCATCGCAACCCTTTACCTTTTCCAATATCAGATTGAACCACTTTCTTCTTCAAAGGTTCACCAATAACTAAACTTTTAACTCTGGGTTTGGTTGCGAGACCTAACAGATAAAACAGGTGCAATGGCAGGTGTAGAAATAGATAAGGTTTTGCTTAGATTTATCAAGGTACTTGCAGCTTCTTTCTCAACTTCTTTAGACTTAGGTTGTGATTCAGAAAGAGTTGTGACAATAGTGGAAGTGGTTATGATAGCAGTGGGTATGATAGTAGTGGGTATAATTGTGATGTCTGAAACTGCATCAGTGGTGACAAGAGTACTAACCATGGTTTCAAACATACCATCAGTGTTTGTGTCCTTCACTACATCTTCTACAACATTCTTCACAATTTCAAGAACTGCCTCATTCCCATCTTTATCAGATACCAAAAATTCATTATCTCCACTATCAACATCTTCATCCATAGGTACATCAACAGATACATCACCAGTCTCCCCTAAATTCATGCCTTCACCTCCCTGCTTGGATACATCTTCCACATTCAGAGTGGAGAGAGTCCACCTTCTTTTTCGTTCTTCTCATAGCTTTCAAACAAAGAACCCTGTGTCTCCGACTTTTTCCAAAACCAACACTCTATGCTTCAATCTCCTAATATCCTTTCCTCGAAACACGGTCAATTTCAGATAATTAAATTGTATTCTCCATTTTAGCACACTTAGCCATCAATTCATTTAAACGTTCAAAATATCCTCCCACTCGACCGTGTTAACCGGTCCGAGAGGTGGTTCATTGGAAAAGTCATCATGTACAAACTCATTATCCGTCAATTCAATATCATGTTCCAATCTATCCTCATCACTTGAGCCGTGTTAACGCTCCGAGAGGTGAATCCTTGGATATAGTAGCCATAGCACCGCACCTAGCTCGATCATCTATGCACCAGTGTAGCAGCCAGCCATTAGGGATTCCTCCACTGTGTTAAGTTCCGAGAAACTCTCCACATTAGAGTTGCCAATGGTTGGGTCTAATTTATGTTTCCACTATCCCGACCAAAGATCAAAGCATGAATCGAGAAGGAAGCCCTTCCAATCATGTCACCTCCACTCCATGCGACGCCTCATTAACAACACCACTAACACTAGCCCGAGGTAGC
The DNA here is from genome assembly GCA_022545495.1 of Chrysanthemum lavandulifolium. Taxonomy (NCBI): domain Eukaryota; kingdom Viridiplantae; phylum Streptophyta; class Magnoliopsida; order Asterales; family Asteraceae; genus Chrysanthemum; species Chrysanthemum lavandulifolium. The sequence continues at coordinate 268,285,730 of CM040244.1, read as the reverse complement.
TTAGTGCCCTTCGTATCCTAGTCTATACTATAGGTGTAACAATGGTTCGGGTATGACTATCGCTGGATTGAGGTGTACTAGCAAAGGATACAAAGGACAATAGGTTGAGACACAAGACCTTCATCAAACTCGGATCAACAGCAAAGTAAGCATGTGAGGAAATAAAGGAACATCTCTAATTGGTACATTCTCGTGGTCGATTCCTCATATGAGCAAAACCCTTAGGAAGCATATGATGTACTTCATACTCCCTAGTATGTGCAACAGTTCCTCTATTTGATGTTCCACAAGCAGTGAACAAACCTAGGATACAAATAGTATTTACCCTTCTTCCTAATGTTTTGTACTAACCCTCATAAATCATCCTAGACCAATTAAACTTCCTTCCATCGATAAACAAATAATAGCAAGAGCAATTTTGAAGGAAAGTCATTAAAACCTGTGGTCTTGTTACTCATACACATCAACAAGGTGTGAATCAAAACTTCCATTGTTGTGAAAACAAACTCTTAAAGAATGCGTGATATCCTAATCTCTAAACCAGCAACAATCTCAACATCCGAAGATTATCAACACCATCAAGATCATCAAACTTCAAAACTTCCCTAATGATTTCCTCGGTGTATGAAATAGCATGCTCATCCACGCAGTAACTAAACACCTCCACGCCATCAACCTCTTCAAGTGTAGCATTCATCCGTAATTGATGTATGTAAGCTTTAAGAATGGTGGGTTTAATCATAAAGCATAGTGAATGGGATGTGAACTAGAAATCGATCATTTGATGAAACCCTTCGATCGAGCATTCTTGGTGAGGATGGAAACTAGGTTATGTGAAGTGGAATACTTTTCAGCCATTTGTGATTAATAATGAGTATGAAGTGGGTTTTGTGAATTATTCAAAGAAAGTGATTAGGGTTAAGGTTGAGCACCAATTTGAAGTGGTTTGAGAATCAAATAAATGATGCATCCGTGATTTGGGAGAGTGATATAGGTTTGCCAATGTTACCAAACGACCCCTGTAATATCCAAAACTAAGCACCATGCTATCCGCGATTCCAGAACTGCTATCCGCGGTTGAAACATACCATCAGCGGATACATTGAATCACTTCTTCCAAATGACCCAAGAGATATAGCAAGTAAATATGTGTCACAATTAGTAAAAGCTTACAAAAATATGAAGGATTACACACTTTTTTTTTTAACTAACACAAGCAGCTAATACAGCAGCTCCTTATGCACACAAATCCTTCATACCTGAAAGACAAAAACACAAAACCAACACAGAGAAGTAGGTTATTGTTGTCAGTGGTTAGAAAGAGCCAGAAGTGGTTTCAAAATACCTATCCGTGGTTTGAACAGGTAAGTCAATATGGTCAACTTCTAGAACTAATATCAGTCCAACTCCCTAGAAACTCATTAACTTTTCAACCACATTTAACCTGCCCCTTATTTACTTCTATAACCCTAAACTCCACTTATAAAAAGAACCCAAATCTTACATAACGCACACACCAATCAATATCAAAACCCTAATTGCTCCAAAGTCTCCAATCAACTACAATCACAATGTGGAACCCTAGTTGGAATAAACCAGAAGTAGTTAATCTAACATCCTCCTCATCCTCATCATCATCTTCATCATCAAGTGAAGATGGTAACCCATGGCAGTTCTACTTTCCTCCACAAGAACCAAGACCATTAAAATACCCATTTCTTCCATCATCTGAAGATGAGAGTTTGGTGAATCCAAGTGATGCATCTGAGGACTCTGATGACTCCTCAAAGAAGATAACTTCAAACTCCCAACCTTCATCATCCCAACCTAGACCACGAACAAGAAATCCACCACTCCCAAAAGATAGAGAGGTGGTTCTGGTCTTCCCGCACCAAGTTGTGGTGCTTCTTCACACATCGTAGTGGGAAGGGAAAAATAAAATGGAATGATGCTTTTGGTAAAACCAAGAGATGCAAGTATAATATGACTATGTCCTTTGTGCTTCATCTATCAGATTCATCTTCATCATCTTCGCTTGCATCAATCCATCCTTCCCATTTTGATCCTTAGTCGCTTCATCATATCGGTCATGCATATGACAAATGCATATCCAAAGAATCATGCATATCCAACAAATGAGGATTGTATTAGGAAATCATGTATAGAAGTAGTCTTTTAATTTGTACTTGAAGTTTTATTGTAATCAGAAGTCAGTAAATTGTTTTGATGAATGAATGAACAATTTAACTTCAAGATTTCTTTAGCTTCTATAATGACTTGTCTTTTATCTCGCAAAATGGTTAGTGAAACACAAAACAACCAAAGAAGGATTGAATAAAACTATCGCTGGTTAGAAACAAAAATAGCAAAACTAAGATTACATAATAATGTCCAATACTTATACAAACCGGTACAAAACAATTTGAGAATTTAGAGATTAATCATTCCAATACTAACAACAAGGTATTTAAACCTCCCACATCAAAAGCTTTGGTAAGAAGATCAAGAACATTGAAGTCAAGATGGATTTTACCATTTGAATTAGCCTTTTCATTACAATCTCTAATAAAGTGATGCCTTATCTCAATATGTTTAGTTCTAGAATGTAAAACAGATTTTTAATAATGCAAATTGTATCGTTATTATCAATGTAAATCTTAGTATGCATAAAATTGTACCCAAAATCCAAAGAATTGATTCGAATCCAAAGAACTTGACCACAACAACTAGCAACACCACATATTCAACTTTCGCTTGTAGAATTAGCCACAATGGTTTGCTTTTACAATCGCCAAGAAATTAATCCGCTTCCCAAGAACCGACATCCTCCAAGAGTAGACTTCCTATCCAAACTAGCTCTAGCATAGTCACTATCTCACAGAGGCCACCAAATCAAAGGGGAATCCTTAGAGTACCAAAGGCCCAATTTAGGATGACCTTTCAAATATCTAAAGATCCTCTTAACAAAGATTCATGTGTGAGGTATTTGGTGTGACTTGAAATCTTGCACACACACACCGAGAACATAATATCCGCCTAGATGCAAGAAGATACATCAAAGATCCAATCATGGATCTATACAACTTCAAATCAACTTTGGGACTTCCATCATCCGTAGCACAGTGTTTCGGAGTCTCCATAGGTGTACTTGCACTTTTAAATCTTGAAACCCAAACTTCTTCAAAACATCACTACATACTTGTCTTGACTAATGAAAATACCATCGCCTTTGTTGAACCTCAGAGCCTCCAAAAAGAAAGTAAGTTCTCCCATAGAACTCATCCGAAACTTATCATGCATAAGTTTCTCAAAATCTCATAGCTCCTTGTTTGTGAGCCAAAGATGATGTCATCTACATAAACCCGAACCAATGAAATATCATCTTTGTGCTTTCTAATGAACAAAGTTTTATCAATCACCCTCTTTAAACCTATTGTCCATCAAATAAGTAGACAGCACTCATACCATGCCCTAGAGCTTGATGCAACCCATACATAGCCTTTCTCACCCTATAAACCTTGTCGATGATCGTGATCTTCAAAACCAAGAGGTTGACTAACATAAACCTCCTCATCAATAGTGCCATACAAAAATGCACTTTTAACATCCATCTGATACACAACAAAATTCTTGAATGAAGCATAAGCTAAAAACAATCTAATAGCCTCTATCCTTGCAACTGGTGCAAACACTTCATCATAATCCAAACCTTCATTTTGTGTGTATCCTTGAGCAACCAACATTGATTTGTTTCTTACAACAATTCCTCTTTCATCCCTCTTGTTTCTGAACACCCATTTAGTCCCAATTGCCCTTTTACCATTAGGAAGATCAACCAATGTCCAAACCTCTTGAAGCTTGAACTGTAAAAGCTCCTCTTGCATTGATTCTACCCAACCTTCTTCTGATAAAGCTTCTTCCACTCTCTTGGGCTCCTTTTGAGACAGAAAACAAGCAAACAAGCAATTTTGCAGATCTTTATGACTGTTTCTTTTGTGAAGTGATTCAAAAGAACCCATGTTCAGAAAGGGTTCAAGTGTTCTTAACCTCGCTTCTTGTTTGAACCGGAGTATTCAAGTTTCCAAGAATTTGTTCCTTGGGATGAATCTTGTGAATCCTTGTAGTGGTGATTGGACTTTCATGAATGATGCTTCCAAGTTTGACAAATCAAGATTAAAGAAATCATCCATGTCTTCAACATCGCAGGAGTATCAATTTCAATCAAACCAGCATATTAGGATCATGTGGATACCCTCATCACCAAATAGTGGCTTTAGATGTGGTCCAAAGAAAGTACTATCACCAAGATTTTTAGCCGGGTTTCACTTGGACTATCGGTGGTAGAAGATGGCTTGTCACCACATAGCTTGGCCTATCGGTGCTTTCAAGAAGCTTAGCGATGCTTGCGCATCGCTTTTCCTTCTTTTCAATTTCTTCACCCACACCGAGTTATCTTTCAACAACTCATCCTTATCTTGATGATGATCAACATTGCCTCCAGATTCAAGACATCATCATCGGGGGACCTTTTTAATATGATGGAAGGAACGAAACCGCCTTTCCACTTTTCAACCAAATAGAACTCCTTTGGAGAATCGCCTCCTTGGAAGATGTATCCGCTTTAATCCTTTTGTGTACCGCATTAACATTAGTGGAAGTTCCTGCAATGATAGGCTCATAATTCATAGATTTGGTTAGCATATCAATGTTAAACAAATTATCTGTCCTTTGGTCTCAACACTAGAGTCTTTTCAACGAATTGAACATGTAGGTTCTCTACAACAATTCTAGTCCTCCTATTGTATACTCTAAAGGCTTTGCTATTAGTAGAATAGCCTAAAAGTATCCATCATCCGCTTTTTCTTGAAACTTGCATAGGTAATCTATGGTATTCAAGATGGTAACAGACACCCAAAAGGTTTTAGGAATGCAATCATTGGCTTCCTATCATGTAACAAATTATATGGGGTCTTGTTATGAGGCTTCACTACCTTACTTCTATTTTGCACATAACATGCAATTCCTACAACTTCACCAAAAGGTAGTTGGTAACTTAGACTCGACAACATGGTCCTAGCGTACCTCAATTAGTGTTCTATTTTTCCTTTCACCACACCATTCTCGTTGTGGTGTTCTAGCAACACTAGACCTGCTTTTCAATACCTTTAGCTACACGTAACCGATTCATCACATCATTCTTAAACTCGCCCATTATCACATCCGATTACTTTGACCTTATGGTTTACTAGATTTTCTATCTTAGTGAAACTCTTGAGAATCACACTAGTCTCATTCTTAGCACCAAAAGTATACCTAAGTAAATCTACTATAATCATCAAGGATAACTAGGCAATACCGCTTATGGTTCGTGCTTCTAACAAAGGTAGGTCCAAATAAGTCTACATGAAGCATAAACAAAGGGTTGTGAGATAGTGTTTATCGCTTTTGGTCTTACAAGAAGCTCTATGTTGTTTTCTTTTTTGACAAAGCCACACACGCCTTACACTCAAAAACCTTGGAAGGTAACCTCTCACTAAGTTTCCTTTTACCGCTTTATTGATTGTTTTGTAATTGAGATGACCTAGCCTTCTATGCCACAATATTGACTCATCTACGATGCTTTAGCAAACAAACATAAGGACCTATTAGAAGAACATCTTTAAGATCAAAATAATATATATTTTCCTTCCTAGGTACCCTAAGTTGTATAAACTTCTCATCGCATCTTAAACTCGTGGAGACAACACCACACACTCGCTTCCCAAAAGTACCCGCTTTTCTTACCACACATTTGAGAAACATCAATAAATTGTACTTAAGTCCCTGTACTAAATAGACCTTTTCAAAGTCTAAATTCTGCTCGATTGTGCCTCCGCCAAGTATCTTTCCTCCCTTAGATCATTGCTAAATGCCACATATCCTCCATCAAAAGCTTCAAAATCTTCCAGATTGCTCCCATCCCAAGTCATGTGCCCGTGAGCACCCACTATAAAAACTCCTTTATCTTTTAGCTCATTTTGTAGATTGCCCCGCACATGAAATTAAATAAGTTAGTTTTTTGTGGACCCAAGCCAATACCGACTTGGGTCCCTCTGCATCAAAATATTCAAATTTCTTTAGGTCCATTGATGCACACTGACATGTGGTAAAACCTTGGTCTTAGGCTTCCATTGCCAACTTGTTGAGGCCTTTACAAGATAAAATGATTTCCAACCATTGTGTCGCTTATCACCTTTGGAATTTTTAAAACTTCTTTTGAATCGAGGTGATATTTTGCTTAACATGGTTTGATTCTCTTAGCCATGTTTACATTTTGCTTAGCGTTGGTTGGAACCCATTTAGGTGCAAAGAAGGACTATTGATTTTGTATTCCATTCCTCATCAACACCGCTTCTTGGAATCATGTTTTGTTTGGATGAGGGTTTGTTTTCTTTGAAAAGTTTTGATGATTTACCCCTCCATGATTCCAAACCGGTGGTCTGCTTTTATGACAATTTCTCCGTAAGTGCTCAAAACTACCACAGTTATAACAAGCTTTCTTGACACATTGAAACTCATCACCCAATATGTTAGAAATTAGACCATTTAAGCTTCTTTGATTACCCTAGGTTGATATTGTTTTATCTGCTCCTAGGTATTTCCCTGCACTCTACTACTTTCTTGGTAACTTTAGTTCCAAATCTAGGCACAAGGTTAACTTGTCGAGAATCAACTTTCTTAACTTTCTATCTCTTCGACTTAGTTGATTCAGTTCTATCTTCCTCGTAGTCCGATTCCAATCTTCTATTATGGGAGCATCGATGACTTATCGAACTTATCTTAGGTGTTTCATTTTATTTATCTCTTCTACAGTTTTGTTAAACCGAATTCACTACTAAATGACAGCTTCTTTAGCAGTGGTGCATGTTTCATCAAAGAGGGTGGTGGCATATTATTGTATCCAAGACCGCCCATCTTTGAACAGCTTTTGACCTATTGGCTTATTTACTAGATCGAAGCATATTGTGTTTTGGCAACCCTAACAACATGTTTTTCTTTTTCATCTAGGGCTTCTTGTTTTACACTCTCGCCTCGCTAGTTTATCTTTAAGCATTTTAATCTCTCTATCTTTAAGATCAATTTCACCACCTAGTATATTGATCTTTTCTACATACTCAAACTCACATTTAATACGTAATTTTAGCTTCTCTTCCACACCCTCTAGACCAACTCTATAACCTAAGTTATCTAGAGTCAATCTTTCTACTTCTTTCCTCATACTCTCAAGGATAGCTTTTGAGATTCTAAGTTATCATAACATGATTTAAAAGAACAAGTAGATGTTTTAGAATCATTAGATACCCTTAATCCGAACCGTAAGATGAAGCATAGGCCATTAGAGCAAAGTTATGCTCTTTAGAAGCTTCACTAGTAAGAAAAGCTTCATTTGGACCTTCTTCAACTGATCACCCAATCCTAATCACCGTGTCCATCCCGAGCAACCAAAGTCAAGAAGCAGCAGCTCTTCGTTGTCTTCTTAATGCCTTCAATTCTTTTAGAGCTCTACATTCCCTAGCAAAGTGACCTTTCTTCTTGCGCTAAAGCACTCCATTTTGCTTTTGTCGAATCCAGCCTCCTTTGACCATCATACTTAACCTGCCTTCTAGTCCTCCTCGAAACTTTCTTGCTTAGAGAGTCAACATTGCCATTTGCCATTGAAGATTAATCTTATCAAGATCATCGTGATCAATTTGATCTAGATCTTGATTCAAAGACAAGAACAATCGGTAGTTAAATCGCATGAAAAGTACAGATTGCACCATCATCGACATTATCACTAACAAAGGGTATTGTTTGCAATAGCGTGGTTATACCATAGGCGCAGATGGATACATCTTGTGGGCTTTTGTGATTAGTGGATACAAAAGCAATGTTTTGATTAGCGTAAGATGTGTTAGCAAAGTTATGCTCGCACTCATAAACCTTCAAGTTGTTGAAGAGATTGTCTAGAGTCATGTTAGGAAAATCTTCCTTATTTCTCCACACAATTGTATGAATAGCCCATTCAGATGATAAACTTCTAATGAACTTCAAATTAATATCTTCTTGAAGAAACTTGTAATTCACTGACTTCAGTTGACTTATAAGTTTTTGAAGTCTATTATATGTGCTATCAAGTTTTTCTCCACTAAGAGCAGTAAGGGTTTCAAATTGATGCTTGAGCATATTCATCCTTGACTTCTTCGTAGCTTCATTACCAGCAAACCTTAATTCAAGAGCATCCAATAAATCTTTAGCAGACTCATATTGATCAAAGTCCAAGGAAAACTCATTAGGTATTCCCATAGAGAATACTATGAGCTTTGATCTCCATTTTCCTTTAGCTTTATCAGTTCACTAACAATAGCTATCTCTTGCCATCTTCACCTTTCTTAGGAAGAGTGTCACCGCTCAACGACATCCCGAGAGCATAATCAATCATATGAATGTATTGCCTCATTCGCATTCTCCAGATTTGATACTCACCATGCTTGAGCATCGGTACCTTTGAAGCAACACCATGTGAGTTTCACGACATCTTAACTTACTTGAATAAAGCTAATGCACTTTTTCTTGGTTACGCTTTCGAGATCACAAGCTCGATACCACTTGTTGATCCCATTGAGCAAACGATCTAATATAGAAACTAACTTGTAACAAAAACTTATTAAGTATTACGAATTTAACACTTAATCTTAAGAAGAAGAACAATAAACATTCAACACCTCAATATTATTGATAATACGAATACTCTTACAAGATTAGGGTTTTGCAACCTTGAAGTGTATCGACCTTAGATATAAAACATACGATATCTAACCTAACCTAGGACCTCCTTTTATAGGCTAAGGAGTCCTATACATTATACAACACGTAACCTACAAGATAAATATCTTTCCATATTTATCTAATACAATAAACTAAACTGACTATACAAGACTAGCAAGTGGTTACATATCATTATCGGTGGTTACACTCTTCTACTAGCCATGGTTTGTCTTCATCCGTGGTTACATTCTTCCGTCCGTGGTTATATCCAACCTATCCGTGGTTCCGTGACTTAGAGTAATTCTTGATTCAAGGAACCTAAAACCCAACACTAATCGAAATAAACAAACATAAATTTAAAGGATAGATGTAGAACGGCACTCGCTTTTTTTTCACTCTATTTTTTCTTTTCTCCTTTTCCGATCTTTTTTTTTTTTTTTTTTTTTTTTTTTTACACTTTACTCTACCATCCTCTACGGTAACATCAAAATGATAGGGATTTATAGGCACATCTCTACACTTGAGTTTTTATTACTCTAACACTAATTTGACCCGAATTGAAAAGATCAAAACACTTGGGGTACATTATTATGCAAACAAAGGGAATTTGAATTTAACTTTCCCTTCCCGTCATTTCATAAACTTTAACTTTTCCCATGAATCTCAATCGTCCCAAAACTGTATACAAAGGATATGACATGACTTAGCAACTCATGCAAGCAACTAGATAATTGAACTAAGGGTTTAGGGTGATAACAATAATGCACTAAAAGTGAGTGCATACAAGGTAGGCTAAGGTGATTTGGGTGTATATTTAGGGGTGGGTGTAAACAATGCTCTTCATTGATATTCGAAAATGTAAACATCACGAGAACCGCGAAAAGGATAGGCTCTAGGGTTAACTAGGGTATCGTGTACTAAAGATGAGTACAACGCAGGGGTATGGGGAATTACTCAACCGAGTGGAAGAAGTAATTATATTACGGGTATCAAACAAGGGTTATCCTAATGCCTCTTATCATTTAGTTATTCCTAACTACACAAGTGCGATCTTACTAGCGATCTCGGATGCATCACAAAAAGTTCTAGAATCTAATATACTACTGTTCACACTCTAAGCATTAAATATGAATGCTTTTAATTCCTACTAATCTAAGGGCTTATCCTCAATTTTGGGTGGAATTTAGTGGTAAAGGGTTTTGTGCTAGTCATGCAACTTCCTATCCGTGAGACGTCAAGTTGTTAAAACTAATGGCCCACTCCTATATATCATGAAAAATTTTAAATTTGGTGCCAAAATTACCCTAACCGACATTTTCTCATGGTTTATTACACAAATACAATGACAAAGCAAATAATCAAGGATAAGCATAGTTTCAAAGTTCCGCTTTATTTTCCTCCCTACACTTAAATTGAACATTGTCCTCAATGTTCCCGAAAGTATCAAAGGTATGATAATGGAAGGTAATTAAAACGAAAGAAACTAGTACTCCCGATTAGCTCGGTAGGATCCGTGTGTGAAGTAGTGGTTTAATCCTTTCCAAGAAGAGTTTATGCGTGAAAAGCTCCTTCCAATCTTATGTAGCTTCTTCTTGAAAAATTAAACCCGCACACTTGAAGAAACAAACGAAACCTTCACAGAAAATCGGAGGTAATAATATATAAGACTCGATTTAAACTAGGATATAATGCTTGTGGAATGCATGTTTACTGCACTTCGAACATTAAGACCCGAAAATTCCAAAAATTTATAAGTAGCTCACAAAACGAGAAAAAGTAATCATTGCTTTTACTCCTTCCCGATGCCGTCAGTTGCGATCGTGATTGTCAAAGTTATCTTGACAAAAACCGGTCTCGATTTTCGGAAAAAATTCGAAAATTTACATGTTTAGAATCGAAAAATTTCGCAAAACATCCATTATGACTCGATACAAGCATTGACTCGAACAAACACACATATATCTTTTAGTTAATTGTTATTCTCATGTTTACGCTTTTGAAAACGTGTAATCCTCCCTACACTTATCCCTTATGTAAAATACCTTTATATGCAATTAAGACGAGGTTAAAAACAAAATAAAGCATTTTACAAATTTAAACATGAGAATAAACAATCAATAAAAGACATATGAAACTAACAAGCAACAATTAAGCATGGGTTGCCTCCCATGAAGCGCTTTTCTTTATTTAAGAGTCTTGTAGCTAGACTCAGAGTGGTGCTCCCACGCTGCCCTAATCTTAGAGGCCCATTCGATTTCCTTAACCCTTCTCTCATCACGAATATATTCGTGGCCTAGTTCAAGACAAGCGATGTAGTAAACTTTGTTCTTCCACTACTTGAATGCCGGAATGTTATCTACATCTAAATTAATCATGCCTTCAAACTTTATTTTGTGGGCATTATATATTTAACACTCGCCTTCATTCGAGAACTCGACTATTCCCTTTTCTCAATCCTAAACCATCTTAGACCTCTATAAATGGTTTCCCAAGTATCACATCTCCTAAAACCCATCAATGATGCCCTTAACATTTTCCAAAATCATGAAATCACACCTATATGTGAAGTTACCTATGAAGACATGCAATCCCTTAACCCTCCCATATAGTTTCTTGCTTTCCTAGGGCGAAGGGGTCCCTCATAGGTTCTAGCTTTTGCTCATGATCCAATTGTAATAGAGCCTAGAAATTATATTCATGGGTGCCTTATAGTCAATGTAGGTGTGATCCCTATATAAGTATCCAATCATACACGGTATTTTGATGTTTTTAGGGTTTCCCTTTCTTATGCGAGGCTTGAAAGGTGGTCTTGGGAAGTTAACCACGTTATAGTGATAAGCGGTTTCCTTCCCTTTACGGTATGAATCAAAATACTCCCTAAGTTCTTCCTCCTCCTTACTACCCTCCATAATTTCTAACACCTTATAATCTCCCTCTTCTAGATTATCATCTGAATCACTTGTGGTCGAATCACTATCCAAAGGGTGATCAGATTCCTTAAGGGCTTCCTCTCGAGCGTATTTTCAATGATCCTATTTAATTTCCTAAGCTCTCCAATTTTGCTAATACGGGGCTCGGTTGGTTGGCGAGGTCGGGTCAAGCGTGGGTATTTGTTTGGTGGTAAAGCGTTGTTTGGTGGTTGGTTGATGAATGGTGGTTGGTTATCACCTTTCATGATGAAAAGTGATGTGGTTACGAACAAAGGTCACGAAGAAGGGGGATAGACTAAGAGAAAGCTAAAAATGAGAAAAATTTACTAGATAGGAATCAAGTAAAGAAACCTAAATGAGGTGGACTACTAACTAGCTATTCTATTCCCCACAATGCGCCAAAAACTTGATAACACTACACGCTGCTCGGGGTCAAAGGAACTTCCTTTCGTCAAGCAAGTTTTTCAACACCCTAGGCGTGAACCTAATCATTGTAGTGTAGTATTAGGGTAAGCCAAGGGTATTGATATCGCTCTCTAGGGAATAGGAATGCTAGTGAGAAGTTACTACACTAAGGTTGGGGTTGAGGAAGATTATTTTTATCTTTTATATTTTTAAGAAAAGGAAATGTACGAATCTCGGGTTTGAATTTGGGGGTTGGTATTGCTACCGATTACTCTACTTATCTAATTATCTAATCTAAGGTGTATGTAGTTTATGTCTAATTATTGTGTGCTCGTATGATAGTTTAAAGATGTGTTTACTTAGGTTTTACTACTCCTTAATTATCTCCTATTGGTGGTTGAATTGTCATGTCCTTATTCTTAGTTGCGTTGTGTGTCTAAGGTTGTAGGGTATGCTTTCTCCCAAATCTTTGAACTTACCAAAGGGTCTCGCCTACAAAACCCACTAGGGATAATAAACTCTTACTCTAAGGCACTCTTTGGATGGTTTAGATTACAACTACTCAAGGAGTCATATTCTAAGGTTCACAAAGATTTAATCAAGCATTAAGTACACAACTAATGACCTATCGCATTACTAGATCATTAATCAACTAAGATAAGAGACAACCAATCAATATTCAATAATTAAGTTTCATACTCCTAGCAAACACACAAGTAAATTAGCTTGGACATGGAGAACATGCAAGCATACACAAAATAATCAAAGACATAATTGTATTAATGAAGTAAAACACTTATCTTGGTGTAAGATAGGGTTTGGAACCCTAAAATATCAGACAAGACAGCCTTGGTTCGGTTTAGTTTTTACTCCAAAAGACTACACACCAATATCGAAAAATTTGGATTCTATATATAAGATTACACATGCGACGCGGCCACCTTATGTTTTGTGACGCCGCTCGTCGCCGTCATTAGGGTTTCGTCTTGGCCACGTTAGACTTGCGACGGCGTCACCTTATGCTTGTGACGTCGTCTTCACCTTCCGACGACGTCTGGATTGCATCTAGGCCGTCTGAGTTGCGACGGCCTACTCTTTTATAACTTGACGTCGTCACTTGAAAATAGGAGTTTTGACGTCACACCTTATGTTTTCAAGAGCTTTGAGTGTCTCGATTCGACTTTGGCCATTTTCTTCAGATATTCGCGCTTTTCGTCCAAATACCGCCATTCCAAAGATTTTGCCTTCAAGAGATCTAAAAAGTGAAAAGGAACGATATTAAGCAATAACGAATACAAAAGTGATCAAATAAGGGCTTAAAAGACCCCTCAAAAAGGTACCTTTTAAAACCTTATCATTAACCGCATCGGAAAATGGTGTAGATAGTGCACCACCACTTGACCCTCCGGGGCCACGAGCTTGTTCACGAGTAAATTCCTGAGCAACATGTTGGAGTCTGAGATTCTTCAACTTCTTTCTGTAGTCTCTATCCTCATCCAGTGGCTCTTCGTCTGAGCTCTCTTCTTCTTGCTTAAGCACTAGAGTTTTCCCTTTATCAGCCTTAGGACTTAGAGGTTTGGCTACACTCAGAGGGTCATCGATTGGAGTTTCAGATTAGATGACCTCTTCGTCCATTTCGGTGTCCTCTGAGTCCTCGTCCTTCAGTTGTGGTTCAGGTTTTGGAATAGGGATTGCCTCCTTTAATGGAACTTTCCTTTTAAAAGAAGGACTCCTCTTCGGATACCTTCTAGTACTCCCTGTGCTCGCTATACTTCCTGTACTACCTCTGCTGGTCTTCCTAACAGGTGTACCAAACGATTTTTCATCCATGAATCCCACTTTGCCTAGTGCAACTGCTTCCAAATATTGTGTGTACGATTGTAGTCCCTTGATATTAGCAGTGAGAAGGCAATTAGGTAATACCGCACCTTGTTTCTTCGTTGTTGAGTCCTTAAATCGGACAACATTGAGTGTGGGCTCAAGCAACACGGAGTGATGTTTGGGGTCATCAAGTCTCGAGGAATATCGTGATTATTCCCAGAGCCCTTTGGATCAACAATTCGCTTTATCCGATGTGCGGATCTTGGTGCCAGGATTTTTAAGGTATGACATCATGTCGTCCCAGATCAGAGCTGCAAATTCAATATGATTCATGTGGACCATAGCCCAAAATATTTGTAGTTCCATGAGCTTGGGATGCTCATAACCACTATCACGTCCAGACACGGATTTGGCAATCATGATGTAGAGGGTTCTCCATGGTTGAGGAATATTTTTGAGATCTACTGAGGAGTGCTTAGTGATGATCCCAACAGATTCATCATAGCCAATGTCGACCATGAATTTGAGAACTACCTCTTCTGTAGGAGTAGCAGTGTAATTAGCAGGCTAGATGGATGGAAGTAGAAGAACAACCCTTAAATCTGCAGGAGTGATGGTGACTTGTTTGTTGTTCAGTGTCACTGTCACAGCACTTTGACCTTTGACCTTTAGTATTGTGTGCCAGAATTGGTGAACATAGATCTTCGGCACAGTAGCAGATTTTGTGAGCATGTTGTGATACGGGTGAGTCTTCAGAATATCCACTGCAATCTGGCAAGACGACTCAGAGCAAGTGAAGTTGTTGAAATCAACTCTGAGGTTATTCTTTCCAATCTTCATTGGGTAACCGTTGGGGAAGATGTCTTCCATAGAGAGAACATATGGTGCATCAATGTATTCCATTTGGGCGTCCATATCATGATCTGAAAGATATTTAGCTAAAAGAACCAACATATCGGAAGACATTATGTTAGTCAAAAGTTGGTGTTATTGTCTAATTATTCAATGTGATATGTCAATGATTGTTACGAGTCCAATGTCACTTGTTAGTCCAATAGTCCAAAGACGTCGTGATAAGTTTCGTGAGTAGATTAACTTTGAGTTTTAAAGTCCAAGTTTTCACTTATTTTCACAACTTATTAAACATTTAAGCTTATTAGTGACATTTTGGTTTCGTGACGTTGTGATTTATTTATTTACAAGTTTGCACGCGTAACAATTCATAATTTTGGTTATTCTAAGGCTTATGCATAAAATTCCAAGCTTATGCGTAAATAGTAGTGGTTATACGTGTAAGCATAAGCTTATGCGTAGGATCTTGACATACGCGTAAGAAATGTTACGCGTAGGAAAAGAGAGCCTTACGCATAGAGCTTACGCGTAAGCGTATATGGAACCTTACGCGTAAGGCTTACTTGTAAGAGTGACCCTTATGCGTAAAGGTTACTGTTTACGCATATCCTTCACAGGATACACGTAGTCCCCTTTGTAGAACCTTACACGTAACGCATAACATTCTACGCGTAAGGTGATCCTTATGCGTAGAAGCTCAATTAACCTTGATTCTGAATTTTTCACGCGTAATAATCCTGAAATAAATTCATCATAACACCATCATTAACATCACATTCAATCCCTTTCAGTTCTAACATGAAGTCACAATTAAAACAGTTATGCGTAAGATATGCTTATGCGTAGAAACTTAAACCCTAGGATTCAAATTTTACGAGTAACTAATCTAACCATAGGATTGACACCAAATTATTTCTGGGATATCTGAGAGGCCATATGACAATGTTACAACAAGTTTTAACATAAAAAACCTAATGGATCAAAAGTACCCAATTCGTATGAACATAAACCCTAATTCTAAGTTTTCGCCAAATTAATGTTTCTGGGTATGTTTCAAGCAAGGTTTTGGTAAACTAAACATGTCAACAACATAACACAACCATCTTTTTAACCAGAAACTCTCCCAAATGAAAACACCCAAATTTACGCGTATGAACCCTAATTAAAAAAGTGATCCTATTATGTTTCTGGGTGGATTTGTTTGATAGAATTGGTTTAAGAGTGATCATATCAACATTTTAACATAACCATTTTAACACAAAACACCCAAACATGATTATGTGTTCATACGCTTATGCATAGAACACAAGATCATGCCTAGGGACAAATCAAACCGTTTGATTTTAAAACAAATCAAAACCATTGTTTGTAATACCACAAAGATCATGAAAACACTTACAAATTCGAGATCAAAAACACGGTTATGAAGATTGAAGGATAGGCGTAGGATGAAGTGGTTGAGGTATTAAATGTAAGTAATAAATGTGTAAGAATATTTGGTGGAGTGTTTTTGTTTAAACATAGTTTGAACTTTTGACATCTTTAGTCCCTCCACCTTAACCATTTTCATCCATAGCCCATAACTTCCATTTTGGTTACGAAAAGCATGATTTTTGGAAAGAAACTTGACGACACTCCCCCTCGACTTAAGAAATAATGAAATTTTATAAATTTTAGTCCGAGAGAGTCATTAAACCAGAAGTGTGACCACCATTATCAAAGAAACAACCGGGATAAGATAACATGCAAGTACAAGGTTTTATGAAACCAAAAAAATATTTACTTTCTCCCCCTCAACACTTGACCGAGAAAATACTGAATTTTGAAAGAGTAAAGTGTTAACGGAAGATTTGTACTTGCAATGTTAAAAGAAATATAGATAGAAGAATATTTTTGAATTTTATCAGATTTTATATTTTTGTATTTTGTTTTTGAAAAATATTTACAAAAGAGGTTTTGGTGTTCGATCGGTTTTAAGATTGTTTTAAAAGTTTAACCAGCCTCCTCGAGTCAAACACCGCGATACCAACTGGTGGACCAACTCATTAAACCTAGCAGAGCTAAGGCTTTGGTGAGAAGATCCGCCATTGGTATTTAGTACCACAAAGTATAATTCAACGGTACCTTTTCCACATGCTCCTTGATGAAATGATATCAAGATCGATGTGCTTTGATTTCAAATGTTGAACGAGTTGCACGAGATCACAATAGAACTTCGATTGTCGCAATACATCGTGATTCTCAAAACACGTAACCATAGTCTTTGAGTTGTGTTTGCATCCAAATGACTTGAGCACAACACGACATAGCTACATATTCTCGCTCATTGAGGACAACGATGTACAATCCTACTTCTTCGATTGCCATGACACCGCTTATCACCAAGAAATTGTAATGCTCCTAAAGTACTTTTCCGTGAATCTAAGCATCCCGCGTGATCGCCATCTAAAAGCTACTAGTTCAAAGCCGTAATCCTTCGATACCGATCCCCAATTTAATGGTTCTCTTGATGTATCGGAGATTCTTTTAGCCTCTTAGAGGTGAGTTTCATTGGTCTCGACTAATAATGGAGCAAAGATATACAAGAAAGACAATGCCAAGCCCATCGGGTCGTTAGATACATGAGAGACCCAATAATACTTTAGTATTTGATAGGGTCAACCAATTTCCCATTCAAATCAGCGTCCAGTTTCTTGGTGTGAGCCATTGGGGTGGCATAGGTATCACAACCTCTCATTCCATGTTTGTTTAAAATTTCAAGGGCATATTTGGACTGACTTAGAAAAATACCACGGGGTGATTGATGAACTTGTAGTCCTAGAAAGAACGTAAGTTCACCCATCATGGACATTTCAAAATATTTTTTCATTAGTTTTGAAAAAGCCTTAGAGTACTTTAGATGTGTTGACCCAAAAATGATGTCATCCACATAAATTTGAACGATTAAAATGTATGCCCTATGATACTGTAAGAAAAGTGTAGGGTCGACTGAACCTTTGACAAAATTATTAGCGATCGAAGGATGATAACTTATCATACCATGCCCGAGGGCTTGTTTGAGACCGTAGAGCCTTCTTCGCTTTGTAGACATGATTAGAAACTCGGATCAACGAATCCTTCCGGGTGGCTAACATAGACTGCTTTTCGCTTGTCCGCTGAGAAAGCGCTTTGACATCCATCCGAAAGACCGTGATGTTCATGTGAGCCGCAAATGCTAGAAAAATCCGTACAGCCTCAAGACGAGCAACCGGAGCGAATGATTCTTCAAAGTCAATAGCTCTTCCTGTCTATAACCCTTAGCCACCAGACGTGACTTATTT
This sequence comes from Chrysanthemum lavandulifolium, assembly GCA_022545495.1. Lineage (NCBI taxonomy): Eukaryota > Viridiplantae > Streptophyta > Magnoliopsida > Asterales > Asteraceae > Chrysanthemum > Chrysanthemum lavandulifolium. Next base: position 268,267,615 of record CM040244.1, on the reverse strand, counting down.
CTGATTACGGTTCCTTCATCATCCAATTTGTTTTTCCAAATCCATTTGAGACCAATGACGAAGACCCCTGTTGGTCTTTCAACCAATTCCCATACTTCAAGACGTTTAAACTGATTGAGTTCTTCTTGCATGGATTCAATCCAGTTGTCTTTGGTCATTGCATCTTTAATGTTTTTAGGTTCAGATTGGCAGACAGTGAGTGCATAAATGCAATGTTCACCGTTTGTGTGAAGACGTTGTCTTGTTACGATCGGTTAATTTGGGTTACCAATAATGTTTTCAATAGGATGGTCTTCGTCCAAAGATGTGTGGAAGGTTGATGTTGATATACATTCTCGCAGACAGGAGGATTCAAATGGCTTGTAGATGATTCCGCAACATCGTGTGGCGCTTTCATTTGCAAACGGATTGAAGAATGCATTTGGATCATAATCTGCAGTGGGGTACTTCATTGTTCGAAGATCATCGCTGGTTCAGCGTCGTTGGATGCGGTTTGTTCAATGTTGTTGTAGAATCAATCGGTGGTGCTTCCTCAATAGTAGTTGTTGTAGCAGGTGTATCAGGTATTGGATTTTGATTAGGTTGAGCAGCGGAAACATTGGATACACCTGGTGCACGTTCATCAATATCATCACTAAACAAAGGAGCAAATAGTTGTTCCATTTGACTTTGAGGTAGTTGTAAACTAGGTTCAGCTAATGATGGGGTTTGAGGGAAGTTTAATGGTTATGACCGGGTTCCAAGCTGTTATGCTCAGAAGCCATTTCTGTAAGCTCATCAAAATTTGCATGAATCATTTCCATAATCTCCCTTGTACTACGACCCCAGATCCGGTAACCCTTGGAGTTTTCACAATATCCTACAAAGACTCCAATGTCAGCTTTGGCTTTGAGCTTACCAAAGTCATCACGATCATTATTCGGATAACAAAGGGATCCAAATACATGAAAGTGTTTGATTTGGTTTATGGTTGTAGATAAGCTCATAAGGTGTTTTGTTGTGGCGCTTTGGTAATCATTGAGCGATTCGAGTGTAGCATGCGCTTGACACGGCTTGACCACAAAGTAACTGAAGTTTTGCATTGATTAACATCGTTCTTGCAGCTTCCACTAACGCATTTATTTCGCCTTTCAACTACTCCGCTTTGTTCTCGATGTTCGTGCAATAGATGTTTGATGCTCAATTCCTACTTTCTCATAAAATGCACGAAGAGTTTGATTCACAAATTCACTTCCTTTGTCTGCTCGATTTGTCCGACCGTGTTCCGGAGTCGAACTTGAATTTTCGTGAGAAAGGTGATGATCATCTATGGAGCTTGATGTTTACTTCAAAGAAAATAAACCCAAGTCCATCTTGAGTAGTCATCTACAATTACTAAGATGTAGTGTTTGCCATTAATCGCCTGCACGCGCGCATCGGGCCACACAAATCCATGTGAAGAAGATGAAGCACATGTCGTGAGTCAGGTTCCACCTTTAAAGGAAAGTGAGCACGAGTGCTTTTCCCTTGTTCACAAGCTGAGCATAGGTGATCTTTAGAATACCGAAATCTTGGGAGACCTTTAACAAGTTTGTACCGTGCAAGATTGGTTATGGTTTGAAAGTTGACGGTGCCATAGCCAAGATTTTGTAGATGTAGCCTTAGAAAGTAGACAGATGGGAAAAGAACAATCATGTCTTGCATTGAGATTGTGTAGAGACTTGATGTACGTTGACCAGACATAAGATCATTTCCTTGTAGATCACGAATGAAACAAGTTTTCTCCCTAAAAGCAACATCCAAATCTCCATCATAAAATTGACCGACTAAAAAGAGATTGTGACCGAGACCTTCCACATAATAAACTCTGCTAATTTCGATGTTACCATTGATGTAGTCTCGGTAGCCCATAATAGTTGCGAAGTGATCATTCCCGAATCTGACAGTGCCAATGAACTTTGAAATAAAATTTGATAACAGTTTGAGATTGCTCGTCATGTGCCGGGAACATCCGCTATCAACAACCCATAGATGATCTCGATCACCGCATTACACACGATGACACGATGGAATAGAAGTAGATGTGGAACCCAAGAGTTAGAGGTTCTGATGCAGATATAGATGAAACACACATGTTCATGATTTTAGGTATCCATGTAAAGCCAAGTGTATTATGTAACCATTTATGCCATCTCCAACTAGTCTTAGCTTTGGTCTTAGTGAATGCACTAGGTGATAAGTTCTTCCTAGGAGGTGAAGTGGGTTCTAAGGGTACATCAATGATTAAAGCATGAGCACTAGAAGGCGGTTTACCTAGCACAGACTTAGAAGCAGTTGTGGACCTAAAAGTATTCCGTTTTCTATTGTTCCGCTTACGAGATAAGATAGTCGTAGCAACACATTTGTCATGAAAACCAGAAAACATACTTTTACGACAACCAACACAAGAAGCTTCAAACTTAATATTTAAATTACTTAACGGTTCAGCATTCGTTACAACACTTTTTCCATTACATTTGTCTGACACAATATCTAGAGTGGGTGCAACGTGAGTTTTATTCAAAGTCCTAAGGAGTTCTTCTACTTCAGTATTCTTTATTGTTCTTTTCTTACGTTGCAACTTCCTATTCTTCCTTGTATTGCTCCTAGGCTGTGAAGTGCAGGCGTTGGGAAAAGAGGCAACTATTCATGTTTCAGTAGATGGAAGCACATTAGATTCTTGTGGTATGTCATGAGATATACTAGAGTCAGTTTGAATCTATTTAGGTGTAGTTACTACAGTGTTACTATCCCTATCTTGCTTAAGTTTCACCAACTCTGCCTTTAGATCATGGATTTTGTGTAACAAATCTAGATTTTCAGAACGAGTGAGTCCGTCTCGTCGTAAAACATCTTTGGTATATGCCAGATGATTATCAACATCTTGTGACGCTTGAGCACGAGTCTTTTTGAGTAAATCAAATATGACATTACATTCCTTTTTCACTTTTGAAATTTCTTGTTCATATTTTGAAATTTGACACTTCAAAGACACATTTTGATCATCCAGTTGCTCAAGCTTTGGACAAAGAGTTTTGGTATGCAACTGGTTGATTTTTTTTTGCAAAGCGAGTTCATGATTGTGACAATCTTTTTGACACCATTGAAGATGACGTTTTGCATTTGAAAGTTCGTTTAACAATCGTTCATTTTCATCTTTTAAAGACTTGATTTGTGACACAAGATCGATGATTCTCAACATTTTCAACAGAATCAATGAATCGGTGAGTGATGAAATCAAATGCATATGCAATGTAATGTAATAACACAACATTATGGATATCGTGAGATAACATCTTCCAAGAGTCGATCAACATCTTTTCGTAACATTTTCTTTTTACGCTTTGTATTTGAAATCGATGTTTCGCTTGTTCAAAACTCTTTTCATAAGTCCAAGCTCCTTGTGAAAATCCTTTCCCAATATATAGCACAAATTTTCAAATTTCGACATGAGGTAAAATTCGTTTATGAAGAATATCTCTTTTGCATGCTAAGAGGCGATTGAAAATGTTCAACTTTTATTTCGTAATGAAATTCAATTTCACGCTCCAAAAGTTTGATGTATGAAATGAATGTTTCAAAATATTTTATAACTTTACATTGTTCGGCTAATGGTTTTATTTCACTAAGTGAAGGTAAAGACCATTAATTTGTACAAGATTGGAAAGGGACTCTCGTAGTAGGTGTGATAACCCAAGGTGTGTTAGAAAAATCTTGTTGTGTGACAAAAGTAACGACTTTTGAATAGTTAAACGGTTTGTTATAAACAACATTTTCCATTTTGACCGACTCTGCCATCTCGCATCAAATTCCTCTTGACGATTATATTCAACAATACTCATAATGGAATCATCAATTCTATGTTCGCATCGTAAAATTCAGGAGTTGGTTTGAATGCTCTATTTGAAAACTTTGGTTTGTAATCTGCAAGATTCGGTCCATATCCATTTGGATTTGGTTTAAAAGTAAACTTTTGAATTGTTGTGATTGATTCACCATGTTTATAAACAACATTTTGAAACTCCTTGATTTTGTTTTGTAAGTCAACAATTTCTTCAAGATAGTCATCTATTCATTTCGTGGAATGCTTTTTGTACTCAGAGAACTGTTTTTGACAACTTAACAACTCAGACTTGGCTTTTTGAGTTTCCAAAGTAAGAGCATTAAGTTGTTGTTTATGATCATATTTCAGTTGTTCTATTTGAGACAATAAGGCATTCTTGGATGCGACTAGATCACGTATCTGTCGTTCTAATAATTTCTTGTTATGGTAAGATTTAGCAAAAGCGACTTCAAAACCTTGTTCACGTTTTTCTTGAGTTTTAAAAACGTTGAGTTGCCTTTTTAAGCATTCAATATCCCAGTTAATGCAGGCATTTTTATTTTTAATTATCGATTGAGTTCACAACATTGTTCCATTCGGGATTGTTGGTCATTAAGTAAGAGGTCAATATCTGGATTAGGCAAAGGTTCAGCGTGTTCAACGTGAGTCTCAACATGATCATTATTCAGATCCTCAAGTATAACCACGGAGTCAACTTGATTATCAATGGTAACCAGGAGGTCATCTTGATCGTCAAATATAACTACTGGATCTAGTTGAGTATCATTAGAATGAGATGTGGACGGCTCATGTTGAACTTTATGAGCCTCGTCGGATTCGGATGTTGGTCGAGATATTAGATCGATGATGAATATGGTTTGATCCGCACCGAGACAAGCCGTCGAGTCATACACTGGGCCTGTGTCATTCATGTGGAGTTCGTGCATGTTTGCCATCAACATAACTATTGCATTAGCCTCGCAAGTCCTCCATATCATCATCGAATCGCATTTTCCATGAAGCTCGCTCCTTGTTGGTAAGAGTTCCACCACTTCATCCTTAAGAGCCAAGATTAAAGCTTTGTGATAAGCGCCCTCTTGTCCTCGGCTTTGGGCATGCATTAGCCAGATGACCCTTCTCATTACAGTTATAGCAACGAAGACCATTAATCCCATTCTGAGAATTACCCTGTTCAACCACTTGAGCTTGTTGTTGTTGTGGAGCACCGATGTTATTCCTTCCCATTGGATTAAATCCTTGACCACCGCCCATATGATGAACATTACCTCGATTATGAACTTCCACATGTCCATTGTTAACAACAGCCTGATTCCTTGTGTTGGATGTGGTACGAATGCGATTGTTGGATTTGTTTGAGTATCGGCCGAAGGCTCTAGCAATCATGACAAACCCTTGTTGCAGTGCATCAAAAGCTTCTGTATCCTCATTAGATTCACTGTAAAGTGCTTGATCACTGTTGTTGTTGTATGGAACCAATCGAGTTTCTTGAGATTGGTGTTGTGACGGATCATAAGGTGTTATCTTAGCAGATGGTTGAGCAGCGGGTTGTGGAGGATTTGTGAATACAATTTTGTAAGGACGGGAATTGAGGATAACAAGCTTGAGCCCACAATGCTAATTTTTGATTATCCGGAAATGAAGGTCAAATAGGTTGTCCACGGATAACCCTTTCTTCGTCAACTTCTTTTTGGTGGGGCTTCAAATAGTCGTACAACAATCTGTATGTAGCATGATGAAGATTCTTAGCTTGACGGATGAAAATGACATACTTTTCCCAATCGTGACCAAGACTACTCGGGAACTTAGTGTTGATCGCAATTCTTGGCATGATGATGTTGTGTTTGTCAAGTCATTGATGATGTCCGAGAAACGATGATGATATGACTCTAATGTCTCTCCGGTTCAATCATGAAGTGTTCATAAGCCAAGTAGATTTTGGATTCCATGTCTTCTTGATTGAGTTCAAAGGCCTTCCATGAGAAGATGAATATGTTCCCACATTGCTTTAGCGTACTTTTGAGCATCAACACTTCAAGGATCGGATTGGGTAATCCTAAAAGGATGTATTGCATTGCTAGTTCATCGGCTTCAAAATGTAGAAGTTCATCGCCAGTGAGGTCATTAAGACTTGCAATGTTGGTGACATCACCTCTTGGTGGATTGGCATTTGATCTCTGGGTGTAACGACAGTGGGCATCCGAAATGGACCTTCCATGATGACCTTCTTCAAGAACTTTCCATGTGGCTTCTTTAGATCACGTAACCTAAAGAACCTTATCACCCATTGATCATAGTTTTCGGAGTGAGCATTGGAGGTCGATCAAGTGATCCACTTCATGTATGGATTGTTGCTACTTAAAGCTTCACACATCTTTCCAAACCAAGACGGTTCCTTCATAGTATTCTTGGACGGATGTTGATTGTGAATGTTTTGTAAGGTTGTACTTGAAGACCGGGGTGGTTGAATCATTTATGGTGGAATTGCTCCTTGAGGAAATTGTTGTTGAAATTGTTTTTTTTTTTGTTGTTGTTGTTGTTGTAGTATTTGTTATAAAATTGTTGTTGTTGATTGAGTTGTTGTTGATTGAGTTATTGTTGATTGAGTTGTTGTTGTTGTTGTTGTTGCTGTTGAGGATACACATGAGGGAAGTAGCTAGAGTATGTTGGTTGAGACATCGTGAAACTTGTGTTGTAAAATGGATCTTTGTAGTCGAATGAAATTTTGTTGATGAAGTATCCTTAAGCGTAGAAACCAAGCTTAGGCAAAGAAAACCTTAGGCGTAAAAACACCAACTTACGCGTAGGATTAGCTTACGTGTAGGGTTAAGGAACCTTAGCTTATGTGTAAAACAATAGCTTAGTAATAGAATGCTTATGCGTAAGATTTGCTTATGCGTAAGACAAGGCTTAGGCGTAAGTCAATGCTTATGCGTAAAGGATTCTACCCGTAAGGTATTGCTTAGGCGTAAAACTAGGGTTTTGCCCAAAATCCTTTAAACTTATTCCAAAGGTAAAAGATATCCAAAGTCGAGTGTTTTCGTGCTTACCCAAGCACGAAAACACCGAGTAAACCAAGAAAATCAAGATCGAACCAAGGATAACTTACAGAAGATTAGGGTTTGCTTACGCGTAGGAAATGCCAACTTTTACCAAAACTGTGATTTCTGCCCAAAATGTTTCAAAACCCAATTTTTATGAAGAACCAGCTTCAATATCACCAAAATAACACAAAATTATGAAACTTGATGATCCAAAACACGTAATCACCTTACGCGTATAAAGGAACACACGAAGAGAACCAAGCTTAAAATCAATGAAATACACGTAAAGTTTGAAACTTTTTGCCAAAAACTGAAACTTTAACACCTAATAACCATGAAAGTACAAGAATCTTGGATTTGAAAGTGTAAAAATTTAGTTTTTATGCGTATGCAAATTTTGAAACCGAGACTTACGCGTATACTTAAAAACTTCAAAAACAAAATCGTTCACCCAACTATTTGGCGATTGATACCACTGTTAGGTCACCATTTATGTAACACAAGCATTAATATAAGAAAAGAGATGAAGGAAAGATCATATGAACATACATACACACACACTCTACGCGTAGGACTTGAGAGAAAGTTTAAGCATAAGTAAAATGTAAATGTGAACAACCAACCATCTAAGGATGGTTTACATGAGGTATTTATAGGAGGGAACTAGGGCAACACACCAAGTTCCTATCCTTTCCTTATTGGGCTTTGCATAGGCTCATGGGCTTTCTACATGAGCCTAGCCTTGATTACTAACATAAAAGCCATAATTAAGCTAACTATTACATATTAATTACTACCACTTGAATTCTAGTTTAGGAGTGATTCCAACATGGATCAGCTAGGTTGTCATCTATGTGAACTTTTGATATCTTCACATCACCCATTTCAATGGTCTCTCGAAGATAATGAGCTTTCGCGTGGTAATGTCTAGCACCCTTGGTGATTCCACTTTCATTAGCTATTGTAATGGCTCTAGTATTATCACAATACATATTTATAGGTTCTAAAATTGTGGGAACATGATAAGGATTTAAAGGGTACCTTTTTGAGTGGTCATTTAAGCCCTTAATTGATACTTTTGTATCCGTTACTACTTAATTTTGTTCCTTTTCACTTTCTAGGTCTCTTGAAGACAAATTGCTGGAATGACACTTATTCAGACGAAAAGGCGCAAATATACGAAGAAAATGGCCAAAGTCAAGAGACGAAGAAAACGTCGTCGCAACATGTTTTGTGACGACCCAGTAACCAAATTTCTTATTTACAAGTGACGGCATTAGGTTTTAAAAGAGTATGGCGTCAGCACTCGGATGGCCTAGATTTGATCCGCACGGCGTCAAAGGATCAAGGCGACGGCGTCACAAGCATAAGGTGATGCCGTCACAATGATAACGTGGCCAAGACGAAAACCTAATGACAGCGACCTGAAGGAGTCACAATTAAAGAGTGACGCCGTCGCAGTTTGTAACACTATATATAGAATCCAAATTTTTCAGTTTTAAAGAGATAGTTTTGTGGAGTAAAAACCTAAACCGAACCAAGGTTGTCTTGTACAGTATTTTAGGATTCCATACCCTATTTTACATCAAGATAAGTGTTTTACTTCATTGATTCAATTATGTCATCAATTGATTGTGTGTATGCTTGCATGTTAATTTACTTGTGTGTTTGCTTAGGTAATATGAAACCTAGTTATTGAATATTGATTGGTTGTCTCTTATCTTAATTGTGATTGATCTAATATTGTGATAGGTCATTCGTTGAGTTATTAATGTTTGATTAATCTTTGTTGAACCCTAGCATATAGTTACTATTGGAATTGTAGGCTAAACATCCAAAGAATACCTTAGTGTTAAGTTTATGAATCCTACAGATTTCGTAGTCATTAACCTTTGGTAGCTTCAAAGAGTTAGGGATAAACACATACCCTACGACCTTAGAAACACAACACGTTAAGAATAAGGACGTGACAATTCATCCATCAATAGGAGATAACTAGGGTGTAATAAAATCTAAGTAAACACATTTTTAATCATTATACCAGCACACAACAAAAGACATAGACTACGCTTAGCTTAGTTAGTTAGAATAGATAAGTAGAGTAATCGGTAGAAATACCAAACCCCCCAAATCCAAACCCCGAGATTCGTACCTTTCCATTTTCTAAAAAATATAAAAAAGATAAAAAAGAGAATCTTCCTCAACCCCAACCTTAGCGTAGTAACTTCTTACTAGCATTCCTATTCCCTAGAGAACGATATCAATACTGTGGCTTACCCTAATACTACACTACAATGATTAGGTTCATCGCCTAGGTGTTGAAAACTTTCTCGATTTAAAAGGAAGTTCCTTTGACCCCGAATGCGCTGCGTAAGCGTATCAAGTTTTTGGCGCCGTTGCTGGGGAATAGAATAGCTAGTTAGGAGTCCATCTCGTTTAGGTTTCCTTGCTTGATTCCTATCAAGTAAGCCCTTTCTACCATTTTTAGCTTCCTCATAGTCTATCCCCCTTCTTCGTGACCTTTGTTAGTAATCCCATCACTTTTCATCATGGAAGGTGATAACCAACCACCACTCATCAACCCACCACCAAATGACCCACCAAGAGGCCGTACTCTTGGTGAATACTCAAGACCAAGCCACCTAGGCTATAGGAACACCATTGAGCTTCTCGACCAAGCCAAAACTACGGCCCTGTGATCCGACACCATCCGGTTGGTGCAAAATGGATGTGTATTCCATGGACTTCGTTCCGAAGATCCTAATCATCATATTAAGGATTTCCTTAAAATTGTCAATTCCATCGACCTCGATGCTACTACTTGGGAGACCACGCGTCTGCGTCTCTTCCAATTCTCTCTACAGGACCAAGCTAGTAATTGGCTTGAGCGACTTCCCGCTAGCTCCATCTCGTGTCGATGATCTCACCTCTCTTTTCCTTGCTCAATTTTTCCCACCGGGAGAACTACTAAGCTTAGGAATGATATCTTGATGTTCCAACAACGCCAAGGTGAATCTCTACGAAGCATGGACTCGATTCAAGGACTTACTCCATAGAGTCCTCATCACGGCATTGATCTTTGGCTTCAAGTCCAACTCTTCTACGATCATGTCAACTTCCCACTAAGCGATCCATTGACCAAGCGCCGGTGGAAAACTTAGTGATCACACCATCAAGAATCATGGGGTATAATAGAGGACCTTGCTCTATGACAACGAAAGTTGGAATGACCCCGTGATTTGCCCAAACCGTAAAGGGAATCTCCTTACCTCCCATTGACTCACAATCTTCCAACCGTAGGATGCTCGAGCTTGAAGATCAAGTTAAATTCCTAATGAGCTCCTACAAAAATCCTAAGTCTTCACGCCAAGTGAACAAAGTTTCTTCCTTTTGTGAGGCGTGTAGTGATCCTCATAACATGCGACTTGCACAAGACTCCCCGAACAAGCTTCCGTTGACTACGCATCCTCACGTACTAATGGAATGGGAGGAAGATTCCCTACAACACCCGGACCTAGGAATTTTAATGACGCCCGAGAAGCATGGAAGGGCAAGCCTGACTTTTATTGGGGACAAACCAAAGAATTCACATCTAATGACTTCTCATGGCCCCCATCTCACAGCCCTAACCAACAAAACATAGAAGGGATGTTGCAACAACTAGTTGCATCCCAAAAAGCTCAAATAGCTAAGCTCTGGACCGTTTTCACCAACAACAAGCAGAGATACATAGGAACATAGATAACCTTTTGAAAGCCATGACCAATAGTGATAGGAAGGTTAATGCTATCTCAACTCCTGAAGCTTCTGGTGTAGAGATTAAGGACCCAAGTAAGTTAGCTAAGCATGTTCAATTCACAATACCATCACCTTAGTGAGACCTAATAGAACAAATGACGGTTAACCATGAAACAGTACTTGAGGTTAGTGAAACACCTAGGAATGAAACAACCGAGGAAGTAGATGAAGTAGGCAATGACTATTTCAATAAGTTTCCGATGGAAGAAGAACTCTCACCACCCACACTTAGTACGTGACCTCCGTCACATGTATGTTTGGAGAAGCCCTAGGAACAAGTTTGGGAACCCTTGGAATCTTAACATACCATGTTGCATAGGACACCTTTTCGTGGCAAAGGCCTACATTGATCCCAAGTCCCCGATAAATATCATGACTAGCACCTACTATAATGGGGTAATGAAGAACCCTATCCTAACTAGGCAAGATCCCGATAATCCTAGGGTTAGTTGCAATTTTCTTGGTAGAGTTAAGGGACTGCCCGTTTATGTAGGTAGTTTGACGTTTCCTACAGATTTCATAATAGTAGATGATATTAGTATGGCTATAGATCCTAGCTTATCCCAGGTTATTCTAGGAAAGCCTTTCATAGAAAACACCGGGATGACTTATGATCCGTCGTTAGGAATAGTGAGATTCAAGGATGAGACCGATGATGTAGCCTACCAAATGCCCTTTAAGATTGAAAAATTTTCATCACCATCCAATGATGAAAAAGAACTTAAGCTATCAGTCTACTATAGGAATGAGGAAGATAAGGAAAAGGGAGTTGATTATGTGATGAATAAGATTTTCGGGTTCTATAAGGATTGCTTGAACTTAGGACCGGAATATAGAATTGAGTGGGGAGAGGACGAACTCTTAGAAAGGTGCATCATAGGGCACTTCCACAACATGGAAGCCCCCAATAGATACCGTCATGAGGTAGAAGGTGACGGTAATGAAGTCACGTAGGGGCACGACTTCGAGTCTAGCTACAAGACTCATAAATAAAGAAAAGCGCTTCGTGGGAGGCAACCCATGCTTAATTGTTTGCTTGTTTGTGTGTCGTGTATCTTTTATTGATTGTTTATTCTCATGTTTAAATTTGTAAAAATGCTTTATTTTGTCTTTAACCTCGTCTTAATTACATATGAAGGTATTTAACATAAGAGATAAGTGTAGGGAGGATTACACACGTTTTTATAAGAAACGTGAACATGAGAATTACAATTATTTAAAAGATATACATGTGTGTTTGTTCGAGTCAAATGCTTGTATCGAGTCATAATGGATGTTTTGCGTGAAATTTTCCGATTTGAAGGATAAAAATTTTCCGATTTTTTACGTAAAATCGCAGACCGCTTCTGTCAGGGATGACTGACGGCCCAGATCGCAACCTAAAGGCGTCGGAGGAGCAAAAATTTTTACTATTTTTCTCATTTTCCGAGCTACTTATAAATTTTGGAATTTTCCTGTCTTAATTTTCCGTAAAATCAGAAACATCCATTCCACAAGCATTATATCCTAGTTTAGTAGAGTCATATATATTGTTACCGCCGATTTTAAAAGAAGGTTTTGTTTGTTTTCTTCAAGTGTGAAGGTTTAATTTATCAAGAAGAAGATATATAAGATGAGAAGGAGCTTTTCACGCAAACATTCTTCTTGAAGAAATATTTAACCACCACTTCACACGGATCCTACCGAGCTAATCAGGGGAGTACTAGTTTCTTTCATTTTAATTACCTTCCATTATCATAACTTTGATACTTTCGGGAACATTGGGTACAATGTTCGCTTTAAGTGTGGGAGGAAAATAAACGGGAACTTTGAAACTATGCTTATCCTTGATTATTTGCCTTGTCCAATTTCATTTGTATAATAAACCATGAGAAACATCGGTTAGGGTAATTTTGGCACCAAAATTTAAATTTTTTCATAACATATAGGAGTGGGCCATTAGTCTTAATAAAGCGTCTCATTGATAGAAAATTATATGACTAGCACAAAAACCCTTTACCACTTAAATTCCACTCAAAATGTGAGGATTGCCCTTAGATTTGTAGGAATTAAAGCATTCATCTTTAATGCTTAGAGTGTGAACCGGTAGTATAATAGATTCTAGAACTTGTTTTGTGATGCATTCCGAGATCGCTAGTAAGACTACACTTGTGTAGTTAGGAATAACTAAATGATAAGAAGCATTAGGATAACCCTTGTTCAATACCTGTAATATAATTACTTCTTCCACATCAGTTAAGTAATTCTCCCACACCCTTGCGTTGTACTCATCTTTAGTACACGATACCCCTAGTTAACCCCTCAGAGCCTATCCTTTTTACGGTTCTTGTGATGTTTCGGTTTTCCGGAATATCAATGAAGAGCATTGTTTACAATCAACCTCCAAATGTACACCCAATCGCCTTAGCCTACCTTGTATGCACTCACTTTTAGTGCATTATTGTTATCACACTAAACCCTTAGTTCAATTATCTAGTTGCTTGCATAAGTTGCTAAGTCGAGTCATATCTTTTGTACACAGTGTTGGGAGGATTGGGACTCATGGGGAAAGTTAACTTTTATGAAATGACGGGAAGGGAACGTTAAATTCAAATTCCCTTTATTTGCATAATAATGTACTTCAAGTGTTTTGATCTTTTTAATTCTGGTCAAATTAGTGTTAGAGTAATAAAAACTCAAGTGTACGGATGTGCCTATAAATCCCTATCATTTTGATGTTATCGTAGAGGATGGTAGAGTAAAAGTGTATAAAAAAATCGGAAAAAAAAAGAGTGTGAAAAAAAATACGGGCTACCATTCTACATCTATCTTTAAATTTATGTTTATTTATTTCAATTTATCTAGAGTTTAGAGTGTCGAGTCTTGGCTTAGCAACGCCATTCTTCGCATGCTTGTAACATAAAGATTTTTGACTTGCCACCACTAAATCGCCTATCCCACCAAACCCTTTTTTTCCCTACCGTAAGCCTAACGTTACAACCCTTTAAAAGACCTCTTGGATAGTTTTTCCTAGGTCCATAAGCCAAAGCGATGGAGGTTTGATCTAGTCTTAAGCCTATGGTAATCTATGTACTAGGACCGGTTAATGAGTGTTTATCTTCCATTTCTAACTTGTTATATTTCATATACACCCGAGAGATGTGAGTATCCAAACACCCTACGTGAGGTGCTAGTATGTAATTTCCATGCTTTTTATGACTTTTGCGGGGCTTATATGTGTTGTGAATCGTTCTAAACTAATGCTTCATGACCTCTAACTTATAAATCAATTGGCTAAAAGCACATTTACTTGAGGACAGGCAAATACCAAGTGTAGGGATATTTAATAAGGATTTAAAAGATACCTTTTTGAGGGGTCATTTAAGCCCTTAATTGATCACTTTTGTATATGTTACTACTAAATTTTGTTCCTTTTCACTTTTTAGGTCTCTTGAAGGCAAATTGCTTGAATGACACTTATTCGGACGAAAAGGCGCGAATATATAAAGAAAATGGCCAAAGTCAAGAATCGAGACATTCAAGTCATTGGAATTAAAGGGATGTGTCATTAATCATGACGCCATCGCAACATGTTTTGTGATGACTCAAGAGCCAAATTGCGTATTTACAAGTGACGACATCGTTTTAAAAGAGTAGGCGTCGCACTCGCATTTACCTAGATTTGATCCAGACATAAATCGAGACTTAAGGCGACGGCGTCACAGCGTAAGTGACACCGCCATAATGATAACGTGGCCAAGACGAACACCTAATGATTTAGCGACCCGACGTCGTCACAATTAAAGAGTGACGCCGTCGTAGTTTGTAATACTATATATAGAATCCAAATTTTTCAATTTTAAAGAGGTAGTTTTGTGGAGTAAAAACCTAAACCAAACCAAGGCTGTCTTGTACAGTATTTTAGGGTTCCATATCCTATTTTACATCAAGATAGGTGTTTTACTTCATTGATTCAATTATGTCTTCAGTTGATTGTGTGTATGCTTGCATGTTCTCCATGTCCGGCTAATGTACTTGTGTGTTTGCTTAGGTAATATGAAACCTAGTTATTGAATATTGATTGGTTGTCTCTTATCTTAATTGTGATTGACCTTTGTGATAGGTCATTCGTTGTGTTATTAATGCTTGATTAATCTTTGTTGAACCCTAGCATATAGTTACTAGTGGAATTGTAGGCTAAACATCCAAAGAATACCTTAGTGTTAAGTTTATGAATCCTAGAAATTTCATAGTCATTAACCTTGGTAGCTTCAAAGAGTTAGGGATAACGATACCCCACGACCTTAGAAACACAACGCGTTATGAATAAGGACGTGACAATTCAACCATCAATAGGAGATAACTAGGGAGTAATAAAATCTAAGTAAACACATTTTTAATCATCATACGAGCACACAAGAAAAGACATAGACTACCCTTAGCTTAGTTAATTAGAATAGATAAGTAGAGTAATCGGTAGAAATACCAAACCCCCCAAATCCAAACCCCGAGATTTGTACCTTTCCATTTTCTAAAAAATATAAAAAAGAATCTTCCTCAACCCCAACCTTAGCGTAGTAACTTCTTACTAGCATTCCTATTCCCCTAGAGAACGATATCAGTACCCGTGGCTTACCCTAATACTATACTACAACGATTAGGTTCACTGCCTAGGGTGTTGAAAAACTTGCTCGGTGAGAAGGAAGTTCCTTTGACCACGAACGCGTTGCATAAGCGTATCAAAACAATACCAAGCCCATAAATGAATTTGCGAATCCATACAGCCTCTTTAGATGCATCATAAGCAGCTATATACTCACTCAGAGATGAAGTTGCGAAATACCGCTTTGTGCTTTTCACCAACAACACCTCCATTTAAAACGAATACATATCCATCGAGATTTTAGGTCATCAAGATATGTCGATATCCAAGATCGGTAGCAAGAAACCCCGAGCTCGCTTTGTATCACCTCTATAAACCAGAAACATATCCTTAGTATTGCGCAAATACTTAAGAATATTCTTAACAGCAGTCCAGTGAAGTTCACCTGGATTTTGTTGAAATCAGCTTGTCATGTTCTGAGCAAACGCAACATCAGGATGAGTACATCTCACAACATACATAATAGATCCCATAACCAAAGCATAAGGAACTCTTTGCATGCGCTCTTTATCAGCAGGTGTCTCAGCACCTTGTGACTTACTTTACTTAGGATTTTCTTGCATTGGGATAGCTCTACGTTTTGGAATTCTCCATGTAGAATCTTTTTAAAATTTTCTCATTGTAAGCACTTTGACATAAACTAATCAATCGCTTAGAACTATCTCTCAAATCTTGATTCCAAGAATGTATGTGTTAGCCTCGCTTTTTCTAAAGATAACGCCACTTACGCCAATTGACTAGACGCGTAGTATACTTTGCCCTTAGGGACTAGTATCGCTTAAGTGGCAAAGATAGGGTTTATATATACCCCTCATGACTTCCATGAGGGGTGAGGTGAATCATTAGGTTATTTGTATTGTGTGTTTTCTTAATAAAACCTTGTGTTTTCTCCTCCCTCTCTCTAGTTTCTCTCACTAAAAAGGATGAAGATCTTCCACTAGAACAAAAGTGGATTTGGCCACATCGAATATGTGTGACGATATACATATAGTCACACATGATTTTTCTACCGTAGTGACTAAAGGTGCCGCACCATAGGTACTCTATGGTCACGTGTTTGACTTTTTTAGTCTCTATTGCAAAAGAGTAACCAAAACCGTAACATGTGTGACTAATTAGGTACAAATTTTGTAGGATTAATCCGTATTCGTGACCATAAACATCAGATAGTCACGCAGCATGTTTGTTTTGGGTATTTAGTCACATACAATTAAGCATAAAGTGGCAAAAGTGTTAATAAGTGTGACCATATGTTGTTTAAGGTGAAGAAATATGTCTTATGTGTGACTATTGATCATCTAATGGCCACTTGAATTTTATGTTTGTGTGGCCTTTTCTAACATTTAGTCACACAAAGCATGTTTGTTTTGGGTATTTAGTCACATACAATTAATCATAAAGTGGCTAAAAGTGTTAATAAGTGTGACCATATGGTGTTTCAAGTGAAGAAAGGTGTCTTTTGTGTGACTATTGATCATCCAATGGCCACATGAATTTTATGTGTGTGGCCTTTTCTAACATTTAGTCACACAAAGCATGTTTGTTTTGGGTATTTAGTCACATACAATTAATCATAAAGTGGCTAAAAGTGTTAATAAGTGTGACCATATGGTGTTTCAAGTGAAGAAAGGTGTCTTTTGTGTGACTATTGATCATCCAATGGCCACATGAATTTTATGTGTGTGGCCTTTTCTAACATTTAGTCACACAAATCATGTTTGTTTTGGGTATTTAGTCACATACAATTAACCATAAAGTGGCTAAAAGTGTTAATAAGTGTGACCATATGGTGTTTTAAGTGAAGAAATGTGTGTTTTGTGTGACTATTGATCATCCAATGGCCACTTGAATTTTATGTTTGTGTGGCCTTTTCTAACATTTAGTCACACAAAGCACGCTTTTTTTGGGTATTTAGTCACATCCAATTAATCATAAAGTGGCCAAAAGTGTTAATAAGTGTGACCATATGGTGTTTTAAGTGAAGAAATGTGTGTTTTGTGTGACTATTGCTCATCCAATGGCCACATGAAATTTATGTTTGTGTGGCCTTTTCTAACATTTAGTCACACAAAGCACGCTTTTTTTGGGTATTTAGTCACATCCAATTAATCATAAAGTGGCCAAAAGTGTTAATAAGTGTGACCATATGGTCTTTTAAGTGAAGAAATGTGTGTTTTGTGTGACTATTGCTCATCCAATGGCCACATGAATTTTATGTTTGTGTGGCCTTTTCTAACATTTAGTCACGCAGCATGTTTCTTTTGGGTATTTAGTCACATGCAATTAACCATAAAGTGGCTAAAAGTGTTAATAAGTGTGACCATATGGTGGTTTAAGTGAAGAAATGTGTGTTTTGTGTGACTATTGCTCATCCAATGGCCACATTAATTTTATGTTTGTGTGGCCTTTTCTAACATTTAGTCACACAAAGCATGTTTCTTTTGGGTATTTAGTCACATACAAATTAAGCATAAAGTGGCCAAAAGTGTTAATAAGTGTGACCATATGGTGGTTTAAGTGAAGAAATGTGTGTTTTGTGTGACTATTGCTCATCCAATGGCCACATTAATTTTATGTTTGTGTGGCGCTTTCTAACATTTAGTCACGCATCGAATTAAGCAAACCGTGACCAAAAGTGTTAATAATTGTGACTATATGAATCTTTTAGTCACATATAAGAAATCAATATATATCAAAACAAATTATAATATATAAAAATATATTCAAAATATATTCAAATACAATAAAATTGGAATGTATATAAAATTGTAATGTCGTATATAATAATATTCTCAATAATTTAACGACTTCGACTCTTGATCTTCTTAGCTTCCTTTGCATGGTATGACTAGAGACGAGCGCTCATATTTAATTTAGGTGCGCTCTGCTCTCACCAATCGCTTTATGGTACTTGGTGGTGTTACCGAGGAAACAAAAGCCGGGTATCAAACACTAAATTAAATATGAAGAATGATATATGTAGGTTTATAAAACACATGCATCTATGTACCTTTTCATCGAAACCACTTGATCCTTTGGCCATGCATAAAACCACCTATCGCATCCTTAACTGCTTTGAGACCGTTATTTCCTACATCCGTATGCACGCCGCATCCACTAAAGATTTTTCAATAGATACTCAGAGCAATCCTTTGGGAGTGGTCTCATATGAAGCATTTGTTTTCCATCGCTTTGTACACTGCACCTCCGCAATAATAGTTGATTTCTTTATGCCACACCGCACTTAATTACCTAAAAGATAATTTGTTGCATGTATATATGTATCAAGAATTAATTTTAATTAAACTAAAGAACATATGAAAATGTTTAAATACATACTTGTGGTAG
Source organism: Chrysanthemum lavandulifolium (assembly GCA_022545495.1). Classification (NCBI taxonomy): domain Eukaryota; kingdom Viridiplantae; phylum Streptophyta; class Magnoliopsida; order Asterales; family Asteraceae; genus Chrysanthemum; species Chrysanthemum lavandulifolium. The sequence continues at coordinate 268,248,924 of CM040244.1, read as the reverse complement.
TATCGTTAATGGAGACTCGCTCTTGTGATCCGTAAAGTTGACGTGAAGAATCCTTTCCTTTGATCTAGTTGATTTCTTAGGTGCGATGATTTAACAGCTTCCTATATGTATAATACACGGTAAATAAATAATGTATGTAGAATTCAAAATCCTGTGGGGTGATTTATTACTTACACTTATTTGAATTTCCTTTTCCAAAGTTGCAAGTCCATTAGACTTCTTAATGCTCGCAACTTTCTCACGCCCAAAGAACACGTGTTCCGATCCTCATCAAGACCGCTATTTAAAAGATTAATGTTCACCGAGACACCGAAATATAAATTGTTTAAGAAGATCAAGCAAGATTTAAAAGGGTAAAAAAGATGGAATGTTACTTTCTTATGTCTTACTCCGCTTCACAATGGAGTTGAAGTTGATCGAATCGCCTTTGTGCAGCCCAATTGTTTCATCAAACTCAGACACGCCTCTTTTTCTTGACGTTGGCGCCTCATCGCAAGTTCACTTTGAAGTAACACCACTCTTTCATCGATGCTTGTCCGATTCGAGGCGCATCAAAATACCTCTTGTAGGTTACTCCACCTCCCACCCTCTCGCATATCCTCCCTTTTCCTTACCTAATACAACTGCTATGGCATCGCCATGATCAAGCTTCAAGATTCCTTGTTTGATCTTGTCGTCCGCTTTTCTCGCACACACAATATGGGAAATAGGTTATTTAATTCTACCAAGATTAACTTGTAACTAAAAGTATTAACTAAAACACTACCGTATTAACTTATAAATACGCTTTAAGTAATACAAGAGCAAGATTAACTAAAAGTATTAACTAAAACACTACCGTATTAACTTATAACTAACGCTTTAAGTAATACAAGAGTGATTAACTTATAACTAAACAAACATAATAATAAAATTTGCAACAAACTTACAAATTTTTCTCCCACCGATCCGATATCTTCATCGTGATATTCTCCGCCTTTTTCACCCTTCCTTTCAACCACAACAGCATCACGCGGTGGTTCTTCATCCGTTCAATTTCTTTACTCTCGATCTTATACACATCAAATACATACAAATGTAAGATAAACGAATATAAACGAAACTATGATGCTATTAAATGCAAATGTAAATGTGCAAATGTTTATCGTTACCATTTTTTCTATCACACGGGCGTATCCACCTCGTCCCATTGTATGATCATAAATGACTTGGAACGCGACACTTTAGCTTTTGTCGATCTCACCTTGCAACACAAAATCATACGGCGCTTAGATGTAGTAATGTCGATAGTATACAACTAATACATATGGAAACATATGAAAAGGTGAAAGATATTTGAACTTGAATAAAATGAATAATTAACACCTTGTATTCCTCATTGGTCGTAGTTTACAAAATTAACCCAATCTTCGCTTTTATAATTGCACTATACTTTGCCGGACTTCATTTAGTTTTGAAAGGGTATTTTGGTTGGGCAATATGTAGTTTTGTATCAATTTCATTCTCGAATTCCTTAGAAGTTGACCAAGACGATTCATTATCGCCTTTCGACCGCCAAGTCAACATCAAAATATCGCCGCAAAGATTAAGAAATTGTTGTTAATTAGTTGCACATACCGTAAATGCAGAGATAAACTTTTAACACCTTGTATCTACGATGCCCAAGCCACTACTAGTTAAAAAAGTATATGTGTACCGTGATTTCATCCCACATTTTATCTCTTGCTTCAATCAACCTTCCTCCGTGTTAGAATCTCGACACCTATATGCTCACGAACCAAATCACCCAAAAACTTGAAAACAATGCTCGCTTTTTCCTCGATAACCTATCCAAAGGCATCAAGGTTACACCGACCTTTATTCCGTCTGCTTTTCCATATTCCTCGCGAAACTTAGCTAACCTAGTTATGCCCTCTTAACAACATTCGCATTTGAATGGTTGTTTCCAAGATCCTCACCCTCATCCGAATACGCCTCGATTCATATTCTAAAGTGTTTTCAATTTCACGATCGTAATAAACCAAATCATCCGGATAAGTGATTTGCGTTGACATGATTCGTCGTAAGTAATGTGTTAAAGAAAATTAGTAAACTTAATTGGTAAATAATGGTGTAAAATTGAAGTTCGTTGTTTTGCTTGAAGGTCGATTTATTGGAGTAAAATAGGCTAATGATGGGCGCTTTTCAATTAAGGAAACCATAATTTCCAAAGTAATTTTAAAATTTTGGCTAAAATTTGGCTCCAAATTTGATAATTTTAAAATGTGGCTCCAAATCAAACAATTTTTAAACCAAAACACCCCGATGTAAATGGTGCTTACCCACATCCCAAACACTCATATTACTTCAAACCACCGTGTCAAAAACACATATAATCAGCAGATACACTAAAATCACCACATGGCGATACAAATGAACAATCAAAAGCTAAAATGGACTTAAAGCAACTAATTACAACTATAACTAATAAGGCCCAGATAAACAATTAAGCACAAAATAGGCAAATCAAACCAAGAACTCACGATACATCAAATGTTCTAAGACCTTACTTTAAGGCTATAAATAAGCTATTTATAAGCAATTAGATAAGCTCTAACATCCTCAAGTAGTTAAAAAATCAAGAAAACATGTAAATGCAATTAACTTAAAGCGTAAACAACAACAAAAACACCCAATATAGTGGTTCAATCAAAATAATTGTCATGAACAAACGCCCAGCTCTAAACTTCATAATCACCATAAAAAATTGACAACAATCTAAAATTGAACATCCTAATCCTACAATAATACATTATACTAGTGCGAATATGAACTTTAACACCACAACCAATTCCTAAATTCAAAACAACATGAAAAAAAGATGAAACAAACTAGCAAACACATTACATATTTTAACAAACATAATATTAGCATTCGTATGGATAAACCATCAAAAGATCCATACATATTCCATTGTTAATATATCTACATACCATCCCTTTAAACCAAGACATTAGACATTAGACATTAGACATAAACAGATGACACTAGAGCAAAGAAAACATCCCATTCCATAGCGAAACCCTTCAACCATTCATCGCTCGAATTTGTTCTTCCTTGGTATCGATTTCCTCCTAAGATTGAGTAATGAGATCATTCAACCCCGCAGCCTTAGACCTCGCAGCCTCCCCGTCATCCCTAAGATCCACCAATCTTAAGGACCTAATGTTTAAAACGGCAAACTAAGTCCTCCTTCTTTAAACTATGACTATAAATTAGGGTGTTGATCCGTTCGTTATCGGGTTTTGTTTCGTAACTGTTATATTTTTATTTTGTCAATACGAAACCGAAACGAACCGAACTATAATTAAACCAAAGCGAACCGAAACCGATTATGAATTAAGTTCGCTTATTGGGTTGACCAAATTAAGCTTGATTATTGGGTCGACACATATGGTTTTAAACCGAAATGGATAAAACAGATTAAAGGGACAAAGACGCACGAAAACGATTAAAATGCATAAAAACGTGTATAAACGTAAGAAAACGGACCATAACGTATTAAAACAAGAAAACGTGTTTAGAACTTACGAACTGTAAAAGTGTAAGAAAACCTTTGAAAACGGTTGAAAATTCTTAAAACATACGAAATGGGTAAAACGAATGAAAACGGGTAAATGGGACGAAAACGCAAAACAGATGCAATCGGCCAATGTGTGTAAAAAGTTATACAAACGCCTAAAAGATGAAAAACTAGCTAAACGCAAACACGGACGAAAACCTCAGAAACACAAACGGAACGATAAAACCGATTAAAAGGGACAAAGACGTAAGAAAACGGACCAAAACGTATTAAAATGTATTTAAAACTTGTATAAACGCATTTAACTGTAAAAGTGTAAGAAAACCTTTGAAAACGGTTGAAAAATTCTTATAAACATACGAAATGGGTAAAACGGATGAGAACGGGTAAATCGGACGAAAACGGACGAAAACATATGTAAAACATATGAAAATGTATGAAACGCTTGAAAATGTACGTTAGTATGTAAAATGACTAAAACTTATTCAAACGGACGGAAACATGAAAAACTAGCGAAACGTAAACACGGACGAAAAACTCAGAACAAAACCGAAACGATAAAACATATTAAAGGGGACAAAGACGATTTAAAACGTATTAAAATGCATAAAAACGTATAAACGTAAGAAAACGGACCATAACGTATTAAAACAAGAAAACGTGTTTAGAACTTACGAACTGTAAAGTGTAAGAAAACCTTTGAAAACGGTTGAAAAATTTAAAACATACGAAAATGGGTAAAACGAATGAAAACGGGTAATGGGACGAAAACGCAAAACACATGCAATCGGCCGAATGTGTAAAAAGTTATACAAACGGCCTAAAAGATGAAAAACTAGCTAAACGCAAACACGGACGAAAACCTCAGAAACACAAACGGAACGATAAAACCGATTAAAAGGGACAAAGACGTAAGAAAACGGACCAAAACGTATTAAAATGTATTTAAAACTTGTATAAACGCATTTAACTGTAAAAGTGTAAGAAAACCTTTGAAAACGGTTGAAAATTCTTATAAACATACGAAATGGGTAAAACGGATGAGAACGGGTAAATCGGACGAAAACGGACGAAAACATATGTAAAACATATGAAAATGTATGAAACGTTTGAAAATGTACGTTAGTATGTAAAATGACTAAAACTTATTCAAACGGACGGAAACATGAAAAACTAGCGAAACGTAAACACGGACGAAAAACTCAAACAAAACCGAAACGATAAAAACAGATTATAGGGGACAAAGACGCATTTAAAACGATTAAAATGCATAAAAACGTATAAACGTATGAATGTGTGTATAAACGTATACACGGGCGAAAAAGTTTTCAAAAGGTAAACAACCCCTAACTCATATAGTATGGCTAAACATATGTGTGAGCATCCTATTGTGTAAGCAATTTACGTAATATTGTATGCAAGTAGTTACATGTAAGGTATTGCAATTGATGTTATCATGTGTCAAGATCCTATTGTGTCAAGCAATTTTGTTGCGTAATGTTGTTGTAACCTTGTCGGGTAATGTTTACGCTGGTTTTGTTATGCAAATTTGCAAGGTTCGCAAATTAATAACAACCGATTCATTGTTTGCCAAAGTTGTAGTGATGACTAACTTTGATTTTTGTCAATGTGCTACATTGTAAAGATGACTAACTTTGATTTTGGTCGATGTATTGCGCTTGACATAAATTTTAAGAATTTGAGCAAACCGATAACCGCTAAAACCGATAACCAAGAAATCAAATCGAGAAAACCCGAACCGAAAACCCGCTTATCACGGTTCATAATGCATTTTACTTATCTAATTTGATCATTTACTAACGCCCATGGATTACATATCATTAATGTGATCGTAATCTATAAACGCCAAATAAGTAGTATTACTTATTTTGTTAGATATGGTAATTTGAATGTTGCTATTATGACACAACAACATTACTATTATTCTAATATCTTTAGTGTTATTTAATTTTACTAAAATGACATATTACGTTATAATTTATGTTATTGTTCGCCCGATTCGATTCGATTAATTTTTTGAATGGTTAATCAGGACCAACCGCGGTAACCGCCATTTCGTGATACCCGCATGTCCGTTACCCGCCTAGTACGGTTCGGTTTTGGATAGTAGAATGAACTACCCGCCTGTGATCGATAGTTAAAATCTCTAAACGAATCGAGCCGAACACCCGTGAACACCCCTACTATATAGGGCTGGTTTAGATCCAATGAAAAATGAAGGGTTTAAATTGCAATATTAGATATCTTCCTAAATACCCTCCCGCATATCACTTTTTCTTTTCTTTTTCTTGAACTATTGCATATCACATTTATGCATGGAAGAATATGAAGGGCTACAAGAACACCCAAAATAAATTTTCCGATGCCTCTTAAGTGTTTTTTGTGATTATTTGTGCAAATTGTGAGGTACATTGTAATTATGTATACTTACCTAACCATAAAATCAACACACTATCAATAATTTTACCCTAAACACACAACTATCAATCATTTTACCCTAAACACACAAAATGTCTTCCACACCTAATATCGATGAAATGAAAGCCGCCATCGAATCCGCAAGCTCGCCGATGCTTTCGTGTTGTTGATATTGCAAGACATAGCAGAGGAGAAAAGTTGATCGAGCGGGTGGGAGAAGAGAGCAAGATTCGAGGGAAATCATACAAAAAGAATGTATAATCGATGAGGTCGGTAGTTTGTTTACTCGTTTAATGTCATGCAAAGAATCGGTGAGTATGCCCTTCGTGAGATACAATTGAAGGATCAAGGAAGATTGATTTGTCGGCTCGCCTTTTGGTGCTATGTCGCCGGAGTCCGCTTGAGAAGGAGGAGTTCTTGGAAGATTTGGATGAAGTCGATGAGTCCAAGATGGAGCATAGGAAGCTTTGGAAGTTTTTTTGTGTTTTGATGATGTATAGTTGATGGTTGTATGGATGCTTGCTATTAATCGCTACTTTGTTTATATAAGTAATTATATGTAAATGATCAATGATCAAGACAATGGTTAATTTTAGTTTTTAATGCTTTATTAACTTGAAGAAATAAGTTAGTTTTATTTATTTATTTACTTTTATTAGAAAATGGTCAAGTAGTGTGTGTTTGACTTTCAAGATTTCACACATTTATCTCTCTTACACTCGGTCAAAACACACGCTAGATTATAATTAATAGCGATTTAGGGTTTTCAATCAAACGCAAAATCAATGAAAATAAATGTTAGTCAATGAAATACTCTTGAGGGCTATTATAAAGGGCTTGATTCTCTTCCTATCGAGCCTAATATCTCGTATAAATGTTATAATTTAATGCTAGTTTGTTAGTTTAGGATGTTTATTGATTTATAGATGATATTGTGTTATGTTAGTTTAGGATGTTAGTCGTGTATTAGTCATTTGCATAGGAAAAGTAGTTGTTTGATGATTTATGGATCATTAGTTGAGGTAATAACGATTACGTGTTATACATGCGATGGGTACGCCAAGAATGAGACACGAAGAATGAGATTAGTAGACGCGAAGAATGAGATTTGCGGGTAGGTGTCCCTTTGCCTCCTTGCGTGTTTTGTTTTGCCGTAGTCTTAGGCCCCGGCGTGGTTTGCGTTGTTCGTTGTTGCTCCCTTAGGTTGGCCTCGCTTTTGGTGTGCTCGGCTTTTGGTTTTATGTCCGCGCGCTTTGCTATTGGCGATTTACGGCCCGCCAGCGTGTTTCTTTTTCCGTATGCCCTGCTTGCTTGTTTGCTTGCTTTCTTTTACTACGCTATTGCCTTTTGGTTTCGCCGTATTCTTTCTCTATCCTTTCGCACCACGCTATTGCCTTTTGTTTGTTGTTGTTGTTGTTGTGATCGCATAATAGTCAATAAGGTATGCGCTTAGTAAATATAAAAAGCATAGTTAAATGTTAATGTATGGGGAATCGTAAGGGTTAACTATGCTTCTTTTTAGGAAAACACTTTTTATGATCTTAATACATCATCAACCCTTTCGAGTTTCATATCGCCTTTTGTTTTTCAACAATCTAGCGATTTGCCCGGTGCGTGCAATTGCACAAAGGAGTTGAAACGACAAAAGGACCAAGAGGGATCTCGTAAAGGGTTTGATTGTGTTTTTTTATGAGGTGTGTTGATTGCGATAATGATATAGTGTGTATTGTTCATGGCAGCCACACCCTTCATTATCCCATTCAACACATACACTTTCGAGAATCGATAATTATTTACACTTGGTACTTTGAGCTTCCTCGAAAACCCATTCCTATGTCACCGCTATAGCAACAGTTTGGTGCAAATCTTTGCGCCCATTTCAGAGACATGGCAATGGGATTTCAAGTGGACGCTCAAAGTACTAAGTCGCTCCACTTGCTTGCTTATAACATATTGACATTTAACTTTTTGACCATTTCCTTTGCATGTATAAACTCTATTTTGTTCAACAATCTAGCAAATCGCCTGTGCGTGCCTTTGCACAAAGGGAGTTGAAACGACAAAAGGTACCGTAGGGGATTCGTAAGGGTTCACTAAGTTGAAATTCCATACACATCTACAAAGTAACGCGCCACATTGGTATGTTCAACTTCCGCTTGAATCCGCAACTATATCATATTGTTCCTTAACTTTTTTAACAATCTAGCAAAACTATAATTATGAGGTGTCGGTGTGTATGAGGTCGTGATGACAAGTATCTTATTAAATCATGCAAATGATGTGATATCGATGTTTTGAAACTATTGATTTATACAGATCCGAGCCTCACTATTATGTGCAAAAATGAGTCAATTTTTTTTTGATCAGTATGGTAGATGGGTTGCTCAGATACAAGATCTTATTCCCTAGTTTCAACATTAAAATTTTAACCATTGCACTTAAAAGTCTTTTCATCACCGGATAGGCTTTTTGTCTTTTCATCTCTCAAAATTAACTTTTGTAGAATCGATAATTATTTATTCGGCACACTTTCGTACTTTGAGCTTCCTCGAAAACCCATTCCTATGTCACCGCCATAGCAATAGGTTTGGTGCAAATCTTTGCGCCATTTCATAGACATGGCAATGGGATTTCGAGCGGACGCCAAAGTACTAAGTCGCTCCACTTGCTTGCTTATAACATAGGTGTCTTACTTTGATAGAGGTCGTGTTGCTTAGCATGACCATCAACGCTTTGATCAATTATGACGGTAGTTTTAAACTTGAGATTGCCCATATCTTGACCTGGTTTATAGCAATGTATAGACGATTATGTCGCATGTTTGTGACCGCTTTATTTTATATGCATAATATTATCACAACCTTGTACTTTAATGAAGTTGGTAAATTTCTTCGTGTCAATCATGTTTCATTGTGGTCAAGCGTCCGTTGATGCCACGTGTATATATAGTTTCGTTAGAAGCTATATATAATCATTGGTCCCTATCATACACCCGTCCCAATGAATCATGATTGGCTCAAGATGTTAAGCATCCGTATATAGTCGTAGTAGAATGGGTGGAATTTGACATCGAATAAGAATGGGCCGGAAGAAGTTAATACCGGCAAGCTAAGTTAATACCGCTGCTAAGTTAATACCGGTAGTGCTAAGTTATTGAATTTGGTGCAATCTTTGCGCCCATTTCATAGACATGGCAATGGGATTTCGAGTGGACGCCAAAGTACTAAGTCGCTCCACTTGCTTGCTTATAACATAGGTGTCTTACTTTGATAGAGGTCGTGTTGCTTAGCATGACCATCAACGCTTTGATCAATTATGACGGTAGTTTTAAACTTGAGATTGCCCATATCTTGACCCGGTTTATAGCAATGTATAGACGATTATGTCGCATGTTTGTGACCGCTTTATTTTATATGCATAATATTATCACAACCTTGTACTTTAATGAAGTTGGTAAATTTCTTCGTGTCAATCATGTTTCATTGTGGTCAAGCGTCCGTTGATGCCACGTGTATATATAGTTTCGTTAGAAGCTATATATAATCATTGGTCCCTATCATACACCCGTCCCAATGAATCATGATTGGCTCAAGATGTTAAGCATCCGTGTATATAGTCGTAGTAGAATGGGCCGGAATTTGACATCGAATAAGAATGGGTGGAAGAAGTTAATACCGGCAAGCTAAGTTAATACCGCTGCTAAGTTAATACCGGTAGTGCTAAGTTATTGAATAGTATGTTTCTTATTTAAAAGTACCTACAATTATATACTTTATTACAACGTATAACTTTTTTGTTACTTGATTCCATGTGTTTTTATCATCACAAAGAACGTGACATTCAAGGACGGAAACATCGTACAAAAACATTGCAAATGTTGATGCACCGGCAAAGGATTCAATAGCTACATTGTATATTCGATTAACCAATATTGTATTCGATATATGTATTTATTTATAGAAGTTACGATATCGTGTATGTTAATGTAATATTATTTATTTGTATGTTAAGGTACTTAATTTTTAAGGTGATTCTACCAAATATTTTGTATGTATTTAATCAAGGGTTTAGGTCATAAAATAGTTATGATTTTTCAAATGTACCGCTTTGGTACGTAATTGTTGTGTAAAATTTACATATTTGCATATATACCCAAAACATGCTTAAGTTGCATTGTACATCATGCATTAAAAATTGTATTATGGAGAAATATGAAACTTTTGAGTTTTAGTGGGTATATATGCAATGCTCCCATAATACAAGCTAAAAAATAAAACAAAAATCCTTCCCTTAATTAATTGTAATCATTGCGCTTTGAGAACCGTGACATATTACGGCTACACTTAATCACATAGTCTTAGCAAAATATTCAAGTCTATCTTCTTCAACACAACAACCGCATCATCGTGTAATGTTACACATTGTTTTTTTTTTTTTTTTTTGTTTTTTAACCATGAACCGCAAATGTAAAGTGATTGATATGCATGTTTCGATATGTTGATGGATACAAATGCATGTTTGGTAATTTTTCAAGAATGTTTAACATATCCTAAAGAATATAGTATCCTTTGATCATAAAGTAACAACCGCTTTATTAGAACTATATGCGATTTGATTCTTTAGAATATTGTGTGACATGTAAATATAGGATGATTTGAATAAAAAATCAAGGATATATGTGATTGTGGAAAACGAGCGCGCTATTTGTTAAATAGCTAATTAGACAACTTGTAAACATATGTTTAATCTAGGTTAGTATAGCTTTTATATGATTTGGTAAAGCACTACACCTTATGTAATTAATTATCCGAGCTTAGGTTTAAACATTGGATGAAGCAATGGCGTATGGTATGTTAGGTAGATTATGGATTTCTTACTAGATTTTAACAAACGATTGGTAAGATGAATAAACGTAAAAATACGATTTTTACTCTAAAAGGACTATATGATTATTGGTTTTGAAACATAGTTAAATATGTAGTAGTACATCTTCAATCATATTTTGTTTGACACCTTAATGATAAAGATGTATTGATCATCTAAGACTTGTATTAGTTGAATGTTATGCATATGATATAACCTTATTGACCATTAAGACGATTGTGGTTTTAAAATAGAATGAGCATCCAATTGTTGGTGGAGGCAAACCGCACAAACATTAGGACATTGCGTAAGTTGTACTTAAAATGCTTACTTAAGGTTATAAATTTATCGATGTAACCATCAAATTGATATACGTGCTTACTTTTTAAATTTAAGATGCTTCCCGCTTTGTTTATCAAACACTGACCCCAAGAAGCGCCGGATATACCTAATCCACAATAGGGGAACCAAACATAAGGTTTACCGAAATTGGTTCGTGGTCGATTACTTTGCAAGGGTCCGAGTGGCAAGCTTTTATTGATCAAAGCCAATACATCAATGTGGCCACATTCCATTTCATTCGCCAGAAGAAGATCGTTATTATGTAACAGTAGTACAACGATGCAGCCACGAATGCCCCGGATACGATCTCGCTTCTTCTAGGTTACGTACAACGAGGTGCTCGTTACGTTGGATGAATATCCCGCACAACCTCCGTAAGAAAAAATGTTAATCAATACATTGTATAAGTTTGTTGAAAATGGGGATTATTTTAATTGTTTGACCCGCTAATGTTTTCTTTAAACTAAACTATTACGTAGGTCATTCCTTGCAATTTCCGGACCATATCGACAATAACCAATTTGACGTTTTGTTGTCGGGCGCGCCTGTAGCAGCTATCACTCACCGTCAAATTGAAATATCGAGGAAAATGACACGCGCATGAGTTTGGTGGGCACGGATGGAATGTATTGGTTCACGATGAAAACCTCGCTTGTCGGCACAAGAGTTGTTTTCACAAATCTCCTAAACAATATCTGCTTCCCCGATGCCATTTGGTCAAAATGGACCGATGATGCGCTCAACTTGTGCAACGATGGAGTCAATCTTACAAGACCGCTCATGAGAAACCCCGTAGATGAAGGTATGTTAATCAAAGTGTAGACATAATCTATGACTTTATTTTAAAAATAAACCTTTCCATATAATAGCTTTTAAATTATTAATTACCGCTTTTATTAAATTCCAATTTCGATGAGCGTATGAAACACATATGTGCATGGAACGAATGTTCGAGCATGAAAGTGAAAGGATTGTTTTACGCCCATCCTTGCATATGTCACGGACAGAGTCGCTTGGTAAGTAATGATACAAATCGGACCATTTCACCATTATAATCGCTTTTGCAAAACTAATATATACTTCAACACATGGACATACTTTTGATTAGCATACTACATTGTTCTTTTAATGCGTAACATACCACATAAGTTTACGGTTTAAATCACATGTGGAAGTACCATAACGCATTGTCGAGATACCGGAAGACATGGAGTTTTATGTGAACGTGAATCGCAACACCACAAATGATAGGCCTAGAAGCAAGAACCACGCTACCATAAACGCCATATGGAGAGAGATTGTTGAGGAGTGTCGTGGAACGAAACAAAATGGTCGATTCAATCTTGTTGACTTTGTCATCGACGACCAAGCTTCGTGTCTTCCCGTAATCCGCTTATAATTCCAGATTTAGCATGTGCTAAAACGTAATTCCGTGCGCTATCGCTTGTTATTGGTAGACACGCTTATAAATGATTTTAGGATTGTGTAGGATTTGGTTGGCTTCATTTAGGTGTGTGTTCCCAAGTAGTTGAAGCCATTCATGAGATGGAATGTAAACTACTTGGTATAGCCCCTATCCGAAGTGTATGGTTCATACCGGTGCATTAAAAGGTGTTCTTTGTGATGGTTTTGTGTTGGTTGTCATCCGTCCATGGTTGTATGATATGGGCGCTTTGTTTTTATTATCGACTTATAAGAATGATATATCGATATTGAATAGAGTTGCCTAGTATGCAACTTGATATGGAACTTGTCCATATCAAGTGTGTTGATTTTTCATTTTACAAAGTTTCCTTGATTATTACAAGTTCATCTTTGCACCCAAAAAAATATATATATTTTGTGTTGTGGTCTACTTATAAACGTAAAACTTTAGTGGTTAAAGTCGCCAAGACAAAGTTAAGTCCGGTAGGTTAGTTTTATCGTTAAGGCCGCCAAGACAAGGTTAAGTCCGCGTAAATAAGATAAGTCTGCTTAGTATTCGTAGTTAGTTCTGCTTATGAAAACATAATAGTTTTTGTGTGACTATTGATAATCCAATGGCCACATCAAATTTCTTTTGTGGCCATTTCTAACATTTAGTCACACAAAGCATGTTTCTTTTGGTTATTTAGTCACATACAATTAAGCATAAAGTGGCTAAAAGTGTTAATAAGTGTGACCATATGGTGTTTAAGGTGAAGAAATATGTCTTTGTGTGACTATTGATCATCCAATGGCCACTTGATTTTATGTTTGTGTGGCCTTTTGTAACATTTAGTCACACAAAGCCTGCTTTGTTTTGGGTATTTAGTCACATACAATTAATCATAAAGTGGCTAAAAGTGTTAATAAGTGTGACCATATGGTGTTTCAAGTGAAGAAAGGTGTCTTTTGTGTGACTATTGATCATCCAATGGCCACATGAATTTTATGTTTGTGTGGCCTTTTCTAACATTTAGTCACACAAAGCATGTTTGTTTTGGGTATTTAGTCACATACAATTAACCATAAAGTGGCTAAACGTGTTAATAAGTGTGACCATATGGTGTTTCAAGTGAGGAAACGTATTTTGAGTGACTATTCATCATCCAATGGCCACATATTAAGTTACGTGACCATATGTACCGGATTTTGGCTACACTTGAATAATATGTGTGACAAAACGCTTAGTGTGACCATATATGGCATTTGGTCACGGTGTTAGTAGCAATGTGACTTTATAGATTAGCTTTCGCAAGCTAACACAAACTAAACTTTAAACACACATATTAACTTACGTGAACATATGTACCGGATTTTGGCTACACTTAACGAATGTGTGACAAAACATTTAGTGTGACCATATATGGCTTTTGGTCACAAGTGTTCAAGTGTGTGACATATATTTGTCATCGCTTATATGTATATCGTGACTAATGCTTCAACCTTACTTTTCATTTGTCACTTGTTCCAATTTCGTATGTGGCTAAAGAGTTGGCAAAACATATCACCACCCTTAAATAATGTGTGACAAAACTTGACTCTATGATTTAGACACACAAAAATTACTTCATGTGACTAACGATCAAGGTTACTTGTATTTGTCACGCTGCTCCAAATTCATATGTGGCTAAATGATCCAAACAAAATCACCAGATACCTTTAGCCACACAACGCTTAATTGTGTGGCGACATAGTTTCTAATGGTCACACAATTAAAATTTTCATGTGTGACTAATTAGTACATGTTGTCAATTTCGCACCTTCACCACACAAATATGCGAATGTGTGGTCGCTCCATTTCGACCATGCGTGACCAAATCCTTCTTTTGTACTAGTGTGATAGGCCAAGTCATGCCGATGTTATTTGGCCGGTATAGACGGACCACGATAAATTGATATATCAAATGATATCCCGAATTTAGTATTTGGATATTAGTTTTGATATAGTATTTGATATTGAGTGATATTTTGGTATGATAAAATTTCACGGAGGATACATTATTCACGGCTTGCGAAATTTGAAAATGACTACGGAGTTTTTGTACGGTATTATTGATGCGGAATTGAAGTGATATTTCACGGTGGACTTCTTTATCTTTGAGACGATGGTTGGTGGGATGCATGTCTCAAGATAACTTGTTGCAAGACATTATGAAATTCAAAATCTGGTTATAACCGGTAAGGAGTTACGCTGTAGTGCTCACAGTGTAACCATCACTTTAAGGAGTTACGCTAGTGCTCGGTGTCACACGGCGTTGTGGATTGTTCAAAATTTTAGAACAAGCGAAGTCACAAAGTTGGGTTGTTCGCTTCTTTTCAAGTTAGTCGACGGCTATCTCCATGTGGTCATTACTATTAGCCGTGAATTCAAAGGAGGTTCGATTTAAAGGTTGGTTAGAGAAAATTATTGAGAGTATTCTTGTGACATATTCTCACGGATTTTGATCAAGCTATGATGTTAAATATTGCATCAAGAAGTAATACGGCATGTACGAACATTATGATGATTCCGATAGCTCGCAACCATCGTGAGGAGAAGTTGGTATTTCATCTTCCGTGATTAGATTACAAAGGATTTTTGCTTAAGACCAAGAAGGATAAGTAGTGTGGTGTACATCGGGTTTTTACCAACTTGGATGCAATACTAAGTGAGTTATGTTGTTATGATGTTCCCGAATGACAACCATTGTATGCTCAAGAGTTTACTTTCTCCGTCGCGTGTCTCAAGAATTAAGGCGTGTTAGAAGAGTGTTGTCGCCTTCAGAGGGAGCATATAAAGAAAAGGCTCACTAGTTGGGAGGAGTAATAACCTAACTAGACCGCACGCTTGAAGTTCGAGCTACAAAAGATCCTTTGCCGAGGTCATCGGAAGGAGAACTTCAAGTTTGCCTCAAGATTCAGACTATAGAGACTCAGACTTCAAGATAGTCAACATAGTTCATTACTATTGTAATTTACTTTGTTTTGTATTTATAGGTCTCATTGTAACCATTCACGCGACGCTATCTTCGAGGAGATTGTTAGCCTCGCTTTTCTAAAGATAACGCCACTTACGCGAATTGGACTAGACGCTAGTATACTTTGCCCTTAGGGACTAGTATCATTTAAGTGGCAAAGATAGGGTCTATATATACCCCTCATGACTCTCCATGAGGGGTGAGGTGAATCATTAGGTTATTTGTATTGTGTGTGTTTCTTAATAAAACCTTGTGTTTTCTCCTCCCTTTCTCTAGTTTCTCTCACTAAAAAGGATGAAGATCTTCATCTTCTTCCACCAACCTAGACCTCCAAACCACATAAATCTTATGTTCATCGGTCCTGACAATTGGTATAACGAGCCAAGGTTGTTGTTTGTTGATTTATTGTGGTTTTTATACATGTTTGTTGACTGTTTTTATGCTTTTTATGTGGTCGGAATTTTTTTTTTCCGATTTGTGGGTTAACAGTTAACAATATGTTTCGTATTTTTTGGTAACACAAAAAGTCATAGTCTTTCATGTGTAAATCTGTCTTGGGTCACATATTGTCCAAACAGATATTTTTTTGTACCAATTTATCCGTGAAAGTCAAAGTGGTCATCTGTTCATCTTCTCATGGTCAAACGGTCAAAAGGAAGCATGTTTATGTCTTTCTGGGTTTTTGTATGAAGATAGTCGGAAAAACATGGTCGGAAAATCTCGCGGAAAAGTCAAAGGGTCAAACCCTCTTTTCACGCATAAGAAGAATCTACATTGAGTTACGCGAGTGTGAAGTTACGCCAGAAAAGGTTACGCCAGATGCGTTTACGCTTAAGCCTTGGCTTACGCCTCATGGCCCACGCATATGTTTACGCCAGATGCCACGCATAAGCATAACTTTACGCGTATACACGCGATAAGGACCAAACCATGTCTTCATGCACAAGGATTTGATGAGAAGAAGAATAAAAAGCTACGCAGAAATGCACTATAACCACAAACCACACATACCATATACCACAAAATATTACTCGACCTCGCCATTTATACATCTTAAGTCCATAGTTTTTTTCTGTAAAGAAAACGAGAAGCCAAGAAGTCGTTTATTCAAATTTGAAACTCTTATTACAACTTCACCAATGAATCCCTATCTACCCTACCCTCCATCAACATCAACTCTATCATGACTCAATAAAAATAAATGAAAAATATTTTCAAGATCTCAGTTTTCTTTCTTTCGTGGCTATCAAAGAAAAATCAAGACCTTTTAAGGTCAATCGAAAGAAATATTACATCATCGATCGTTAAGATGTTCATCTTTTTATTCGAATATTAAAGAGAGAAATATGACAAGTATGTCATTTTTCTGTGTTTGTTTCATTCATAGACAAAAATCATAGGCGAATACAACAAATCATACGGACTCAACCTTACCTGAGACCCTTTTACAAGGACCTTGAAGATACAATTCTTCTTCATTTGTGCTAACAGAAAATATAAGGGTGTTCATATGTTTTGTTCTCATGATGTATTGCTTATTGATATTTGTTGGAGTGATGATGTGAGATGAGATTGACATGATTAGGTGATTGGAGCGTTTGTTTTCTTCAGACCTGTATTGGGAGAAAACTAAAATGTTTGGATGGGGGCGGATCTTAAGACTGAAGTGAGTTTTAGGGTTAGAGTGTTTTTAGGGTAAGTTATATATGTTTTTTTATAACCGGATGTGGTTGGATTTACTGGATCGGGTTTGGACTTCTGCTTTGGATCGTGAGATCTTCATGATGGGCCAAGTTATGTTGATGTTATTTGGGCTGGTATAGACGGACTGCGCATAAATTGATATATCAAATGATATCCTGAATTTAGTATTTGGATATTAGTTTTGATATAGTATTTGATATTGAGTGGTATTTTGGTATGATAAAATTTCACGGAGGGATACATTATTCACGGCTTGCGCGAAATTTGAAAAATGACTACGAAGTTTTTTGTACGGTATTATTGATGTGGAATTGAAGTGATATTTCACAGGTGGACTTCTTTATCTTTGAGACGATGGTTGGTTGGATGCATGTCTCAAGATAACTTGTTGGAGCACATTATGAAATTTGAAAACTGGTTATAACGGTAAGGATTTACGCTTGTAGTGCTCACAGGTGTAACCATCACTTTAAGGAGTTACGTTGTAGTGCTCGATGTCACATCGCGCTGCGGATTGTTCAAAATTTAGAACAAGCAAGAAGTCACAAAGTTGGGTTGTTTTCTTCCTTTTCAAGTTAGTCGATCGGCTATTCCACATGTGGTCATTACTATTAGCCGGTGAATTCAAAGGAGGTTCGATTTAAAGGTTGGTTAGAGAAATTATTGAGAGTATTCATGCGACATATTCTCACGGATTTTGATCAAGCTATGATGTTAAATATTGCATCAAGAAGGTAATACGGCATGTACGCAACATTATGATGATTCCGATAGCTCGCAACCATCGTGAGGGAGAAGTTGGTATGTCATCTTCCGTGATTGGATTACGGCGATTTTGCTTAATACTAAAGAAGGAGAAGTAGTGGTGTAAATCGGGTTTTTACCAACTCGATGCAATACTAAGTGAGTTATGTTGTTATGATGTTGCCGTAACGACAACCATTGTACGCTCAAGAGTTTACTTTCTCCGCCGCATGTCCAAGAATTAAGGCGTGTTGGAAGAGTGTTGTCGGTTCACGAGGAGCATAGAAAGAAAAAGGCTCACTAGTTAGGAGGAGTAATAACCTAACTAGACCGTTACTGCTTGAAGTTCGTGAGCTACAAGAAGATCATTTGCCGAGGTCATCGGAAGGAGAACTTCAAGTTTACCTCAAGATTCAGACTACGAGACTCAAGACTTCAAGAAAGTCAACATAGTTCATTACTATTGTAATTTACTTTGTTTTGTATTTATAGGTCTCATTGTAACCAATCACGTGTGACGCTATCTTGGAGGGAGATTGTTAGCCTCACTTTTTCTAAAGATAACGTCACTTACGTAAATTAGACTAGACGCGTAGTATACTTTGCCCTTAGAGACTAGAATCATTTAAGTGGCAAAGATATGGCCTATATATACCCCTCATGGCTTTCCATGAGGGGTGAGGTGAATCATTAGGTTATTTGTATTGTGTGTGTTTCTTAATAAAACCTTGTGTTTTCTCCTCCCTCTCTCTAGTTTCTCTCACTAAAAAGGATGAAGATCTTCATCTTCTTCCACCAACCTAGACCTCCAAACCACATAAATCTTATGTTCATCGGTCCTGACAGTATGGATCTTCTCCTAGCTCTTTCATGGCAAAACATCTTCCAAGATAGGATTTTACATCTTGTAATACTGAAATGTTGTTTCCCATGAGCAATATGTCATCAACATATAGAATTAGGAAAGTGACATAACTCCCACTAGCTTTATGATATACACATGGCTCATCTAGATTCAGAGTGAAACCGTATTTCTTAAATCATCATCAAAAGATTTATTCCATTGCCTAGATGCTTGCTTAAGCCCATAAATGGAACGCTTGAGCTTGCATACTCAGTTAGGATAAAAAAAACCCCTCAGGTTGCTCCATATAGACCTCTTTGTAAAGATGTCCATTGAGGAAAATGGTTTTGACATCCATTTGCCAAATCTCATAATCATATAATGCAGCTATGGCTATGAGAATCCTTATAGCTCTAATTTCTGCAACAGGAGAAAATGTCTCTTCATAATCAATTCCGTAGGTTTGAGTGAAGCTCTTTGCTACAAGACGATCTTTAAAGGTGTATACTGCACCATCTATGTCAGTTTTCTTTTTGAAAAGCCACTTGCTACCAACTGTTTTACAGTTAGAAGGAAGCTCAACTAAAACACAGACATGATTGTCTTTCATGGATTGCATTTCCACATTCATCGCATTAAGCCATTTCTTGGATTCAGGATCCAGCAATGCAGCTTTATAGTTATTAGGTTCACCAAGATCCCCTAACTCATGTCCCTCAGCATCGATGTATAAGCACATTCGATAAGGAGGGGGTTCATTAATTTCTTGATTATCCTCATCATGATGTAAGCTAGTGTCTACAGAAGGATTTGTATCTTCATCTTGAATAATTTCAAGATCTTCTAGACTCCCACTTGCTTCTTGATCCATGAGATTATTCTCAAAGAAATTAGCATTTCGAGCAACAATAACTTTGTTCTCTGATGGAAGGTAGAAAGAATATCCCATTGTTTCCTTTGGGTATCCTACGAAGATATACTTAATAGATCTGGGTTCAAGTTTTTCAGGTTTGGTAAGTGTATTATGCTTAACAAGTACCTCACAACCCCATACTTTTAAGTAAGACAGCTTAGGGGCTTGTCTTTTCAACCTTCTTAGTTTGAATCATATTGAGAATGTGTGAAGCATAATCAAGGGCCTAATCCCAAAAGGACTTTGGAAGAGTAGTTTGACTCATCATGGAGCAAACCATGTCTACCAGTGTTCGATTTCTTCTCTCAAACACATCATTATGTTGTGGAGTGTAAGGAGGAGTGCGATAGGAAAAAATCCCATGCTCCTTAAGATGATCCAATAACTCTTGACTCATATGTTCACCCCCACCATCAGAACGTAGTGACTTAATGGTCTTCCCGAGTTGGTTTTCTACTTACTTTTGAAACACCTTAAATGTTTCAAACACTTCTTGTTTATGTTTCAACAAGTAAACATAACCATACCGACTATAGTCGCCGCAGTGCCGATAAGTAACTTGCTCCTTGTCTTGACATAATTTCAAATGGGCCACATACATCGTGAGTGTATTAGTCCGTAGATCCTTAGCCCTTTCCACTTGATGTGAATAGGTTTCCTTGCTATCTTACCGACATGCATGATACACACTTTTCAAATGACTTAATGGCGCTGACTTGAGAAGTCCATCATGTTGCAACTTCTCCATGCGTTTCTTGCTAGTGTGTACAAGGTGACAGTGCCACAAGAGAGTAGAGTCCAAGGCAGACTTTTCTCTTTTATTGCTAACAGCAAACATAGAACTACTATTTGTATTAGAACAAGACATATCAATTTCATAAATACCATCTCGTGGGATAGCAGTAAAATAACAATGTTATTTCTAGAAACTAAAATTGCATTATTTGATTCAAAATGATTAACAAAACCATCGTCATACAAACAAGAAACTGAAATAATTCCTCTACTAATAGAGGGAGCATAATGACAATTGGTCAAAACAACTACTAATCCACTAGGGAGACATAAATGAAAAACACAAATAGCTTCAACTCCTGCGCGTTGACCATTGCCCGCGTATAAACTTAAAGCTCATTGCTTCAGCTTCCTACTTCCCCTGAGACCCTGAGTAGTATTACTGATGTGAGTACCACAACCCGTGTCATAAACCCAAGATGTACTAGGAAAAGAATAGAATTATATAGTGAAAATACCTGAAGAGCTAGCTACAAGAGACAACTTTTTCGTTTTCATCAACTCGGCCAGATACACTGGACAGTTCCTTCTCCAATGACCTACTTCACCACATTGGGGGCAGGTCGCGTCCTTAGCAGGATTATCCTTCTTGGGTAGTGGAGGATTCTTAGGCTTGGGAGCATAAGGTGGTTTATGCTCAGGAGCATAAGCCAGCTTGTACTTGCCCCTCCTTTGATTCCCCTTCGTAGCCTTAAATGATTTTTTCACATGGTTTTTCTGGACCTTCACCGCACGTATATCATGAAGTGCAGGTGCAACATCTTTCTTTGGTAGCGTCTGCTCATGTTGTTTAAGCATAACATGTAACTCATACAGTCTTCCCCATGCTATGCAGATTAAAGTTCTACAAAAAGTTCACGTACTCTTTAGAGATACCAATTAAGATCAAAATCCATAGTTCAGAGTAACAGGGTGACTGAGACGATCCAAGTTTTCAATATAGCTCTTCAGCTTGAGAACATATGAGCTAAGTGATTGACCTTCTTCTTTCTTGCACGCGTGAAATTTTCGCGCGGTTTGAAGAAGTTCTTGTTCAGCCTGTTTGGAAAAAATTGACTTCAGCTCATGTAGCATGTCATAAGCACTAAGATGAGTTAGATTTCGTTGGATTTCTAACTCCATGATCATGAGCATGAAGGAAGAAATGTCCTTTGACCCCTTAACCCAAGCAGTGGGAGCTGCAAGAGCCTCGGGAGGAATAGGGTGACCATGAGCTACAACATGTGCAGCAGGAATGGGATGCTCCAAATAGTTTGCCTTATCTTTAGCTGACAGGATAATGCGAAGCTGGCGATATCAATCAATGAAGTTAGGTCCAGTGAGTTTTTATTTCAAAAACTCTTGAGTACCGAATTGTTTCTGACTGAGATAGTCATCTACAATTTAGAAAAGTTCAAATAATTAGTATTTTCGATAATTAACTTCTTAACATAATTAACTACCCAAATAATTACTAATAAGACTAATATCCATCTTGACCTCCCACTTATTACCAAGTTCTGACCAATGTGTAAACAAGTAGGGCAAGAGGTACGCGACGAGCGTTAATTGTAGGCTAAAATCAAAATCACAAAAGAACATAATACTAAAACATGACATTAATATTAACAAGTAAACATTTAGATCCGTGACCACTAGGAGTCTTCCCCAAATGGAGAACCATAAGACCCTCACTAGGTTTTCATCAAGTGCCTAGATCGCCACATGCATCAAAAAAATGATTGCGTAGGTATTTCTTATGTATCTAATTAATCATGGCACACATAAAATAATCATGGCAAACTAATTAACATTTAATTATGCAATTTTATGTATCTAATTAACCATTAATTCTATTTGTTTGTGTCTATGTATTTTTATTAATTATTGACAAGTATTGCATTATAGATGTCAAAAAAAAAAAAAAAAAAAAAAAAAAAAACTAAACTAATTAGATTTCATGCAGTCTTTTCGTGTGTTTATTAAAACGTGTAACCCATAATCACAAAAACAAGTTGACTCATGATACCACTGTTGGGATTTTATAAACATGTTAACTATTTAACACTACGAGTACGCAGCGGAATATGGATCTAGTTTAAGTAATCAAGTTAACACGTAAATAAAGAAAGGAATATAAAAGGGAACAAGAAAACTAACCCTCGTAGTCACCTGCAAGTTATCAACAAGAAACCAAGTAAACAACGCGATTACCTCTACGAGTGATCACACAAACACGTAACCCGAATACGCCCAATATGCTAGTCGTGTCACGTTTACCAAATAACCCTTGTATATACCTCAAAACCTCGAACGAAAAACAAACAATCTACAGTAGCTAGTGTCCGAGAACCTAGAACAAAACCCCAAGAACAATCTGCCCGAGATCTTGGTTGCTTCGTTGTCCGATATCAGGTAGTGAATATCCGATGTAAAACCCTTCTTTTCTGCCCCACGTTAACAGCAATCAACCACCAATTAAAACCTTCTATTCGACCAGGAATGAACCACAGAACGAACACTACAAACCCTTAGAACGAATTGGACCAAAATATGCAATTTAGGGTTTCGAATGTAAGAACCCTAGATCAGATAATGAACCTGATCGGCTAAAGAAACCGTGGTGATGAATCGGTTGTAATCTGTTGTGAAAGATAGTGTATTAGGCTTGTAGGTTGTGAGCTAATATGGGTGTATATATAGCCTCCAAAACCTAGCACCCTTGGGCTTTAAACTAGTGCTCCAAATTATAAAACATTCCATATTCTTTCACAACTTCTCCTAGCCCAAACAAATCCAAACGCCCCTCCATTGAACCGGCAATTGGCTTGGATTAATATGTAATCGGGTCTAGTTGTTAACGGGTCAAGGTTAGGGTCAAGTTCGAGCTATAAACGATATAACGTACCGTCGTGTTTAACGTTTGTGCTCCCAATAGGCTCACACACCTTTAGAGTATTCTAGCCTATCCAACTCACATATTCCAACAATAGGACACCATTATCAAAGTACATAGGATGAAACATCTTATTGCAAGTCTCACACTCCAAAGTAGGTTCTTATGGCACATTCAAGTCTCCTGTTTTCCTCCTTGTTATAGAAGTCGAGGTATTTGAGATGATCAAATGGCTTATACAGCAGAGGATGCTCTTCATCGACAAACTCTTTTGGCGTTTCTATAATCCCTTCCAGAAATGAAAACTGAGCTACAGAATATTTGCTTTCTTTGCATTCATAGTAACTCGATGAAAAGGTGAATACAATCTTTCATTACTCCAAGCCTAATCACTTATTAAAAATCTTTCGTTACAGAATAAAGGGTTTACTGCATATAAAGTTGTAGTAATCATCTTTAATTTATTTTATGTTTTTAGTGACTATCCAATTTTTTATAAAAAAAGTCAACATGGTCGAACTTATTGATTCGTCATCTTTTGATCTGAGACTTTAATGGTGTTTTCTCGAATAACATCAAAGTTGGATGGAGACCCCTACATAATGAATCAATTGCTTTTACGTAAATGGATAGTTTCATGACTAACCATGGCTGCATCGCCTGACATGACTATGTATGATGAAGGCACAAGCTCCACACTTAACCATTCCCCATCCCTAGCTTTCACCTTTAAACCGTTGACTCCATTTTGATGCAGAAAAGTGATGAAGTCTTTATCAGTATGAGGAACAAATCCCATATTAGTTTTGTTTGCTACTGGTGGTCTGTACTTCATGCCCCGACAAAGATATGTCACCATTTTTCTATGAGCATCCAAGTACTTTTCTACACCATAGGTTTCAAAAACCATTCTTGTCACCATTTCTTCCAATTCTGCCACAAGCTTGTTGTATGCTAGCACATATTCGCTAACAGGGATGCAAAGGTTAAGTGAACACACTTATTTATATAGATAACATAAGAAAAACCAACAGGAAAAGACCTAGTGATATCAAAGGTGGCCTACTAATTAGGAATTTTCAGTTCCCTTCGATAAAGCAAAAAAAAAAGAGATTGCAAATGATGGTTACCTAAAAGCTTCATTTCCGTTGGGCCACATAACTTCGGTGAAACTTCTAATGCCATCAATGGTATTGGAATAATCAAACCCCATGCTTTCATAAAGAGGAATGAATGGAATCTGACTAACATAGCCATACAATGGCTTTGTGGACTTGTTTAGTACTTTGGTTTCAATGGGGATATCAAACAAGTCTTCCAATCCATGAAAGACAGCGTCATTCAGCTCAGGAGTTACTTTATCAAACTCTGCTATGAATCATCCGTATTCTTCAAGGGCACGTGTGGCTTCAATGGCTGTAGAGAGCCATGAGGTTGAACCAGGCTTTAAGTTTTTCTTGTTAGTAAAGTCGATAGTAGGAAGTTTATGCATATTTTGTGTTATTCTGTATGATATTCGTATGTCCATTCTACATGTTAATCTATTTATAGCAGATTATGAATGATATAAAATATTTTATATAATAAAACAAAACCTCTAGTGGAAAATTTTCATTTCAAAAAAATTAATTCATTCCTTATTAGGAAATAACTGAATTATTATAATTTTTTAAAAAGATGTTTAATAGAATAAAAGGCTAAAATACTTCCTAATTTGACATAAATTTATATAAATTCGTTTTTATATAAGAGATGTTGAAAAAAGGTAAAAATACACATGTACTTAGTGCTTATTTTCTAATAGTTTTGGGTCAAAGTGTAAATTAAACAAGAAAAAAACGGAGTTCCTTCTCCCCTACAAGGTTCATTCGACACAAAAAAAAAAAAAAAAAAAAAAGTACTCCTATTTTTGTGTGCAGGCTATGAAGAAACTAATGTGACTAACAAAACATTAAATCAACATCAGTAAATCTCATTAATCGAATGTATGTTTTTCGGTTAATCTGCAAAAATCCTCTCCACAGGAGCACCATCGGTTTCAATGGAAAATACAATTAATCTCGAAGAGTAAGTTAGTTATGCAATCGGATTTTTTTTTCAATTAATATTTGTTTTTACTTTTCAGTGTTGCTTAAAAAGGGATTGAATATGTTTCTGTGTGGTACTGGGACACGCCCAATGTCTTGGCAGTTCTATACATGGTTTGGCAAAATTGTGTTAGTAAAAGTCAAGTATGTGGTGTTTATCTATGTGGTTACCTGATTATGGTTTGACAAAATTGTTGTTCGTCAAAACAGAGTTATGCGTCCGATGGTGTTGGCATGATTTATTATTTATGTGAAGCTTTTAATTTAAATGCTTAGTTAGTATCAACATGTATAATTAAACACTTTATTTAATTATCTACATCACATGTTATTCTTTAACTTGATGCCAAAAGAGATACCACCGATAATGATAAGCAAACAGGTAGCTTGCTAATTGTTATAATGAATTGAAAAAAGTGTTGACAATCTTTATAAACTAATAAAAGGATGTTAGCTTTAGAGGAATATATTGGAGCCCTTAATAACAATCTCTGTCATGTTCCATTTATAGGGAGTAAATTGACTGAGATTTTTTAAGATCCATAAGTTAGGTAAGCTTTATATGTTCATTTACGCTCTTTTGTAAGCTAAAAAGCACAATTGATAAGTAGCACTTCATGTAACTGCAATTATATATGGGTTTTTTTGGCATACAAGTGTATATACACATAGAAGTATAGTTCATCTTTTAGTGTACAATTTTTGATCCCCTTTAATTTTAAAGTTTGTTTATTGATGCAGGGAGGGAGCATTGCTTTCAAGCTGATATTATGTGCAATGGCATCATGATAACACAACCACATGCTAGAAAATGCGGTTGAGTACGTCAAGTTTGTGCAGAGACAAATTCTCACTACAATGCTTTTTTTTCGTTTTAAGAAATTGCATAGATAAATCTCCAATCATTTTTATGTAAGGTTGGCAAACTCGGCAAGACGACGTGGTTTCGGTAACAAATCTGCGGCGGTTAGTTTTTTTATAGCTCAAAATTTGTAATGAAATTAGCAATGGATATAAATCTATTAACTATTGTCCCTTAGGAATCATTTTTTTATTGGTCATTACCAAAAACTCCGTGTACGCACTGTGTAATGGAATAACATGTTAAAACGGATTCGAGAGGCACACTGTGGCATACATCGGGTTGGATTCTAAACAGATGTTCAAGTTCTGCTTTTTTACAGTTTAAGAGGGTGTTTGGGATTGCTTTTTTTAAGTCCTTAACTTCTTAACTTTAACCATAATCACAATTTTGAGGACTGTACAGATTTACATTTATGCTACCACATGTATTTTTAAGTTGGCTTCCAAATAAAAGTACTTACAGATTAGTTTATAGGTGTTATAATTTAAAAAATGAATGTCTTTAGACAACCCTGCATTTGTACCAATAGTTTTGGTGTCCGTCATAACAGGTACATATGGTCACGTCACATGGCACATGTTTACAATTGTTTAAACAATCCATGGTATGGTGTGTAGTCTGTTCGTTTTGAAAATGAGTTTGACCTAATGTTAATGTAACTAATATCTGTAATCATATGATCGATACCAAAACACATATGTTGAGTATAGTTTCATTGATGCAAAACACCTTTTGTCAATCAAACTACAGATGTTGGTATTAAAGGATTTGTCAATTATATGAGTTTGAGCTTAATAATTGGAAGCATATGATCGATACCAAAACACATAAGTTGGTATTGAAGGATTTGACGTGACTGTAGCATCAGCTGGTGATTTTCATTGTATACTTGAATCTGCATACGGGAACCTATATTATTTATCAGCAGATCACAGATTCGAGGATAACGGAGAAGTGTAAGTTAACAGAACTCGAAAATTTTATTTGTATTATTTATGCTTTATTAGTTTAAACATGTGTGCCTAAGCATGTTTTTTTCTTTAAACATGTGTGCCTAATGCGTTATTTTTACTCGCTTCTCGTGGGAGAAAAAGAAATTTGAATCGACCCACTCATTATTAAATTGGTCTATATTGGAGCATATAGTGAACTAATCAAACTTTCTTACTATCTTCTTCAGTTTATTCTTTGTTGTGCGTGCACGGTTATGTTATCTGTAATTCATAAGCTGCTTGGTTTTCTTCTCTACTCTACCTATAGAAGGCCTCTTACTCATATTTAGTGATAGGGTGTCGCTAGCTTTGGTTACCCTGTGTAGATCAAACAAAGAGCATCAAGTTGTAGATTTTGCAAATTTGTAAATTGTTTCCGCTAGAATTTTATAGAAGTCTAGCTCGCCTATATATTAATTGAACTGTCTTTTGGTTTCTAACTTTCTGTAAATTATGTTTGAATGTAGGTACCTTTACAACATTCTTTCTTATCAACATTATAAGAGACCGGTTCTTCAATTCGTATCATGTAAGCCAAGTTCTTGAGTTCACACTTTATCTTAAAGCATGTGTATAGTCGTTGGTTATGTCACATGATAAATATCGTCTATAATATTCAGTTCATCAATAATAATAAGTGGTGCTCATCTGTTCCATTATTTACTACTTACGGTGCAACCAACGATTGCTCGGATTCGATCATATATATGTCTCTTTTTAATTTATATTCATCGTGCAAAGCTTTGTTGCAAACAAACATGTATACATTACTCTAGAAATACCTTTTTGTTTATGTATTTCACTTCAGTACTCTAACTTTTACGCAATAGACATGGCTCTTTAACGTATGGCCGCTTATTCTTTGAGTGTGCAACACGAGTAGACTTCACTACAGATTCTTCTAGCAAAGCTTAGAATAGAGGACTTTTGTACTCAGGTAAGTGAATGTTCTGAAAATAATTTTACTGACAATATTTGCTTCATTCCCATCTACTTGAACAATATCACGATAGAAACATCTTGGATATAAGAAAAGTAAGAAAATGCCTTTCAAATTGAATTCATGATTAGTAAATCTTAATATTTTCTAACCAGAATTTCTTGGTATCACTTACGTCTTTTGTTTCCCCTTTTTTCCAAGTATTTATAAGGTTTAAAGGTAAAAAATAAGATCCATTTACCTTATGAATGAGTCGATTTGTGTAATATCATATATTATACAGGTAAAATATTTAAAGAAAACATGATTAAAGTAAACGGGTCGAATGAAAGCTCACTATCAAAGGAATAAAAACAAGCCTCTTAAATACAATCTGCTGATACCATTATAACCATACTCGATCTTATGTTCTAACCAGAGGTAAAATGGTCATTTAAGTATATATGTCATTACTTCCATTTATATAGATGGAAGGTAATGGCAGGAGTACCTGTTATTTGGGGCCAATAGTAACCTTGTGCATTATCATATTAAATAACTATTTTTGTGAGGCTCCTATTTATGTAAAGTGTATTCAAGTGTTACAAAAGTTCAAAATTCATGCTATACCTTTCTAGACTTGAGTTTATTTTCAGATTCAGCTTTTGCACAACATTGTCTGCGCCGTAAGATGCCTTGATATTGTTTAGCATTGACAAAGACAAGCTCTTCAACTGTATCAGACGAGAGAGGGACACCACCTGGTTGAACTCCCATTAATTGAAGGTGAACCTGGTGCAAGAGATGCAATCTTTTCAAAACATGCCAAAGTCTAAACAGCGGGTGGAAATTTCAATTCATTTACTTAATTGAGCGATCAAGGTTACGTAAAATTAAGTAGAAATAAATTTAGCATAAAGCCAGTGATATGGGTCGATCGATAGTTACCCAAAGTCTGTATGTTAATCTATACTAACTACTAAATCGATTTATTAGACAATAAAAATAATAACTGAATAATTCATGTATAAAAATGAATTTTGTAATCATAATTTACACCCAAAAATTTTTAAGAACTTCTTCAGCAGAAAAACAAGTTCTTGGGTAGTTGGGTCAACGGCCTATTTATGCCCCTTACCTAACATACCCAATTTTGACACATGATAAATTAGCTATAACTAAAATTAGACTTTGAGTTGATGAGTTAACATTGCAAGAGGGTGGAGACACATCTACAGACATTTGCTCACCGTGAAAGAAAGAAGGTAATTTGATAATTACTCTACAATACTCTTTTGTAGGTAATTAATTGAACATATGATGACTTTATAAATAATTTATTTGAATAGTTCATGTACTGAACATATGATGACTTTATAAATAAGTTAAGAGTAACAATGAATCTCTGATACAATCTGTTTTCTTTATTTAATTGATACGATGCTGCCATGAAACATATGCTCACATATAAAATGCTATAGAAGAAATCTATACTATCTAATAAAATAGAGTTTTGTACATCCCTCTTATGCATCATTTTATTTAATGCGCTGATGTGTCTTGAAAGATAGGGTATAGATATTTTTGTAAAGTACACCTCGATTGCAAAACTTCTTCTATACACATTCAAGAAATTATCAAAATATAAAAGGATATCACTTACAAACCTATTTTTGTTAGCCATTTACACCACAATACGATACCCATCTTCGATTCAAACATGCTGGTTTCAAAATGATGAAAAAAAAAAAAAAAAAAAAAAAAAAAACATTCAAATTATGCTATAATTCTAGAGATTCAAAAAAAATCACAAAACACTTTAGGTTAGGTCCATATCTTTGCTTCAAACAATTATTTTGATGTGTTTTGTTTTTATTAATCAATTTTATTTTGTTTCAATTCATTTAAAATATTTTCTTTGATTAATTTTAATTCAATTGTGTTGTAAAAACCTAGGAGAAAAGTAAATGCATGAACTTTTGTGTGTTCTGTAGATTGAATTGTTTAGGGAGGCCAACAAGAGAGGTTGCACTTTCTCAAATATTTCCTTTTTGTTTAGGTAGATGATTTATCAAGGATGTACAGACTCTTTTCAAAGATACACAAGGGATTTGATCTTGTATCAAACATGTGGTTCGTTATATACTGGACACAATTTTATTTTATTTATTAGATTAATTTTAATTCGTTCCATATGTAATTGTGTTTTACAGCATGTCACAACTGGAGGCACAAAATTCGAGCCGTTATTCTCTTTCAGTCGCATCTCCCCTGATATCTTTGGTAAAGTTGATTCTTATACTTGACTTGGGATCTCTATTTCTTTAGACCATAAACTAATAAATAGATAAGTTAGTACCTTACAAATTGTTGCTTTGGGTTTTAGACTTTAGAAATAGTATTAGAATGGTTTTTTTTTGGTGTACGGTTCGATTTTTGTGTATGCTTGAGAGTGCCTTTATAGGGAAATATGTCTTCTTTGTTTAGCTATAGGGTCATTGTCATTGTTGCAAGTTTGACTACCAGATATTTCAGTGAACGTTTTGATAATGATTTAAGAGTTTGCAATTCATATTGCATTTAAATCATCATTTGACCAATCATAATGCAAACAACAAATAGGTTTATTTGGTAAATGGTATAGGCATGTTGCACTAATAGGTTTATTTGGAACATCCATTAAGGTAAAGGGGTGTTGCTCAATGGTAAATGGCATCATGCTTAATTTTAACTGTATAGTCATGCGAGCAGGTTCACAACATGTCTCACTAACAAAATGCTTAACTAAAAATCAACATGGTGGACATTTCTTGAAATATACGATCCAATTTATTTATTGAG
The DNA here is from genome assembly GCA_022545495.1 of Chrysanthemum lavandulifolium. Lineage (NCBI taxonomy): Eukaryota > Viridiplantae > Streptophyta > Magnoliopsida > Asterales > Asteraceae > Chrysanthemum > Chrysanthemum lavandulifolium. Next base: position 268,217,718 of record CM040244.1, on the reverse strand, counting down.
AATTACAATTATTATGAGTACAATGTTTACTGCATCAAGCAACACTTATATTAACTAAATGGGTGTGTATTTGTTCAATCTGGTCTTTCATCTTACGATCGTTTTACTTTTTGATTTTTTAGCTTCTTAGGTTATTTTTATTGATGCAGATGTGTGGAGGTGAGAGGTTAGTCAATGCTTCTTTAGAGAATTCTGGCTCAAAAGTCAATTCAGTACATTAATGTTTTGTAAGTACAAAGTATAGACAACTTTTATACAACCCTTCACTCACATTAGAAAGGTGCGGATCACTGCCATTGTGCATATAACAATTTTTTTTTTCTTATTTCTCTTTGCAGCAACTTGATCTAACAACAAATAATCTGGGTTTACATGTTGGTGAAGGGTGGATAAAAAGGGATCCGGTTATGGGTTTCTTTTGTCAAGCATAATTATGCTGTATGCCGTTTAAGCATATTATCACAAATTTCTTGAACCGAGTATTGCAATTCGGGTATGTCTAATTTTGTGTAATAGAATATGAACCACACTTTCTAATTTACACAGTTTAAAACTAGATATTCTTCTTTGTGATGATGTATTATAGGAACTTGAAAAAATTATGCTAAACTTTCTAAGTATGTTTTTTACAATGTTTTGAATATGATCATAACTTTTTTTTCTTTGTTTTGTGGATTTAGGTTATTATGCGAGTTCACTTCCATATTAAACCAATTTTGAGCATTCTTTGACTCAAACAACAGGCGTCAATTTTGGTATGTTCAAAGACAATCTTGATTTCTGTAGAGGTACTTTAAAGTTTTATTTTTATGCTTGATTTTACCCGTTTGTCCCATTAAAGACGAAAGAGTCACTGAGTTGTCCCTTTCATAATTGAACGGGTCAACATTTTAATCTCTACAAGTCAACTTAGATTGATAATAATAAAAAAATAAACTAATATATTTGGAGGAAACTAATTTAGAGGTTTAGAGGTTTCACGTAACATTGGACTTTGGCCAACCTTCGACCCAGTTGGCCAATTTAGGTTGTTTTTTTTTTTTTTTGTGGTTAGAGATGAATGATCAAGGAAACTGACCCAATTTTGCATAGAAGGAAAATTTTCCACCGTACCCAAAATATATCATAGAAACAACTTTGTTCTATGGTTTTTGCCGTGGTGTTTTTGTTAAATGCAAGTGATTGGTTGGACAACTTTTTAGATGATTTGCATGCTTGTCTGAAAGGCTGCTGTTATCGGCTTTGTGACACTTGGTTGCTTGGGTGTTTTTGTAGGTTGCTTGGCTATTTTTGTTAAATACAAGTGATTGGTTGGACAACAGTCTGACAAATGCTTCATTTATGCACCTCGCCACAAGTTGTGTAAGCCACTTTATTATGAAACCTTTGTTTTGACTTCTGAGTAGTGTTGTTTTTAACTTCTCTAGCCTTCATTTTGTGTTACATATTAGAAGTTAATAGATAATACCACAAATAGAATGTGGAGTATGTGTTAAAGGTATTTAAATCAGCCACTAGATCAAGAGCAACATATATATATATATATATATTTCTTTTTGGTTTCTACAAAAATTAAACAGTTTAGTTGCAACAAATTGCAATCACATATACCAAACACTTGAGAGGGTTATTATCACTTCAAGGTGCAACAATCAGTTTTACAAGGGAAATTTAATACCTCTATATCTTTAAATTTCTTAATAGTATACACTATACATGATCTAAAAAAACAGCTTTTATGTTTTGTTTTTGTTCAATTACCTATAAAGTTTTTCTATGATCATGTTCTTTCTTTATATTATAGTTTATCCTACAGGTATACTGAATTCTATGATGTGATGTCTGTGCCAATGGCAATTGCAACGTTTAGTCATCTACTTCTTGGACAACATGCAATGGTTAAACCTTCAGAGGCCGAAAAGAATCTTTTGCAATCTACTACATCTTCTGGAGGAACATGTGGCATTGCAGGACCCTATGGTGCAGTTGATCGGAAGCTATATGTGGGAAATTTGCACTTCAACATGACTAAACTGCATCTTAAGCAGGTAAAATATATGGCCATATTTACTTGGTTAAAAGCTAAAATATAAGCTTAAAATTTGCACCATTTATGTTGGAAAGTAAGTTAGTATTTTGTTTTTCAATTGTTTATTTATGATAATCTCATCTCCAGATTTTTGAAGCCTTTAATTTGGACCGGTGGAGTTGCTGCAATTGCCAACAGATCCTGAAACATGACATTGTAAAGTCTTTGGGTTTATTCAAGTCAGTGATTTTATTTATAAATCATTTAATTTCAAAAGATTGTTCTATTCATCAACGTAGGCATATAACGTTTGTTTTTTTCCTTTTATATAAAAGTTTGCCCAACTTGAGCATACAAACGCAGCACAAAGTTTAAACGAAAAGCTTGAGAAAGCTGGCGTATAATCAAGGTAAAATTTTGTGCTTATGTAATTACTGTATATTACCGTAACATTTGACCGTTCTTTATGTCCGTTACCGATTTTGTTTTATTTATTTATTAAATTTTTTTTTGTAGGTATCTTCGTTACTGAGCATGTTGGGGCACAAGACACTGGAGCAAAAGCAGCCAAAGGTGGAGGTTTGGTGAGTCCACCTACTTGACTACCTCCACATATATTATTTTATTTATAACTTGCAAAAGTCATGTAAAAGGATGTAACATGAGATATATAAAAAATAACATTACCTAAGATACATATAAAACTAGCATTAAGAGCTACGATCATAGTACGTGTTATCACAAATAACATCAAATGTGGCGACAACAAAACAAGAAAGATGCATCATTTAATATATGCAGTTAAGACGAGGAACAGGATAATTACATGAATGCATGAGGACTCTGTCATACCAGATAAACAAAAGCGTTTATTGAAAAATGATTTATGATCTTTTATTTTCCAATATTTTGTATGTCAAGTTGCTTTGAAACATTTGTACTCATTCAAATAACCAAGTTTTGACCGTTTATCACTTGATATTGTTTCGTTTGTAGTTGTCTTTGGTTCTACACTTTACCGTATGTATCGTCGGAACATGTTTAAATAACTTTTTTTTGTCAATGTTTGATGTTTAGTATGTCTTTTTTAGATGAGCCTTATATTTTGCTTACAACCTCTATTATCTAATCTAAAACGAAAAGATGACTAGGCTGTCGCGGGCCTTAGATGTCACGCGGATGGTAGTAAAAAAAAAGTACTGCAAACATTGTATACAATAGGTCTATAATCAATGTATAACACGTGTGTACAACTACATAAATGACATGTTTTATATCGTTTTTTACATATACTTTTATCAACAACTTTATTTTATTTACTTATTTTTTTATTTTATAATAGGTGTTTACGGAATGAGCATGGGCTACTCGAGTGTTTGACGTGTATTGCATATCTTGCCTTTTGAAGACTATCACCAGTTGGATAAGAAGTGTACTCATGTGTTCCTTTGTAACGACTAATTGCACAATAAATAAGTCATTATCTACTTTTTTTCCTCTCTTTTAAATACCCGTGAATTTCACGAGTCTTTTAGCTAGTCTTTTATATAATAAAGAAGAACCCCAAGTATGCTGTGATTACTATTAGTTCTTTTGCAGTAACTATTGAGGCCTCATTATGTTATATCAGTTTTATTTTCTTTACTCATTTGTATCTATGCTCTTATCCATGGAACTCAAACTGCCCGAGGTCACATGTCCATCTTTTTTGTAGGTACAAGCACGATCACCTAAGCTGTTACAACACCTCTAGATGTAATAAAAACTAGATTGATGATTCAGGTACAATAAGCAAGTTTAACTATTTACCAATATGGCGAGTGGGATATTAAGCGCAACGGCAGAACAGTCGCTTTTCTAAAAATAGACTAAATTGAGAGCAACCGTGCAAGTATAGATTCTAGAGTGCAAAGATGTTTTTTCTTTTCACTTTTCCTTTTAATCTTGGCATGTTGCATATACGCTCGAAGTATATGATAATAATATCGTTATAAAATAGAAGCCTTATACCCAATAGCATATTATAAAACATAGAATAAGCAATTTATACTGTCATATTCTTAACATTATCTGTAATGGGACATATTGTGCATGAGTCGAACAAAGATATATCCGGTAAACCCAACACAACCAGCATATACCACCAGAAACTACATATTAAGACCCATTATCAACACTACCCATGTTGACCCGTTTCAAAATTACCATTTTGACCTATACTTGATGTACCCCATGATGCTTTAACTCGCACTTTTTTCATCTCTAGAATTATTAATGAATTTCTTTCTGTGTGGATTAAAAGGGTTATACACATAAAAAAACCTATATAGTGTCTAATATGATTTCAAAATTGTGGTTATAGTAAGTTGTTTGTTACATTTTTTTTAAAGTTGATTTGGTTTGAATATGTGCACCGATTTTTTATGTTGATTTCAAAATTTTGATCAATATTCGTTAATCTTTAATTAACGGTCATTTATGATGTCAGGACTAGGACTGGTACTTAAAGTCAGTTGTCCGACCCCAAGAAACTTATTCCAGGAAATTAAAAATGTTGCTAATATTTTTGCTAGAGGTCTTGCTAGGGTCATAATACAGGTACTTATAAAACTAAACATGTAAATGAAAAGTATATGATAATAACAATTGTACACTAGAATTTAGTCTCAGGTCCTTCGTATTAATGGTCATAACAGTTTAACTTACATGCCTATATTTGTGGAAACTGGTGTCACTGCAAGTAGACACTTTCTTTCATTTTTTTGTAATAATCGTTTTACCACTTTTTATATGTAATAACTGTTTTACCACTTTTTATATGTATTAGTTGTTGATTATCACGAATAAAGACTTGGTTATATAAACATACTGAGTATAACATGAGGCATATGGTTCAACAAGAGTGAAGATGGCTAGAAATGAAGTCATAGACACTGTTAACGTATTTATTGTTTTTTAAATTGAAATAGACTGATGGGCTTGCTCCCACTCTTGTGACAGCTGAGGTGGCATGGTCAGTTCGAAGAGGGACTCTCTCTGACAAGGATCGTGTCTTGAAGACAGTTAAAGGGTAAACTTCTAAAACACTAAGTAAAGATTTAATTTTTTGATGGCTTGACTTAAAATGGTTCAATGGTAGAGCTGGTTGAAATGTGTTAGCCTAAAAAATTTGACTTTTTCGTATTAATAATTTTGCATTCATTTTACAAAAAAATATATCATTACAATGATACTGAACTTTGTTTTTTAGCAAAAAGGTTTGTGAAGTTGTATGCAAATAAAGCACAATTTGTGGATTATTTTTTTTGGACGTGTTTGAAAGAAAAAAATTACCTAAATCAACCTGTCATGAGTAAAGAGGTTTCTGACTCCGGATGTAAACAATAATTGATCTATTTAATCAGGAATGTAGCATAAACAAACTGAAAACTTAAAGTTATTTCCTTTTTGGCTTTCAGTATCTTGAACAAGTTGACTCCGGAAAAGTTTGACCTTCTCAATGGTCAACTATAGATTAGTATTGTGTCAATAATGATTTGTAAATGTATTTCATGTTCTAATTATTTTTTAAAGCTCTAAAAGGTATACAAAAAGTATTTCAGGTTAGCCCAACCCATTCCATCTCATTATGATGCCCAATGATAATGATCGGATTATGGGTTATATTTTCTATGTATAAGAACCGACAAAAGTTAGACTTCATAGCGTCTTTCTCCTTTTTAGTCATGCTACAAGTGTAACATACTTACTTAACTTTTCTACTGCCATATGTGGCAGTAGTATATAGGTTTTAGTTGTGCTCTTAGTATGTTGTATTGTTCTCCGGTGAATGGGAATATAATTTTGAATTCCGTTAAGGGGTGTTTTAAAATCTTGGTATGTTTCCGTTAAGCGGGTGTCTTGAAATATTGGTAAGCGCTTGGACACATAAAACTTCCAAGTTGCTCTAGATATTACAGTTTTCATTATTTCATGGGGTTGAAAACTCTGTTCACTGTCGTCTTTCACTCTACTGAGAGTTCTGCTAGCAATGATCTCTCTAAGAGCATTGTCTTGGCATACAATCGCTTTTTAGAACAAGAACGATCGGTTGTAACGCACAATGAACACTACAACAATCGACAAGGGAACACAAATTGAGGTACCAAATTATGACACCCGTGTTAGTAATTAGTGGTTAGCATTCTGTTTCCAGTTATTGACCCATTTATAAGCAAAAGGGTTGACTTTGTACTTTAATAAAGTGGAGTTTCTTAGTCTGAACCGTTTATCCGATTATATCAAAAAGTATTAGAAGTTTTAATAAGCGATCCCTTGAATGTTGAATTACTCACACTATGTCAGTATTAGGGGAGTGTTTAAGATTGATTTATTTAAAATGTTTATGGGCTTATTGCATTTTGATACAACTAATAAGCAGATTTAAGGGTGTTTTAGAATTAGGATTTGCTTATCCAAACTAATGATCTGATGACTTTAATGAGCATACACAGTTTTGATAATCAGTTGAGGTGAAAGTGAAATCAAGTTCTTGGAGTTGTGACAATCAGGTTCTTTGATTATTTGGAGAAAAAGCACATGGAGTCAAAACAAACAAACTTGCGAGTATCTTAACCTGATTTTTTGACATATTCTTTTGATATCACAACAATCGAATTTAATTTAGAAGGTTGAGCATTGGACAAAAGTTATTCAGAACATCCCCCGTGACCTATTTTGACTTTTACCAAACTTTTTTATTTGGCACATGTCAAATCATCGTATATCAGATCATATGGTGGTGGATCAAGAAGTTGGTCATGTAGTGTATCTTTAATCTTTTGATACTACTAATATCTAAGCTAAGATTAATTTGTGTGCGATGACGGAGCCAGGGGGGCTGAGGGTGCTGCCCCCAACCGGCTCAACTACCTTAGATGTATGAGAAGAACCACCTTAGATTAGTTTTATTTAACCGAAAAAAGCAAAGAAGGAAAAAAGCTATAAAATCCGCCATGGTATGTTGGAGAAGATGAGAGTGATTTGCGGTGAGAGAGAAAGTATCTGTAAGTGATATTGGTTATTGGGAAATGTAACTGCCAAAATGTATATGGGTAAGGAAGGTCAAAGGCTAGGAGGATAGGACAAAATGAAGCATTAAATATATTTTGTTTGTTGTTTATTATTATAAAGGGTTTTTCATCTTGTGCTTGCAGCAGCGTGATAAAGGAAAAAATACATAAAAAGACTTAGCCTCACAAAGAGACACAACACTTATAAAAATGTATTTTTTATGGGTCCAAGACTTTTGTGTCCCAAGATTTTTGTGATTTTTTTCCTTTCTATCACGTGTCTCTGCGGGCAAGATAAAAATCTATTATAAAAGTGATTTTTTTCTTTCTTTCTAAACTATAAAAAATTTGTTAGTTTACATGAATTCGACAATTTTTTAGTTTGTTTAAAATTTTGTGGTTATAAAAATGTCGGCAAGTCACTATGACATTTTTATTATCTCTATTATATTTGTAACTATAGAATTTAAATGTACATAATTTTACATCCTTTCCTTAACTATAGCACTAACCCAACTCGATAAACCGTTTACCAATTGACATGTTCAGTGGTCGATTTTGTCGCGTTGGATAAGTTAAGGAACCGTCAAATAAGTAATTGTCTGTTACTACCGAAAAAAATATCATTGGACCACTATGTCGAATGATTCAAACTTCGATTCAGCTTCTAAAACAAAGAATTGTATGTTTTACAAAAAAAAAAAAAAATCGAGCCCCCAACGTTAATTCACGGCTCCGTCCACTGTTTGTGTAAACATTGTCGATGGACGAGACTTATAACTATGTAAACGTTCTTTTTGAAAAAGAAAAGAGTTCATCTTTAAACGGCAATTAGCACATGTTAGGTTGTTTTTAATCGATAATAATAAATAAATTAAATTTTTAGAAAAAACCCCGTGCGTGCACGGGTATTATAACTAGTTATGAAAATGCCAAAACACAATTATAGCTAATTCTTGGATAGGGAATCTTGTTTATTAAACTAGTTATAATACCCGTGCACGCACGGGGTTTTTTCTAAGTTTATTTATGTTTTATTATCAACTAAAGAACAACCTTACGTGCGGTAATTACACTCACCCCAATACTAACTGGCTTTCAATACCACTAAAATAAATCAACAACAACACCCATTTTGATCTTGAAAATCCTAACCCTAAACAAATGATATAAAACTTACAAATTATATTAAGCTTTTCATCTCTCAGACCATGCATGCTATCAAGTCATCACCACCATGAAACCTAATAGGCTAATACACTTAGTTTATTATAATCCTTCCAACCTAAAAAATATTAATAAATTAGATGTCCATGGAAACCAACTATCTGATTATGAAAAAATGAAAGAAATACAGTAGATACCGAAGTGCTCCAATTACTACCGCTCAGCAGCCTCCTCAATCTCTCTGTCCGAGGGTAACGAATTTCTACAAATAAACATAACTATAACAATAAGCTAATCATAAACAACGCTAAGCTTTTCATAAATAATTTTTTTACTTTTTTTGTGTGTGTGCACATCTATCACTTACTGTATATTAAAATCTTGCAACTCTTTCATAATATCTTTATATATTGTCTCAAAACTAAAATAAATTTCAAACTGAATGAACTAATCAGTTGCTAACATCTATCACTTCCTGTTTATTAAAACCTTGCAACTCTTTCATAATATCTTTATATATTGTCTCAAAACTAAAATAAATTTCAAACTGAATGAACTAATCAATTGCTAACATCTATTACTTCCTGTATATTAAAACCTTGCAACTCTTTCATAATATCTTTATATATTGTCTCAAAACTAAAATAAATTTCAAACTGAATGAACTAATCAGTTGCTAACATGGTTTAAAAAAAGAATACATGTCATCTTAACTTATTTGTCATGTGCTCCAATGCAACTGCTGCTTTTCTTTCCCAAACATTGTGACACATCATGTGTCTTACATTTGTTGTTTTGTAGTCGATGAATCCTGCTACTATTAGACTCGATCGAAGCAACATCTCTAAGCGTCAAACGTCAAAATTTGTTTTGGGCCATAAATTCATCCAAGAATTTTAGAATGCTACATATCTCCTGGCACTATATATACTTAATTTGACCACTATTTGGGTAGTATTTACCCATTGCTTGATCACATTCCTTCTTGCAACTCTTTCACCCTATAAATCAGTGTTGTCTTCAAGAAACGGCAAAATAAAACACAAACACTTTCTACTAAAGGATGTCATCTTTGACATCAAGGATATTTGTATTGCAAGAAACAATATACTATCTTTTAAGCGATCCATAATAAATCCTTGTATATCTAACTATAAATTAAACTAACAAATGATGATAAAGTAATGCTACTACAATATACACTATCATGTAAAGGATGAACATCTCAGTTGTTATAAAGACTCGAGTTAATGTGGCCATATTCTCTAAAACTTTTGTAACACAAAACAATATCATATCATAATTTCCTAAAAAACATAAACTTTCTTAGTAAAGATTAAATACTTACAGGTCCTTAATAAACCAATAAAATATAATACGTAAACTGAAACATTATTTTTTTGGTATTTTTGAGCATTAGAATTTCTGGTTACCAAGTGTTAAGAGTTTCTAGGCAGAACACTTAAGGGTAACTTCTTGGAGTTTTATTGTTATATCGTATGAATGCATGTTTGAAAGAATCAACCTTTACATGCAAAATTATCACAAAAACTCCAAAAACAGAATTCAACACAAAGATGAAAGATCTAATAATCAATTTGATATGCATGATAAAATAACAGCATAACAAACAAATAACTCGATCAATTTGCATAATGGATCAACAACAAAATTAAGGACATATTCACAAACCTGTAGGTGATGGTTCACAATGTACCCCAATTGTTAATTCATGAGTCGAATCTGTTTGGATGATATTAGGGTTTTTTGTTAATTCATGAGTCGAATCTGTTTGGATGATAGGATTTTTTGGAGTTTTTTTTTAGATGCAACGGAAAGGTGTGTTTACTGACGTTGGAAAAGATAATGGCTGGGAATAAAGCGTTTTTTATTTTTAACACTCCGGATTACACTTTGCTCTAAAAGTATAAGAAACTATTAATTTCATTTTTGACCCTCAAGTGTTTTTACATTAACCCCACCTTGTAATTTTTTATTTTTTTTTTTTATAATATTTTGACACATGAATTTCTTCACTCCTTTTTCTAAAAAAAACAAAACAAATTAAACTGAAATTTACCCAAATCGGAAAATACTTGAGTTTTTTTAATTAAACATATATTAAATAAATAATAATCAAAAAAAATATTATCAAATAAGGTATGAGATTTTTTTAAAATGAAAAATTCCCACTAGGGGTTTTGTTTTATTATATAAAAGATTATGGGTGATGTAAGCCAAGATTTGGACGCATTCTCAATGATTTTCTTCGAAGCAGCCCGATAAAGACTCAAATTGAGCTATGTATAACTAGAACTGATGCTCTATAGTGAGCCAATTGCGGTTAGTACCAGGCGCGTTACAATCACACGTAGTCTGACTAGTTGCATGCCTATGGTTTGTTAAGCCCGCTACTTTAATAAACAGAAAGAAGTTTGTCACTTGGCTACCGAAGGGACCCTGGTTTGAGTCTATGTTAGGGCATTAAAATGTTCTGATATTAAAAAAAAAACATCTCTCAAAAATTTGAAACCAGAAATGAAACAACATATCTTTATTTTAAGGAAACAAAAAATTATAATTGAATATCAGATACAAATAACAAATATAATACAAGTCGTTAAACATTGATGTAATATTTTACATCTATAAAACCAAAATAACAAAATTATCTCTTCTGGAAATTGAAGGATCGGATGCAGTAAGCAAAGATGAACGCAAAGACGATAACCAATCCAATATGCACCCCAGCAACAGGACCAATAAAACTACGCTTCATACCGAAATAATCATCTAGATATTGTTTGACGGTTTGCTCACTGTCATCAAACGTATTTGTGTAGTCCCCGTACTGTGAAACAACCATCCCGTAAATAGTCCATGCCAACGGATTTCCCCAGTAGTACCATCTCCACCAGACAGGAATACTCTGTTGCGTTTTTAACATAGAACAACATTTTAGTACTAGAAAGAATATTAAGCCCAAAAAAATCAGTTATCCAATATAAATTGCGAATGTCGTTTGGGGAAAATTAGTAAAACTGTCCCTCGTTATACTATTTGCATAAATGGTTCTTTCTTGTACTGTCCGTATTCATTTTTGGTCCTTTACGTAAAAATAGCTTTACTGTTATGCAAATAGCATCAATGAGGTTGTTGTTTTTTTTTTTCCCCAAATTTTACCAAATAACTAGGAGGATTTCTGTAATTAAGTCAGACATTATACTGAGTGAAACTTACGGGTCGTGGAATCATGTATCCTGAGAAGAGATTGAAGATTGAGTAAAACGAGGCAGCAATGATGGCAGCGATGCTTGCGTTGGGGGTGATGGCGACAGTCATCATACCATAATATGTCATGTAGAGGAAGGAACAGAATTGGAAAAAGAGATACCAAAAGAATTTAGCAACAGTCCACTCGAACCCGATCATGGCGTACACTATTAAACTGTATACTACTGCTTGCGAGAATACGTATGGGATCTCAACCAACACCTGAGCAAAAGCATATGGTAAAGCTGAGTACATTCCAGCGGCTTTTTCTCTATAAAAGACAGTCCGTTCAATATCAACAACTGGTTGCACTGCTGATGCGTTTTGGACTCCTAAGAAAAAAACCGCACCGTACATTGAACCGATGGAGTTCGTCAGATTTTGTGGGGTGTTTCTGAAAAGTGTAACACATTTAAACATTGTTAGATCAATAAAATGAAAACACAGTTGTCCTAGTGTCGGTTAGTTTGAAAGTGGACATACTTATTATGTAACAAAGTAGAATATAAAATTGGATATTTTTGGAATAGAGGGTAGTATTAGACAATGTTTAATTACCTTTTACCGCCGATATCCCAAAACATAGTACCAAAAATGAACCCGATGAATGTAGTGAAGACAAAACGTACGGCTGTATAAGGCGGGTTTCGCCAGTATGACCTCGTTGTTTCCATAAACACGCTATGCATTGTATGAGGAACGATCACGCAGTATTGAGTTGGGAAGAAGAGATCTTTTGTGCCAGGACGTGGTACACTTAATTCGGCGATTAAGGCTTTGTTTCTCCTGTGAATTTGACATTAGCGTTAAAGAAGGTGATTATCGTATTATAAGTTAAAGTATTGGGCTGTAAATATTGACTATTACGAGTATTTGATTATGTACTCACTTGTAAAGTTCGGAATTTCTGTAGATTGAAGTGAAATCAACTCCAAGAGAGACTTCTTGTGCTGAGGTACTGACTTCCAACATCCATGTTGCGGGGTTGTATCCATCTGTAATCTTACTCACGCCATTTATGGCCTGTTTCAGAACAAACATTCTGGTTTATAGTCTTGAAACAATGATAAATGATAGACGGTTCAGACGTGCTAGTAATGGGTCCAACAGGTACTTCCTTATATGTCAAAAGTTTCTAGATAATTACTATGTAGTATGCCAGATACAACTAGACGTTCTGGCTAGCTAATGGGTCAAACCAGTCTACCTTAAAGAGATACAGCATAACCCGAATTGTTTCATTAATAAGTAAATGAGGAGAAAGTGATAATTCTATACCTCAAAGTACTCGATTAACTCGCAGGAATTGCGACCTATGGGTCCAGCATATAGTTCTTGACCTCCTCTTTTCATCAAGAACAACTGCAAAACCAATACTTTCTAAATACATGCATTTTTATGTAAAAGAAACTATGTTCTTTGTGAATGAAGGGAAGATTATTACCTCATCAAAAGCTTCAAAGATATCAATGCTAGGTTGATGAATGGTGCAAACCACTGTTCTTCCTGTGTCCACAGTGTTCCTAACAGTTCTCATCACAATGGCAGCAGCTCTAGCATCTAGCCCTGAGGTTGGCTCATCCATAAATATAATGGCCGGGTTTGCCACTAGCTCAACCGCTATGGTTAACCTCTTTCTTTGTTCTGTTGACAGACCGTTGACACCTGGCAACCCTACTAGTGAATCCCTTAATGAGTTCAGTTCCACAAGATCTATAACTTGATCAACAAACGCCTGTAGAGCAGCACCATGCAACATGTTTAGGACCACACCAAAAAGATAAAAATTAAAATACTGGCGTTTTAATAAACATAACTAACCGTTCTTTGGTTTTCGTCTACATCTGATGCCAACCTGAGCCAGGCCGAGTATATCAAAGATTCGTAAACAGTGACATGAGGTGAATGAATGTCGTTTTGCTCACAGTATCCAGAAATCCGAGCAAATGTTTCTTGTTTCTTTGGGTACCCAGAAACCTTGATATCACCTTCAATATACCCGCCGGTTTTCCGTCCGGCTAGTACGTCCATAAGAGTAGTTTTTCCGGCACCACTCACACCCATCAGGGCTGTGAGAACACCAGGTCTAAAAGCGCCACTAACACCCTTAAGTAGTAGCAATCGGTCTTCGGAAACCCCTTGATCTTTCATTTCCTACAATTGTTTTCAGTGATCGATTAGATGTCACAATTTGGACAAATGAATCCTATAATGTAAAAACTGTCCAAAAGCCTATTTCTAATGCATACATTATTATTACAATAATAATGTAAATCTTTGAATGAAAACAACGTAGCCCGATCCATATATACTACTAGAAGTTTAGAGTTTTTGGTAAGTGTTTGCACGTCAACTCGACCTAGCCAGATCCATTCTAAAAAAATTGCGTTTTAAATAACTAATTACCCAATTTGTCCAACCCGTCCTTTATTATACAATTTGGACCCTTGCGATTTCAAGTATTTGACCATTTATTTGTACAATTTCGTTACCTGTGGCATATCGACAGAGTATTTGACATCATCGAAGGTAATTGAATGTGGTTCAAACGGAAGGATCATTCCCTTCTTCTTGTTTTGACTACCCTCATCTTGATTATTGATAGGCGATAACTCAACGGCTGCTTCGCTTTCGTCTACGGACGATGTATCAGCTTTCTTTTTTCCAAAAGCTACACAAGCAGAAGATAAATGTTCCTTATCTTAAAGCATAAAGGCACTTATATACTTTATTACATATAATTCTTGGGAAAAAAACTCACCATCGAGAAGTGAAAGAGACAAAGCATAACAGATGTTGAGGCCGATAATAAATCCAAACAAGGCCCCGGCTGCAAGCCAATACCAGTAAGCTTCTGCAAAGAACCCTCTGCCTGTAGTCGTTTGTCTCCCTAGCGTTGAACCATTCAAAGGCTACATATGACACGTCAAAATATATCAAAATGTAAGTTTATGCACATGAAAATGATTAACACATATAACTAGAGGGATCAATTTCTCAAAACGGGTCAAATAAATTTTTTTTGCTATAAGAGCAACACGTCAAATGGGTCAAACATATCAAAGTTGCCAAGAATCTATTTTCCTCGAGAATAACTTTATTCAAAGATTTAAATTATTAAATGTTATAATATTGTTTTTATAGATTTAATTCACATATAAATTCTGTATAAAAGTTCTATTACTAAAAATTACCCGGCCTGCCCATCTTGCCACATCTACACTAAATAAAGGCTCTTGTGACTTACTGTGTTCCAACTATGGCCAAGGAACTCGTTCACAACTATTCCATTCATAGCATACATCATGGGTGATGCCCAGTATCCCCATATCCACCAACCCTTGATATCATCTTCAATGAGGAAAAAACGTTCATTAGTTGACAAAACGAGCAAAATAATAAATGTTGTGTGTTTCTGAAGTAGTATATAATTAATACCTCGTGAAAGGATAAAACCACCCAATGCAAACACTAAGAGAAGTGCAAACGATCCAAACGTGTTTGCAACTATCATGTTCCTACCCAGTGCTCCAATGAACCGAAATAATCCAGAAGACATTTGGTTTACAAGCATCAAGATAAAAAAATGTTTGAAGAATCTGCAAGCATTTTAATAAGTTAGTAAAAATAATCATAACTATAAAATAAATGTTTTTCTTACATTAAGTACCAATATACTTGTCCATATGTCTCATTTTTGTCATTGTACTTTTTGTATAAATATGAGTCCCCTTTAGGTTTACTTGTTATAATACCCGTGCACGCACGGGGTTTTGACCAAAAAAAAAAAAATCTGTATTAATATTGAATATTGTGTCTTTAAAGGTAATTGCATATAATTATATAGTTATAAGTTTCGTGCACGCACGAAGTTTACACATAAATTAAATTTATTTTAACATTTTAGGTCAGTATATACACATATAAGAATTTGCCCATGAAAATTGTGATATAAGTACAACTAATACTTATGTACGAGTTTTTATTATACATTAATATCCATTAAAATTTGGTAAAATATTTGTAAAAATTTATGTTAGGTAAATCAAGATTTAATTTTATTAAGCTAACAAAGATTTTGATGTTGTTATTTAAATTTCACTACTGATATTATGTTGTACACATGATAAAAGTTAATGAGTGTTAATAAAGTTAAAGTATACTCGTTAAAGTTTTTTAAAAATGTTTTTCTAGATATCCTTATATAAATAAATAAGAATTATGGGGAGTCATTGTTATAAGTACAATCGCATGTATTTATTTTTATATTAAAGTAACCCGTGCTTACAATTTGATAATTATATTCTCATTTTCAGTAATTTAGCCGTGTTTAAAATGTAAACTCGTGTCCATGTACATAGGTTAAACTTTTAAAAATGAAATAATTGAGTTCTTATTGAACGTATATAGTAAAAAAAAATTGATACTTATAATTTTATGCAAATTTATATGTTGTTATTTTAAAACAACATATACATTGTATTTTTTAATATATAAATTATAAAGAGTATAAAATATAAGGGGATATTACAGTTAACTCTATATAATTTTTAAAAATTCTACCACTAAAGTTTTATTAATTACCTCATATTTTTTTAAGTTTTTGTTTTCACAAATTTGACACCTATATTTTTATATGTTTTTTTTATCAACCAAATTTATTATAGTTTGACTAAAATCAATTTAATTTTGACTTTTATTAACCAATCACATCACACGATTTTGCTTACATGGCGAAATCGAGCTTTCCTATTGGCCCAATTGTTTTTTCAAAAAGAATGAATTGATAAAATCACTCCGAAATGATGTACTTCCTTTATTATATAAAAGATTTAGTAACCCAAAAACCTTTAAAAATCAGTTCTCAATATTGATAATTTTCGCAAAGAAAATATTAAGATCACAGCATATCAAATTACCCAAACAAGAAAATCGTTGCATAATTAAAAGTAAGAAGTTGCATTGCTTAGGTGTAATTGTTACCTAGCGACGTTAGGATCAAATCCCATGACATAGTATGTGAGAATAGTCCAAACAGCAGCTTCTACAAATGAAACCGGAATTTTCGTGATCCATGAAGGAATAGCATATGCCCACGAGGGGTAAAACAGGAAATTCCGTTGCTTGTAGAATACAGGGAGTTTTGCAATCGTCATTGAAATTTCAGACATCCCGTTAAACATGAGCATAGTTATACCAAAGAATGCAGCTGCACTATAAAGCCCTCCATCTGTAAGAGTGCGTTTATGCATCTCAGTTCGGAAGAACACCGTCATAGAAATGATCGCCATGACAGTTAGCTGAAATCATGATCAAAATTAGTACTTTAAGCAACACGTCAATAAAAAGATTATAAACGATGAGAATTTGAACTTTAATACTTACTTGAAACAATTTAAAGAAATAAACAAAAGAGTTTCTTTTCATGAGCAATATTTCTCGATCAGTGCAAGCTTTCAAGAGTTCTTTCTTATTCAAACCATACTTTTCGGTTGTGAGAGCTGCGGGGTGGCTTTTGCTTTTGTCATATGGGGTCGCAAGATCGGTTGCCAGTTTCCTTCCAACATGAAATGATTGATACGCCTCTGCAAATTCTTTTGCAGTCACAAATCTGTAAGGCACGTCTCTTCTCATCCAATACTGTTGTTGATCTTTCTTTGAAGTCACCTATAATGCGATTTTAGGTCAGTACTAAAGTTTTTGATAACTTAAAAATTTGTTTGTTTGTCTTTTCATATCTTGAAGATATACAATAATGTTCATAAAAACTTTGGTCATTTTGTTACTAAAAAAACATCTAAACAACAGTTTTTTAATTTGATTTTATTCAAAAATTGTTTAGTTTATTCATTAAAGGCGTTAGATTTGCATATAATGGTTAATTTGGTATAAAAGAACCTTAAGATTTGTAGTTATAATTTGACCTAAGGACACAAAGTCATCTTCTAATGACTAATGTGCTAAAATTGAATTCGGACATATTAAAATACTTAATGGAACACTTACTTCTTGCAAGAAATCAGCAACACCTTTCCTTTCGGGGCATTTGAATCCCATTGATTCAAAAAACTCCAGAACATGTTCACGCGGGCCTTGATATACAATCTTGCCATCAGTCAAAAGTATGATGTCATCAAACAAATCATAAGTCTCGGGTGCGGGCTGAAGGAGTGAAATGACAGCTGTTCCTTCAAGAATGTGAATAAATTGTTTAAGAGACTTCACGATTTGAAAAGTTGTGGAACTATCCAATCCTGTTGATATCTCGTCCATAAGAAGAACCTTTGATGGTCCAACTATCATTTCACCCGTTGTCACACGTTTCCTTTGTCCTCCAGAAATTCCCCTTATCATTTGATCCCCTACCATAGTATCGGCACATATGTCTAACCCCAACAGCTGCACAATAAACCATTACGTTAGATGTTACGAATTCGATCCGGTTACTTATAGAAAGGTTGATTAAGTTTTAGCTAAAAAGAATATGAAACGGACGGCTTAAACGACTTGCACTTTACCTTAAAAAATTCTAAACATACGGCCTTAGATTGTTTATAATTAATAAAATGTGAAAAATTAGACTTAAAAGTGTTCGAGGTCACCCAACCCGACCCATCAAAGAAATAACCACTTTAACATGTTACCGAACCTGTCCGACCTGCCCATTTTTCCATCATTAGTTTACACTTTTACATGATCATACCTTTAGAGTATAATCTGTAACGACATTAGCTTCTTGACCTTCTGTTGCAGCAGCCTGGATAACAACAAAACAATAATAAAGATTTCAAATTTCGGTCATAAGCTATTCAAGATGCTTGATGTAGATGATTTCTTACCTTCATGAAGATATCAAGATCAGGATCTGGCTTAATATTTGCATCTCTTTCCCTTCTAGATAACTCTGCTAACATGTCTGCAAAGTTTTTTTTATATAAATACTGTTACACATCACTCTATAGAACTTTAAGAAGAATAGTGAAACAGAAATAGATCATAAACTAACCATAACGTGATCCAACGCCTTGACACCTTGCAGAAAAAGCCAATGTTTCTCTGACTGTCATTTCTCCGATATGGACATCATTTTGACTGATGTAAGCTGAAGTTCTTTCAGGCACAAACTCATGTAACTCATGACCGTTATAGGTTACCTTACCCGAGACCTACATTCAAACACAAATAAATAAATAAATAAATAAATAAATTTGTAAAAACCTACATGGCAGAGAGATGAATACATGACAAATAGATTAATTGAATTATAAGAGATCCTTTGTTCTACCTTGAGCTCCTTGGCGAGCGTCCCAGCCATGGCCAATAAAAGTGACGTCTTCCCGGAACTTGGAGGACCCAAGAGTAGTGTCATTCTAAAATGTTATAATACGAAGAATCAGTACCAGTAATGACTCTAATTACTTTCAAAGATGAAGAACAATGATTTTATTCGCCAACCAACTACTTTTAAGCTAGAGAGTAGAAATTTGATCAAAGTTGATTATAATTCTAAGCCCTGTTCACTTGGTTTAATGTTATTTCTTCTTACCTCTTAGGCTTAACGACGCCGCTAACATCATCAAGGATAGTTATATGCCTTTTTGAATTCGGAAGTAAATGGAATAAACCCAATATCACCTACAAGAGATTAAGAAAAGTTTATCATAAAAAAACAATAAGGATAGTGAAACATGTTTTTTGTTAATCCTGAATTCAATTTATTACCTCAACTAGTTCAATATGAAAGTTGATAAAACTAGGTAAGGCGCGGCTTCCGGTATTAACATCAGCTTCCACAGTTACATGCTCATATTTGACTTCAATTGTTGGCAACTCAATTCCAACCCTATAAACATTTCAAATCAAACGCATTTACTTAACTGGTAATCACAAAGCAAGTTCCAACAAATAACCGCGTAAAATAACTAAATACTTTCACACTTCATCCATGTTGGCAAAAGAGTCACAATATGTGGTATTTAGCAATATTCACAAAAAGTTTAGTTCTACGGGTGACCGGCCTAACTCGGGAGTGGATGGAGTTGGGATCGAACCCAATACGTATTTCACAAAGCCGTTCAAAAAAAAAAAAAAAAGTATTTCACAAAAGTCCTCCCTCTCCTGTCCCCATGGGAGGAGATACAGGGGGCACAATGGGCATGCATGTGCCCCCCTAGCGAAAAAATTTGCATTGTATTTTGAAAATATTTGACTTTTTTCGTAATTTGCCCCTCAAGTACCAGTTTATAGTGTAGTTTCTAAAATTTATCAAAGTGCCCCTTACCAAAATTTTTGGCTCCGCCCCTGCCCGTCCCCACAAGTTAAAATGTTTGCATCAGGGGATAGGTAGTGCCTGTCTGTGGGGTTTGAACTTGGGTCTCCACCACTAGCTAGGCTACACCTTTGTGCTGTTATCTAACAATATAATCCAATAATGAAATGAAAAATAGCTTTTAGTACGTACCTATCAAGTCTGTTCCTAAGCTTCAACAAGAACCCTTCATTATCTTCATCAGCAGTTTTAACAAGTCTATCAAGAATATGCCTTCGATCATCGGGTCCAAGATTATCGACATCAACTTCATTAGACGGCCCAGTTGATCCAAAAAGCAAACCTTTCTTCAAACGATCAAAAGTTGGTAGCTTCTCAAGTGAAGCCCATTTAAGAGCTTCTTCATCATCATCTTCACGTACAGATTTCGAGAAAGCATCCATGCCAGAGTTCCTCCATACAGAAGTACTTCCATTTCTTAAACTCGATGATCGAGCACTACTACCCACTCTTAAACTCCCTAACCTTATACTATTAGCAGCTTTATATATGTCACTTCCATCCATTGTTACAAAAAACCAAAAAGCTAAAGAAACCTCAAATTTGTGCCAAGAATTGTGATCAAGAAGGTAAAACCTTTAAGGGTATTGTTCTATAAGCCAAGAAAACCTTAGAATCACACAAACTAGCTAAAGAAATGTTAGGTATAATAACAAAAAGTGGTTTTGTGTGAAAGTGCATGAAAGATGTTATCTTTGTAGATGCATGTTTATTATTTTTATGTAAAGATATGATCTTTTATAATGAACTTAGATATAGATGTACTTGTCTAAAGATGTTGATGTTTTGTTATCATGGAACGCTAACTTTGAATTATAAATTTGAAGTAGTCAAGGTATGGAAATGAGAACGTACGTATAGCATTTTCCTTCTTGTTATGAAGGAATGTTCCTTGCTTCTAGATGAATAGGGAAAGATAGAAGGATATGCAGAAACAGTCCCTTGACTATTTTATTACTTGAATCAAATTTGAAAAATATTTTTTTATGTCGATTTTCTTACTTTTGTCTATTAGAGGTACCAGGTTTATTATTTCCCGCTTGCCCTTTTCTCGGTGTACGATTATATAATTTTCAAATAATAATAATCTAATCCTAAACTACCCAACTGAAATACCAGCCATGTCCCAATCTTAACATTGTACTAAGCATCTTGTGAGCTGACATAGGCAAGGATTGCCAACATGTACAATTGGAGGCTGTTTATTGGTTGAAACACCTCACTGATTTGATCCAACATATGAGATGGGCTGTGATAAGAGCTTCTGGATCCTTCCCCAAACCCTAATGAAGACCTCAAGGCTTTCCTATAAATACCCCGTCAAATGGAGACAGATTGAGTAGGTTTTTTAGTTAATGTTACTCTGTCAAATTGTATTTCAATTATATTTTTTTAGCTTAAATTGTTCTTTCTACAGTTTTTGTATTCTTCAGTTAGTTTTAATAAAAGAAAAGTTTACTTCATTTCATTGTTATTCTTAAATTTTGTTTTGATACTTATCTCAAATGGTTGATTAAGATCTTAATAAGATGTCATTAAGCTTATACAGCTTTAATATAAGCTTACAAAAGCTTTCATAGCTTGTTGTAAGCTTATACTTTCTAATTGTTCAAAAACTCAAAAAAGTCAAAATAAGCAGTTTGGAAGTAAGCCAGAAAGGGAAGGGCTTAGTGTTTAATAGTAAAATGGTCATTTGAATTTAACTAAGTCTGTTTCTATTTAGTTTAAAAAGTAGTTTTTGTGTCAAATTGATTAGTAGTGTCAAGTTGGATTCATTTTCAGTTGATTTCTAAAAAGTTCACTGAGTCTGCACAATCTGTGAAGACAGATTGAGTAGATTTTAGTTATAAGCTATTTTTTGAGTATCACTTTGGTCTCAACTCAGTGTTTAATCTAGCTTTTCGTGCAATTATACTTGATGTCTCAAAGGGTCATAGTCAAAGTTGCAATTTACTTTGAGTTATCAAGAGTTCACAATATCCGAAAGTAGTCTCTGATCATGCTATTATCAGACCTCATAGCAGCTTTTTGTTAAGTGTTTTTAGTGTAGCAAATGGATTTATAAGCTCATTTGACATCAACCTAAATCTGTTTCAACTTAAATTGGAATTTGGAGATAATTTGTTAGCTTATTTTTGTGTTCAAAAAAGGGTACTTGCAAAGGTTTACCAAAAAGTTGTTTAGCTCACATAGGACTGCAGTCTAAACAAGCCACTTTCATTAGCTTGTAAAAAGCTCTTAACAGCTGCTTTGGGTCTAAAATTTGGAAGTTAAGCTCTTGGGTGTTCATTCTTAAGTTTCCAGCTTGTTTGAGCTTCATTCTAGCTCATGGTATTGAAGCTTGTGGTCAAGCTTCAACGCAATCTCTCAGGACTGATGGGTTTTGCTTATTTGCATAAGTGATGTTCTTAGTTTTAGCTTATTAATTATGAGTTCCTGCTTATTCCTAGTTATAAATGCTTATTAGTATAGCTTTAGGTGTTTTGTAGTTAAAAATTAGCTTTAGGATTAGCTTGTTATCTCTTTAGGAGCCAAATCAATTAAGTTTAATCTTGAATCAGTGTAGATTGTTCTTTTCTGCTTTAATCTCCTTTTTCTGGCTTTATTTCATTAATTTAAAATCATTTGCAGTAGTTATAAGCTAAGCTTAGCTTATTTTATAAGCTTGTTTTAAGAAATTAAAAAAAAAAAAAAGAATGGTCTTGGGTGAGCCAGGCCCGAACCCAAGACCTCGTCCTTTACAAAGCACACTAACACCCAACACTCAAACCAGCTGCGCCCTAGGGACTTACAGTTCCTAGGGGCAACATTAAATCTTATAAGTACACTTTACCAGTTTTCGCCATCATCTTTAAACAAGCTTATTCTAGCTTATCTGGATAAGCTATAATCTGTTACTTATTTTTCTCTTATTATGTGTTCAAAGAAGTACTTTTTCCTATTTTTTGGTATTTTTCCAGTTTCATTTGCTATTTTTAATAATTAATTTTCTAAGTTTTAGTTTTTAATTCATTAAAAATAAAAGAAAAGTCAAAAAAATATTCAGCTTTTTCCTAAAATTTTCTTTTGTCATTTACCACGTAGGAAAAATAGTTTTGCATTTCTATGGTTATTATTTCTCATTTTCACTTTTAAAGCTCGGGATTAGCCCTGGTTTTCGCTTTTTTAGGTTTTCTTTGCGTTTTAGCCCCAAATTGCTTCGTATTATTTTTTAGATGCTTATTACGTTGCTTTTAGCCCCAAAATATCACCTTTTTCACTATTCAAATTCATGAAAACGCGACTCGAAGTAATAACTCCATTCATCCTTCATTGGGAAACGATCTAGGGATACAAACCACCATTTGTATTTCTTTTGGAAAACATATAACTGACACAAATCATTTTTTTATCTAGATTATTATACAATCTTTTTGTTTTCATGATGCACATCTGAAAATATTTACCCCGGTCTTCTTAAAAGTGTTAAGTCGCGTTTTATGTCTTGTGACCGCCGACCCCTTAGATGAAAAGTGAATTGCCCGAAACTTCGAAAGTGCCCCTTGCGGATCTTCATATATGCACGGCCCAAAACGGTTCCTTACACTTTCCACAAACCCCTCCCAGCTCGTAGCAAGCTTATTACGTGACATCCATCGAAACCATTCTGCTGCATCTCCTTCCATATTAACGCTAAAATTTGTAGTCATTGTTCATTCGATGTTGCGATGAGACCAAAATACTTGTAGATGGCAAAAATCCAACTTTCAGGATCGGTATCATTAAATGTAAGCACATGCAAACGTATAAACCGTGATAACAGCGAACCTTGATCACCGCTTCCCAATGACGAGCCTGGAGTAGTCCTTGAGTAGCTTGCAATTCGGTACGTAATGCATCAACTTGTTCCTGAAAAATCGCGGCTTCTTGTTGTGCGAGCTGTTATGTCGCATCGGCTTGTTCCTTAATCAACAACCAAACAATGTTTTGCAAATCGTTTAGAAAGGGCTTCGATCTACTTGGTGTAATACATACTGACGTATGTGGACCACAAAGACATGTGTCAAAGAAGGGTGCTAGCTACTTCTTAACCTTTACGGATGATTTCAGTCGTTATGGTTATGTTTATTTGCTTAAAGATAACCATAACGACTGAATACCTAAGCCAAGAGTTTAAAGATTATCTTGCCGAGTGTGGGATTGTCCAGCAGCTCACTTCTCCATATACTCCACAACAAAATGGTGTATCTGAGAGAAGAAATCGTACATTGTTAGACATTGGTGTGATCAATTTTTAATCTTACAACTCTTCCATTATCCTTTTGGGATTATGCTTTAGAAAATGATGTTCGCATTTTAAATATGGTTCCAACTAAGAAGGTTGATAAGACTCCATATGAACTATGGTATAGAAAAGCTCTCAACTTGTCTTACTTAAAGGTCTGGGTTTTGAGGTGTTTGTTAAATGTGACTCAGCTGACAAGCTCCAACAAATATCTGTTAAGTATATCTTCGTAGGATATCCAAAGGAAACTACGGGTTACTACTTTTACTTTCCACCTGAAAAAAAAAAGTAAATCATGATCTACTTGGTGTAACACATACTGACGTATGTGGACCACTAAGACATGTGTCAAAGAAGGGTGGTAGCTAATTCTTAACCTTTACGGATGATTCCAATCATTATGGTTATGTTTATTTGCTCAAACATAAACATGAAGTCTTTGAAATATTTAAGGGTTTCAAGAATGAAGTAGAATTTAAGGTTTTAAAATAACCAATTAGGGATTAAGAGTCCTCGTTGAGAGAGCTACCAATTAGGGTTCCAAAAAAAATTGTTCATCTGGTACTGTTCACGCGTACTGTTCATAAAAAAAAATTATTTTCGAGTTATGATCATCAACGAAAACACTATTTCGGCTGCTGCTTAAAGAGCAAGTCGACAAGGTACAACAGCTTGCACAACAACAAGCTGCTATTTTTTAGGAGCAACTTAATACCTTGCGTGCTGAATTACAAGCCACACGTGGGTTACTTCAAAATAAACAGGGTGGTGGTGGCGATCCAGGGTCCTTGTTGCCACGTTCAATGCGTCTGGATGTTCCCAAGTTTACTGGGGATGATTCGAAGAGATGGATTTTCGCCATTACAGAATATTTTGCTTTACTTAACACACCAGCGGATCAGCGTTTGCGGATTGTGGGTTTTAGCCTCGAAGGCGCGGTGGCAGAATGGTTTCATTGGATGACAAGGAATGGGTTGATCACATATTGGGAAAGGGTTTTGGAGAGTGTTAGAATCGTTTTGGGCCTTCCAAATATGAGACCTGCAGGGGGCTTTGACAAAGTTGTTACAACTCGGTACTATGGTGGAGTATCAAAGTGAGTTTGAAAACCTCATGAATAGGGTTACGTATATCTCATAAACTGTTGGGAATTATGTAAACAAGACTTAATACTACTAGTTATAACAGTTATGTCTGGTAGGCTAGATTATGTAGTTAAGTCTGCCAGTACTAAAGTTAAGTCTGGCAGACCTAGTTACTTCATGTTTAGTATTCTGTAGTTAAGTATGTTTATGAAAAACAAAATAGTTTGTTAGAAATATATTAGGGAAGGATATGTACGCTTTAGAGATATCTTAGGAAAAGATATGTATATCCTTCTACACGTTTTGTAGAATTGTTAGGGTTTTCTTAGTGTATAAAATGAACCTTAAGGCATAGTGTCTTGTACTAGAATATACGAAGTTTATTAGAACGATTAATATTAAAAGTTTAATAGCAAAATAGCAATTGTGTTCTTCTTGCATGTGTTAATATTCCGCATTAGCATCAAGTACTTATTGTTAAAGAGTTCTTCATATAATTAATTTGGATTTATTTAAGTTGATTATTGTCTTACAAAGGCTGCTAAGATCCATAACTTTGGACCTACAAGTGGTATCAGAGCCTATAGAGGGACTCTGAATTTGAAGAAACACAAAAACTAAAATCACTCATTCACTCTAAAAATCCTGAATCATGTATGTGCCTGCTGATAACTTTTCTCAACATCTTAGTGATGAAGAGGTCTCCAATCATGATGATGAAGTTTCAGATACTGGATCAAAGAAACAACAACAGCAGATCATTGCTGCTACAACCACCATCTCCAACATTAAACTCCCAATTCTGAAGAAGGAGGAGTATGACATCTAGGCAATGGTGATGGAGCACTATCTGGAGTACATTGATAATGAAGTCCGGAAGGTAATCTAGAATGGAAATTTGAGGAAGAGGATTTCTACAGGGAAAGATAGTGTGGTTAGAGTGCTTCCACCAGTCTCTGCTGCAGAGATACATGCTGTGGAAAAGGAGAGGAAGGTGATAAGGTTTTAAAAGGTACCATTTTGAGGGTCGTTTAGTCCTTATTTGATCACTTTTGTATCCGTTATTGCTTAATATCGTTCCTTTTCACTTTTAGGTCTCTTGAAGGCAAAATGTTTGGAATGGCACTTATTTGGACGAAAAGGCGCGAATATATGAAGAAAATGGCCAAAGTCAAAATCGAGACACTCACGCTTTGAAATTAGAAGGCGACGGCGTCGGTGCTAATGGCGACGCCGTCCCAAGATTTTTGTGACGGTTCGTAACCCAAAACTCGTATTTTCAAGTGACGACGTCTAGTTGTAAAGAGTAGGCCGTCGCTACTCGACGGCCTAGATGCAATCCGCACGACGTCGGTTAAAGAGGACGGCGTCACGGACATAAGGTGACGCCGCAAGGTTAACGTGGCCAAGACGAAACCCTAATGACGGCGACACGACGGCGTCACTAAACATAAGGTGACGCCGTCGCATATGTAATCTTATATATAGAATCCGAATTTTTCGGTTTTGGAGAGAGTCTTTTGGGTGAAAACCTAAACCGAACCTAAGGTGTCTTGTACAAGATTTTAGGGTTTTAAACCCTATCTTACATCAAGATAAGTCTTTACTTCATTAATTCAATTATGTTTTGATTATTTGTGTGTATGCTTGCATGTTCTCCATGTCCGCTAATTTATTTGTGTGTTTGCTTAGGAAGTATGAAACTTAATTATTGAATATTGATTGGTTGTTTCTTATCTTAGTTGATTAATGATCTAGTAATGCGATAGGTCATTCGTTGTGCACTTAATGCTTGATTCATCTTTGTGAACCTTAGAATATAATTACCGAGTAGTTGTAGGCTATACCATCCAAAGAGCGCCTTAGAGTAGGAGTTTATCATCCCAGTGGGTTTGTAGACGAGACCCTTGGTAAGTTCAAAGAGTTGGGAGAAACGATACCCTACAACTTTAGACACACAACGAATTAAGAATAAGACGTGACAACTCAACCATCAATAGGAGATAATTAAGGAGTAATACAACCTAAGTGAACACATCTTTAAACTATCATACGAGCACACATTAATTAGACATAGACTCCCACAACCTTAGTTTAGATAATTAGATAATAGTAGAGTAATCGGTGAAATACCAACCCCAAATCCAATACCCGAGATTCGTGCCTTTCCATTTCATAAAATATAAAAATACAAAAAAATAATATTCCTCAACCTTAACCTTAGCGTAGTAACTCCTTACTAGCATTCCTATTCCCCAGAGAACGATATCAATACCGTGGCTTACCCTAATTACTACACTACAACGATTAGGTTCACCGCCTGGGGTGTTATAAAACTTGCTCGAAGAAAGGAAGTTTCCTTGACCCCGAACGACGCTGCGTGTAGCGTTATCAAGTTTTTGGCACTGCTGCCGGGGAATAGAATAGCTAGTTAGTAGTCCACCTCGTTTAGGTTTCTTTGCTTGATTCCTATCAAGTAAACTTTTTTCTTTTTTTTTTAGCTTTCTCTTAGTCTATCCTCCTTCTTCGTGACCTTTGTTCGTAATCCCATCACTTTTCACCATGGAAGGTGATAACCAACCACCACTCGACAACCAACAACCAAACAACGCTTCACCACCAAACAAATACCCACTACTTGACCCAGCCTCTGCTAACCAACTTCGAGCCCGTATCATGAGTGAGATTGGAGAGCTTAGGAAATTAAATATGATAATTGAGAATACACTGAGGAAGCCCTTAGGAATCGATCAACCTCTAGATAGTGATTCGATTACAAGTGATTCGGATGATGATCTAGAAGAAGAGATTATAAGAAGTTAGAAATTATGGAGGGTAGTAAGGAGAAGGAGAACTTAGGGAGTACTTTGATTCATACCCTAAAAGGAAAGAAACCGCTTATCACCATAATGTGGTTAATTTTCCAAGACCACCTTCGAGCCTCGTTTGGAGGGAAACCCTAAAACATCAAAATACCGTGTATGATTAGATACTTATCTGAGGATCACACCTACATTGATTATAAGGCACCCATGAATATAATGTCTAGGCTCTATTACAATTGGATCATGAGCAAAAGCTAGAGCCTATGAGGACCCCTTTCGCCCTATGAAAGCAAGTAACTATGTGGGAGGGTTAAGGGATTGCACGTGTTCATAGGTAACTTCACATATAGGTGTGATTTCATGATTCTGAAAATGTCAAAGGAATCATTGATGGTTTTTAGGAGATGTGATACTTGGGAAACCATTTATAGAAGAGTCTAAGATGGTTTATGATAAAAGAAAGGGATAATCGAGTTCTCAAATGAAACCGAGAATGTTAAATATATAATGCCCCACAAAATAAGAATTTTGAGGGCATGGATAATTTAGATGTAGATAACATTCCGGCATTCAAGTAGACGGAAGAACAAAGTTTACTACACCGCTTGTCTTGAACTAGGGCCCGAATATATTCGTGATGAAAGAAGAGTTAAGGAGATCGAATGGGCCTCTAAGATTAGGGCAACGAGGAGCACGACTACGAGTCTAGCTACAAGACTCTTAAATAAAGAAAAGCGCTTAGTGGGAGGCAACCCATGCTTAATTGTTTGCTTGTTAGTGTCATATATCTTTTATTAATTGTTTATCCTCATGTTTAAATTTGTAAAATGCTTTATTTTGTTTTAACCTCGTCTTAATTGCATATAAAGGTATTTTACATAAGGGATAAGTGTAGGAGGATTACACACGCTTTTAAAGAAACGTAAACATGAGAATAACAATTAACTAAAAGATATTTATGTTTGTTTGTTCGAGTCAAATGCTTGTATCGAGTCATAATGGATGTTTTGCGAAATTTTCCATTCTAAAGATGTAAATTTTCCGTAATTTTTCCGTAAAATCGCAGACCGCTTTTGTCGATAACTGACGGCGTCAGATTGCAACTGGACGCATCGTGAAGGAGTAAAACATCGATTACTTTTTCTCGTTTTACGAGCTACTTATAAATTTTGGAATTTTCGTGTCTTAATTTTCTTAGAAATTCAGTAAACATCCATTCCACAAGCATTATATCTTAGTTTAAATCGAGTCTTATATATATTATTACCTCCGATTTTACGCGAAGGTTTCGTTTGTTTCTTCAAGTGTGCGAGTTTAGTTTGTCAAGAAGTTACATAAGATTGGAAGGAGCTTTTCACGCAATAATTCTTCTTGAAAAGGATTTAACCACCACTTTACACGGATCCTACCGAGCTAATCGGGGAGTATTAGTTTCTTCGCTTTTAATTACCTTCTTTTATCATAACTTTGATACTTTCGGGAACATTGGGGACAATGTTCGGTTTAAGTGTAGGGAGGGAAAATAAAGCGGAACTTTGAAACTATGCTTATCCTTGACTATTTGCTTTGTCCAATTGTGATTGTGTAATAAACCATGAGAAAATGTCGGTTAGGGTAATTTTGGCACCAAATTTAAAATTTTATGACATATAGGGTGGGCCATTAGTCTTAACAAAAGCGTCTCATGGATAGGAAGTTGCATGACTAGCACAAAACCCTTTACCACCCAAATTCCACCAAAATGTGAGGATCGCCTTAGATTAGTAGGAATTAAAGCATTCATCTTCAATGCTTAGAGTGTGAACCGGTAGTATATTAGATTCTAGAACTTGTTTTGTGATGCATTCCGAGATCGCAAGTGAGGCTACACTTGTGTAGTTAGGAATAATTAAATGATAAGAGGCATTAGGATAACCCTTGTTTGACACTGTAATATAATTACTTCTTCCATATCGGTTGAGTAATTCCCCACACCCTTTGCGTTGTACTCATCTTTAGTACACGATACCCTAGTTAACCCCTCGAGCCTATCCTTTTCGCGGTTCTCGTGATGTTTTGGTTTTTCCGAATATCAATGAAGAGCATTGTTTACACCCCACCCCAAATATACACCCAAATCACCTTAGCCTACCCCTTATGCACTCACTTTTAGTGCAAATGTTTGTTATCACCCCAAACCCTTAGTTCAATTATCTAGTTGCTTGCATAAGTTGCTAAGTCGAGTCATATCCTGTGTATACAGTTTTGGGACGATTGGGATTCATGGGAAAAGTTAAAGTTTATGAAATGACGGGAAGGGAACGTTAAAAATTCAAATTCCCTTTGTTTACATAATAATGTACCCCAAGTGTTTTGATCTTTTCAATTCGGGTCAATTTAGTGTTAGAGTAATAAAAAAACTCAAGTGTAGGGATATGCCTATAAATCCCTAGTATTTTGATGTTATCGTAGTGGATGGTAGAGTAAAAGTGATTGAAAAAAAAATCGAAAAAAATAGAAAAGAGAAAAGAAAAAAAAAAAAAAAAAAAAAAAAAAAAAAAAAAAAAAAAAAAGGGCTACCATCCTACATCTATCCTTTAAATTTATGTTTGTTTATTTCAGTTACCTAGAGTTTTAGAGTGTCGAGTCTTGGCTTAGCAACGCCATTCTTCATATGCATTTAACGTAGAGATTTTTGATTTGCCACCACTAAATAGCCTATCCCACCAAACCCTTTATTTCCCTACCGTAAGCCTAACATTACAACCCTTTAAAGACCTCTTTGATAGTCTTTCCTAGGTGCTTACGCCAAAGCGATGGAGGTTTGATCTATTCTCAAGCCTATGGTAATCTATGTACTAGGACCGGTTAATGAGTGTTTATCTTCCATTTCTATTTGTTATATTTCATATATACACCGAGAGAGATGTGAGTATCCAAACACCCCATGTGAGGTGCTAGTATGTAATTCGTGCTTGTTATGACTTTTATGGGCTTATATGTGTTGTGGACCGTTTTGAATTAATGCTTCATGACCCCTAACTTATAAATTAATTGGCTAAAGCACATTTGCTTGAGGACAAGCAAATAATAAGTGTAGGGATATTTGATAAGGTTTTAAAAGGTACCATTTTGAGGGTCGTTTTAGTCCTTATTTGATCACTTTTGTATCCGTTATTGCTTAATATCGTTCCTTTTCACTTTTAGGTCTCTTGAAGGCAAAATGCTGGAATGGCACTTATTTGGACGAAAAGGCGCGAATATATGAAGAAAATGGCCAAAGTCAAAATCGAGACACTCACATTCTTTGAAATTAGAAGGCGACGGCGTCGGTGCTAATGGCGACGCCGTCCCAAGATTTTTGTGACGGTTCGAACCCAAAACTCAGATTTTCAAGTGACGACGTCTAGTTGTAAAGAGTAGGCCGTCGCTACTCGACGGGCCTAGATGCAATCCGACGACGCCGGCTAAAGAGACGGCGTCACGGACATAAGGTGACGCCGTCGCAAGGTTAACGTGGCAAGACGAAACCCTAATGACGGCGACACGACGGCGTCACTAAACATAAGGTGACGCCGTCGATATGTAATCTTATATATAGAATCCGAATTTTTCGGTTTTGAGAGAGTCTTTTGGGTGAAAACCTAAACCGAACCTAAGGTGTCTTGTACAAGATTTTAGGGTTTTAAACCTTATCTTACATCAAGATAAGTCTTTACTTCATTAATTCAATTATGTTTTTGATTATTTGTGTGTATGCTTGCATGTTCTCCATGTCCGGCTAATTTATTTGTGTGTTTGCTTAGGAAGTATGAAACTTAATTATTGAATATTGATTGGTTGTTTCTTATCTTAGTTGATTAATGATCTAGTAATGCGATAGGTCATTCGTTGTGCACTTAATGCTTGATTCATCTTTGTGAACCTTAGAATATAATTACCTGAGTAGTTGTAGGCTATACCATCCAAAGAGCGCCTTAGAGTAGGATTTTATCATCCCTAGTGGGTTTGTAGACGAGACCCTTTGGTAAGTTCAAAGAGTTAGGAGAAACGACACCCTACAACTTTAGACACACAACGCAATTAAGAATAAGACGTGACAACTCAACCATCAATAGGAGATAATTAAGGAGTAATACAACCTAAGTGAACACATCTTTAAACTATCATACGAGCACACATTAATTAGACATAGACTCCCACAACCTTAGTTTAGATAATTAGATAATAGTAGAGTAATCGGTAGAAATACCAACCCCCAAATCCAATACCCGAGATTCGTACCTTTCCATTTCATAAAATATAAAAATACAAAAAAATAATCTTCCTCAACCTTAACCTTAGCGTAGTAACTCCTTACTAGCATTCCTATTCCCCTAGAGAACGATATCAATACCCGTGGCTTACCCTAATTACTACACTACAACGATTAGGTTCACTGCCTAGGGTGTTATAAAACTTGCTCGAAGAAAAGGAAGTTTCCTTGACCCCGAACGACGCGTGTAGCGTTATCAGAAGGCAAGAACCATCTTGCTAATGGACATTTCAAAGGAACATCTTAGAAGGTTCCATGGTATGGATGATACTAAAGAGATATCGGAAGCAATCAAAACAAGATTTGGAGGGAATGCAAACTCCAAAAAGATGCAGAAGGCTATTTTCAAACAACATTTTGAAGCATTTACTGTTTCTAGTGCTGAAGGGTTGGAGAAAGGGTATGACAGATTCCAACAAATCTTGTCACAATTATAAGCTCATTGTGCACAAGTGTCCATTGAGGATGCAAATCATAAGTTTCTCAAGTCGTTGCCTAAAGAATGGTCACATCTGGCAATGATTATGAGAACTAAAGAAGATATTGACACTCTGTCAATTGATGACTTGTACAATAACCTTAGGCTTTATGAACAAGAAATCAAAGGAAGTTTAAAGGCATCCTCAAGTGCTCAAAATGTTGCTTTTGTCTCACAAGGCAAGAGCAGCACCAACAAGGTTAAATCTGGTAGTTATGGTTCTGGTAGCTACAATACTTCTTTTTCTGGTGTGAAGGAAAGAGAGGGTCTTGTTGGTTTTGTTGATGAAGTAATCTACTCCCTTTTTGCAAGGCAATCTGAAGACCTCCTCAATGAGGACTTAGATCAGATTGATGATGAGGAGATGGAAGAGATGGACATAAACTAGCAATGTGCAATGATTGCTTTGAGAATCAAGAAGTTTTACAAGAAGACTGGTAGACAAGTTCATTTTGATGGGAAGGCACCAGTTGGGTTTGACAAGAAGAAGCTTAAATGCTTCAGGTGCCACAACACTGGTCACTTTGCTAGGGAATGCACAGTAAAGGTGGCCAATAATGAAAAGAAGATGGATTCTTTCTACCCAAGACATGATGCTGAGAAGCAGGATAAGAGTCAGATGGGGTTACTGACTATGGAAGCTAGTGTGGTCAACTAGGGAGAGCACACTGAAGAGGATACATAGATCAATCATGCTCAAATGATTTTTTCACCTGGTTTTTCTGGACCTTCCCCGTACGTATATTATGAAGTGCAGATGCAACATCTTTCTTTGGTAGCGTCTGCTCATGTTGTTTAAGCATAACATGTAACTCGTTTACATTCTTTCCCATGTTGTACATATTAAAGTTTTGCACAAAGTTCACATACTCTTTAGAGAGACCAATTAAGATCAAACTAACTCTATAGTTCAGAGTAACAGGGTGACTGAGATACTCCAAGTTGTCAATATAGTTGTTCATCTTGAGAACATATGAGCTAACTAATTGACCTTCTTCTTGCTTGCACGCGTGAAATTCTTGCGCGGTTTGAAGAAGTTCTTGTTTTGCCTATTGGGCAAACATTGACTTCAGCTCATGTAGCATGTCATAAGCACCAAGATGAGTTAGATTTCATTGGATCTCTAACTCCATGGTCATGAGCATGAAGGCAGCAATGTCCTTTGAACCCTTAACCCAAGCAGTGGGAGCTACAAGAGCCTCGGGAGGAACAGGGTGACCAGGAGCTGCAACAGGAATGAGATGCTCGAAATAGTTTTCCTTATCTTCAGCTGACAGGATAATGCAAAGCTGGCGATACTAGACAATGAAGTTAGGTTCAGTGAGTTTTTATTTCTCTAAAAACTCCTGAGTTCCGAATTGTTTCTGACTGAGGTAGTCATCTACAATTTAGAAAAGTTCAAATAATAAGTATTTTTGATAATTAATTTCTTAAAAGAATTAACTACCCAATTAATTACTAATAAGACTAACATCCATCTTGACCTCCCACTTATTACCAAAGTTCTGACCAATGTGTAAACAAGTAGGGCAAGATGTAAGCGACAAGCGTTAATTGCATAATGAAACTCTTAGACTTATGAGACTAATCAAGGAATTAGTAAACAAGTAATAATGTCAAGAGGATGCTTAGTCTCATCTTATACCTCGGGTCCAAGGTCTGACCAAGCATACTCGAAATAAGTCGACCAAGTAAGAACTTGCAAATATCACCAAAAGTCTGACTAATAAGCAAAATTCGTCATGGGTTGGAATGGCCCTAAGATTTGACCAAAGAGGTCAAGCCAAATGCACGTGCTCTTAGTTGGTTGGCATAGACTTAAAATTTTCACATACGGTATACACATAATGTGATAAAATCATGTACAAAGAAGCATGCAAAACAACTTTGTAACACTTATTTTAAAACTTTTAGTAATGACAATGTAGTGATCATCATGGTTCAAGATAGCTCCAATCGAACTCGCAGGGAGGCGGAGGACCAGGTCAGCGCGAGGCAATAATCGAAATCCTTTAGGTGTGACTGTGCGCACCTCCTTAAGCCCCCTTTATAGTTTGTTCTAGTGGGTGAGCCGTACATCCCAAGTGTCCATAGCGTTTAGTTTTTAATTTCATGAAAAACTTGTTTCAATAGTTTAAGTCACTTAATTTTACAAAAACAATTTTCTACGAATCAAATAGCATGTCACAATGAGCATGCTATTTAGGCATGTAAATTAAGACCATTATTAATGTAATCTTGTTTTAGGTATTAGTCCTCTTTTATTTTAGGTTTTAGGCGTGTATGTAGGCTAAAATCAAAATCACAAAAGAACATAATACTAAAACATGAGATTAATATTAACAAGTAAACATTTAGATCTGTGACCGCTAGGAGTCTTCCCCAAATGGAGAACCATAAGACTCTCACTAGGTTTTCATCAAGTGCCTAGATCGCCACATGCATAAAAAAAATGATTGCGTAGGTCTTATTGACGGAAAAACACACATAAAATTAATCATGGCAAACTAATTAACATTTAATTATGCAATTTTATGTATCTAATTAACCATTAATTCTATTTGTTTGTGTCTAGGTATTTTTTATTAATTATTGACAAACATTGCATTATAGTTGTCAAAACAAAAATAAAACAAATAACTAATTAGATTTCATGCAGCCTTTTCGCGTGTTTATATGTAACCCATAATCACAAAATGAGTTGACTCGTGATGCCACTATTGGGATTTTATAAACATCTTAACCATTTAACACTACGAGTACGCAGCGGAATATGGATCTAGTTTAAGTAATCAAGTTAACACGTAAATAAACAAAGGAATATAAAGAGAACAAGAAAACTAACCCTCGTAGTCACCTGCAAGTTATCAACAAGAAACCAAGTAATCAACGCGATTACCTCTACGAGTGCTCACACAAACACGTAACCCGAATACGCCCGATATGCTAGTCGTGTCACGTTTACCAAACAACCCTTGTATATACCTCAAACCCTCGAACCATAAACAAACAATCTACGGTAGCTAGTCTCCGAGAACTTGGAACAAAACCCCAAGAACAATCTGCCCGAGATCTTGGTTGCTTCGTTGTCCGATATCGGGTAGTGAATACCCGATGTAAAACCCTTCTTTTCTGCCCCACGTTAACAACAATCAACCACCAATTAAAACCTTCTATTCGACCAGGAATGAACCACAGAACAAACACTACAAACCCTTAGAACGAATTGGACCAAAAGATGCAATTTAGGGTTTCGAATGTAAGAACCCTAGATCGGATAATGAACCCGATCGGCTGAAGAAACTGTGGTGATGAATCGGTTGTAATCTGCTGTGAAAGATAGTGTATTAGGCTTGTAGGTTGTGAGCTAATATGGGTGTATATATAGCCTCCAAAACCTAGCACCCTTGGGCTTTAAACTAGTGCTCCAAGTTATAAAACATTCCTTATTCTTTCACAATTTCTCCTAGCCCAAACAAACCCAAACGCCCCTCCATTGAACCGGCAATGGGCTTGGATTAATAAGTAATCGGGTCTAGTTGTTAACGGGTCAAGGTTCGGGTCAAGTTCGAGCTATAAACGATATAACGTACTCTCGTGTTTAACGTGTGTGCTCCCAATAGGCTCACACACCTTTAGCGTATTCTAGCCTATCCAACTCACATATTCCAACAATAGGACACCATTATCAAAGTACATAGGATGAAACATCTTATTGCAAGTCTCACACTCCACAATAGGTTCTTATGGCACATTCTAGTCTCTTGTTTTCCTCCTTGTTATAGAAGTCGAGGTATTTGAGATGATCAAATGGCTTATACAGCAGCGGATGCTCTTCATCGACAAACTCTTTTGGCGTTTCTATAATCCCTTCCAGAAATGAAAACTGGGCTATAGAATATATGCTTTCTTTTGCATTCATAGTAACTCGATGAAAAGGTGAATACAATCTTTCATTACTCCAAGCCTGATCACTTATTAAAAATCTTTCGTTACAGATCAAAGGGTTTACTGCATATAAAGTAGTAGTAATCATCTTTAATTTATTTTATGTTTTTAGTGACTATCCAATTTTTTATAAAAAAAGTCAACATGGTCGAACTTATTGATTCGTCATCATTTGATCTGAGACTTTAATGGTGTTTTCTCGAATAACATCAAAGTTGGATGGAGACCCCTACATAATGAATCAATTGCTTTTACATAAATGGATAATTTCATGACTAACCATGGCTGCATCGCCTGACATGACTATGTATGATGAAGGCACAAGCTCCACACTGAACCATTCCCCATCCCTAGCTTTCACCTCTAAACCGTTGACTCCATTTTGATGCAGAAAAGTGATGAAGTCTTTATCAGTATGAGGAACGAATCCCATATTAGTTTTGTTTGCTACTGGTGGCCTGTACTTCATGCCCCGACAAAGATATGTCACCATTTTTCTATGAGCATCCAAGTACTTTTCTACACCATAGGTTTCAAAAACCATTCTTGTCACCATTTCTTCCAATTCCGCCACAAGCTTGCTGTATGCTAGCACATTTTCGCTAACAGGGATGCAAAGGTTAAGTGAACACACTTATTTATATAGATAACATAAGAAAAACCAACGGGAAAAGACCTAGTGATATCACTACAAGAAAACAGCTTCTTAGTGACATGTTCAGTGACGCGGTTAGCGTCGCATTTGACCACAGTGACACGTTAAGTGACATAGTAAAAGGAGTTGCTGTAAATGAGTCGCAGAATTTTGTGACATCAAAGATATGTCGCTATACGTAGAGACACATGTAGCGACTTTTTTTCACTTGTCACTATTAAACTAGCGACATCTCTTTATGTGTCCTTAATTGGGTCGTTATTTTTAGGGACACTTGTAGCGACTTCTCTTCACATGACGCTAGATTTACTAGTGACGTCTATTTGAATGTCCTTAGTTAGGTCGCTATTTGTGTCACATGTCGCAATTTGGGTCGTTACCCGGGTCACTATGGATTCGTTGCCTGGGTCGCTATCAATATCGCTACCCATGTTGCTATAATTAGAAACATCACATCGCTATTTGGGTCGCTAGTTTTAGCAATAATTAGCAACATCACATCGCTATTTGGGTCGCTAATTTAAGCTTATGCTAACCTGCTACAGTACACTTATGCTCACCTGCTATTGTTATCACATTTGTTATTTAGTGGTCTCTCAAAACCAAACAATATGCTACTATTATATAACAAGAGCATTCGAGAATACAGAATATGATTTACCATATCACATAAAACATCAACATGTGAACTAGTTATCATCTAGAAGTATCAAATGTTATCTGAAGTATACCAAACGCTTAAACATCAAGCATATAAACTAGTTATCATATTAAGTAGAAGAGAGTTTTAAATGTCTACCAAACATTTATCACGGACATTTTCGAAGGGATGCTAGAAGTTGGCGATTAGACTTTGCAATTTCTTGAGCAACAATTTTTCCCACATCTTGAGCAACTGCCTTTGACACTTCCTGAGCAATAAATTTTTTCACATTTTTCTCGTTTGATGTCTGAGATTCAGAAGCTCTTCTATTTTCTTGATTGTGCTTCTTGTGCACGTTTTAAGCTTTCCAACTGATCTCTCATGGTGCCTTGATCAATATCGTGCTGCTCTACCATTTCTTGAACTCGAACAAAGTCTTCATTATATTCAGTATTGAAGTCCTCTTCATCATTCTCACCTTGGAGCATGATAACATAACCAGATCCAAAACTGTAATAGCTCCCATTCTTGAGCCAACATGATTTGCCCATCTTGATATGTGTTGGACATGTTACCGGCCCGAGCATCAGCGCATCATCTACACCATATTTCTCATTATATCGTTCCTACATAGAACACATAACCAAACCCAACTTAGTCTAAATGCAACTTCACAAAACCAGGAATAGCTACCCAATAAGTTACAGAAAATGTGCAGATTCATTTAACAAAAAATAAAAAACAAACAAATGTGCAGATGCGCCCGCGCTTGCGCGCGCACACACACAAACTTCTTCTACAACTTAGTGCAAAGAATAGGTATCGGGCGAGAAAAAGTTAACAGTTGGTGATTAAAACTTAGCCATGTTTCCCTAGCTTCATCATTAACAAAAGTTTTGTTCTTCCTCTTATGGGTTCTCTCAAAGAGTTGAGTAGCACTCGGGTCACGTTTCAGTTCCTTTTTCTGTACAAGATTAAACAATTTTTATATATAAGCCCATCACCAATATAACTAAATAGCAGATTAAGCAATTGAGTTTTATACCAGTCGCATTGTGTGCTCACCGTTCGAGACCGAACCACCAGTATACAATCTTTTATTAGCTTGGCGAGCAACGGCCCCTCTCTTAGATTTTGCAATAAATTCTGGAAATTTCCACTTTTTACATAGTGTTTGCCAATGACTGTTATGCATAAACTCCGGTTTCTATGTTTTTTTCATCCCTGCCTTAGACATAAAGTTCCGCAAGCTCTTTGCTCCAACTATTTTGAACACACGCCGAACAACATCTTCATGCCTTGGGTCCCACTTGTGTTTAGCCTGTTAAAAACGTAAACAAAGTTGTAATCACGACACATAAGAACCCATGTGCAATGTATCTATCAACTATCATACGCTTCATTCCTTGTATTAGGTTATGTTATCCAAACAGGTTAATCGTGGCAAATTAACTCAAATCAAAGCATATTACTCGCACTGTAAGCAATCTAACGGGGTGTTTGTCTTAGCTTGTATGTTGGCTATATAAGCTTATGTGAGATAAACAAACCAGCAAACACGGTTTTATTGGCTTTGTGAGTTATGAGATTATCAACTTGAGCTTATAACTTTAAGCTCATAAGCTCAAGTTAATAAGCTCATAAGCCATAAAAATGCGCTTAGTGATTTTTCAATTTGTACACAAGCTTGTAAGCCAAGTCTACAAGCTAAAATAAACACCTACTTAAGCCGCTGCTTATAAGCCAGCTTATTTCACCACTAGATAAACAAATGAGCATGCCTTAAATATTGCAATAAGCTGTTTAATTAACCAAAAATCGACACACATTAATAACGTCAAATTTAACAATCACTTAACCAAAATACATTACTCAACTTTAAGTAACACAAGGTTTCTCAAAAACTGGCCAATATTTAACGGATAAAAAATAATATATCATAATTTTAGTAATGCCAAACGAAAATATTTTCAACATGTGGTTGTGAAGTGAGAAACCTGAGGGAGAAGCAACATATAAATCCTTTAGCGACTCCAGGATACTTCAATGTGCCAATTGGCTGATCAATGACAACCTGCAACATGTTTATGTAATTATGTTGTAATAATAGGATTCAAGAGAAATGGTAAACATGAACGTTTAAGATTAAAAAAATGTTAAAACAGAAAAATAACTAAACGAAACAGATATGCCATAAAAGCTTCACCTCATCCTCATTTATAATTCCAGATGCTAGTGCCCTGTATATCTTTGACATTTTCCGACCTTGTTGACTTCATTGTCAACTTTTCTGCACACAAAGAGATTTCTTATTAGCAAGACTCCGATATGACTAAAGTCACCAAACACACAAATTTGTGGGTGTTCTTAGAAAATGAATATTTTTCTTCCGTAACCTGTTAGCCACTGCTGATGTTTTGTCAGCAAAAAGTGCTGCAAGCCGTGTTTTTGCAAGCTTTGTCTTTGCACAGAGTAAAATTCCTGTCGAGAAGTACGAAAACAAATAGAAATGAGCATATGTTATCCAGATTCAATTATTGTTTACAGTATAGTCAAAATGGCTACAACAAAAAGTTACCTGATGTGCCTCTTCCAAGCCGATGAACAGGAACAGGACACAATTCCTGATTTTTTATACGCCATCGAAGTTGCGTCAGTACAGTTCGTTGCTGAAATAGTCCTCCAGGCAAAACTTGCAAACCAGATGGTTTATTTAAAGCAATCTGAACATAATACAAAAAGAAACATATATTAATTACAATATTAGCTATACCAAAATGCTGAGTATTGAACTATTACCAAATGATCATCTTCAAATAAAACCTCGAGCATGTGCGGTGCATATGGTTCTTTCCACGGAAGTCTGTGATATACTAGCTCTGAACCAGTCCTAAGAAATGCAATTAGTGTCAAATGCTAATGTGCCATTTCGATTGTATAAAATGAAACAATATATCCATCAATGGTTAGGAATTAGGATAACCTTAGAACAGTATCTGGATCAGTTACAACTTTACCATCGACTGTTATCTGCAAGCCACAAAAACCGTCACTCCAAGGAACACTCTGTCTTTGGTACTCAGTCACGAGTCAGATTTAAACAGAACTTTCTAGATACCAACCTGACCATTTTGCAACAATCGATGCACCAAGAGGATTTATGGTAGCTAGACAGCATACAGTCAAGTATCTAAATATATGGCAACTGTTAACATACTTTTATATTCATATTCAAAATGAGATTGCTTCGTAAGTACTGTTAACGGTCATAGAGGGAAAAATATGAGTTTTATTGCCCAAAGATCTATCAAATTCACCTATATGAGATATTTAACGAGCGTTTCATGAGGAATTTTTGATGTATATTATTGTTACGAGATCGAAGAGTGTGCATGCGGACGAAATCAGGACTAGCAAGACGAGAACACCAATATTTTGAGAGAGTTCTAAATCTGAATACGGATTTGTGCGGTAGTCTTTCAAATATATTAGCCATTAAATCTTCGCATACATAACTAGACGTATTAGTGTTGATACTAAGGTAGAAATTTTAGTTAAAGAACAACGATTAAGAGATAACTAACCAAAAGAAAAGAAAGATCAGATGACCAAATTTATTGCTAGTAAGTTGATTTCTAGGAATGTTATACTAACTACTATAACACCTAGAACACAAACTCTATCAAAATCTCTCGTCGTAAAGTATATACTAACCCAAAATGCTTCCATAATTTACGAATAATATGTGAATGAGGATACCAAGATATTGGTGCAAAAACGAAGCACTACTTCCAAGTGTGCAGGAGGTTGTATGTAGGGTGACATACAACTCGTTTGATTCGTTTCACTTTTAGATTAGTTATCTTTTTATTGTTATTATTATCTAAACAAATCGCACGCGCAGACTATCTAACTACCTATCCTTCATCAATTGTATGTCCAAAAATCGTAAGCGCAGACTATCTAACTACCTAACAAATCGCACAAGCAAACTATCTAAACAACTCCTTATGTCCAAAAATAATCGCGCAAACTAAATTCACACCGATAACGGTCCGATACATCATCTCAATATACAATACACACAGTAAATACAAAACACATACAACTACATTCATCTCAAATACAAACTAAACAATCAATCTACAAAATGTATGGTTAAACGATCAAAAATGATGAAGTATGTATACCTGAGATAATAAAAATGGTGAAGTAATAACAAATCCCGACGCCGGAGATGATGAAGTATATATACTGATAATGGCGGAGTAACTGTGATGGCGGAGATCAATCGGAGTAACTGTGGGAAATTGAGGGAAATGGTGGGAATTAGGGATTGGAATGGGTTTTTTATACCCGAGATTATATGAGATTTAAACTGGAGAGTTTTTTTTTTTTTTAATAAAAAGTTTATTTTAATTTATGTTTAAGTGGTAACAAATTTGTATTTTGTTCAAAAAATATAAAGGTTTACTATTTATGGTCTTTATGGTTTATTTGAAATAAAAAGTTTAATTTAATCTATAAGATATTTTTAATTTATATTATACTTTGCTATAACTGGGGACGGAGCAAGAGGGTGCCCGAGACCCTTATTGATTTTTTATGTAGTGTTAATTTTAAAAAAAAAACGTTATTTTTTTTAAAAACATTTTAAATGCAATTGGTCCATCGAAATGTGTTTTTATATTACAGTTTCAAAACATTTATACATCCGGCCATATTTGGTCCTAATGCCAGAGACCCCTAATTCGCTAAAAGACATCTTTTTAAAAATATACTTATTATGTAACAACATGTCGTAATTAGTGATGTTGATAGCGACTTGCCTTAGGAAGTCACAAATTAGAGACAAAGTTATTGACATGTTGCAAAAAGTCTTAATTTTGCGTCACTAGTAGCGATCGGTTTTTAGAATGTCATAAGCTAGCGGCACATTTAGCGACTTCTTTAAAGGTGTCACGAAATTAGAGACATAGTTAACAACATGTTGCAATAAGTCGCAATTGTTGCGACACTATTGGCGATGTACTTTTTATATGTCACAAACTAGTGGCACGTTTAGCGACTTCTTCAAAGGCGTCACGAAATTAGAGACATATTTAACAACATGTTGCAAGAAGTCACAATTGTTGCGACACTAGTGGCGATGTTCTTCTTATATGTCACAAACTAGCGACACGTTCAACGACTTGATTGATGACATCGTATTTTTTGCGACTTTTTAGTTGACTTAGAAGACGTGTAAGTCACTAAACATGTCACTACTTGGGTCGCAAATTTGCGACATAACTTCTTGAGTCGCTAAACATGTCACCAAATGGCTTATTTCTTGTAGTGTCAAAGGTGGCCTACTAATTAGGAATTTTCAGTTCCCTTCGATAAAGCAAGAAAAAAAAAAAAAAAAAAAAAAAAAAAAATTTGCAAATGATGGTTACCTAAAAGCTTCATTTCCGTTGGGCCACATAACTTCGGTGAAACTTCTAACGCCATCAAGGGTATTGGAATAATCAAACCCCATGCTTTCATAAAGAGGAATGAACGGAATCTGACCAACATAGCCATACAATGGCTTTGTGGACTTGTTTAGTACTTTGGTTTCAATGGGGATATCAAACAAGTCTTCCAATCCTTGAAAGACAGCTTCATTCAGCTCAGGAGTTACTTTATCAAACTCTGCTATGAAACATCCGTATTCTTCAAGGGCACGTGTGGCTTCAATGGCTGTAGCGAGCCATGAGGTTGAACCATGCTTTAAGTTTTTCTTGTTAGTAAAGTCGATAGTAGGAAGTTTATGCATATTTTGTGTTATTCTGTATGATATTCGTATGTCCATTCTACATGTTAATCTATTTATACAGATTATGAATGATATAAAATTATGAAAATGCCAAAACACATTTATAGCTAATTATTGGATAGGGAATATTGTTTATTAAATTATGGGTGATGTAAGCCAAGATTTGGACGCATTCTCAATGATTTTCTTCGAAGCAGCCCGATAAAGACTCAAATTGAGCTATGTATAACTAGAACTGATCCTCTATAGTGAGCCAATTGCGGTTAGTACCACCGCGTTACAATCAAACGTAGTCTGACTAGTTGCGTATGGTTTGTTAAGCCCGCTACTTTAATAAACAGAAAGAAGTTTGTCACTTGGTTACTGAAGAGACCCTGGTTTGAGTCTATTTTAGGGCATTAAAATGTTCTGGTACTAAAAAAAACATCTCTCAAAAACTTGAAACCAGAAATGAAACAACATATCTTTATTTTAAGG
This sequence comes from Chrysanthemum lavandulifolium, assembly GCA_022545495.1. Classification (NCBI taxonomy): domain Eukaryota; kingdom Viridiplantae; phylum Streptophyta; class Magnoliopsida; order Asterales; family Asteraceae; genus Chrysanthemum; species Chrysanthemum lavandulifolium. Next base: position 268,173,400 of record CM040244.1, on the reverse strand, counting down.
AAACAAAAAATTATAATGAATATCAGATACAAATAACAAATATAATACAAGTAGTTAAACAGTGATGTAATATTTTACATCTACAAAACCAAAATAACAAAATTATCTCTTCTGGAAATTGAAGGATCGGATGCAGTAAGCAAAGATGAACGCAAAGAAGATAACCAATCCAATATGCACCCCAGCAACAGGACCAATAAAACTACGCTTCATACCGTAATAATCATCTAGATATTGTTTGACAGTTTGAGTACTGTTATCAAACGGATCCGTGTAGTCCCCGAACTGAGAAACAACCAACCCGTAAATAGTCCATGCCAACGGATTTCCCCAGTAGTACCATCTCCACCAGACAGGAATACTCTGTTGTGTTTTTAACATAGAACAACATTTTAGTACTAGAAAGAATATTAAACCCAAAAAAATCTGTTAACGAATATAAATGGTGAATGTCGTTTGAGGAAAATTACTAAAACTGACCCTCGTTATACTATTTGCATAAATGGTTCTTTCTTGTACTGTTCGTATTCACTTTTGGTCCTTTACGTAAAATAGCTTTACTGTTTGTTTTCACTTTATGCAAATAGCATCAAAGTTTTTTTTCCCCAAATTTTACCAAATAACTAGGAGGATTGCTGTAATTAAGTCAGACATTATATCGAGTGAAACTTACGGGTCGTGGAATCATGTATCCTGAGAAGAGATTGAAGATTCCGTAAAACGAGGCAGCAATGATGGCAGCGATGCTTGCATTGGGGGTGATGGCGACAGTCATCATACCATAATATGTCATGTAGAGGAAGCAACAGAATTGGAAAAAGAGATACCAAAAGAATTTAGCAGCAGTCCACTCGAACCCGATCATGGCGTACACTATTAAACTGTATACTAGTGCTTGCGAGAATACGTATGGGATCTCAACCAACACCTGAGCAAAAGCATATGGTAAAGCTGAGTACATTCCAGCGGCTCTTTCTCTATAAAAGACAGTCCGTTCAATATCAACAACTGGTTGCACTGCTGATGCGTTTTGGACTCCTAAGAAAAGAACCGCACCGTACATTGAACCGATGGAGTTCGTCAGATTTTGTGTGGTGTTTCTGAAAAGTGTAACACATTTAAACATTGTTAGATCAATAAAATGAAAACCCAATTGTCCTAGTGTCGGTTAGTTTGAAAGTGGACATACTTATTATGTAACAAAGTAAAATATAAAAGTGGACATATTTGGAATAGAGGGTAGTATTAGACAATGTTTAATTACCTTTTACCGCCGATATCCCAAAACATAGTACCAAAAATGATCCCGATGAATGTAGTGAAGACAAAACGTACGGCTGTATAAGGCGGGTTTCGCCAGTATGACCTACGTTGTTTCCATAAACACGCTATGCATTGTATGAGGAACGACTGCGAGTATTGAGTTGGGAAGAAGAGATCTTTTGTGCCAGGACGTGGTACACTTAATTCTGCGATTAAGGCTTTGTTTCTCCTGTGAATTTGACATTAGCGTTAAAGAAGGTGATTATCGTATTATAAGTTAAAGTATTGGGCTGTAAATATCGACTATTATTTGATTATGTACTCACTTGTAAAGTTCGGAATTTCTGTAGATTGAAGTGAAATCAACTCCAAGAGAGACTTCTTGTGCTGAGGTACTGACTTCCAACATCCATGTTGCGGGGTTGTATCCATCTGTAATCTTACTCACGCCATTTATGGCCTGTTTAAGAACAAACATTCTGGTTTATAGTCTTGAAACAATGATAAATGATAGACGGTTCAGATGTGCTAGTAATGGGTCCAACAGGTACTTCCTTATATGTCAAAAGTTTCTAGATAATTACTATGTAGTATGCAAAATACCATTTATGTAAAAAAAATAATGCAAATTTGCAAAACGAAACACTTTTTTTCTTTTTTTCTTTTTTTTAATAACTAATTAGACGTTCTGGCTAGCTAATGGGTCAAACCAGTCTACCTTAAAGAGATACAGCATAACCCGAATTGTTTCATTAATAAGTAAATGAGGAGAAAGTGATAATTCTATACCTCAAAGTACTCGATTAACTCGCAGGAATTGCGACCTATGGGTCCAGCATATAGTTCTTGTCCTCCTCTTTTCATCAAGAACAACTGCAAAACCAATACTTTCTAAATACATGCATTTTTATGTAAAAGAAACTATGTTCTTTGTTAATGAAGGGAAGATTATTACCTCATCAAAAGCTTCAAAGATATCAATGCTAGGTTGATGAATGGTGCAAACGACTGTTCTTCCTGTGTCCACAGTGTTCCTAACAGTTCTCATCACAATGGCAGCAGCTCTAGCATCTAGCCCTGAGGTTGGCTCATCCATAAATATAATGGCGGGGTTTGCCACTAGCTCAACCGCTATGGTTAACCTCTTTCTTTGTTCTGTTGACAGACCGTTGACACCTGGCAACCCTACTAGTGAATCCCTTAATGGGTTCAGTTCCACAAGATCTATAACTTGATCAACAAACGCCTGTAGAGCAGCACCATGCAACATGTTTAGGACCACACCAAAAAGATAAAAATTAAAAGACTGGCGTTTTAATAAACATAACTAACCGTTCTTTGGTTTTCGTCTACATCTGATGCCAACCTGAGCCAGGCCGAGTATATCAAAGATTCGTAAACAGTGACATGAGGTGAATGAATGTCGTTTTGCTCACAGTATCCAGAAATCCGAGCAAATGTTTCTTGTTTCTTTGGGTACCCAGAAACCTTGATATCACCTTCAATATACCCGCCGGTTTTCCGTCCGGCTAGTACGTCCATAAGAGTAGTTTTTCCGGCACCACTCACACCCATCAGGGCTGTGAGAACACCAGGTCTAAAAGCGCCACTAACACCCTTAAGTAGTAGCAATCGGTCTTCGGACACCCCTTGATCTTTCATTTCCTACAATTGTTTTCAGTGATCGATTAGTGAAACTAGATGTCACAATTTGGACAAATGAATCCTATAATGTAAAAACTGTCCAAAAGCCTATTTCTAATGCATACATTATTATTACAATAATAATGTAAATCTTTGAATGAAAACAACGTAGCCCGATCCATATATACTACTAGAAGTTTAGAGTTTTTGGTAAGTGTTTGCACGTCAACTCGACCTAGCCAGATCCATTCTAAAAAAATTGTGTTTTAAATAACTAATTACCCAATTTGTCCAACCCGTCCTTTATTATACAATTTGGACCTTTGCGATTTCAAGTATTTTACCATTTATTTGTACAATTTCGTTACCTGTGGCATATCGACAGAGTATTTGACATCATCGAAGGTAATTGAATGTGGTTCAAACGGAAGGATCATTCCCTTCTTCTTGTTTTGACTACCCTCATCTTGATTATTGATAGGCGATAACTCAACGGCTGCTTCGCTTTCGTCTAGGGACGATGTATCAGCTTTCTTTTTTCCAAAAGCTACACAAGCAGAAGATAAATGTTCCTTATCTTAAAGCTTAAAGGCGCTTATATACTTTATTACATATAATTCTTGGGAAAAAACTCACCATCGAGAAGTGAAAGAGACAAAGCATAACAGATGTTGAGGACGATAACAAATCCAAACAAGGCCCCAGCTGCAAGCCAATACCAGTAAGCTTCTGCAAAGAACCCTCTGCCTGTAATCGTTTGTCTCCCTAGCGTTATATTTGAATTATTCCAAGGCTACATATGACACGTCAAAATATATCAAAATGTAAGTTTATGCACATGAAAAACGATTAACACATATAACTAGAGGGATCAATTTCTCAAAACGGGTCAAATAAATTTTTTTTGCTAGAAGAGCAACACGTCAAATGGGTCAAACATATTAAAGTTGCCAAGAATCTATTTTCCTCGAGAATAACTTTATTCAAAGATTTAATATATTAAATGTTATAATATTGTTTTTATACATTTAATTCACATATAAATTCTGTATAAAAGTTCTATTACTCAAATTGCCCATCTTGCCACATCTACACTAAATAAAGGCTCGTGTGACTTACTGTGTTCCAACTATGGCCAAGGAACTCGTTCACAACTATTCCATTCATAGCATACATCATGGGTGATGCCCAGTATCCCCATATCCACCAACCCTTGATATCATCTTCAATGAGGAAAAAACGTTCATTAGTTGACAAAACGAGCAAAATAAAAAATGTTGTGTGTTTCTAAAGTAGTATATAATTAATACCTCGTGAAAGGATAAAACCACCCAATGCAAACACTAAGAGAAGTGCAAACGATCCAAACGTGTTTGCAACTATCATGTTCCTACCCAGTGCTCCAATGAACCGAAATAACCCAGAAGACATTTGGTTTACAAGCATCAAGATAAAAAAATATTTGATGAATCTGCAAGCATTTTAATAAGTTAGTAAATAATCATTACTATATGAAAGTAAGAAGTTTCGTCGCTTAGGCGTAATTGTTACCTAGCGACGTTAGGATCAAATCCCATGACATAGTATGTGAGAATAGTCCAAACAGCAGCTTCTAAAATTGAAACCGGAATTTTCGTGATCCATGAGGGAATAGCATATGCCCACGAGGGGTAAAACAGGAAATTCCGTTGCTTGTAGAATACAGGGAGTTTTGCAATCGTCATTGAAATTTCAGACATCCCGTTAAACATGAGCATAGTTACACCAAAGAATGAAGCTGCAGAATAAAACCCTCCATCTGTAAGAGTGCGTTTATGCATCTCAGTTCGGAAGAACACCGTCATAGAAATGATCGCCATGACAGTTAGCTGAAATCATGATCAAAATTAGTACTTTAAGCAACACGTCAACAAAAAGATTATAAACGATGAGAATTTGAACTTTAATACTTACTTGAAACAATTTGAAGAAATAAACAAAAGAGTTTCTTTTCATGAGCAATATTTCTCGATCAGTGCAAGCTTTCAAGAGTTCTTTCTTATTCAAACCATATTTTTCGGTTGTGAGAGCCGCGGGGTGGCTTTTGCTTTTGTCATATGGGGTTGCAAGATCGGTTGCCAGTTTCCTTCCGACATGAAATGATTGATACGCCTCTGCAAATTCTTTTGCAGTCACAAATCTGTAAGGCACGTCTCTTCTCATCCAATACTGTTGTTGATCTTTCTTTGAAGTCACCTATAATGCGATTTTGGGTCAGTACTAAAGTTTTTGATAACTTAAAAATTTGTTTGTTTGTCTTTTCATATCTTGAAGATATACAATAATGTTCATAAAAACTTTGGTCATTTTGTTACTAAAAAAAACATCTAAACAACAGTTTTTTAACCCGCTACAAACAACGGTTCTATATATATTGATTTTATTCAAAAATTGTTTAGTTTATTCATAAAAGGCGTTAGATTTGCATATAATGGTTAATTTGGTATAAAAGAACCTTAAGATTTGTAGTTATAATTTGACCTTAAGGACACAAAGTCATCTTCTAATGACTAATGTGCTAAAATTTAATTCGGACATATTAAAATACTTAATGGAACACTTACTTCTTGCAAGAAATCAGCAACACCTTTCCTTTCGGGGCATTTGAATCCCATTGATTCAAAAAACTCCAGAACATGTTCACGCGGGCCTTGATATACAATCTTGCCATCAGTCAAAAGTATGATGTCATCAAACAAATCATAAGTCTCGGGTGCAGGCTGAAGGAGTGAAATGACAGCCGTTCCTTCAAGAATGTGAATAAATTGTCTAAGAGACTTCACAATTTGAAAAGTTGTGGAACTATCCAATCCTGTTGATATCTCGTCCATAAGAAGAACCTTTGATGGTCCAACTATCATTTCACCCGTTGTCACACGCTTCCTTTGTCCACCAGAAATTCCCCTTATCATTTGATCCCCTACCATAGTATCGGCACATATGTCTAACCCCAACAGCTGCACAATAAACCATTACGTTAGATGTTACGAATTCGATCCGGTTACTTATAGAAAGGTTGATTAAGTTTTAGCTAAAAAGAATATGAAACGGACGGCTTAAACGACTTGCACTTTACCTTAAAAAATTCTAAACATACAGCCTTAGATTGTTTATAATTAATAAAATGTGAAAATTTGGACTTAAAAGTGTTCGAGGTCACCCAACCCGACCCGTCAAAGAAATAACCATTTTAACATGTTACCGAACCTGTCCGACCTGCCCATTTTTCCATCATTAGTTTACACTTTTACATGATCATACCTTTAGAGTATAATCTGTAACGACATTAGCTTCTTGACCTTCTGTTGCAGCAGCCTGAATAACAACAAAACAATAATAAAGATTTCAAATTTCGGTCATAAACTATTCAAGATGCTTGATGTAGATGATTTCTTACCTTCATGTAGATATCAAGATCAGGATCGGGCTTAATATTTGCATCTCTTTCCCTTCTAGATAACTCTGCTAACATGTCTGCAAAGTTTTTTATATAAATTCTGTTACACACCACTCTATAGAACTTTAAAAAGAATAGTGAAACAGAAATAAATCATAAACTAACCATAACGTGATCCAACGCCTTGACACCTTGCAGAAAAAGCCAATGTTTCTCTGACAGTCATTTCTCCGATATGGACATCATTTTGACTGATGTAAGCTGAAGTTCTTTCGGGCACAAACTCATGTAACTCATGACCGTTATAGGTCACCTTACCCGAGACCTATATTCATACACAATAAATAAATAAATTTGTAAAAACCTACATGGCAAAGAGATGAATACATGACAAATAGATTAATTGAATTATAAGAGATCCTTTGTTCTACCTTAAGCTCCTTGGCGAGCGTCCCAGCCATGGCCAATAAAAGTGACGTCTTCCCGGAACTTGGAGGACCCAAGAGTAGCGTCATTCTAAAATGTTATAATACGAAGAATCAGTACCAGTAATGACGTTATTTACTTTCAAAAAGATGAAGAACAATGATTTTATTCGCTAACCAACTACTTCTAAGCTAGATAATAGAAATTTGATCAAAGTTGATTATAATTCTAAGCCCTGTTCACTTGGTTTAATGTTATTTCTTCTTACCTCTTAGGCTTAACGACGCCGCTAACATCATCAAGGATAGTTATATGCCTTTTTGAATTCGGAAGTAAATGGAATAAACCCAATATCACCTACAAGAGATTAAGAAAAGTTTATCATAAAAAAAAAAAACAATAAGGATAGTGAAACATGTTTGTTAATCCTGAATTCAATTTATTACCTCAACTAGTTCAATATGAAAGTTGATAAAACTAGGTAAGGCGCGGCTTCCGCTATTAACATCAGCCTCCACAGTTACATGCTCATACTTGACTTCAATTGTTGGCAACTCAATTCCAACCCTATAAGCATTTCAAATTAAACGCATTTACTTAACTGGTAATCACAAAGCAAGTTCCAACAAATAAGCGCGTAAAATAACTAAATACTTTCACACTTCATCCATGTGGGCAAAAGAGTCACAATATGTGGTATTTAGCAATATTCACGAAAAGTTTAGTTCTACGAGTGACCGGCCTAACTCGGGAATGGAGGGAGTTGGGATTGAACCCTATAAGTATTTCACAAAAGTCCTCCCTCTCCCGTCCCCATGGGTGAAGATACAGGGGGCACAAGAGGCATGTGCCCCACCCAATTTGCCCCAAAACCAATAATAGTGTAGTTTCTAAAATTTATCAAAGTGTGACCCCTCGACCAAAATTTCTGGCTCCGCCCCTGCCTCCCCACAAGTTAAAATGTTTGCGGATAGGTGCAGCCTGTCTGTGGGGTTTGAACTTGGGTCTCCACCACTAGCTAGGCTACACCTTTGGGCTGTTATCTAACAATACAATCAGGTATTGAAATGAAAATTAGTTTTTAGTACCTATCAAGTCTGTTCCTATGCTTCAACAAGAACCCTTCATTATCTTCATCAGCAGTTTTAACAAGTCTATCAAGAATATGCCTTCGATCATCGGGTCCAAGATTATCGACATCAACTTCATTAGACGGCCCAGTTGATCCAAAAAGCAAACCTTTCTTCAAACGATCAAAAGTTGGTAGCTTCTCAAGTGAAGCCCATTTAAGAGCCTCTTCATCATCTTCTTCACGTACAGATTTCGAAAAAGCATCCATGCCAGAATTCCTCCATACAGAAGTACTTCCATTTCTTAAACTCGATGATCGAGCACTACTACCCACTCTTAAACTCCCTAACCTTATACTATTAGCAGCTTTATATATGTCACTTCCATCCATTGTTACAAAAAACCAAAAAGCTAAAGAAACCTCAAATTTGTGCCAAGAATTGTGACCAAGAAGGTAAAACCTTTAAGGGTATTGTTCTATAAGCCAAGAAAACCTTGGAATCACACAAACTAGCTAAGAAATGTTAGGTATAATAACAAAAAGTTGTTTTTTTGTGAAAGTGCATGAAAGATGTTTATGTTATCTTTGCAGATGTTTGTTATTTTTGTGTAAAGATATATGATCTTTTATATTGAACTTAGATACAGATGTAAATGTCTAATGATGTTGATGTTTTGATATCATGTAAAAGTAACTTTGAATTAAATTTTTTGAAGCAGTCAAGGTGTGGAAATGAGAACGTATAGCACACCTTCTAGTGGCCAAATTGACAAATCATTTTCCTCCTTGTTAGTTGTAATAAAGGAATTTTCCTTGCTTCTAGATGAAGAGGGTAAGATAAAAGAATATGCAGAAACAGTCCCTTGACTATTTTGTTTTTTATGTCGATCTCATACTTTTGTAAGTCTCTATCAAAGGATAAAAATAATAGAACACTTTAGAAGGGTTTCAAGATCAGGATCCTACTTAAGATCATTTTTATTTTTGTAAAATCGTGATCGTAAGATCGGATTGGAATCTTAAGATCCTACTTTAATGTTATTTCTTAATAGTTTTTGTAATATTATACAAATCCACATATTATTATACATTATGAACACAAAATACTATGAATATTTCATAGAAATATTAACTTAAATTATCATTATGAAATGTTTAAAAAGATCAACATGTTGTTTTTTGAATTCTACAAAAAAACAATCCATAAATTTGTAGTTTTTTAGTTTGTAATTCAAGAAAAATAAGATCGGATCGGATTAGATCTTAAGATCGTATGGTCAAGATCGAGATCCTATAAGACCTTAAGCTTGCCAAGATCCTATGTAGGATTCGGATCGTTTTTACTTTGCAGTATCGTAAAATCGTAAGATCCTAATATCAGGATCGGAATCCTGACTATGCTTTAGAGTAATGAAATATCTTGAAATAGTGTAGTTAAATTTGAAATGGTTTCAAGTAGCATTCCTAGCATATGTAACTATAAGTCAATATCAAAGAGGTAGTAAACATGTAAATTTGAACTTAATTGATTACAACATGAAATTTTTGGAGGAACAAACATGGTTTGGACTAATAGGTGTCCAATTTATTAAATCCACAACAAAAAAATTTTAAAAGAAAAAAACAAATAAGTACTTTTAGAATTATGGACTTGTCATCTAACAAAAGTATGACTAGACATAGGGGTGACAATTTAGGTCGTATCCGGGTTAACAGGTTTATGGGTTCATATATCTCAACACAAAACCTAACTTGTTTAGTTACTCGTGTTGAGAAGTTTAATCATAACCTGGACATGCATGTAAAACGGGTTTGTCGTGTCGACCCGTTTATGATCTGAATGTGAATATGATGGGACATATTAATTCCAATAAGGTGTATTTTTAGAAGTCGTTTAAGAAAATCGATAAATATTTTGACATAAGTATATATCATTATAAAATATTTCAAATATCAATGATATATCATAAGATAGAGACATAAAATAGTTAAGTGATATTATAATGAAACTAAACATATAACTTCTAATATTTAATATTTTCATTGTATTTTTAAACAATTTGACGGGTTGAAAATCTCAATCCAAACATAACCTATTTACTAAACAGGTCAGTCATATCCACATATTTTCGACCTGAACTTGTTTGGCCTTAAACCTAACCCGTTTATTTTCATGTTTCATGTCAAATTTGGCACAATAATAGCACAACAGGAAATTGTACAACAGGAAATTGTACAACAAACGTCAACGAAGACAATACATATTTACCTCAATTATATCACTTTTACTTACAAAATGTATGTACGACAAATGATTAATTGTTGACTATGTACAATATCAATATTTAGCTTTTGAACCTAAAAATTAAAAGATAATCACACTTTTTTGTGGTCTTTTCTAACGACCGGTGTGACATATCGAAATTTATAGCTTAATCTAAGTTCATTTTCACATCTTGATATTTTCTTAAAAAGAATTTAGGGTCAGATAAGCATGATGAAGATAGTTAGGGGATGGTTCTTGTAACTAGATCGAATAAAAATAAATTTATGTCATGTAGGGCACGTGAAAAATCTAATGGAGGACTAAGATATTTTCTTTAAAAGACTTTAGGGTCAAACCAACAGGCTGCTTCCTATTTATTTCAATTCCTTTATATATTTAAGTATATTTTTCAATTGCCAATTTTGACTTGTAGGGTCAAAGTATATTGTCTCAAGATATTTGATTTTTGAGGGATTGCAGACTTTCCTTGCAGTCAAATACGTGTATTGTTAACCAGAAACTATATTGGAGTATCATTTAAGGCTCGGCACAATGGCAGCAAGCCTCTCAAGCGAGAGGCTCTTGCTCGCGCGCCACCTTATTACACACCTCTCTCTCATACTTATGAGTTAAGAAGCAAGTTTTGCGTTCGTTCGGTCACGTTAAGCAAAAACATTTGTTTGATTTTGTACGTACTTATGGGTAAATATATTCAAGAGATTTGCTACAAAATCATGACTAAAAAGATCTCGCCTCCTATAAACGTGGAAAATATTTACTATTACTAATGTGATCAATTTTGAATTGTAGTTTTGTTGGTATACTTTTTGATTCTGTTACTAACTTTTGTCAACAATTGTTTACAACCATAAAGAACAATGATGATTTTGGTTCAATAAAAGTCATAAAAAATCAAAAATTAAATGAGAATTATAACCAATCATTTTTTAGACAAGATGAAAAAATGCACTTAAATTAAATTTTTTAAAAGGTAAATATGTCATAAACCGTTGATTATTAAGCAGAACTAATTACAGTATCATATCGAGCATACAAATCATCTTTCATTATAAGGACACTTTTATATACTTTTAATGAACTTTTTTTTACCTTTTTTTTAAGTGTTGAAAATTTACACCTGAAAGAATCGCATGTAATCTACAAAATCACATGTGATTTGTAATATGAAAAATCACAGGTGATTTGTGATATCACATGTAATTCATGATTTGAAAATTAAACTCGCATTACAAGTCATATGTGATTTTGTATTGTTTAATATTTAATACCCTTTAAAAAGTATAAATAAAAAAGTTTGTCGAAAATATATCAAAATGGCAGTTACTTAAAGATAAAAAAAATTCGCGTCACGATGATGTATTTCCTATCTTTTACCGATTTACCATATATAAGATATTTAATTTTTCAAAAAAAAAATGAAAATTGAGTTTTTTGTTTTGATAAGAAATAAATGGCTATAGTTTGTCCATTTGATTTTTCAAATTTTGTTAGTCTTTATGGAACTCACCTCAAAAAACAATTAAGCGTTGGAAGAAATATAGTTAATGAACGATTTAAAAATATCCATTGACTAGATATAGTCTAATACTACTATTTAAATCTAACTTGAATGAATTGTCGTAATCATCATTTATTATGTCAGCAGTGATGTATGAACTTCATTTTTAAAACTGTTTATATTTACTACGTATTATCATAATAAGTTAATAACTATTCATATTTTTTAAGATATCTCCAAAAAAAAAAATTACCAACTAATTATAATCATTTACTTTCGATTTACATAAAGGTCAAAGTCAATGAAAGAAAAATTCTTTCAAATTCTTTTAAATCTCAAATTAAATGTTCACTTTGCAATTTAACCGATGTTTTACCGTTTTAGTGAGAACAAATTGTGAAAAATGTTGTTAACTTTATGCACGTTGAAAATAGACATTTATTATGAGGCGAAAAGAATAGTATTATTTTATTTTGTAAAGCTAACCATACTTTCATTGTCTTTCAAAATAGTAAAGTTTATAACTATATATATTACGTTTATGTTAGTATAAGTTTTGTACCACGAGGCACAACTCAAATTAAGTGTAGGTCCATGGCGGCTTAAAGAGATGCATGAGCTGTCGTAAGAAGTTGTCATTACACTATTACAGACCCAACACCTTGGGCCCTTGACGCACAATTTTTTATTTTTTTAGTACTATGGTAAGATATCAGTTATTGATGCATGACCACTGTACTGGCGGCTTTAGAACTACGTAGTATAAGTTATAAGCAGCATGCATTGAGGAACGTTCTCGGAGTACCTGTTAATCACATCGATTTTTATTTGCATTGGTGTAAAATTACGTAAGATATACCGTGTGGTTTGCAGACGCCTCTGGCAATTCCCTCTATCCGCCCATGTACACGGCGATACCTACAAATACAGAATTTAAGGTGAAATTTCCATGTCGAGTACAATTTTTATGCAATTGTATATCGAAGCAGGCAGGCAAACAAATGCATCATTTTATCAGGCATGTTTGTTATTCATATAAATCATTTCTCTTTCTAGGTGACATTTCTATCTTTTGCATGTCTTAATTAGTTTCACGCAGTACATTTAATTATCGTATGAATTTAGCGTACCATCGTGTGTTCCTCAATTTCCCACCAGTGTCGTGCAAAATTGGTAACACAAGTCCAAATGTCCCTTTACATCAACTACTTGTATATTATAATTATTACTATAACAATTTAACATGATGACAAGGCAACAAATAATATTCAATTATTGATAATTAAAATCGAATTTTACTTCTAAGCTGGAAACTACATTCAATACGCCTTAATTAAATATATAAGTTACCTTAATTACATAGGATTTTTGTTAACTAGTGGTCTAGTGGTATAAGTTAGGCTAAATGGCAAGGGAGGTGAATTACTCACCTTGTTGCAAAAATCACGCGCGACCTCCTTGTCTTGCACCTCGTCTCACGCGCGATGTTGGCGTATGTGTTCGGACGCTCTGGTGTCCGGCAAGATCATCGCCGGACGTTATGTTTTACTGCTCGGACGAAGGCAACAAAGGCCTGTGTTTTACGAGATTCTTACCACGCTGGCTATCAAGAGGGTGATCAGTAGACCCATGAGCGTGTAATATAGGTCTGCACGAACAGTAATCCTACAGTAGCGTAGGTACATAGTTGGGGTAGTATAAATACCCCAACACATTTAATGTTTTGCATTGAATACACACACCTACATTAACCACTGCATTAATTGCCATATTTAATACACTTTTCTTATTCCCACGCCGGAGCTTGGTCCTGGATATCATTCGGGACGAGGCTAACGCGTGTTGTCCATTGTGCAGGAAGGAACGCTTATTTTCCTTCGGCATCGTTGATAGAAGTCGATTTCCCAAGTCAAGCCGAACAACGGGAATTTGCTTCAACAAATTGGCACCATCCGTGGGACCACAATTCATTCTACCGGAGGCTTAGATGACGGGGACGGAAGATACACCCCCACCCTTTCCTCCTCTCCCACGGGTACGTGCGAGCAGTAGTGGGGTCACAAATGACCAACCACCCGGAATACCAGAACAGATACAAGCTCAAATGGCATCACTTGAGGCACTCATTCGGAAATACAACACCGCCGGAACCAGCCCCATCACACCTATTCGGTTGTCATTCGAAGATGACGAAGACGGACGAAGAAAGGATGTCGGGCCGAACCCGGGAGACGACCTTAGTAAACCGCACAAAGAGATGGCTCGGTCACCGTTCACGAGGCGGATCATAGAGTTTGCCGGACCGAAGCATGTCATGCCCACTAACCTGAAACTATATGATGGTTCGATTGATCCGGATGACCACATCAACCGTTTTGTAGGGGCAGCCAATCAAGGGGAATGGCCGATGCATGTGTGGTGCCGGATGTTCCAACAAACTATGGACGGAGCTGCACAGGGATGGTTTAGCAATCTAGAATCGGGGAGTGTCGACAGCTGGGATGACCTCAGAGATCAATTCACCACAAGGTTTGCCCTACGTCAGAAAAACATGAAAGACCCCACGGAGATTACCCGTATAGTAAGAAGGGCAAATGAGGTATTACCGGATTTTAAGGAGCGCTGGACCGATGAAGCTAGTAGGATACCGGGGGTTCCCGAACTCATGAAGATATCAGCGTTCATGAGTGCTCATCGGTGCCCCGATTTGGCTAAAAAGTTTTCTGATCAGGTCCCAAAATCCGTGAAAGAAATGATGACCAGGGTAGACGATTATATTCGAGCGGAAGAGGCTTATAAGAACACCGAATTGCCAAGGGAGAAGCGTACGAGCTATCTCGTAGGAAACATCCGGCCCCAAGGATAGGAACCTTAGGGAGGGTTCGGTGACGTAAGAAGAAATGATAGAAAAGCTCGAAAGAAATGACTCGAGCACGGAAGTGTTCTCCCATATGTCGCCCCGAAAGTGGACGCTCGACCACGAAACGAATTCCGGCGCCATGATCTCAACAAGCCCGATAATCACAGAGTCATGATCTCCATCCTATCCAAACAGCCTAAGGAAATATTGGCAACCGAGCACCATTTGAACCTACCCCCACCACCTCCATTACAAGGAAAGCCGAGCAAAGAGAACGAGGACCGGTTCTGTGAATATCATGGAGAGAGGGGGCATCTAACTAATGACTGGTACCATCTAAAAAGGTAGCTGGAAGTAGCTCTTGAATCGGGGAAGTTGGATCATTTGGTAAAGAATGTACAGCAGAGGGGAAGGGAGAGACCGAGAGGTCACAACGGAAAAGGGAAGGTGATCAACATGGTCCGTCATTACTCGAAAGACAGTAAAAGAAAGGGCAGATTCCATGACGAAGACTGGATGAATGTCCCTATATCCTTTCCACGGATAGATGCAGATGACATGTCCGAAGAACCACTGATTGTGGAAGCGGAGATAGAAGGTTATTTTTTGAGAAGGGTGTTCGTGGACGAAGGTGCCTCCGTCCAAGTCATGTACGAACATTGTTTCAGAAACTTGTGCACGTCAATTCAATCCAGGCTACAAGAAACCAGTTCACCGCTAGTAGGCTTTTCCGGCGAACTCATTCAGCCAATGGGAAAGATCGAACTAGAAGTGCATGTTGAGGATCACGGCCTGTTCCGGACGGTTATGATGACATTTACGGTCGTGAAGTCGCCTTCTCCTTACAATGTAATACTGGGACGAACATGTTTAAAAGAATTAAGAGCCATACCTTCGACCATCCATTCGATGATGAAATTCCCCACTCCGGGAGGAATAGCTACCCTGGTCGCCAAAAGAGCGGTAGTTAGGGAATGTAGGAGGTTAGAAGAAGGACAGGATCCTAGGAAAGGTTGCCCTTCCGAGAGGGAAATAGAGACCGGGAGCCAGGAACTTCAAGAGGACCAAAAACCAATGGAGGATATCTTGGTTAATGCGGCCTATCCCCGAGCAATGGGTAGCCATAGGAACAAGGTTCTCACGGGAATGCCGGAGACAACTCATCAAGATCTTGAGAAAGAACAAAGATATTTTTGCTTGGGAGCCGACGGACATGACCGGGGTGCCGAGGCGCCTGATACAACACTCCTCTCAGAAAACGCTCGACACACCGATCGCCCAAAAAGGAGAACATTCTCGAGAGAAAACCGGTGATCAATAAAGAAGTGGAGGAATGGGTTAAAGGTGAATAGTTCTCCGTAAGATACCCAACATGGATAGCCAATCCGTGTTGGTTAAAACATGATTTAAGTCGGAGGATGTGTATTGACTTCAAGAACCTAAAATCTTCGTGCCCTAAGGATTACTACCGCCGCGAGAGATAGATCGAAAATTGAATCCGTTATGGGATATAAATATAAGTGCTTCCTAGATGCTTACAAGGGCTACCACCAAATCCAGATGAATAAAGATGATGAGGAAAAAACGGCATTCTACACTGAACGGGGGACGTACCGTGACACCAAAATGCCGTTCGGATTAAAAAACGCCGGAGCAACCTATCAACGGTTGGTGGACTCCACATTTCAATCACAGATAGGGAGGAACTTGGAAGCATATGTGGATGATATGGTCATAAAAAGCCGAACGGAACGCGAAATGATAACTGACATCGCGGAAACTTTCGATAACCTTAGGAAGATAAACATGAAGTTGAACCCACGAAAGTGTTCTTTTGGGGTAGAGGAAGGAAAGTTCCTCGCCACATGGTGACGCCGGAAGGATAAGGGCTAACCCCAAAAGACAAAAGCCATCATGGAGATGAAATCCCTAAACCCTAAAGGAGATGCAAAGCCCGAGTGGGAAGCTAGCACCTTGAATGATTCCTATCAAAATCACGGAAAGAGCCCTCCCTTTCTTTGACACACTAAAGAACATCACCAAAGAAAATAAGGACGAATACCGGTGGACAAAAGAGGCCGAGATGGTTTTCCAGGAAATGAAGAGACTGATACTCGAACTACCTTGTTTGTCCACACCTAAGCCGAAGGAGCAATTGTTCATATACCTATCGGCTTCAAAAGGAGCTGTAAGCGCAATGCTGATGGTGGAAAGAGAAGGGAGACAGTCGCGGGTACACTACGTTAGCCGGACATTACAAGACGCCGAGAGACACTACGCCCCCATAGAGAAATTAGCTTTATGTCTGTTGCATGCATCCAGAAGGTTGAGGAGGTACTTCGAGCCTCACCCCATCCGGGTCATCACCGATCAACCATCAAGCAGATACTCAACAAACCGGAAGTCTCAGGAAAGTTAGCCAAATATGCTGTGGAACTAGGAGCATACAACATCACCTACGCTCTCACAATGCACACAAGGGCAGTGTTAGCGGACTTCCTAACGGAAGTACCGGTGGAATTGGGATGCGTGAAAAGCATGATGTAATGGAAGTAGGGAAGGAGAATGGTTATCAGATATGAGCCAGAGCATCCAACAATAAAGGTTTCGGAGCGTGTTTAGTTCTCATCACCGGAGAAAGAAGAACCGACCTATGCTCGTGGGCTTAACTTCCTAGACCAACAACAAAGGTAATACGAAGCCCTGCCTTCGGGTCTAAGGATTGCAAAAGCTCAAAATCGTGGTTCTAAGTGTGTAGTAGATTCAAAACTAGTAGCCACCAAATCAATGAGGAATTCACACCACCAAGGAAAGCATGCGTATACTTAGCCTCGCAAAAACTATATATCCGGTTTCCAAAGCTTCAAGATTTGCAATATTCCAAGAGCCCAAAATCGAAGGCGATATACTAAGCAAGCTAGCGTCAAGAGCCTTCACCACCGACCAAAAAGTACTGTAGAGGTCCTAGAAAACCGCCGAGAGGTGAAGAAGTAGTTAACACCATAGTAGAAGAAGAGACGGACAACCGGATGATGCCGATCATCGGTGCTTGGAAGAAGGAGTTTGGCCGGAGGATCCCAATGAGGCCGGAGTTTAAGGATGAAAATTCAAAGATGTTATGGAAGAGGTGTCCTCTTTAAGAAAGGCTACTTAGTGTCGATGATGAGGTGTGTAGGCCACCGCAGTAACTACATAATTCGTGAAGTGCACGAAGGGTGTTGTGGAATGCACGCCGGACCAAGGACCGTGGTGGCCAAGCTTATGAGGCAAGGGTATTACTGGCCTACCATGCACCGGGATACCCGATAAGAAATCAGGAAATGTGATTCTTGCCAAATACACTCTCCGGTACCCAAACTCCCCAAGACACCATTGACATCCATCATGGCCCCGTGGCCCTTCTACCAATGGGGGATGGATGTGTTGGGCCTCTTTCCGGAAGCATCCGGCCGCTTCAAATATGTGATTGTGGCGATTGATTATTTTACCAAGTGGATAGAGGCGAAGCCGTTGGTCAAAACGACAGGGAAAGATGTCATAAAGTTTATATATGAGAACATTGTATGTAGGTACGGCCATCGGAGTCATAGTCACCGATAACGGACCAATTTCGCCAATGACCCGCTCAAGAAATGGTGCGAGGGGTTGAAAATCAAACAAATGAACACAGCCGTGGCACATCCGCAGGCCAATGGATTGGTAGAACGGGCCAACAGAAGCCTGATGGAAGGAATAAAAACGAGGCTAGGCCGAGAGAGAACAGGATGGATGGACGAGCTACCTAATGTTTTATGGGCACACCGGAGAACTCTCAAAACTAGTAACGGAGAAACCCCCTTCAGCTTGACATACGGTAGTGAGGCTGTGATAACGGCGGAGATAGGGATGCCCACACACCGGACAATGATGTTCCGAGAGGATCAGAACGAGGAAGAACAACGTCTGAACTTGGACCTTCTACAAGAAAGAAGAGAAAATGCTGCCATCCGAGAAGCTAAATACAAGACACAGGTCGAGCAATATTACAACCGAAGGGTCAAGCCAATGAATTTCAAGGTAGGAGACTTTGTTTACCTAAGAATGAAGCTAGCCGGGTGGAAAACCAAGGAAATTTAGGACCCAATTGGGAAGGGCCTTACCGGGTGATAGGAGCAAATCAGAATGGCTCCTATAAGTTACAAACGATGGAGGAAAAGGAGGTCCCTCGGACCTGGCACGCTATAAACCTCATAAATTGTTTCTTATAGTTGTTATTGTGATAAGAATCCTATTATCATTGTGTAACCTAAAATGACTATGTATGTTGGTTCAATGATGAAAGTTTTCCCACAGTGGGGAAACAATTTTCCGAGACAACTTGTGTGATGTATAACAATTCCGACGGCTGGCCCCCGTCGAGTATGAAAATACAAATATGCCCGAAAACACCTGTCGGATGCCCTTTAACTATACAAGGATGCCCGAAATACGGATGCCCAAGTGTAAAACACCTCTGGATGCCTGGTGGAATAACCACGCAGATGCCTGGGCACCTGTGACAGATGCCCAAGTGATGGATGCCCTCTAACCTTGTGAGGATGCCCGAAATCCGGACGCACGGCCTACGTGGCCGGATGCCCTTAGAATAACCTAAGGAGGATGTCGATACGAAATATAAAGTAAATGAATAACAAAGAAGAATGGAACAAAAGAAACATATCGCCAAACAAAAGGAGCATTCATTCACAAATTGACGAATCACAAAGAAATATCATTAATTATTACAAACCATACTATCCAAATAATTGTTCACAGGACACAAGTCATAAAGACGGCCGAGGATCAGGCATTCGGCTCCGCAACATTTACCGGAGGATTGGATGGTCCGGTGATCTTTTCTAACAGAACCTCCGATTCCATATTTAGCGATCTCCCAAGGGTAGACAATAAGAATCGTGAGCTTTTGAATGAAGGATATTCACCAAAAGCTTGTCATACTCACCTCCATAAGCTTGGGGCCTCCCTGCTGACATTTCGACACCACAAGAGCAGCCTCCGCCTCCTCTTCGCCTGCTCACCTTGGCCCCCGCCACAAACCCCGCTTAGTAAGTCAAACTCAGAACCTTGGCCATACCCTTCTTATACTCCACGCCCCGAATAGCAGGGCGAAACCAAGGCAAAGTGTCCGGACAGCTGCTTTGTTTCACCACCTCACTCGAGCTACCTCGCCACCACCACCTTTCTACCTGTGGTGCCAAAGATTGGTCCTTGACAATCAACTCGCTCTCCAATTTCCTTATCTTTTCAAAGACAGATGGAGGTCTCCTCCACTGCCCCTATCCCGGTCACCCTATCAACCTCCTCCTCTAAACCCTTCTCTCCGCCACACAAGCTTTCAAATCGGAGTCCAACAGAACTCCCCGCCAACCTTTCGCTTTCACTCTCAAAAAAAGTCTCAAGAAGTCCCCGCAACCCTTATGATTTTTGCTCGCTTGCCAAGCATCTGCTCGAGAGATCCTCGAATCTTCTCGCTAGCTTCACCCTAAGCTATCACACTCTTCCCAAAATCCTCATATGCACGACAGATGAGATCAATGTTGTTCACCTGATCTAGAGCCCCTCTCTAGGCAGGAGTAGCGAGGTTATCGATCATCTCCCGGCAGGAACGGTATGAGTTTATCCGGACATCATCACGGAGAGCCCAGTTAGGGATGAAAACGTTAGTGGCCTCATCTACAAAAAAAAGAGAAAGGATGATGAGAAAAATCTTAACAAGCAAACATGGATTAATGAATATAAGATTAAAGTATACCTGAATTTAGGAGAACCCTTTCAACATGATGAGAGCCATGAATGTGAGGGGCCGATTGACCTACGAGACGGCCAAAAAACAGTGAATGATTAGAAATAACAAAATGAACGAGAGAATCGCATGGGAGTTAGCACATAACTTTGGAGTTGTGAAGTGGGGAGTGAACCGGAAGAGAATGGCCCCCTCCTTGTTGGGAAGGGGGCGGCTGTTGTAGATTCCCACCACCTCCAGCCCCATTGTCACCCATCCCCTTAGAAGCCACAACACCTTTATCCCCTCCGGCTGCAACGACAGGGATCTCCTGTTCGGCATTGAGGTTTAAGTTCGCCTCTTGATCATCCGGATTGGCTTGGTTCAAAGGATCCGTGATTAAGCACAAAGTAACCGGAGGAGAAAGTCTCAACGAACCCGCCTTCCTTTTCTTCTTACTTTGGGCTTTAGAGGTCCCTCACCTTTATCTTCGCCGCTAGACGCTCCGTAGCCTCCTCTTTTTTTCTCTCGCGCCCACAACCTCCGGGTTCGCCTTCGCCCTCCTAGCTAGGCATCTTTACCAGAATTGCCGCTCCCATCGAAAAGGGTCTGTAGTCCTTTAGGCTTCTCTCGGTTAGGGTCAACGGCCGACCTTTGCTTACTACAAGGTCGCCCCATTCCGAGAGTTCCGTACTCGCATATCAACAACTACAAGAGGAAAAAAGTGTAAGAAAATCACAAAACAACGGTTACAGCAAACTCTATAAAGACTGGAAAGATAATTACCATGACCCTCGACATCTTTTAGAACAGGCTCGAACCCCGGATTCCTGAAAACCGAAGAAAGGTGGCACATCCACAACAGACTAATGGTCGGCTTCCATAAGAGAATAGGAGTCTCGCTAAGCTTCTCAGCATCAACCTCCAAAAAACCGGTAGGAAAAGGGTCGGTGATTTTTGAATCCTTGTGCCTCCATGCCATGGCATAGGAATTTCCTCCCACGATCGTAAAAATTTTCTTTCCAAGTGTTTAAGACCGTGAGCACCTCTTTGAAGCATTTATAGGCTTTCTTCCCCGCCTACTCTCGAAAGAAAACCAAAGGCCTCTCTTTACACAACCCAGAAACGCCCTAACAAGGATACCCTGCTTCAATATTTAAACTATAACACCTAATCTCGAAAAGTGTCACCCGGTTCAAGCCAAGAGGAACCAATTGGGAAATATGAACCCTAAAATGTTTGATCACGTCAAGAAAATGAGGAAAAGGGATCCGATCTCCTCCGATCCAACCGCCGATATATACTAATCTTATCCCCGCGCTTGATCCATAGTCATGTCATCCGCGGAAGACGAGGCGAAGGTCGCTAGGATACCATACTCACTACTACATTATCTAGTTCGGATTATGTTAACCTAGAGGTGTGTATGCATATCGAACTTTGGTACAACCAAAGGTGGGACGGTCTCTTCGGTTTCCATGAAGGAGTGCCTGCTCCTCGGTTGTTCGCCATTACTAAAAGGATACCAAGGAAATGTACAAATAATTACAAAGGAGAACGAAACAAACCTTACGGAGATGGAGAGGATGACCGGCGAATGAAAGCTATTTGAGTGCGGGTGAAATGTGTAAAAAAATAAGAATGGTAAAAGGTGAATAAATATAGGCGGTGAAAACCCTAGGGAACTGTTAAAGCGTCCCATCAGTCAGTAAAAGGGTGACGTGGCTCAATCTCACCCATCCACGTTGATCTCGGAAGACAGAGAGGCACGGGCAAGAGCCCAACGAATGGCCAGGCCCATCAGAATAGCCCAATACCCACAAGAACTACCGAGACCCATGGCAGCCCGGAGGAAAACGCCCTTTTCTTAAAAGACAAAATAATTTTAAGTATTGCACCATCGGTTCCCACCCGATGATACAATACTAGGGGGACATGTTGGCGTATGTGTCCGGACGTTCTGGTGTCCGCCAAGATCATTGGCCGGATGGTATGTTTTACCGCTCGACTAAGGCAACAAAGGCCCGTGTTTTATGAGATTCTTACCACGTGGCCTATCAAGTAGGGTGACTGTAGACCTATGGGTAGGTAATATAGGTCTACACGAACAGTAATCCTACAGTAGCGTAGGTACATAGTTGGGGTAGTATAAATACCCCAACACATTTAATGTTTTGCATTGAATACACACACCTACATTAACCACTGCATTAATTACCATATTTAATACCCTTTTCTTATTCCCACGCCGGAGCTTGGTCCTGGATATCATCTGGGACGAGGCTAACGCGTGTTGTCTATTGTGCAGGAAGGAACGCTTATTTTCCTTCGGTGCCGTTGATAGAAGTCGATTTCCTAAGTCAAGCCGAACAACGGGAATTTTCTTCAACAAGCGAGTTGATGTTCCCGGGAATGCTTAAGGTGAACCGGTCACAGTGTTTAATTTGAAAAAAAGGCGGGCCCCATTTCAAATCTTACAGTTACTATTATAAAAAATAAATAAATAAATAAATAAAATACCACACTTCCCCATTTTTTCTTTTATAAATACCACCAAATCATCTTTTTTTTAAACACAAACTCACCATTTTATATTCTTACACTCTCAACTATTTTTACTTCATCTTTTTATAAAAAAAAATGTCTCAAGAGAATACTCCACGAAACACCAACCGTACCCAACGAAGAAATCCCCCGACACCCGAAGGAACGTTCAATTTAGGAAATACTCTTTCGTCAAACCTACAAATCAACTTACGACCACAATCATTCTATAACCAAGCTTACCAAAACGAACCTTACCGTAATCCATACCCACAACAACAAGGTTTTAACCAATTCTCACAACAACAACAACAACAAAAAACCAGTTTAGCCAATTCTCTTTACAACAAAACGCGTTCTCGTTTGATAACCCCAACTATATGTCACAAACACAAAAGGATGGTTCGTCATCACAACATCATACGTAACAAACCATGTCTCCCATTTCTTCATTTCCAAATGAAGAAATGTACGAACCTTATTTTCCAAAAGATTTTTGTCAAAACACCGCTCGTGAAGAATCTTCCGTCGAAGTCACGACCCCGGAACGGGCACCGGCCAAAGTGTTACACCCGAAACCCGTTTTAAGTATTTTATTACGAGTATAACCCTGGACCAGTTTAACCAGGTCTAATGTGTTTGACTAAGGACATATGGTTGTTTAGATAAGTGCAGAAATATAGTATAGACCTGCTCCATATCCAATACGGCGCATTCGAATCTAGATACAACATATTAATGGAATAACCTGGATACGGCGTACCAGGATTGTGAATACGGAGTATAAGTGGGTTACCATGGATACGATGTATCCATGAAAATGGATACGGCGTATCGGCCTAAAATGAGCAAAATGACTAAGTTTTCCTTTTTGCCGAGTCATTATTTGTCTAATATATCTTAGACTTCTGGACTTTTCGTCATACTTCTGGTGTGTTCTGAGTGTCGAGCTAAGAGAGGAGAAAAGATAAGAGAATGGGAGTTATGATTATTTGGTAGTGATTTAAGGGTTACAATCCAATGGGTTGTTATTAGCAATGATCATAGCAAGTAAGTAGCAGTTAATTTGTGTTTAATTACGAATTAAGATTAAGAAGTTAGGGTTTATGAACCCTAATTTGGGAATTGGTAAAAGATGTTTATAAGTCCATTAAAAATTTTATAATGATTATGAAATAAGGTTTTATGGTATTAAGTTAATAAGTTTATAGATTAATTATCATATGATCAATTTATGATCATATGATAATTAGAGATGTTATAAGATAAGCTATGGTTGTATTAACTATGTTTTAATAATATTGATTATGTGTTTATGACTATAATGATTTGACCTAGATCGCAAGTAAAGGGATTGATGATGATGATGATGATGATGATATAGGTATATGGCTAGCTTAGCTTGGAGGCTAAGGTAAGTAACTTGGTTACTATACACTTAACATGAAAGTTGTTATATTATGTTATTATGAATGTTAGAGTAAAGAAAGGTTTTAGTGGTTTGGAAAGTGTGACAAATTAAGAGACCCGATTAGTTGGATGATATAGAAATAGCTATGGACTAAGGAAAGATTAAGGTATGTATGACGCTTCTATGTGATTGTTATAATGTTAACTTATGAAAGGGAATGGATTAGTTGTTAATTGTTCATATTGCTAATGTGACGATTGACGTGTTAATTATGTATTAACCAATTACTTACTAAGCGTAGTCGCTTACCGTTATTGATGTTCATGTTTTGTAGGTCCTCAATGGAGGTATGATTAGATTAAGGTTTAAGGATTGGAAGTGCGCCCTTGAAGAGTAATTGAGTATGTAGAGCTTAGGTTGGATACCGAGCTCGATTAAAAGTTGTGCCCCCGAAAGTCTTTAAAAAGTAATTATGTATTTTTTTCAAATGTTAATGCCTTTCGTATGTGTTTTTCAAGGTCAAGTGCAAGTCAACGTGAAGTATTTTTAATGAGGTAAAGTGCGTATGTAAATGATTTAACGGGGTGTTTGGATTATAGTCCGATTGTACCCATTTTTTGGGTCGAACGGGTCAAGTGTTGTTAAAAGCGTTACGGTATGACTTATTATGATTGAATGATGAATGAATGGTTTTGGTACAGGTTTTGGTAATGGTTTAGAGTCAAGATGGTTATGTTTAAGTGTGTGGGTTTCTGCAGAATTCTGCATTGTCTGTAACTGATGTTCAATACGGCGTATTTAGTCCAGGTGGCAATACGGCGTATTCCCTCTGGGCAATACGGCGTATTGGACTATCAGGTCAGAAGTGTTGTAAATTGTAAAGTTTTGTATGAAACGTTTCGAAAGGGTTTTCGAGTATAACTTCATGTAAGTATTTTTAAAAGAGTTAAAATGTTATGGCTTTATGTCATTTATATAAGGGTTAAAGAGTGTCCGTAATAGTCAAATGCTTCTGCATAAAAGTTTTTAAATTTCAGTCAAATCGGGCACAATGCGTAACAAAAAGCGAAGACGAAAAGACGCCAAAAGAGGCCAGCTCAAACCGAGGAGCCACCCCAGATCATTCCATGGACCCAAGAGGAAGAAATTGCATTGTGAAAATGTTAGATTCATGTATCCGAAGATAGTGCCAAAGGTAACAGGAGGAGGGAGAATGGATTTTGGGCTGAGGTACAGGCGTACATAGAGAGCAAAACAAAGTTAGATCGTCGAACGTACGATATGGTTTGTGAGAAATGGAAGACGGTGCGCCCGAACGTGGCTCGATTTTGTGGAGTGTACAATAACGTCAAGCGTATAAATCCTATGAGTGGAGCCGGAGATGAAGATTACTACAATACGGAAACTCTAAACTATGAAGCTGAATATTGAGTAAATTTCACACTCAAACATTGTTGGGAGTAGTTAAAAAATGTCAGAAATGGAATGAGACTGAAGTTCCAAATTTTTTAGCAAAGGAAGCACAAGAAAGGTCCAAGAGATACAAGTTATCTAGGTCTAGTTCGTTCAATTCAGAGCTGGGGATGCTAGTATTAACCTGAATGATGATGCTCGAGAAAATGAGGAAGATGGGGTACAAGAAGTTTGAGGACCAACGGGCAGGGACATAACAAAAGCTTTGAAGAAGAAATGTGTATGGTCGTCGAGATCGTCGGCAACTATGAATGATGAGTCATTGGCTAAGATGATGATATCGGAGTTGGCACAACAGAACGAACGTGCCATGGAATTGAAGATGAAAGAACAGACTGAATTTATGGCGATCAAAAAGAAGGAGGTGGAAGTGCAGGAATATAAATCATGGCAGAAAGACTTAATGTTCTATATGAAGCCATATGAACACTTGACTGGGGAAGTACGCGGAGCGATGGACGAGGTTATGGCGGAGATCAAAGAGAAGTGGAGTTTCAACTTTTAGTTTTAACTTCGAAGTTTATATAATGTTTTATGTTTGCGTTTTTAATATTCGTAGTTTATGTATTGTTTTACTTCGGAATTTTATGTATTGTTTTAATTTCGTACGTTTGCGTTTTTATTTTCATTTATTTACGTTTTTATATTTCGTAAGTATTAAAAAAATAGGAGTTAAGGTAGCCATAAGGTGACTTTGTCCACCAAAAAGTGAGTGGGAGTGAGGGGAAGTGAGACGAGAGAGAAAGCTCAAGTGGCGCTAAGGTATAAGGTGAGAATGTATTACCCTTGCCTTTTAGTTTTGAGACATGGGTTGGTATGGATGTATAAAAGCACAGTGACAAATATAGGCCATGGTGCGAACTGTGACAAGACAAAACCTGAGCATGTCTACTTGTTAACGTGGTAATACAAGAATAGATCTATAGTGACAGATGTTTAGTGACATAAAAAAGTCTCACAAAATCTAATTCCTAGTAACACACTAAAAAATATGGGTTAAGGCTTAAAATTTTGAGACTTAATAACATTCTTTATGAACAAATTGTGTTTTAAGAGGTAAAAAATATATCCTCACTTTTCTGTGTCAGGATAATGGACTTTTACCTAATTGATTTCTACATACACTTTTTAAGTAGAAGAAGCACATAAAAATGTCAGTTACATTTTTTTTATACTTTTAGTGACACATTTTCAATATTTGGTGACACTTTTTTTATATATATCATTAACAACTTTTTATAACCCTTAAAATTAAACAAAAAACTTAACTCTAAATATTAAAAAAACATAAATCTCAAAGTGCTTCGAGGGACGTCATAGGTCCGTTATAGTACCTTTTTTGGCACCTATGGTGCCGCTATAGTGCACCATGGTTGACACCATAGCGTGCCACAGGCGTCACGCCATCCCCATAACAGCACCAAATTTTGTTTTTCATTTTCTTTTAAAAAAAATGAAATGTGTGTAAAAAACCAAATGGTCAAAATTTTAAAACCCTCATTTATAAATACAAACTTTTATCATACAAACAACAAAAAAAACAATCACATTTTTATACTTATATCATCAGTGGCGGAACTTGAACATTTTTTATGAGAGGGCCGAAATTCCGAAACACAAGTCCTTATATATTAAACATCCAAAAAGTTACATGTGAAAAATGTAGGGAATTATATTTGTAAAACAGATTTAAGTTTGTTTAAGTTTGTTTAGTATTAGTTCGGATAGTATAATAGTTAAGTCGGGTAAGACAGAATTAAGCCTGTTAGTATTAGTTCTGTTAGTTAAGTCCGCCACTACTAATGATGTTAAGTCCGCGTAACAAAGTTAGTACGGGTAGATAGTTAAGTTTTTTATGTTAAATGTAATAGAGAAAAGTAGGAAAAGATAAGAACGCTGAGATATCTTTGGAAAAGATATGTTCAAATATTTTCTATGTTTTGTAGTCAATTAGGGTTTTCTTGGTGTATAAAAGGATCCCTAATGTATTAGGTTAAGGTATGAGTTGTAAGCCTTAACCATTGATCAAAGAAATCAAAAGAAAATACGAAGTTAGTATATCATTATATTCTTCATACTTATTGTGTTAAGTTTCTGCATTAGCACATTATGGTTTTGTTAGGAGTTCTTCACATAGTGAATTTGGATTTATTCAAGTTTGCTATAAGTCATATAAAGGCTACTTTGATCCATAACTTTGGACCTACAAGTGGTATCAGAGCCTATTGAAGGACTCTGTTATTCAAGATACACAATCACAAACACTCATTCCAAACCAGAAAACATCAAACATGTCTAAAAATGCAACTAAAACATACTCTGACCACCCCAGTGATGAAGAATCCAACTATGAAGATGGAGCAGACAACTCTCAACCTAAACAACCCCAAATCACAAATACCACAACCATCTCCAACATGAAGCTTCCACCATTGAAGAAAGATGAATATGACATCTGGGCCATGGAGATGGAGCACTATCTAGAGTACATCGATAATGAAGTGTGGAAGGTGATACAAAAAGGAAACTCTAAAAGAGGGTTTCAAAGGAAAAGATGGCACTTAATCAGCCACACCATGCCATCGCCGCTAAAATTTTGCCGGAGAAGGAGAGAAAGGCCAAGAACATCTTCTTAATGGCACTTCCCAATGAGCATATCAGACATTTTCATGGGATAGATGATGCAAATGAGATCTGGGAGGCAATCAAAGTAAGATTTGGAGGGAATGCTAACTCCAAAAAGATGCAAAAGGCCATCTACAAACAACATTTTGAGGCCTTTACTATTTCCAGTTCTGAAGGATTAGAGAAAGGCTATGACATGTTTCAACAACTATTGTCACAATTGGAGGCCTATGGTGCTGGTGTTTCTGATGAGGATGCAAATCACAAATTCCTCAAGTCTTTGCCACAAGAATGGTCAAGTCTGGAAATGAACATGAGAACCAAGCCTGAAATTTATACCATGTCAAATGATGATCTGTACAACAACCTAAGGGTTTTTGAACAGGAAATCAAGAATGTGTCAAAACCATCCTCTTCTAGCTCTCAGAATGTTGCTTTTGTCTCACATGGCAAGAGCAGTACAAACCATGTTAAGTCTGGTGGTAGTTATAGTACTTCCTTATTAAGTACTAAAGAAAGAGGGGCACCTGGTGGAGTTGATGATGAGGTTATCTACTCTCTCTTTTCTAGATCATCAGAAGAGATGGATTTGCTCAATGAAGATTTGGAGCAGATCAAAGATGCAGATATTGAGGAGATGGATATAAATTGGCAGATAGCTATGATTGCTATCAGGATGAACATGTTCTTTAAGAGACATGGTAGAAGAGTTCGTTATGATCCAAAGACTCCAGTTGGCTTTGATAAAAAGAAGCTTGAGTGCTACAACCGCCATAAGCCCGATCACTTTGCAAGGAATGTAAATCTCAGTGGCAACCGATAGGAAGAAGAAGGAATCTCCTATCAAACAAAGGAAGCCGAGAAGCAAGAGAGTCAAAAGGTTGGGTGCGACCATGGATGGAGGTGCTATCCATTGGGAGAACATGTTGAAGATGAGTCTACCAATCACTCGCTTTCATGGCCATTGGCTCAAATAGTGAGGTATCTCTATGTTCCAAACTCTGTGTTGATTCGTATAACCAACTTAAAACACAAAGTAATGAGCAATTAACTCAGTTGAGAGAACAGGAAGCACAAATTATAGCTTATACCAATGCAGTCAAAACCTTAGAAGCACAAATATTAAAACTTCAAAAACAAAATTCATCACTAAATGAAAAACTAATTTTTCAAGCTAATGATAATTTTGCTAAGTATGAAAAGCTAAAGAAATATAGAAGAATTGGTATGAAAGCTCAATAAGAAAGAGATGAGTTAAAGAAAATAGTTGAGTCTTGAGGATAGTCTTCTAAAAATCTACATAGACTAATTAATTCTAGCATGAGCTCAAATTGTAAATTGGGCTTAGGTCATGAGATTAAATCAGATAGTGAGGTTTTGAGTTATGATGAAGAGATGAAACCTGGTATATTTGGTAGTTCAGAAGAATACTATGTTGGTAAACCACTTTATAATAGATTTGTTAAAACTGATAATTATAAAGGAGTTCCACCACCACTTAATGAAGACTACACACCTAAACCTAAACAAAAGTTTGATGAGTCTTTACTTGATTACAACAAATGGAAAAACCCTGAAACACTTGCTTCTCAAGACCATTCCATTGAATTTTCTACATGTCAATCCAATGACAGTGAAGGATCCTTTGGGAAGAGTCCTGGAACCGGTGTCTAAGAAGACAAATCCAGTGAGTATTCTACCTGTCAATCTAATGACAGTGAAGGATCCATTGGGAATGTCTCTGAATATTCTCTTGAGCTTAAATCTGAACATATAAGGATTTCCAAACCAATTTTAATCAGTAAGCCTTATCTGCCCAAACCAAAATAAGCTGAGTTTGTCATTTTTGCTAAAACTGTTGTTAAACCTAGTTGTGTCCAACACGTAAAAACTCCTAGGCAACAGATTAAACCTGAGACACCTAAATTAGACAGAAAGAATTGGAATGAGTTAATGCAGAGATAGTTTGGGGATGGATACTCTTTCACTAAAAAGAGTTGTTTTGTGTGTTGATGCCTGAGCCATTTAATAAGAGACTGTGATTATCATGAGAAAAGAATGGCCAAAGAGGTTGAGATTCGAAGGAAAATGGATGTAAACACTGGTAATGGTATAGTTAGACCAGTGTAGAATAATGCAAATAGAATTAACCAAGCTAATCAGTTTGGTTGTAGATCAGTACCTGTTAATACTGGTAATTCATTTGTTAATTCTGTTAGTGCAAATATTACAATATTTAATCTATACATTCTCATTTGTTTTGTTTATGACAAACATGTAACTTGTAATACATAACGTAAAATGTATAAGTTACTTGTAATTATATATTTTCTCAACACCTCTCGATGACTCAAGTCCTTGTATGCTACAACACAGGTTCGTACATGTTTGTTATGTTCCGTTATGATCAAACCCCCAACAAACCATTAAAACATGTTTAATTAAATAGTTTATGTATAACAACTAGTGTTTACATATTGGGTAAATATATACATAACTAGTATGTATTATAATGGGTAATATAAATGGGTAGACACTTAAGTATTTGACCCATTGACCAAATACATTGAATGTAGTTGGATAAAACCCAAAGTCTGAAACATTGTACCTGGGCACTCATAACCCATTTGACTAGATGATTGCATCCATTAGATACATTGTATCTAATCTAATACCCATGGATCAACCCATAACCCATTTGACTAGATGCATTGCATCCATTAGATACATTGTATCTAATCTAATACCCATGGATCATATCCATAACCCATGGTATTGACCCATACCCATTTGACTAGATACAATGTACTCATTAGATACATTGAATCTAAAAGAATACCAATGGACCAACCCATAACCCATGATCCATGACCCAAAACCCATGGGTAAAGGGGCGTCCACGGATCCCCAAGATACATCGGACGGATCCTCAGGGAGGGATCCGTGGGATCCGGAACAATGGCTAGTTTTCTTCATAAATAGTGAGCCATTTCTTCATTGTTTCACACACCTTTACACATAGTTTCTCTCCACCATTTCTAGGATATTTAGATCATTAGGAAACATGTAAACCATCCTCATCTCATATGATCATAATGCTTCTAACTCTCATTTGTTGTAAGCATACTCCCCAAAGTGATCCCCCAAAGCAAGCTTAGAGATCTTGCTTTCTTACCTACTGAAGTGATCACCCATCACAAGATACAAGCACATGAAGATCTTCTATAACAAGCTTGGGAAACTTGTCATCTTCATTCATAGAAGACTAACTACATCATGCTTTGTGTCCTTGATGTTTAGCTTAGGACTTCATATCCATTAGACACATTGTCTTGGATATTGTCTAGTATCATATTCTTGTATCTATGACTAGACTAGATGGTTTATGTGTTTGTGCCATAAAACACAAGGTTTGTTTGTTGGGCCACAAAACATAACGGGTATCATAGAAGTCAAGACGAAGGCATTAGTGAAGAATGCCAAGGTCGTATAATTGATGAGGTGCATCGTTATACATATAGTATTAATTTATTTTCAAGGATATTGATATCCTTGATGGTGTTGTAATAAGGAGTGGATCTCCTTAAGATTAGGTGTTGTGTTGTGATAGGTAGTAGTTCATCCATAGTAATGGAACTAGGTTCTTAGCCTAGTACCTAATAAAGGGTAGGCGACGTTGTGATATGATTAGTTCTCCTTGGGTGAAAGAACTCGGTGGTTAGCCTAGCAAGTATAAAGGGTAGGCGGCGTTGTGTTAGGTGTGGTTTGCTTGAAGTGAAAGAACCAAGATTTAGCTTTGTACCGTAAAAGGTGTAAGTGACGCTGTGAAGGCTTCTCCGCCATAAGGAGACTGGTGTAGTGTTTACAAACTCTCCGAGAGGGTGACTCGGGGAGTAGAGTAGGGCAAGAAGGTGTCCTTATAGCCAACCACTATAAATCTCGTGTTGGTTTGTCTATCCTTTTTACTTATCGCTTTACTTTTATTCTTGAATTACATTGTTTATTTTCTGTGTGGTTGATGTCTATGTTTGTGATACATACTTGGTCTTTCATATAGTCACAAACTATATATAACACTTTACCTATTATGACACGCTTGATCAAGAAAAAGCAACCGGACTAATAATGGTGAAACTTGATTTATAATGAACCATTAATCTTGCGGAATCTTATGTGATATTAAGGGTTGGCCTTACATGCCGTGTGCGTTAAATGCATCCTCGCGTCGAGATTAGCAAATGCA
Source organism: Chrysanthemum lavandulifolium (assembly GCA_022545495.1). Lineage (NCBI taxonomy): Eukaryota > Viridiplantae > Streptophyta > Magnoliopsida > Asterales > Asteraceae > Chrysanthemum > Chrysanthemum lavandulifolium. Next base: position 268,140,857 of record CM040244.1, on the reverse strand, counting down.
ATGGTTTATACTATATTTGATACAAAAGTTTTAAGTTTGAAACGGAAACGATTCACCCCCCCCCCCTCTACGTTTTCACAATTGGTATCAGAGCGGGTTGGCTCTAGTTTTAAAAATAAATGGTTTTCAAAACGAGTAAGGTTCTCGTATCAAATTTTTGGTGAAGTCAAGCATAATATGAAAAGTGTTTTGTTGATTTTTTTTTGAAGTTTTGTTGTTAGATATCTTGTTAATCAAGCTTGAATAAAGGTAAAAATGGTTAATGTTACTTCCCTAAAAAGTCTACAAAGGTTAAACCTTTTTGTCGGGTCAAAATGTACATTTTTGTAATTCTGTGTCAGATCCGCGGATCCCTCAGTGTTGGGTTTTTGGTTCCTTGGATCAAGAATTATTCTAAGTACAAGAACCACGGACAGAGTTGATATAACCACGGACAGAAGAATGTAACCACGGATGATGACAAACCGCTGCTAGTAGTATTGTAGAATCACGAAAGACTATTGTAACCACCGCTAGTCTTTATAGTCGGTTTAGTATTTTGTATTAGATAAATATGGAAAAGATATTTATCTTGTAGGTTACGTATTGTATAATGTAAAGGACTCCTTAGCCTATAAAAGGAGGTCCTAGGTTAGATTAGAAACACGATGTTTTATATCTAAGATCGATACACTTCAAGGTTGTAAAACCCTAATCCGTTAGAGTATTCAGTATTAATAATAATATTGAGGTATTGAATGTTTCTTCGTCTTCTTCTTAAGATTAAGTGTTAAATTCGCTGTAATACTTAATAAGCTTTTGTTCTAAGTCGGCTTCGATTGTGCAAAAGATTGCACTACCAGTGCTCGATAAGGATCAAAGTGATGAGGGTGTATGTTCCAGCCAAGACACGCCAGAACCCGAGAATAAGAAATACTAAGACACTACGTTAGTGATTACGCAGGGTAGACTCTGCGAACCACCTCCGTGAGAGTAAGTATGAGTTATGGTTGTATAAGTGTGTAAGTAAAGAGATAAGTGTGAAATGAGCATACCATAATCCTTGCCTCGTCCAACCTATTTATAGTGGAAGAAATACGGTTGGAGGCACTCTTGCATGATTGTTTGAGATCATGGGGCGTCCCATGATTGTGGGTAACCGCCAGGTTTAGTGACCCACGCTCAAACTTGACGGGAAGCCAAGAGAGAGGAGATCGTGGGTTTGACCAAGTCGAGGTTTCCTTATCCATTGTTCCTTCGTCACCTTACCCGAAGGGCTTAGGGCTCGAATGGCGAATTCCCCTTAGGTAACCTTCGTACAACGAATGGTTTGACGCCTATGGATATTTTAGAATCCTAACTGGGCCTTCAGAGGAAGGGCTTCACACGCCTCGCAGGAGTGTCCTTCGAGCTACTCGGAGGGTACATCATCAAGCCCCCAACCGAAGTGATGCATATGAGCGAGGAGGCATTGCTTTCGATTTCATGCTTCAAAAACACCATCCTGCCGCTAAACATACTAGTTGGGAGATAACTACGCAACTAACCAAGCGCATTAAATGCTAATTAAAGCGCCCACCGCCCACAAAGGATCACTTATCCCCATATTACCCGGAGACCAAAAGTCTTTATTTAAAATTTAAAAGTTGTTTGTCTTGGATGAGAGTAATCAAGATGGACACGTGTGTGGATTTGAAGACGGTAAAAAAGGGGTATTTAAGGGGGATTTGATGAAACCCTAAAACAATTTTACTCTTTCCGTCTTCATTCACACGCAGTAAACTTTCAAGCGCACACCATCTTCGAAAACCAAGGTAAACACTTTTCTCTTCTTGTAGATTTTTTCTCAAAAAATAGGAACATGGATTCCAAGTTTATTATAAAACAATGAGTGTACATTATCTCAAAATATTTACATGATCACTTAGCCGATTATCCCATCCCACTAGAACACAAAGTGATGTTACCCAAACCTTCTCGTGGTATCTTTGATGCTCCTCCGTGTTTCAGAGGGTTGTATACACATGCATTTAGTCACTCAAACCTTAGGATTCCGTTACATCCACCGATTTTAGAGTTTATGCAATACTACAAAGTTCACATCTCTAGGTTTAATCCTTTTGGTTTTGCCAAGTCGACCACATTCATAGTGATGTGCAAAGCATATGGCTACGAACCAACATTGACTGCTTTTAAGAGGATTTTTGAACTGCACTGGGGCAATTGGTTGACATTAGCAAAAGACACGAGGCGAGATGTACCCAACCCGTTTGGGAAGGTGTATACAAACATAACAGGTTGGAAGGGTAGCTTTTTCTACATGCAAGACACTATTGTTCCCCCCAAATATTCGTGAGTCACGAATAAGGAGAATAGGTTTAATGCTAAACGGTATAATGACCCCCTTCCCTACGAGGTGCGAGAAGATCCCTGGTCAAATATCCTGCAGATGTGCAAGTGTTCCCTAAAGCCATCTTATATATGGTGGATTCTTTGAGAGTTGGGAGGGTCTCCCAAGAAGCCTCGTGATCATATACCAAGGACAAAGTATGTTTATCTACTCTTATTTAAGTAGGACCAATGTAGCAATCGATATTTATTTGTTTTGTTTCTATTTTGCGAGATGTCGCTCGTAAACTTCATGTACAAAGACTTGGATGAGGACTTAAGTTTCATGCCTGCGGAGAAGGCTCAAGAGTCTTATGGTGTCGGCTCTCCTTCAACATCTGTGAATAACAACGAGGTAGATATTCCAAAGCCAGAACCCATTGCATCAGCATCCCCGCAACTTGCGTTGGAGGGTCCATCCCAACTGGTGGAAAATGTTGCTGACTCGGACGATCCTGCGGATGTCCCTGTCTTTGGTTCAACAGGAATAGCAGACAGGTTGAAGAGTAGGAAGGGAACAGCCGCCAAGACTGTGAAATCCACCAACAAAAGGAAGAATCCCCTGCCTACCTCTGGGAGTAGAGTTGTGAAGCAGAAGTGTACCGAGGGCAGAAAGTTTGTCAAATCTGCCTTTGAATTACCCGATGAATCCATTGAGGTTCATGGTAAGTATTTTTGTCTTATGAGACATTGTGAAGTTATAAATGTAACTATTATGCTAACCTCAGATACATTGTGTTACTCGCGTCTTCCGAGACGAAGGAGCTTCCAATGCCTTAGCTGTCATCGGATTGTTGACCATGTGACCCTCCACAATGGAAGAGTATGCTAGAGAACATGTCTATTGAAAAGTTCGTGACATGCATGATAATGGGGTTGCGAGGCGGCGAGTGATGGATAACCTCTTGAATGCCAAGACCGGGAGTTGCTCGAGAACCGTGGCCAAGCTGGGCGCGTGTGACAAGATTGAGGGGCGTTGAGAAGAACCCCGTCGTCCGGGACCGTCGAGAAAGATAGCTCGGTTGACCGTGGAGCGTGGCAATCTTAAGTCGGAAGAAGCCAAGGTTATTACTCTCACAGGTCGAATCTTCTCTCGAGGCTAAATGTCTTTGGGTTGGAAAGTGAGAAGGTTAGGCTTGGAGAGGTAGAGGTAAAGTTGAGGAGGAGATCGATGGCACAAATGAGGTATAAGATGCTGCGGAAAGATCGTGCGAAGTTGTTTCAAAGTGGTGCCTTACATAGCCATGGAGCTCTATCACGTTGACGAGTTGGGAGCTCGGATGTGGAAGGTCATCAAATCACCATATATTCATGGATGATTGCTTGGCGGAGGAGGTCGCCAAAAGGTAAGCCCGTAGACCTCTCCAAGATTGAATGCTACCGTCCCACTTGAAGGTCAATCACGATGAGGCAGAAATGCATTTGCAACTGCAGTACTCCTTCCTTCTTGAGGCAACCAAAGATCCAATGGCACCCTCAAGACCTCCTTTCCAAGAAACCTCGTGTCAAGCCTACCACTCCAACCAAGAAGACCATGTCTACTAAGCCGGTTCGGTGCAACCCTCCTCCACTCCATCTCCGAAGAAACAAGATTGAAGGTCGCTCATTAGCGATAATTTGGTTCCAAAGGGTGGCATGTACCATTAAGACAATTTACTTTATGTGACAATGTGTGTCTTGTTCTCCAAACAATTTAAATGCTTGTGATGTATGGCCATGGGCCAAGAACAATTTGACCGGAGCCTAAGCTCCTCATGCGGTATAGGCAAGAGCCCATATTTTGAATGCGATGGTGTAGAGGACATACCTCTACGGACTTAGGTTATGTTTGTTTTGTTAACTGCACGCGCCATTTTTCCGACGCTTAAATTTTACAACCTAAGGTTAAACAACCTCATTGTGTGTAAATTGCAACACCAAGAATATAATGACCAACTTGGCCATTGATGGAGGTGCGACCCACTCTATCTCAAATCCTTTACATAGCATGGCTTTGTAAAAAAATTCTACAAGCGCCAAAACTACTAGGAGAGTTAATGTGAATGTTTAAGTTGGCTTTAAATGATAAGGCGTGTGTTACACCCCAAGCCATTCGACATTGAAACTCATTAACGACTTGGCTGAACAAATCTTTGTGTTTAAGAAACGAAGCAAGAGATTTGTGGGAAATTTCTTATTTATCATTGAATTGGTAGAGAGGATTACATCATTTTTGAAATGAAAACTAAGACAACTACCAATAACGTGTGCTTTACCTTGAGAAGCTTTTAATTACAAGAAAAAAGTTAAAGTAGTTCTTAAACATAGAACTTTTGAAGGTTCGTACCATTCCATGTCCTGTCGATGGGTTCTCCGAGAAGAGTGGCCAGTTTGTAGGCTCCATTGCTGTAGTCATCGGCTACCATGTAGGGTCCTTCCCAAGTTGGTCCCGCCTTTCCACGATACTCGCTTTGCTTGCCTTTGTTGAGTGACACATATTCTCGAGCTTGAAAGTGGAAGGTCGACCCTTTATTATAGTAGCCTTCGATCTTGTGTTTGTGTATTGCTTCTCGGATGGAGGCTATTTCTCTTCTTTCTTCTAGTAGATCAAGGTTTTCCCTGATCCTTTCGTCATTTTGGGAGGCATCATACGTTGCCACACACTCCGTGTGTACAACCAGTTCCGAAGGGATGACCGCTTATGTTCCGTATGTTAGGCTGAAGGGTGTTTCTCCGTTGCTTGACTTAGGATGCGTCCTATGAGCCCATAAGACTTGAGGGAGCTCGTCCACCCATACATGATGAGTTCGCCCTAGCCTTTTCTCGATCCCTTTAACGATGTCTCTGTTTGTAACTTCCACTTGTCCATTACCTTGCGGGTGATAGACGGATGTCCAGGATTGCTTTATGTTGAGCCCTTGACAGAAGTCATAGAAGACTCCTTTGGCAAACTGCTTCCCGTTGTCGAGATATGATGATGTGGGCACTCGAATCGCACACAATGTGCTCCATACAAACTTCTCAATCTGTCGCCTGCATGCAAAGGGTGGGGTTTCGCTTCCACCCACTTAGTGAAGTAATCAATCGCTACCAGCAAGAACTTGACTCCTCCGGGCGCTATAGGCATAGGCCTTACAATATCAATGCCCCACTGAGAGAAGGGCCATGCGGATGTCACACTTGTCATGTCTTGCTTTGGCATTTTTGGAACGTTTGAGTGTATTTGACAAGCTTCACACTTGAGAATGATTTCGGCTGCGTCCCTGTGTATCGAAGGCCAATAGTAGCCCAACTTCATTATCTTCAAGACAACTGAGCGGGGTCCTGCGTGAAGACCGCGGGATCCTTCATGGACTTGAGATGATGCTCAAGCTTGCTTGGGGCCCACACATCGTAACCAAGGTGACAAAAATGACCTCCCGTATAGGGTTTACCACATTAGCCGATGCGGGGACTTAACCCGAACCTTCCTTGCAAGCTTGGGATCTTGGGAGAAGACCACTTATAAAATATTCCTTATGGGAGTCATCCATGTCTCTCTTCTTCGTGAATCACATCGCAACCTCTTTGAGAACAATGGATCTTTCGGAAGGACTTCCACGAGCACTTCCTTAGTGAGATGAGCGAAGGCCATTGAAGCTAACTTGCTTAGTGCCTCTGCCTTTTATTATGGTTCCTCTGAACATCTTTGGATGGTGTAGAGTCAAAGTTTTCTAGCATCTCTTTCGTTTTCTCCAAGTCTTGTTTGATGACGGGTGCCTTGCTTCAGTGGGAACTGTCACTTGGTTTGCGACCAATTGGGAGTCTACGAAAGCAATGAGCTTTGACCTCCATATCTTTGGCTAGTCAGTCCGCTAATAGCGCCCGTATTCCGCCGTTGTTTGTGGCCCGAACTCAAGCCGGAGAGCATATGTATGCTCCTTCCTTCGGGATCGACCAACATTAGACCTGCTCCCGAGCCGTCGGGCTGGATGCTCCGTCAGTATAAAGCTTCCATTCACCGCCTCGAGAAAGGTTAGTTTTGGGCTCTTCCTTTTCTACATCAGGCTCGGAAGGTGTTTACGCAAAAGTCGCAAGAATTTGCCCTTTGATAGAGTTTCGTCCTTTGAACTCTATTTCATGTTCTCCAAGCTCAATAGCCCATTTAGCCACCCTCCCAGACTTTTCAGGTTTTGACAGGATCTGTTTTAATGGCTTATCGGTTAAGACTGTAACCGGATGGGCCTGGAAATAGCGTCGGAGTCTCCTTGCTGCGTAAATTAAGGCGAGTATTAACTTCTCCAAGGTTGGATAGTTGGTCTCCGCTCCTTGTAGGACCCTACTAACAAAGTAAATGGGGATCTGTCGCTTGTCTCGTTCCGCCATAAGGACTGCGCTAACACTCTCCGAGGATGCCAAGTACATGAACAACATTTAGCCTTTGATTGGGGTGGCGAGTGTCAAGGATTTCGATGAACTCCTTCATCTTGAAAAGGCCGCCTGATCCACGCTCCATTGGAAAGTTTTCTTGTCCGCGCATCCTTTGAGTGTTTTGAAGAATGGTAGGGACACGCGACTCCTTTTGATAGAAACCGACTTAAGGTACGCCACTTCCCATTCGTGCTCTGCATCTTTTAGACACTTAGGGCTTGGAGATCGAAATAGCTTTGACCTTAGAGGATTAGCCTTTATCCCCGCTAGTGATCAAATGTCCTAAGAATTGTCCTTCTTCGACCCAGAAGGAGCATTTCTTAGGGTTCAACTTCATGTTAATCGCCCGAGTCGATCGAATGTTTCTGTACATCAAGGAGTAGGTCCTCCTCGGTCTTGCTCTTTATAACCATGTCATCAACGTAGGCCTCGAGATTTACGCCTATCTGCTTTGTTGAAGGCTTTATCTACGAGGCGTTGGTAAGTAGCTCCTGCGTTCTTCAAACCGAAGGGCATCTTTACGTAACGAGACACCTTTACTTGTGTAAAAGGTCGTCTTTTCCTCGTCCTCCTTTGCCATCCGGATCGATGATACCCTTTATAGGCATCTAGAAGCATTTTAACCGAAACACCGCCAAGGATTCCACCTTCGATCAATTTACATTGAGGGGTAGCAATCCTTCTGCATGCTTTGTTGATGTCGGTGAAATCCACACACATGCGCCACCTCCATCGCTCTTTTTACCAAGACCTTTGGGTTGGCCACCCAAGTTTGGTATTTGACTTCCTCGGGATGCTGCTTGTGTAAGTTCGTCAACTTCTTTGCCGCATCGCGTTTCTCTGGGGCAAGGCTTCTCCTTTTACCTTTATTGGTTCAATGTGCTTGTACTCATTGAGTTTATGCTCCGTTTGAAGGATTGTCCATCTATCGGCAATGTTCTTGGAACCCCGTCATGTCGAATATTTCCAGAAAAACATCAAGGTTAGTGCATGTATGACTCGGTGAGCTTCGCCTTGAAATTACGGAGTTGCTTTCCTACTACCACCGCCCTGCATCTGGGTAGCTAGGGTTTCGACAACTCGCTCCTCTGCATATGTACAATTAAGATTGCCATCGAGGCTCCTCCGATTCTTCTCGATCTTTTTGACACCATATACACCTTATCCGCTCCATAGCTAGAATGAGCAGTTCCTACTCCAAGGGGTTTGGAACTTAATAGCGACATGTATAGTAGAAACAACAATTCCCATTTTTGCAGTATTTTCTCCCTATTAACAAATTATAAGGAGAATCGACCTTACGATGACGAAAATGAGTGTCTCCAGATGGGATAAGGGGCCTTAGCCTATGGTGATTTCCAACGGTACTTCTCCCAGGGCCATGAGTGTTCACCGAGAACCCTACTAGCGGTGCCTTGAGTCCACCTCCGTGAGTGTATGGATGACTTGAGCTTTAGGAAACAATGCTCATAGATATTTTCGCAGAGCTCCGCAATCCATATCGCTTGGTTTACTTCCTGTTTGAGATTCAGTACCTTGATGATCACAAGATCGATCGAAGGTGTCGCCCAATATGTGTGGAAGGTTATTTCCCTACGCTTCCCGGCCCCTTCGCTTCCTTCCTTTTCAAGGTGGTATCGTATACGTGTACCATTAGTATCGAGCTTCGGGCGTAGTTTCCTTTTGTTCCCTTCCATTCTCCCACCGAGTATCAAAGAATTTGTCCTTTCCTTCTTGATGCCTTTGACCGGATGTGCTAACTATCCTGACCGCACCGCCTCTTGATCCGCTTTAGTTCCACAGTAGTTGTTCGTGGTCGTGTCCATGATCTTCGTGGAAATGGCAATACTTGGACATGTCTCGGCCTTGCCTCGTGTTATCATCCGGGTGGGGATCGAAGGACTTTGCGGCCTTCTCGGTGGCTAGGATCTCTCGGGAGATTTAACCAAGTTTGCCGAAGTCCATGGTTCAAGCCTTTGTTGTGGGGGTGAAGCGATCTGTTCTTCTTCTTGTTTTGGATCCTTCCGTGAGGATCCTATAGAGAATTTGTCGACGCTTCCCTTTGCTCTATCGGAGCCCCGCTTGTCGCTACCTCCTTAGACTCAATCCGGTGTAAGCCTTCTCAATCAAGGCCTTGTAGGTGTTGGGAAGATCGGTGAGCAGAACTCCACCAAGCTTGAGTTCGAAGGCCATGTACAAAACCGTAGATTCTCGATCTTCGTGTAAACCTAGAATCGCAAGGTTTCATCGGTGTACACGGTAACGAAGGCCCTCGTGCTTCATTGTCCCTTTGTTTGATGGTGTGCACGGGTGAGTTTTGTGTACTTCCTGGCGGCTAAAGTGCAACCGAACTTAGCCTTAAGATCATCTAGACTCACAATGCTCCCAACTTCTCGTCTGCTCCACCATATTCTCGCGAGTCTCGGAGTGTAAGTGAACATATGGCATGCTACGAGGCATGACCCACTTTTTCATTTTATACCGCCTTCAATAAGTGGAGAAAGTTATCGGGATCACCTTCCCATCGAGGTGCCTATGAGTAGGCATCTTCACGTCGTGTAAGGGTAGTCCTCGATCCACTTCACGAAAGGTGTGCAAGCTCGAGGCTTCGCACCGTAAGGGTTGTATGGAGGTGGATAAGCGGTGTAGGATTATACGGATTAGGAAATGGTTGTGAATAGGTAGGGTAAGCATAAAGGGTTGGTATGAAGGTATACCCCATCGATTGTGTAGGATCATCCATAGGGCATTTCTTTGGTAATTCTAATTGGGATTGAACCATTTGGAGGGTAAGTGTTGTAGGTTTGAGGGGTAGGTAGGGATTCATTCCCTGAGGGGTAACGGTTCATGTTAGAGTATGGAGGTGGACCTCAGACACTCGAAACATAAGAGGAAGGCTTGGAGCCCCGTCCCTTCTTACTAAATGGGCTGCTAGAAGAGGAGGCATGTTTACCCCTCCGTTTCCTACCGGGTTGCTTCCTCCGTTGGAGTTCTCGCTCCTCCTTTCACCATGCATTCTTTCCCTTCTTCCGGATTTCTCAGAGTCCTCTTCAAACCCACCGTCCTTCCATTTGACCTTCTAATGTAAGGAGAACCATTTCGAGGCAGGGCGGCGTCCTCGCCCATAGGTTGAGGTATGTCCTCCGCTTCAATCTCCTCGTCGCTCCTCATTGAGTATTCCAACCCTCCCATTTCCGTGTTGCGAACTCGTCTCTTGTGAGCCCTTAGCAAAGAATCTAGGGCCTCAAAGTTTGCCTCTGAAGGCGGGACCGATATCTGGAATAGGGTTAGCGGATGTTGAGCGTGATGTACGGGAGTAGTTTCAAACGAGATCGAGTGGTGAAGGTTGAGGTCAAGTATGGGGCGAGGTTATCGGTGTTAGTTGTGGTGAGTGGGACCAGAGTAGAGAAACACAGTGGAGGCGAATCTTCTCTTCCCGGTTCCATGCCGGAAAAGTAGTGTAGTTGGTTGGGTATTAGGACCGGGTGATTACGGACTAATAGTTGTGGTCCCACGGATGGCGCCACCGATTGTCAAAAGATTGCACTCGAGGCTTCGATAAGGATCAAAGTGATGAGGGTGTATGTTCCAAACAAGACTCGCTTTGTAACCCGAGAATAAGAAATACTAAGAAACTACGTTACGTGATTACGCGGGTAGGACCTGCGAACCACCTCCGCGTGAGAGTAAGTATGAGTTATGGTTGTATAAGTGTGTGTAAGTAAAGAGATGAGTGTGAAATGAGCATACCATAATCTTTGCTGTCCAACCTATTTATAGTGGAAGAAATACGGTTGGAGGCACTTTGCATGATTGTTTGAGATCATGGGGCGTCCCATGATTGTGGGTAACCGCCAGGTTTAGTGACCCACGTTCAAAAACTTGACGGGAAGCCAAGAGAGAGAGGAGATCGTGGGTTTGACCAAGTCGAGGTTTCCTTATCCATTGTTCCTTCGCCGTACTTTACCCCGAAGGGCTTAGGGCTCGAATGGCGAATTCACCTTAGGTAACCTTCGTGCCAACGAATGGTTTGGCGCCTATGGATATTTAGAATCCTAACTTGGGCCTTCGTGGTGAAGGGCTTCGACACGCCTCGGAGGTGTCCTTCGAGCTACTCGGAGGTACATCATCGGTTTCTATATTAGATCGCTTGCTCAACTGGGATCAAAAGTGGTATCGAGCTTGTGATCTTGAAACCGTAACCGTGAAGAAGTTCTATTCAAGAAAGCTAAGATGTCGTGAAACTCACATGGTGACTGGATCAAAGGTTCCCATGCTCAAGCATGGTGAGTATCAAATCTAGAGAATGCGAATGAGGCAATACATTCGTATGATTAACTATGCCATCTGGGATGTCGTTGAAAAAGGTGATACTCTTCCTTTGAAGGGTGCTGATGGTAAAGCCATAGAAATTGTAAGTGAAGTTGATAAGGCTAAAAGGAAATTGGATATTAAAGCTCATAGTATTCTCTCTATGGGAATACCTAATGAGTGTGCTTTGAGACTTTGAAAGATATGAGTCTGCTAAAGAGTTCTTGGATGCTCTTGAGACAAGGTTTCTTTGGTAATGAAGCTACAAAGAAATCAAGGAAGAATATGCTCAAGCATCGACTTGAAAACTTCATTGCTCTTAGTGGAGAAAAACTTGATGGCACTTTAACAAGGCTTCAAAACCGATTAGCCAATTGAAGTCGGTGGACTATAATCCTATTCAAGAAGATATAAATTTGAAGTTCATTAGAAGTTTATCTCCGAATGGGAACATTCATACGATTGTGTGGAGAAATAAGGTGGACTTTGATAAAATGACTGGACAATCTCTACAACAACTTGAAAGTTTATGAGTCCGAGAATAACATTGTCGGTGCATCTTTTGCTAATCAAAACCTTGCTTTTGTTTCAACTAATCACAAAAGTCCACATGATGTATCCACTCATCGCCTATGGTATAACCACGGTTATTGCAAACAATACCATTGTTAGTGATATTGTCGATGATGGTGCAATTTGTGCTTTTACGCCGATTTAACTACCGGTGTTGATATTTTGAATCAAGATCTAGATCAAATTGATCCCGATGATCTTGATGAGATTAATCTTCAATGGCAAATGGCAATGTTGACTCTCCAAGCAAGGAAGTTTCGAGGAGGACCGGAAGGCAGGTTAGGTATGATGGTCAAAGGAGAGATGGGTTCGACAAAAGCAAGATGGAGTGCTTTAACGCAAGAAGAAAGGTCACTTTGCAAGGGAAGGTCGAGCTCTAAGAGAATTGAAGGCATTAAGAAGACTACGGAAGAGCTGCTTTGCTTCCTCGCCTTTGGTTGCACAAGATGGGATTGGTGATTATGATTGGAGTGATCGGTTGTCACACCCCAAATTATCATTTTGCAATGGAATGGAATTCACAGGGATTGATTGTCATAGCATCACAATCACGATTATATAGAACGACCTAAAGTGTCGTTTGGAAAATACATCGTTTGATTTAATAAAATAATCAAAGTTACAAAGTATAGGTCCCAAATGAAAGTCACTATATGCGAAATAAATTTGATACAAGTCAAACGATGTTTTTAAAGTATATAAATCACAGCGGAGGCAGCGTCGTCACCGCGACTCTATGATATGTCCACATGCATGCCATGAAGTGAATGCCTTAGTTACCTGAAAATACATTGCTAAAAGTGTCAACACAATGGTTGAGTGAGTTCATAGAGTTTATGTAAATGTTTAATACGACTACCACAAGTATAAATTATGTATGACAATGTCGTCACAAAAATGATACAATTGCTATAAGTCCATGACACCGAAGCTTGACTGATGTTCGCCCCAATAGAGTGTTTTGCCAAACAACTCAATAATGATAAAGAAATGAAATGCATCCGTCCGGTTGGAATCCGCCAACCCGGATGGAGGTGTCACCCTCGATAGATCTATCCACTCACCCTCGCTTCTATGAAATTAACGGTTCATGATTATGAAATGGGGACATTTAACTGGCAATGAGGTAACTTAAGCAATGTAATGAATTTGATATACTTGGCATCGTAATAAAAATGATGTGCAATGTATTCTCCCCCGTAGGTTTGAAATAAAATATAAACTTGAATAAATCGGGGCTATGAAAACTCACCTGTTGCAATGATTATGATGACTAAAGTGGATACACTGAAATGTAGCGTGAATCTCAAAACTTGACCTATTATGAATGATATGATATGTAATAAGTCATGATGTAATGTTATGCATGCAATTCGGATGATATTTATACCACTTATGAATTTTGAAAACAATACTTTTCAAATCGAAAATATAATCTTTTAACGTCTTGACCATTTTTAAATTGCTTCACATGTATTTACATTGAAATGATATCCAAGATAATCATTTAGTGATTTATTAAGAGATTATAACCTTTCGTCGTAAAATAATGTCATTGAAATTTCCATGAAAGTGACTAAAACGGCTTCTAAAAGCTAGTCGTAAAATGGTGTACGTCGAGCGTTAGGAAACGAACTCAACAGTTTTGGAAAGCTCGTATGATAATCTCAAAGTTTTAGCATTTAAGTTTTCGTCATAGAGGTTCCGATCATAGAGAAAAATATAGCTAAAGTATGGTACTTGTGTCCAAAATATAGTTTAAGAATGGCTTTCGGCAAAGTTTAAGTGACTATATTTCATTCGTTACAACTCCGCTTGATAAAGGGTCGGACATTTTGGAAAATAGGCTAGGCTAACTTACTTTTACTAGAAGACATCACTTTTATAAGAAAATGTACTCCATTTTTGTTCTCCAACTTTTTGTTCTCCAAATATTTGTTCTCCAAAATTTTAGTTCTCCAAAATATAGTTCTCCAATTCTTTTGTTCTCCAAATTTAGTTCCCCAATGGTTTGTTCTCCAAACTTTTTGTATCAAAATAACATATATATTTTCGATAAGTCGACACTTTTATAACGTCTAAGCCACATTTTGACTCGTACAAAATAAACAATGCTTCTTTGAAATTCGAGAAAATTATATGTTTCGTCGTCAACTTGAAAAATTCATAACTTCTTCGTTATAGCTCCGTTTAATCCGTTCAAGCGTACGGTTTCGTTTTAAAGTATATTTTTAAATATCTAGGCGAAATTTTTACCTCTTGTCGGATTTTCCAGATTTTGAAAATAAGGACAGACCCTTTTGCAAACTTGTCGAAATGAGTTTTTCTCGCGCCAAACCTATTCTAACCCATTCAAAACAACTCCGAAGCTATTCTAATCCTACCATACACCTTCTTAGGGTGTCGTGGTTTCCTAGACATCACCAAAACTAATATATAACAAGGAGTAATTATAGGATGGATTATATATATTTAACACTTAAAAACCTTAAAAAGTGGTATAAACATCACATAACTTGCATGTTTTCTCAAAATAAAAATGAAATGACCAAAACAATGAATATATGAAAATTAATGATATGTATGAAATGCTTACTAGTAATTGATGAGGTTTATGGACAAAGGATTTTCCTAATCACCATAGGTTTTATTTCAAAACCTATACAAAGAGTGATACTAGAGTGTTAAATAATCTTGTCTTGAAAAATTTGAGATGATCTTTCCTTTGGTCTTATGGTGCTTGAATTTTGGAGAGAAAGAGAGCAAAAAAATAGATTTTGATCTTGTATTTGTAAATGAAGTGAAATGAAATGTGTTTAGTTAATAGTATATTATAAGTAAACTAGAGATATTTGCAATTATCCTTGTGACTCATCCCTCCATTGTCGACAAGGGAGGATAGTCTTTCTTTAATATATATTTTTTATTTATTTATTATGTATTAGTGTAAGATTTGTGAAGTTAAATGAGGTTAAATGATAAGTTGTAGTTACTTTTGAATATTTAGGGTAGCGTTGGATAGAAATAAATTTTCACGGGTCAAGATAAAATATATTTAGGTCATAAAAATTATAAAAATACATTTCTTGCAAAATTTGAGTGATATAATAATAATCGTGTAGAATTTAAGAAAAACGTCGTAATTATATAAATATAACAATTTATATACAAAATAATTTAAAACACTGGGTAAACTCATAATATTATTTTATAAACTTAATATGAGTATAAAAATATATTGGAATAATTTTTGGAAGTAATGGATCAATTGTTCAAAATAATTAATTACGCGATAACGTTTATTTAATATGAAAATTATACATTTAATGTAAAATGCAAAACCATGCATGAACTAATATGATGACAATGATGTTAACGAAATGTAGACTAAGCTTAGTCTATATGAAATGACCTCGATGATATGATCATGAATTCACGGCTAAACCATTACGGTTCGTGAATTTGATGCTCGTAAACCTAGTTCACGATAAATGATAAATAATGAAACATGAGTAATGTTTTGAGAATGACTGAAAATCTGAATTGTCACATTCGCCCAACAAAAAGGAATTGATCCACGAATTCGGTTCTTGATAGTCTATCGAATTTTTGAGTTTGTGATGAATAACGAGGAGAAGACATGAAAAGGTGTCGTTACGGTTATCGGTGATTGAGGCGTATAAAACATCGTAGTAGAAAATATTGGAAGAATATCTCCGGTGTGCATAACTTTGACTTGGAATATGTGAAAATTTTGCTTGCACTAAGATTTATAATTAATCGCTCCCAACATAACATAACCCCTCCGAATTAGACATAGTTAGCTAGGCTATGTATAATTAGGGAACGATAATGTGACGTTCGGTTTAGTTGTTATAACTCTCAATGTTTACATAGATTTAATCCTTGTCGTAAAAATAGCGCTTAAGTAAAGGAAGTAAAATTCTCGTAAGTGATAACAAATCGAAGCGAAAATAAAGTACGATAGATAAGAATATTTTACAACGAGTGGTTTATCAAAAGTAGTACATCTTAAGTCATAAGATCCGAATGCGATAGAAGACATAAACTTAGTACGACAGAATACATAAGGAAAAATTAAGACTGTTTGTTTCCGAACTTCTTCAGTCTTCCGCGTTGTTGAAATCCTGTTGAGCTTGTCCTCCTTGTAACATGTATGCATTCCCATGAGCACCTTCAACTTGTTGACCTTGGTTTCGAGGACATTGATTCCGATAGTTTCCTTGCTCTCCACATCCGAAGCAGGTAATTATAGCTTTACCTCTACAATCCTGCGAGGTGTCCGATTTTGGCACTTGTGGCACTTGGCGAGGCAAGGACCCGAGTGATGAAACTTACATCAACTACATAGTGGTTGAGTTCAACATATCCTTTTCCTTTGCAGTCCTTGGCAAGGTGTCCCACTTTTTGACAGCTAAAGCATATACCACATGGACCATCATGATGTAGCGTGCATTGGTGGCATCATGGTAAGTTTCCAGTATAAGCTCTTCCCTTTGTTGATGCAGCAACATAAACCCTGGCGGCTTCTTGTCTTCTATTCTGTTGTTGGTGATGGTTAGTGTTACGGCTTTGGTGGTTGTTGTTATAACCTCCCTGGTCATTTTCCCCTTTCCTTTTGTTGTTGTTAGCTTGGTTGTCGCGGTTGTTGTTGTTGTTGTTGTTGTCGATAAAGTTTTCCCTCTTCACAACTTGAGCCATGAGTATTTGAGTTACCTTGATGGTCTCTTCAATTGTTTGTGAATCGAAAGAGGTTACATCTCCTTGAATGCATTTTGGAAGTCCTCCAATGAAACCTTTCAGTAGTTTCTCATTGTCCAAAACCATAGATGGACATAAAGCAGCCAACTCTTGAAACCTTCTGATGTAGGTCTCGATGTCATAACCAACGGTCACTAACCCAAGAAATTCCATTTCCAATTTCTTCACCTCGGTGTCGGACAATACTTCTTAGTCAAAAACCTCTTGAATTGATCCCATGAGAGCTTGTAAGCATTTTCCATACCAATAGGCTGTGCATAATAATTCCACCATAACATTGCCTCATCCAAGAGTGTACTAGTAGCGAATTTCACCTTGCAGTCATCTGGGCAATCGCATAGAAGAAATAATGACTCGATCTTTTCCAACCAACGGATCATAGCAATGGCTCCTTCAGTGCCTCCGAACTTCGGGGGATCACCGCTCTTAAAGTCCATGTATGTACCATTTCGAACTCCAGAACCTCCTGACTCTTGTAATAGTAGCAAGTCTAGTAGCTTGATGCGACACCTTGGTTTCGGCGATGGCGGCGGCAGCTACACCGTTACCGTTCTTTCTCTAGTGCCCTAGCTATACTATCCTCTATATACTTTTGGATAGCGGCTTGTCATAGTGGTGGAGCTCTCTTGGCGCATAACTCTTCAAAATAAGAGGAAAAATAAGGCGTAAGGTCCTATGTTAAAAAAATAAACGCTCTAAAGGGATGTGATATGAGATAATAAATTTAAGGTTATCTTTCAAAATGAATGATGATTCCAAAAGATGGGTTATGAGATGTCGTAAATGCTTGAATATACGATGGTTGACTTAATGTGTGAATAACGTGTAACTCGACATGTTAGTGGTGAAACAAAGTGAGTGACTTCGCACTTACTTAGAGGTTTTGTCTCGGCATTCGACATTATCGGTGATGAATCGGTGATATTAAAATTGTGATAGGAAATGACAAGGCATTCTCCACGTTAGAATCTAAAGAAAGGATAATGGAATGGGTATTTGAAGGCATCCATGTGACAATCGGTTTGAAATGAAAGTAAATAACTCGAAATATATAGCGTATAAACCGCATGTAAAGTGAATATGCACTTATGATGAATTGATGAGATGCTATGATGATGTAGTTATAGTCTAGGGTCAATGATGCAACCTAGTTCTCTATAAGAAGCTCGATGCCAATCATCACACCCCAATTATCTGTTTTGCGGCGGAATGAAATTCACAGGGATTATTTGTCATAGCATCGCAATCACGATTATATTGAATGACCTAAAGTGTCGTTTGGAAAATACATCGTTTGATTTAATAAAATAATCGAGTTACAAAGTATAGGTCCCAAATGAAAGTCACTATATGCGGAAATAAATTTGATACAAGTCAAACGATGTTTTTAAAGTATATAAATCCCACATGAGGCAGCGTCGTCACCGCGACTCTATGATATGTCACATGCATGCCATGAAGTGAATGCCTTAGTTACCCGAACTCAACAGGTTTTGGAAGCTCGTATGATAATCTCAAAGTTTTAGCATTTAAGTTTTAAATCATAGAGTTCCGATCATAGAAAAAATATAGCTAAAGTATGGTACTTGTGTCCAAAATATAGTTTAAGAATGGCTTTCGGCAAAGTTTAAGTGACTATATTTCATTCGTTACAACTCCGCTTGATAAAGGGTCGGACATTTTGGAAAATAGGCTAGGCTAACTTACTTTTACTAGAAGACATCACTTTTATAAGAAAATGTACTCCATTTTTGTTCTCCAACTTTTTGTTCTCCAAATATTTGTTCTCCAAACTTTTAGTTCTCCAAAATATAGTTCTCCATTCTTTTGTTCTCAAATTTAGTTCCCAATGGTTTGTTCTCCAAACTTTTGTATCAAAATAACATATATATTTTCGATAAGTCGACACTTTTTATAACGTCTAAGCCACATTTTGACTCGTACAAAATAAACAATGCTTCTTGAAATTCGAGAAAAATTATATGTTTAAGTCGTCAACTTGAAAAATTCATAACTTCTTCGTTATAGCTCCGTTTTAATCCGTTCAAGCGCCACGGTTTCGTTTTAAAGTATATTTTTAAATATCTAGGCCAAAATTTTACCCTCTGTCGGATTTTCCGATTTTGAAAATAAGGACAGACCCTTTTGCAAACTTGTCGAAATGAGTTTTTCTCGCCAAACCTATTCTAACCCATTCAAAACAACTCCGACTATTCTAATCCTACCATACACCTTCTTAGGGTGTCGTGGTTTCCTAGACATCACCAAAACTAATATATAACAAGGAGTAATTATAGGATGGATTATATATATTTAACACTTAAAAACCTTAAAAAGTGGTATAAACATCACATAACTTGCATGTTTTCTCAAAATAAAAATGAAATGACCAAAACAATGAATATATGAAAATTAATGATATGTATGAAATGCTTACTAGTAATTGATGAGGTTTATGGACAAAGGATTTTTCCTAATCACCATAGGTTTTTATTTCAAAACCTATACAAAGAGTGATACTAGAGTGTTAAATAATCTTGTCTTGAAAAATTTGAGATGATCTTTCCTTTGGTCTTATGGCTGCCGAATTTTGGAGAAAGAGAGCAAAAAAATAGATTTTGATCTTGTATTTGTAAATGAAGTGAAATGAAATGTGTTTAGTTAATAGTATATTATAAGTAAACTAGAGATATTTGCAATTATCCTTGTGACTCATCCTCCATTGTCGACAAGGGAGGATAGTCTTTCTTTTAATATATATTTTTTATTTATTTATTATGTATTAGTGTAAGATTTATGAAGTTAAATGAGGTTAAATGATAAGTTGTAGTTACTTTTGAATATTTAGGGTAGCGTTGGATAAAAATAAATTTTCACGGGTCAAGATAAAATATATTTAGGTCATAAAATTATAAAAATACATTTCTTGCAAAATTTGAGTGATATAATAATAATCGTGTAGAATTTAAGAAAACGTCGTAATTATATAAATATAACAATTTATATACAAAATAATTTAAAACACTGGGTAAACTCATAATATTATTTTATAAACTTAATATGAGTATAAAAATATATTGGAATAATTTTTGGAAGTAATGGATCAATTGTTCAAAATAATTAATTACGCGATAACGTTTATTTAATATGAAAATTATACATTTAATGTAAAATGCAAAACCATGCATGAACTAATATGATGACAATGATGTTAATGAAATGTTGACTAAGCTTAGTCTATATGAAATGACCTCGATGATATGATCATGAATTCACAGCTAAACCATTACGGTTACGTGAATTTGATGCTCGTAAACCTAGTTCACGATAAATGATAAATAATGAAACATGAGTAATGTTTTGAGAATGACTGAAAATACTGAATTGTCACATTCATGACCAAAAGGAATTCAGTCCACGAATTCGGTTCTTGTTAGTCTATCAATTTTTGAGTTTGTGATGAATAACGAGGAGAGAAGACATGAAGAGGTGTCGTTACGGTTATCGGTGATTGAGAGCGTATAAAACATCGTAGTAGAGAAACTATTGGAAGAATATCTCCGGTGTGCATAACTTTGACTTGGAATATGTGAAAATTTTGCTTGCACTAAGATTTATAATTAACTGCTCCCAACATAACATAACCCCTCCAGAATTAGACATAGTTAGCTAGGCTATGTATAATTAGGGAACGATAATGTGACGTTCGGTTTAGTTGTTATAACTCTCAATGTTTACATAGATTTAATCCTTGTCGTAAAAATAGCAGTTAAAGTAAAGGAAGTAAAATTCGTAAGTGATAACAAATCGAAACGAAAATAAAGTACGATAGATAAGAATATTTTACAACAGTGGTTTATCAAAAGTAGTACATCTTAAGTCATAAGATCCGAATGCGATAGAAGACATAAACTTAGTACGACGAATACATAAGGAAAAATTAAATTGTTTGTTTCGAACTTCTTGATCTTCGCGTTGTTGAAATCTGTTGAGCTTGTCCTCCTTGTAACATGTATGCATTCCATGAGCACCTTCAACTTGTTGACCTTGGTTTCGAGGACATTGATTCCGATAGTTTCCTTGCTCTCCACATCGAAGCGGTAATTATAGCTTTACCTCTACAATCCACAGCGAGGTGTCTGATTTTTGGCACTTGTGGCACTTCGAGAACAGGACCCGAGTGATGAAACTTACATCAACTACATAGTGGTTGAGTTCCAACATATCCTTTTCCTTTGGGTCCTTGGCAAGGTGTCCCACTTTTGACACTAAAGCATATACCACATGGACCATCATGATGTAGCGTGCATTGGTGGCATCATGGTAAGTTTCGATTATAAGCTCTTCCTTTGTTGATGCAGCAACATAAACCACAGCGACTTCATCTTCTATACATTGTTGGTGATGGTTAGTGTTACGGCTTTGGTGGTTGTTGTTATAACCTCCTGGTCATTTCCCTTTCCTTTTGTTGTTGTTAGCTTGGTTGTCGCGGTTGTTGTTGTTGTTGTTGTTGTCGATAAAGTTTTCCTCTTCACAACTTGAGCCATGAGTATTTGAGTTACCTTGATGGTCTCTTCAATTGTTTGTGAATCGAAGAGGTTACATCTCCTTGAATGCATTTTGGAAGTCCTCCAATGAAACCTTTGGTAGTTTCTCATTGTCCAAAACCATAGATGGACATAAAGCACCCAACTCTTGAAACCTTCCGATGTAGGTCTCGATGTCATAACCAACGATCACTAACCCAAGAAATTCCATTTCAATTTCTTCACCTCGATGTGGACAATACTTAGTCAAAACCTCTTGAATTGATCCCATGAGAGCTTGTAAGCATTTTCCATACCAATAGGTGTGCATAATAATTCCACCATAACATTGCCTCATCCAAGAGTGTACTAGTAGCGAATTTCACCTTGCGGTCATCCGGCAATCGCATAGAAGAAATAATGACTCGATCTTTTCCAACCAACGGATCATAGCAATGGCTCATACGTGCCTCGAACCGAGGATCACCGCTCTTAAAGTCCATGTATGTACCATTTCGAACTCCGGAACCTCCTGCGGCTCTTGTAATAGTAGCAAGTCTAGTAGCTTGATGTACCATTGGTTGCGACAGTGGCGGCGCTGCCACTACTGTTGCTTCTTTTTCTAGTGCCCTAGCTATACTATCCTCTATATACTTTTGGATAGCGGCTTGTGTCATAGCTGGTGGAGCTCTCTTGGCGCCATAACTCTTCAAAATAAGAGGAAAAATAAGGCGTAGCAAGGTCCTATGTTAAAAAAATAAACGCTCTAAAGGGATGTGATATGAGATAATAAATTTAAGGTTATCTTTCAAAATGAATATTGATTCCAAAAGATGGGTTATGAGATGTCGTAAATGCTTCAAATGTACGATGGTTGACTTAATGTGTGAATAACGTGTAACTCGACATGTTAGTGGTGAAACAAAGTGAGAGTGACTTCGCCTTACTTAGAGGTTTTGTCTCGGCATTCGACATTATCGGTGATGAATCAGCTGATATTAAAATTGTGATAGGAAATGACAAGGCATTCTCCACGTTAGAATCTAAAGAAAGGATAATGGAATGGGTATTTGAAGGCATCCATGTGACAATCGGTTTGAAATGAAAGTAAATAACTCGAAATATATAGCGTATAAACCGCATGTAAAGTGAATATGCACTTATGATGAATTGATGAGATGCTATGATGATGTAGTTATAGTCTAGGGTCGATGATGCAACCTAGTTCTCTATAACCGAAGCTCGATGCCAATCTGTCACACCCCAAATTATCTGTTTTGCGTGGAATGGAATTCACAGGGATTGATTGTCATAGCATCGCAATCACATTATATTGAATGACCTAAAGTGTCGTTTGGAAAATACATCGTTTGATTTAATAAAATAATCGAGTTACAAAGTATAGGTCCCAAATGAAAGTCACTATATGGAAATAAATTTGATACAAGTCAAACGATGTTTTTAAAGTATATAAATCCTGAGAGACGCGTCGTCACCAGCGACTCTATGATATGTCCACATGCATGCCATGAAGTGAATGCCTTAGTTACACGAAAATACATTGCTAAAAGTGTCAACACAATGGTTGAGTGAGTTCATAGAGTTTATGTAAATGTTTAATCGACTACCACAAGTATAAATTATGTATGACAATGTCGTCACAAAAATGATACAATTGCTATAAGTCCATGACACGGCTTGGTGATGTTAAGCCCCAATAGAGTGTTTTGCCAAACAACTCAATAATGATAAAGAAATGAAATGCATCCGTCCGGTTGGAATCCGCCAACCGGATGGAGGTGTCACTCGATAGATCTATCCACTCACCCTCGCTTCTATGAAATTAACGGTTCATGATTATGAAATGGGGACATTTAGCGGCAATGAGGTAACTTAAGCAATGTAATGAATTTGATATACTTGGCATCGTAATAAAATGATGTGCAATGTATTCTCCCCGTGAGTTTGAAATAAAATATAAACTTGAATAAATCGGGCTATGAAAACTCACTGTTGCAATGATTATGATGACTAAAGTGGATACACGAAATGTAGCGTGAATCTCAAAACTTGACCTATTATGAATGATATGATATGTAATAAGTCATGATGTAATGTTATGCATGCAATTCGGATGATATTTATACCACTTATGAATTTTGAAAACAATACTTTTAAATCCGAAAATATAATCTTTTAACGTCTTGACCATTTTAAATTGCTTCACATGTATTTACATTGAAATGATATCCGGCGATAATCATTTAGTGATTTATTAAGAGATTATAACCTTTAAATAAGTAAAATAATGTCATTGAAATTTCCATGAAAGTGACTAAAGCGGCTTCTAAAAGCTAGTCGTAAAATGATGTCGTCGGCGTTAGGAAGCGAACTCAACGGTTTTGGAAAGCTCGTATGATAATCTCAAAGTTTTAGCATTTAAGTTTTCGTCATAGAGGTTCCGATCATAGAGAAAAATATAGCTAAAGTATGGTACTTGTGTCCAAAATATAGTTTAAGAATGGTTTTCGGCAAAGTTTAAGTGACTATATTTCATTCGTTACAACTCCGCTTGATAAAGGGTCGTACATTTTGGAAAATAGGCTAGGCTAACTTACTTTTACTAGAAGACATCACTTTTATAAGAAAATGTACTCCATTTTTGTTCTCCAAACTTTTTGTTCTCCAAATATTTGTTCTCCAAAGTTTTAGTTCTCCAAAATATAGTTCTCCAATTCTTTTGTTCTCCAAATTTAGTTCCCCAATGGTTTGTTCTCCAAACTTTTGTATCAAAATAACATATATATTTTCGATAAGTCGACACTTTTTATAACGTCTAAGCCGCATTTTTGACTCGTACAAAATAAACAATGCTTCTTGAAATTCGAGAAAATTATATGTTTAAATAGTCAACTTGAAAAATTCATAACTTCTTCGTTATAGCTCCGTTTTAATCCGTTCAAGCGGCCCGCGGTTTCGTTTTAAAGTATATTTTCTAAATATCTAGGCCAAAATTTTTACCTACTGTCGGATTTTCCAGATTTTGAAAATAAGGACAGACCCTTTTGCAAACTTGTCGAAATGAGTTTTTCTCGCGCCAAACCTATTTTAACCCATTCAAAACAACTCCGAAGCTATTCTAATCCTACCATACACCTTCTTAGGGTGTCATGGTTTCCTAGACATCACCAAAATTAATATATAACAAGGAGTAATTATAGGATGGATTATATATATTTAACACTTAAAAACCTTAAAAAGTGGTATAAACATCACATAACTTGCATGTTTTCTCAAAATAAAAATGAAATGACCAAAACAATGAATATGAAAATTAATGATATGTATGAAATGCTTACTAGTAATTGATGAGGTTTATGGACAAAGGATTTTTCCTAATCACCCTAGGTTTTTATTTCAAAACCTATACAAAGAGTGATACTAGAGTGTTAAATAATCTTGTCTTGAAAAATTTGAGATGATCTTTCCTTTGGTCTTATGGCTGCCGAATTTTGGAGAGAAAGAGAGCAAAAAAAATAGATTTTGATCTTGTATTTGTAAATGAAGTGAAATGAAATGTGTTTAGTTAATAGTATATTATAAGTAAACTAGAGATATTTGCAATTATCCTTGTGACTCATCCCTCCCTTGTCGACAAGGGAGGATAGTCTTTCTTTTAATATATATTTATTTATTTATTTATTATGTATTAGTGTAAGATTTATGAAGTTAAATGAGGTTAAATGATAAGTTGTAGTTACTTTTGAATATTTAGGGTAGCGTTGGATAAAAATAAATTTTCACGGGTCAAGATAAAATATATTTAGGTCATAAAAATTATAAAAATACATTTCTTGCAAAATTTGAGTGATATAATAATAATCGTGTAGAATTTAAGAAAAACGTCGTAATTATATAAATATAACAATTTATATACAAAATAATTTAAAACACTGGGTAAACTCATAATATTATTTTATAAACTTAATATGAGTATAAAAATATATTGAAATAATTTTTGGAAGTAATGGATCAATTGTTCAAAATAATTAATTACGCGATAACGTTTATTTAATATGAAAATTATACATTTAATGTAAAATGCAAAACCATGCATGAACTAATATGATGACAATGATGTTAATGAAATGTAGACTAAACTTAGTCTATATGAAATGACCTCGATGATATGATCATGAATTCACACTAAACCATTACGGTTCACGTGAATTTGATGCTCGTAAACCTAGTTCACGATAAATGATAAATAATGAAACATGAGTAATGTTTTGAGAATGACACAAAATACTGAATTGTCACGAGATTGAAGAAGGTCCCAATGCGACTTTTCTTGCTAGTGAAGCTTCAAAGAGCATAACTTTGCTCTTATGGCCTATCTTCATCTTCCGGTTCGATTCGAGGTATCCAATGATTCTACTTGTTCTTTTAAATCATGTCATGATAACTTAGAATCTCAAAAAAGCTATCACGAGGTATGAGGAAAGAAGTAGAAAGGCGACTATGGACAACTTAGGTTATAGAGTTGGTCTAGAGGTGTAAAGCGAAGCTAAAATCTTGTATTAAATGTGAGTTTGAGTATGTAGATAAGATCAATATAC
The DNA here is from genome assembly GCA_022545495.1 of Chrysanthemum lavandulifolium. NCBI lineage: Eukaryota > Viridiplantae > Streptophyta > Magnoliopsida > Asterales > Asteraceae > Chrysanthemum > Chrysanthemum lavandulifolium. Next base: position 268,115,290 of record CM040244.1, on the reverse strand, counting down.
TAGGTGGTGAAATTGATCTTAAGAATAGAAGATTAAGATGCTTAAAGATAAACTAGCGAGAGGTGAGAGTGTAAAACAAAAGGCCTGAAGAAAAAGAAAAACATGTTGTTAGGGTTGCTAAAACACAATATGCTTCGATCTAGTAAATAAACCAATAGGTCAAAATTGTTCAAAGATGGTGCTGGCCTGAGGTTACAATGATATGCCACCACCATCTCTTATGAAACATGCACCACCTACAAAGAGCTCTCATTTAGCGGTGAATTTAGCTTCAATAAACACAGTGGGTGAGACTAACAAGATTGAATCACCTAAGATAGGTTACGATAAGACATCGATGCTCCCATAATTGAAGATTGGGAAATTAGATTACGAGGAAGATAGAAGCTGAATCAACTCAACACGAAAAGATAGAGCATGTTAAGAAAGTTGATTCTAAACAAGTCAACCTTGTACCTAGATTTGGAGCTCAAATTGCTAAGAGTAGTTGAGTACAAGGAAGTACCTAGGGAGCAGATGAAAAGATATATACCTAGGGAAACCGGAGAAACTTCAATGGACTAATTTCAAGCAGTTAGGAGATGAGTTTCAATGTGTTAAAAGGCTTGTTATATATGTGGTAGTTTTGAGCACTTACGGAGAAATTGTTATAAAAGCGGACCACAAGTTTGGAATCATTAGAGGGAGGGTAAATCATCAAAACTTTTCAAAGAAAACAAACCCCATCCTAACAAAAACATGATTCCTAGGCGTTATTGATGAGGAATGGGAATACAAAATCAATAGTCACTCTTGAACCTAAATGGGTTCCAACCACTTCTAAGCAAAATGTAAACACGGCTAAGCGAGAATCAAACCATTTGTTAAGCAAAATATCACCAGCGATACAAAAGAAGTTTTAAAAATTCCAAAGGTGATAAGCGACACGGTGGTTGGAAATCATTTTATGTTGTTAAGGCCTCGACTAGTTGGCAATGGAAGCCTAAGACCAAGGTTTTACCACATGTCAATTGTGCATCAATGGACCTAAAGAAATTTGAATATTTTGATGCAGAGGCGGACCAAGTCGATGTTGGATTGGGTCCACAAAAGAACTAATTTGTGTAATTTCATGTGCGGGCAATCTACATGATGAGCTAAAAGTTAAAGGAGTTTTTGATAGTGGTTGCTCTGGGCGCATGACTTGGGATAGGAGCAAGCGGAAGATTTTGAAGCTTTTGATGGAGGATATGTTGCATTTGGCAATGATCCAAGGGAGGAAAGATACTTGGCGAGGCACAATCGAGCAGAATTTAGACTTTGAAAAGTCTATCCGCATCTGAGGACTTAAGTATAATCTATTCGATGTTTCTCAAATGTGTGATAAGAAAAGCGGGTACTTTTTGGGAAGCCGGGTGTGGTGTTGTCTCACGAGTTTAAGATGCACGATGAGAAGTTTATACAACTTAGGGTACCTAGGAAGGAAAATATATTGTTTTGATCTTAAAGATGTTCTTCCTAATAGGTCCTTATGTTTGTTTGCTAAAGCATCGTAGATGAGTCAAAATTGTGGCATAGAAGGCTAGGTCACCTCAATTACAAAACAATCAATAAAGCGGTAAAAAAACTTAGTGAGAGGGTTACCTTCTAAGGTTTTGAGTGTAAGGAGCGTATGCGACTGTCAAAAGGTAAACAACATAGAGCTTCTTGTAAGACCAAAACTATAAACACCATCACACAACCACTTGTTTATGCTTCATATGGACTTATTTGGACCTACCTTTGTTAGAAGTTTGAACCATAAGCGATCTTGCCTAGCTATCATGATGATTATAGTAGATTTTCTTGGGTATACTTTTGGTGCTAAGAGTGAGACTAGTGAGATCCTCAAGAGTTTCATTACTAAGATAGAAAATCTAGTAAATCATAAGGTTAAGGTAATCGGATGTGATAATGGGCCGAGTTTAAGAATGATGTGATGAATCGGTTACGTGTAGCTAAAGGTATAGAAAGGCAGTTTAGTGTTGCTAGAACACCACAGCGAATGGTGTGGTGAAAGGAAAAATAGGACACTAATTGAAATTGCTAGGACAATGTTGTCGAATCTAAGTTACCAACTACCTTTTGAAATTTGAAGTGTGAGCCTTTGCATGTTATGTCGAGAATAGAAGTAAGGTAGTGAAGCCTCATAACAAGACCCCTATGAGTGTTACATGATAGGAAGCCAATGATTGCATTCCTAAAACCTTTTGGGTGTCTTGTTACCATCTTGAATACCATAGACTACCTAGGCAAGTTTCAAGAAAAAGGCGATGATGGATACTTTTAGGCTACTCTTCCAATAGCAAAGCCTTTAGAGTAAACAATAGGAGGACTAGAATTTTGAAGAGAACTTACATGTTTAATTCGGTGAAAAGACTCTAGTGTTGAGACCAAAGGACCGATTGGTGCTCAACATTGATATGCTAACCAAATCTATGAATTATGAGCCTATCATTGCGGGAACTTCCACTAATGTTAATACTGGTACACAAAGGATTACGAGGCGAGACACCTTCAAGGAAGCGATTCTCCAAAGGAGTTCTATTTGGTTGAAAAGTGGAAAGTCGGTTACATTCCTTCAATCATTCACAAGCAAGGTCCCACCGATGATTCTTGGATAATGGAGGCAATGTTGATCATCCTCAAGATAAGGATGAGTTGTTGAAAGATAACTCAGTGTCGGTAGAAGAAATTGAAAAGAAGAAGAGGTATTCTGCAAGCACTGCTAAGCCAACTGAAAGCACTGCTAAACCATCTTCTACCACTGATAGGTCAAGTGAAATCACAGGTGCAAATCGATGATTGTACTTTCTTTGGACCACATGCAAAGCCATTATTTGGTGATGAGGAGTATCCACATGATCCAAATATGCTGCTTTGATTGAAATTGATACTCCTGCGATGATGAAGACATGGATGATTTCTTCAATCTTGATTTGTCTAATTTGAAGCTGTCATTCATGAAAGTCCTATCACCACTACAAGGATTCACAAGATTCATCCCAAGGAACAAATACTTGAAACTTGAATACTCCGGTTCAAACAAGAAGTAGGGTTAAGAACAGAACCCTTTCACGAACATGGGTTCTTTGCAAGATCACTTCACAAAAGAAATATCATAAAGATGCGCAAAATTTTACATTTGCTTGTTTTATGTCTCAAAAGGAGCCCAAGAGAGTGGAAGAAGCTTTATCTAAACAAGGCTGGGTAGAATCAATGCAAGAGGAGCTTTTATAGTTTAAGCTTCAAGAGGTTTGGACATCGGTTGATCTTCCTAATGGTAAAAGGGCTATTGGGACTAAATGGGTGTTCAGAAACAAGAGGGATGAAAGAGGTATTGTGGTAAGGAATAAATCAAGGTTGGTTGCTCAAGGTTATACACAAACGGAAGGTTTGGATTATGATGAAGTGTTTGCTCCAGTTGCAAGAATAGAGGCTATCAGATTATTTTTGGCATATGCTTCATTCAAAAATTTTGTTGTGTATCAGATGGATGTTAAAAGTGCATTTTTGTATGGAACAATTGATGAGGAGGTTTATGTTTGTCAACCTCCTTGTTTTGAATCCCGATCATCGACAAGGTTTACAGGTGAGGAAGGCTATGTATGGGTTGCATCAAGCTCCTAAGGCATGGTATGAGTGCTGTCTACTTATTTGATGGACAATGGGTTTAAAGAGGGCTGATTGATAAAACTTTGTTCATTAGAAAGCACAAAGATGATATTTTATTGGTTCGGGTTTATGTTGATGATATCATCTTTGGCTCTACAAACAAGGAGCTATCAGGGATTTTGAAAAACTTATGCATGATAAGTTTCGGATGAGTTCTATGGGAGAACTCACTTTCTTTTAGAGACTACGAGGTTCAACAAAGGTGATGGTATTTTCATTAGTCAAGCAAGTATGTGAGATGTTTTGAAGAAGTTTGGGTTTCAAGATGTGAAGAGTGCAAGTACACCTATGGAGACTCAGAAACCACTGCTACTAGATGATGGAAGTCCCAAAGTTGATTTGAAGTTGTACAGATCCATGATTGGATCTTTGATGTATCACACAACATCTAGGCGGATATTATGTTCTCGGTATGTGTGTGTGCAAGATTTCAAGTAACACCTAATACCTCACACATGAATCTTTGTTAAGAGGATCTTTAGATATCTTAAAGGTCATCCTAAAGCGGGCCTTTGGTACTCTAAGGATTCTTCTTTTGACTTGGTGGCCTACACGGATAGTGACTATCTTTGGTGCTAGTTTGGATAGGAAGTCTACTACTAGGGATGTCGGTTTTGGGAAGCGGACTAATTTCATGGCGGTGTAAAAAGCAAACTATTGTGGCAAATTCTACAAAAGGCGAATATGTAGGCTGCTGCTAGTTCTTGTGGTCAAGTTCTTTGGATTCGAGAATCAATTCTTTGGATTTTGGGTACAATTTTATGCATACTAAGATTTACATTGATAATAACGATACAATTTGCATCATTAAAAATCCTATTTTACATTCTAGAACTAAGCATATTGAGATAAGGCATCATTTCATTAGAGATTGTAATGAGAAAAGGTGATTCAAATGGTAAAAATCCATCTTGATTTCAATGTTCTTGATCTTCTCACCAAAGCTTTTGATGTGGGAGATTTCGATTACTTGTTGTTAGTATTGGAATGATTAATCTCTAAACTCTCAAATTGTTTTGTACCAATTTGTATAAGTATTGGACTATTATTATGTAATCTTAGTATTGCTATTTTTGTTTCTAACCACTGATAGTTGTGTTCAAACCACTGTTTGTTGCTCTGTTTTTCTACTAACCATTTTGCAGATAAAAGAAAGTTCATTATAGAAGCAAAAGAAGTACTGAAGTTAAATTGTTCATTTAAGAAAGCAGGTTTACGACTTACGACTTACAATGAAACTTCAAGTGCAAATTAAAGACTTGTTCTATACATGATTTCCTACTACTATCCTAGCCCATAACATCTATTACAATTTGTTGGATATGCATGAAGAGCTAAGGATCAAAATGGAAAGGATGGATTAAGAAACCAAAGATGATGAAGATGAATCTGATAGATGAAGCACAAAGGACATAGTCATATCATACTTTCATCTCTGGTTTCACCAAAAGCATCACTCCATCTTCCTTTTCCTTTCCCCTTATGATATGTGAAGAAGCACCACAACTTGGTGCGGGAAGACCAAGAATCACCTCTCATCATTTAGGGTGGTGGTTTCTTGCTAAATGGTCTTGGTTGGGGTTGGGATGATGAAGGTTGGGGTTTGAAGTTCTCTTCTTAGAGGTCATCGAGTCTCGAAGCCTCACTCGGATTCAACACACTATCATCTTCAGATGATGGAAGAAATGGGGATTTTCTTGGTCGTGGTTCTTGTGGAGGGATGTACAGACGCCATGGATCAGACTCTTCACTTGATGATGATGATGAGGATGAGGAGGATGTTAGATCAATGATTTCTGGTTTATTCCAACTAGGGTTCCACATGGTGATTGTGGTTGATTATGGATTTTGGAGAAATTAGGGTTTTGGTTTTGATTGATATGTGTGAGATGAGATTTGGGTTCTTTTTATAAGCAAAGATATGGCTTATGTGAGTAAATGAGGGGAAGGTTAAATGTGGTTGAGGAGTTAATGAGTTCCTTGGGCTTTGAACTAATATTAATCACAGCGATTGGCCATATTGACTTATCTTTGCTAATCACGGATAGATCATTTGGAACCACTGCGGCTTTTCTAACCACGATAACAATGACTTTTCTCTATGTGTTTGGTTTGTGTTTTGTCTTGCGGTATGAAGGATAAGTGTACATTGGGCCGGTGATATGTTAGCGCTAATGTTTGTTAAAAATTTGTAATCCTTCGTATTTGTGTGAGATCTCACTTTGTTTGACAGTTTGCTTGCCATTTATCTATGTGAGATATTACATGGCGATATCTCTTGGTTAATTTCATGGGTGAAACAATGTATCCTTGATAGTGTGTTTCCAACCATGAGACGGCGATTACGAAATCAGCGATAGAATGTTGCTTGATCTTGAATACTACAGGGGCTGTTTGGTAACTTTGGCAAACCTATATTTATATCCCCCAAATCACGGATGGATCATTTATTTGATCTTCAAACCACTTCTACTTGGCGCTTAACATTAACCCTAATCACTTTCTTTGCATAATTCACAAAACCCACAACATACCCATCATTAATCACCATGGCGGAAAAGTATTCCAACACACATAATCTTGTTGCTATTCTCACTTAAAAGCGATCGATCGAAGGTTTTCATCAAATGATTGATTTCCTTGTTCACGATCCTATTCACTATGCATTAATGTCACACCAACCATCCTAAAGCCTACATACATCGGTTCTAGAGGAATGCTAAGCTTGAAGAGGTTGAAGGAGTTGAAGTGTTTAGTACTTTTGTGGATGAAAATGCTATTTCGGTTGATGAGGAGATCATTAGGAGAGTTTTAAAGTTTGATGATGTTGATGGTATTGATAATCTTCGAGATCTTTGAGATTGTAGGTGGTTTAGAGGTTAGGATATACACGGGGGTGATAAGGTCCAATTTTTAAGAGTTTGTTTTCACCATAATGGAAGTTTCTTATTCATACCTTGTTGATGTGTATGAGTAATAAGACCACTGGGTTTAATGACTTTCCTTCCAAAATTGCTCTACATTGTTGTTTGTTTGTCGATGGAAGAAAGTTCAATTGGTCTAGGATGATTTATGAGGGTTAGTACAAAACATTAGGAAGAAGGGTAAATACTATTTGTATCCTAAGTTTGTTCAACTTATTGTGGAAAGCCAAATTGATGAACTGTTGAGCATTCTAGAGTATGAAATACATCATATGCTTCCTAAGGTTTTGCACATATGAGGAATCGAAACCAAATGTTCAAATTAGAGATGTTCCTTTATTTCTTCATATGCTTATTTTGCCTCTGATTACGAGTTTGTTGAAGGTCTTGAATCGACCTCTAGTCATGAACCCATGCTAGTACATCCAGACCCACTGCTAGTACACCTCAAACCATTTAGTCAAACCCAAACAATTGTTACACCTATTGTATGGACTAGGAGCGGGAGGCACTAAGCTACCTCGGTGGTGTTAGTGGTGTTGTTCATGAGGTCGCATGGAGTGGAGGTGACATGATTGGAAGGGCTTCCACTCTTGATTCATGCTTAGATATTGATCGGGATAGTGGAAACATAAATAAGACCCAACCTTTGGCAACTCTAATGTGGAGAGTTCTTTGGAACTTAACACGGTGGAGAATCCTAGCCGGCTACTAAAGGGTGGATAGATGATCGGGCCGAGGTTTGATGATATGTTTACTATATCCAGGATTCACCTCTCGGCGATTAACACATTTCGAAGTGATGAGGATAGTTTGGAACATGAACATGAATTGTGGATCTAAGTCGGTACATGATGACTTTTCCAATGAACCACCTCTCGGACTGTTTACAGTCGAGTGGGGAGGATATTCTTGAGCGTTTTAATGAATTGACGGATAAATGTGCCAAAATGGAGAATACAATTTCAGTCTCTGAGGAGTTGGTTGTGTTTGAGGTAAGGATATTAGGAGATTGAAGCACGAGTGTTGGTTTTGGAAAAAGTAAGAAGACACAGGTTTCTTTGTTTTAAAGCTATGAGAAGAAAGAAAAGAAGGTGGACTCTCTCCACTCTGAATGTGGAGGATGTATCAAACAGGGGAGGAGTGAGGCATGAATCGGGGAGGCTGTTGATGGATCTATGGAAGAAGATATTGATAGTGGAGATCAAGAAATTTTGGTGTCGATAAAGATGGGAATGAGGCGGTTCTTGAAAATTTGAAGAATGTTGTAGAAGATGAAGTAATCGGGACATAACCAGCGATAGTATATGCGCAACCACGGTTAGTACTCTTGTAACCAACTGCTGCGGTTTCGGACATAGAAATTGTACCCACTCTTGTCATACCCATTTGCTATCATAACCACTTCCACTGTTGTCACAACTCTCTCGTATCTCCACCTAAATCTAAAGAAGTTGAGAAAGAAGGCGCAAGTACATTGATAAATCTAAGCAAAACCTCATCTATTTCTACACCTATCATTGCACCTGTTTTATCTGTTCAATCTCCTGCAACCAAACCTAAAGGTAAAAGTTTAGTTATTGGTGAACCTTTGAAGAAGAAAGTGGTTCAATATGATATTGGAAAAGGTAAAGGGATTGCAGTACCAGAGCTGAAGTTTAAAAGTAAAGCGAGAACAAGAAGCTTATGATGCAGTATGCAAAAGTATTATAGCTAATGAACAAGCGACTTTAGAAAAAGGAAGCAAGATGAAGAGGAAGCTAGTCAGAGATGGTTAGCTACATGGTATGAATCACAAAATTATCTTCAAGCTTCTGAATTAATAAATGATGAGTATACTGCACAAGAATGAGCTTTGTTGGATGATGAGGAAAAAGCTAGACTTTTGGGTGAATGGGCAAGGAAGGTCAGTAAAGATAGGAAACAAGTTATAAGAAAGAAACCTCCTTCAATTGCACAGATGAGGAATGTATTGATGAAGATTATTAAGAATTCAGGCATACATGTTCCTAATAATCTTAATAGGTGTTCATTTGAAAGAATTTTTGAGCTTTATGAGAGATATATAAGGATTAATAATGATGATTTCTGTCCAATGAATTCTAAAAAGGAAGAAGAGTGGATTAAAAGGATGAAGAGTGGATTCAAGTAAGCGAAGAGAAAATCGAGGTTCAGAAACATCGATTCTAAAATCTTGAAAGTAGTTGAAGATGTTAATCAAATTATTTCCTATGAGTTTAAGCTTAAAGTTGGAAGTGAAGGAGTTTGGAAAATTCAAAGACTCAACAATGAAGTTTATGAGTATAATAAATTTTCACGAGATGCTTGATATTTTGATAGAATGATTTGATGAATCTTTGGATACTTTACAAGAATAAGTTTGGTGAAGTACATCCAAATGATTATCATGAGAGACTTGTTTATCATCATTTGAAGATTTTATTTGAGCATAATCATGATGAACACGAATGGAAAGGACTCTACAATGGTCGGGTTACAAGATGGTTTTATATCAAACTTGTGGAGTTCATGTTTTAACTATTTACGGAGAAGTTATTCATATGCTTGTAGAAGGTGATTATCCTAAAGCGAATAAGTATCCGAGCATTTATTGCTTAGATGTTGAAGCTTTGTATTATCAAGATGTTATTACCCTATGATGGTCAAGCTTATAATTTGTTGCTAAAGTATGAGAATATTCTTAAATATGGTAAGTGTTTGGCTACATCCTCCAATCCAGATGTTTTGAGCTTAAAGGAAACTTGAGAATTACATTGGAATGTATCAAGTTTAGGGAGGATGTTGGGTTTTGGTTCCTTGGATCAAGAATTATTCTAAGTACTAGAACCACGGACGAGTTGATATAACCACAGACGGAAGAATGTAACCACGGATGATGACAAACCGCGGCTAGTAGTATTGTGTAATCTGCTTGAAAGACTATTGTAACCATTTGCTAGTCTTTTATAGTCGGTTTAGTATTTTGTATTAGATAAATATGGAAAGATATTTATCTTGTAGGTTACGTATTGTATAATGTAAAGGAATCCTTAGCCTATAAAAGGAGGTCCTAGGTTAGATTAGAAACACGTATGTTTTATATCTAAGGTCGATACACTTCAAGGTTGTAAAACCCAATCTTGGGTTAGAGTATTAGTATTAATAATAATATTGAGGTGTTGAATGTTTCTTCTTCTTCTTAAGATTAAGTGTTAAATTCCGCGTAATACTTAATAAGCTTTTGTTCTAAGTCGGTTTCTATATTAGATCGTTTGCTCAACTGGGATCAACACTCAGGTTACACTGGACGGATCCCTCAAGCAAGGGATCCGTGGGATCCGTGGTACAGAAGACAGTTTTTGTTTGAATTTCAAAAATTCATAACTTTTTAACCGTAAGTTGTTAGAAGTCGTGCCACATATCGTTTTAAAGGTATTTGGGTCTACTTTTATTTAAAAATGATTTCATAAACTGATTCAAAACAAAAATTTACAGAATCATTGATTTATAATAGAAAGTCATTTTTCGGTCATAACGTTCGCACAACTTTTGATCTAATTGGAGACGGATGTTTTCATCTTTGAATAACAATGTGTCCTATTTTGAAATTAAGGTTTTGATCATATTTATCAACATAAAAGAAACTAATCAAGCTTGGTATACATGTTTATATTTAACACAAAGCGATGAAAAGAACTTTCGTATGCTATGCTAAATGATAAATTGTCTTCTTTGCATTACTTGATTATTTGCTTATCTCAAATAGCTTTTGTGCTTATTTGATTGAATAACATATGTGGTTTCCTTACCTTGCTATTCATTCTCTTGCTTGTCGATTTAGTAACTTTCTACTAATCAATGTGCTACTTGAAGGAGTGTTTGGGATAACATCTAGATGTGTCAAAAATGTTAATTTTATAAGTTGAAAAATGTTTAAAACATATAACACACCTAATGGTTTTTTGATTGAGTTTTTCATGTGTGCAATATAAATGTTTTATGTGCTTATATAAGTTTTTGATTTCATATTTTCTTGTATCGTTTTCTAAAAACAACAAAAATGTACATCGGATCATAACCTACACTTGTGTTGATGATGTACTCTCCTGTTTTCCTTTTCATGATCGCTCTCCAAGCTTCATAGTAGGATTGACAACTAGATTATTTCATCCGATATACTCAAGTAAATTATTTTGCAAACGCAAATATAATTGTTCATATCCGAAAGTCCAAACTCGAGCTTTCCAATAACATATGTTGAACTAGCTCATCCAACCATTTTTTTTGTTCACCATATGGACAACTTTTAATTTTCTGACACCTTCGTCACCTTAGTTGTTACAATTATATTATTAATAAAAATGAAGCAAAGTATTATCATTGTTACCCTTCGATAGACCATTGTAGGAATATAAATTTTCCTAACTTGAGAATAAATACTAGAGAACTTATTGCACTAGAAACTCAATTTGACCTAACGGTTGAATTGCTTCCTTTATAGAAGTTGGGTATGTGGAATCGCCTGTAAAAATGGTCGTGTTTAGCCGTAATTGAGCACCGCTAGTAATAGTCTCATATTCATTCTCTCACCTGAGAAATTTATACTCCTATGTTTTCCTAAAGTAAGTTTACAATGGAAATACTTTGCATTGTCTTAGGATTACTAATCAAACAAGTTGTAAAATTAATTTTTCTTTTAGTTAATCACAACCACTTGCCTCATCAAGCGATTATCTTGCTTTGATCGAGAAGAGCTACATGACTTCATGGACGAAGCTCATTGTATGCTAATCATCATCCGTAATAACTAGATTGTCCTAAACTAGCACCTCACAACTCTTTTGTCTTGAACACCATCATGTGCTCTTTTCTTTCAAGACATATACCTTTCATGTCATTGTTAGTGTAAATGATTTACTAATCTAGACCATAAATTTGTTTTAGACTTCTTGAATATGTTCTTGTTAAGTTTGCTAAACCTTTGCGTTATTTGTGAGCTCGATCTCATTTGATTGCCTATATGTGATCTCTACATGCTCTCCTTGCTTTGCTTAACATGTATACATGTGTGCTTGCTGTAAACATCATTAGCTACCTACAATCATTTTCTCTTGATCATTTAAGTCCATCTTCATGTAAGACACTTAATAGACTGAGTAACTTAGGATATATAGGTGTTAGACCTTGCTAGAACCCAATCACCTCTTTTTCACCTCGTGCATTGGCGGATCCTAGACTTAAGCTAGCGGATCTCTACAGTGAGGAACCGGTGGAACCGTGGAGCAGAGGTACTTTATCTCTTTAGATAATCATTTCAAATTTCCTTTTTCCCACACAAGCACTTGTTCAACACTTAGGATTATCAGTTTCTTATATGCTTATAAATGAGTTGCATTTATATGACTCTTTACGTATTCCTTCTTTTCGTTTCATGATTTTATGTGAGCAATTTATCCATTTGTATAAATGTTTTCCTTTTGTACTAACCTTTTTGGATTCTTGTAGGTTGACAATGGTCGACTTCATCATCAAGTCAAGTTGTGCTCATTCGCACATTTCTTTTTAATCTTGCATCATCCTAACCATCTTACTCCACTTTTATCACTACTCACAAAGTCATCATATCTACCACCACTATTGAGTCATCAACCAAATCAAAGATTAACCTTGATACCTTTCATCACCTCTACCACAACTTCCATACCTCTAAGTCAAAATGATGATTTCTATCATTATCACCGTATTCAAGGTCTAGTTCATGAACTACGTGATGAAGTATGTCTCATATTCTACCACATTCTATTTGTGTCAACCACATCCTACAATTGTCTCACTACCACTACAATTCACGGTCGCTCAACCATCCTTCACAAACATCTATATTGTCAATAGCCAAGTGAATTTCGTAATGAAATGCGTCTCATCCCTAAGCACATTTTTCTCTTACCTTGAACAAACCTTACAACCTCTAAACCAACCATGATGATGCAAGTAGTAGGATTATTCTCTTTTTGACACTAATCCTTTCTTTGTAGGTTCATATATATACACTTTGATGTGTATGGGATTCTCAATCTGTTATGGACGAACTTTTACATTTTTTTTTGTAGGTTCTTCTTGGCGCCCTCGAGCTATGGGAGCTTCCGTCGAGCATTTATAAAGTGCATCATATGACTTACTCGTCCAAGGACGAATATAATTTTGCACTAACTTTTTGTTTTGTAGATTTTCAAAACACAATAGGAGTACTTGACGCTCTCAATAAAGGGGAGTTTTTTTTTTTGTCAAAGCTTAAACATTGCAAATTTTGCAATAATTTCGTCTTAGCCTTCCTAAAATACTTGACTCCTTTAATAAGGGGAGGGCAACCGTCAAGGGAGCATGCACATTCATTCTTCAAAATTCCTTTATGTTTCAACAAAAGGAGATTTCGTTCTCATCATATATTTTTCCTTTTTCTTTTCTTCTTAACACTAACCTTGATGTAGGTTAAGCCTCAAAATTTGATCCATTGAGCGTTGGCAATAATGGTTAAAATTGAAAGGATCTTTCTATTTTTTGTGTGATTCTCTAAGTTCCTCTTAAAGGCGAGATCACCACCTTTTGAAGACGATGCAAGCTCAAGGTCATGAGTTGCTAAACTTAGTCATTAGTGTTTCGTGTTGAAGGTATTGGCGTGGTGTGCCAATTGGAGCAATAAGGTGTTTTTATTTTAACTTCACTAGGATGATGCAAACTCGCCATTCTTGGGAGAAAGGACACACCCTTTTGTTTCGACAAAGGGGAGAAGTGTAAACGAAGAAGGTAATGTATAGGAATGAGGACACAGTAACTTTGACATTTTACCTATCTATTACGTTTACATATATTTTGTCATCATCAAAAGGGGAGATTGTTAGTGCAAATATTACGATATTTAATCTATACACTCTCATTTGTTTTGTTGATGACAAACATGTAACTTGTAATACATAACGTAAAATGTATAAGTTACTTGTAATTATATATTGTCTCAACACCTCTCGACGAATCAAGTCCTTGTATGCTACAACACAGGTTCGTACATGTTTGTTATGTTGCGTTATGATCAAACCCCCAACAAACCATTAAAACATGTTTAATTAAATAGTTTATGTATAACAACTAGTGTTTACATATTGGGTAAATATATACATAAATAACAGGTATTATAATGGGTAATATAAATGGGTAGAAACTTAAGTATTTGACCCATCGACCAAATACATTGAATGTAGTTGGATAAAACCCAAAGTCTAGAAACATTGTACCTTAGTGGGCACTCATAACCCATTTGACTAGATGCATTGCATCCATTAGATACATTGTATCTAATCTAATACCCATGGATCAACCCATAACCCATTTTACTAGATGCATTGCATCCATTAGATACATTGTATCTAATCTAATACCCATAGATCATATCCATAACCCATGGTATTGACCCATACCCATTTGACTAGATACAATATACTCATTAGATACATTAAATCTAAAAGAATACCCATGGACCAACCCATAACCCATGACCCATGACCCAAAACCCATGGGTAAAAGGGAGCGTCCAACGGATCCCCAGTAATATACTAGACGGATCCCTCAAGGGAGGGATCTGTGGGATCCGGGGAACAGTGGCTAGTTTTATTCTATAAATAGTGAGCCATTTCTTCATTGTTTCACACACCTTTACACATAGTTTCTCTCCACCATTTCTAGGATATTTAGATCATTAGGAAACATGTAAACCGCCCTCATCTCATATGATCATAATGCTTCTAACTCTCATTTGTTGTAAGCATACTCCCGAAGTGATCCTCCAAAGCAAGCTTAGAGATCTTGCTTTCTTACCTAATGAAATGATCACCCATCACAAGATACAAGCACATGAAGATCTTCTATAACAAGCTTGGGAAACTTGTCATCTTCATTCATAGAAGACTAACTACATCATGCTTTGTGTCCTTGATGTTTAGCTTAGAACTTCATATCCATTAGACACATTGTCTTGGATATTGTCTAGTATCATATTCTTGTATCTATGACTAGACTAGATGGTTTATGTGTTTGTGCCATAAAACACAAGGTTTGTTATGTTGGGCCACAAAACATAACGGGTATCATAGAAGTCAAGACGAAGGCATTAGTGAAGAATGCCAAGGTCGTATAATCGATGAGGTGCATCGTTATACATATAGTATTAGTTATTTTCCAAGGATGGTGATATCCTTGATGGTGTTGTAATAAGGAGTGGATCTCCTTAAGATTAGGTATTGTGTTGTGATGGGTAGTAGTTCCTCCATTGTAATGGAACTAGGTGCTTAGGCTAGTACCTAATAAAGGGTAGGCGACGTTGTGATAGGATTAGTTCTCCTTGGAGTGAAAGAACTCGGTGGTTAGCCTAGCACCGTATAAAGGGTAGGCGACGTTGTGTTAGGTGTGGTTCGCCTTGGTGTGAAAGAACTCGGTATTTAGCTTTGTACGGAAAAGGTGTAGCGGCGTTGTGAAGGCTTCTCCACCATAAGGAGGCGGGTGTAGTGTTCTGAACTCTCGAGTAGGTGACTCGGGGAGTGGAGTAGGGCAAGGAAGGTGTCCTTGTGGCCGAACCACTATAAATCCTCGTTTTGGTTTGTCTATCCTTTTACTTATCGCTTTACTTTTATTCTTGCATTACATTGTTTATTTTACGTGGTTGATGTCTATGTTTGTGATACATACTTGGTTTTCATATAGTCACAAACTATATTTAACACTTACATATTATGACACGCTTGATCAAGAAAAAGCAACCGGACTAATAATGGTGAAACTTGATTTATAATGAACCATTAATCTTGCGGAATCTTATGTGATATTAAGGGTTGGCCTTACATGCCGTGTCGTTAAATGCATCCTCGCATCGAGATTAGAAAATGCAATGGTTTATACTATATTTGATACAAAAGTTTTAAGTTTGAAATGGAAACGTATTCACCCCCCCCCCTCTACGTTTTCACAAATTCTGTTAGACCAAAAGTGGGTACTGGTGTACCAATTAATTCTGGTAGGAAAAATATTAATTCTGGTACCATGTCTAGAGTTAATACTGGTCGTGTTAATTCTGATCAAGGCAAAGTAAATTCTGGTTACATGAATGTTAAATTAAAACAACCAAAACCTACCAGTACTTCACCCAGTCCCAAGTTTAGACAACCACAGGTGAACCAATTCAACCCGAGACTCTATTATGGTTTACATTCACCTGTGAGGAGACCCATAGTTCATAATGCAGCTCAAATGTTTAAATCGTCTACTGCAAAGGGTAATGGGGAGACTGCTGTTAAGCCCTCAGCAGATTATACTTGAAGACAGACCAAAACATACTCCAAGAGTAATAGTGGACCATCTTCAGTTTATACTTGGAATTCTCAAGGTCCACAAGGCATACCCAAGCCTGTACAGGCCTGGGTCTCCAAGAGAAACTAATTTTTCTTTTTAATATGCAGGAACATCCACACCAGAAGTTAGGAGGCAGAAGAATTGTTGATAGTGGATGTTCTGGGAATATGACTGGTAAAAAGGATCACTTGGAGGAGTTTGAGGAAGTCCAAGGAGGTTCTGTTACTTTTCATGGTAGCAAAGGCTACATTACAGTTAGAGGTAAAATTAGAGTGGACAATTTAGAATTTGAGAGTGTGTCTTTTGTAAAAGAGCTTGGGCACTTTAACTTTTTCTCAATATCACAAATTTGTGAAAGCGACATCGGTTCTTTTACCAAAATGATGCTTTGTGTTGACTTGACTTTAAGATGCTGATGAGAATCGATTCTTCTTAAGGTTCCAAGACAACACAACTTATCTGATTTTGATATGAAGACACCCCAGTACCAAAGGTGGTGCTGTTTGATTGAGAAAGCCCACTGATGAGTCTAAATTATTTATTTGGCCTATACATTAAAGTATTAATTATGCTAGCTATTATCTTGTGATCATTGATGATTGTACGCTTTATGTCTACTAAGGATGTAACCCCCAGACAAGGGTAAAGGAATCACAAGTAATGGTGTCATATCAAAGCAAACATAAATATCCAAAACAAATCTCAACATAAATATTGAAATAATCCAAGTCAAAAGACTTCAATACATTGGTCCCAATGGAAAATAAACTCCAAATGAAATGTCTAAAATATAAAGTCTAAATGGTATCATAAGATCAAAGCTAAAATCTCTAAGGTAAGTCCACTCAAGACTCATCCCAAAGCAATACCCGGCTCAATGCTTAGATACACCGCGAAAGAAAAGAAATGCGGTGAGCTTCAAAAGCCAGTGAGCAGATATACAAGCAAAGCGAATACGAAGCGAGAAAGAATACGAAATAAAGTGAAAGAAAGATAGTGAGATCATAATCATTTCAAAAGATAAATCAGGATAAAAGAATAAGTTTTATAGCTAACTACCTCGAGCCCATACACATATGCCATATCATAAACATATTCATATCACATAAGGCAACATTTTGTAGGGAGACCTACGAGTTATGAAGGGCGTGCATGCACGACATCAATCATCAAACAACATATAGCATATAACATATAATATATAACATATAACGGATCTAGGATGCACCCATATGCCCCACAAACATACATTGATAATATAATATAAATTGAGCTCATAGCAAATAACGGATAAGGGCGTGGCGAACTTCACTCTCTCGCCTAGAGTCATGTCGGAAGTGCATTTCTTGACACGGACATGGAACCCCATGACTAGTTAATAATTGGCTCGGGTGTCAAACTATCTTAGGTCAAATAAGAATGTCATAACTGACATAGATCATATTTTATCAAATGTTTAATCATGTTTTCAAAATCAAAGGTTTCATATCACATAGTTCAAAATCAAATGTTTTATGATTCAAAAATCAAAGTTCATATAAGCAACAGCTCAAATAGACACATTAGGGTTCATAGCAAAGGCTTAGGAAATCCTAATATGAAAATTAACGAAACGAAAACATTATAAGAAACCTTTACTGAAAAGGTCGAATATCATGCCTTATTCCAAAGCAAATGATCGAAAAGAAGACACGGGAAAGCAAAGAATTACTCCTTCTTCACAGAACCTATATACATTAATGGTCGTATATATTATTAATGATTCCATAATCGTCAAAATGATCTTTTAATATTTTAGGATTTTATAAATAAATGAGACTTAAATGTTTTATAATTAAGATCGTAGATTAGGGTTCATATGTCATTTATTAAAGTTTAGGGTTTCTCAATCTTTAATATCTCATTTATAGGCATTTAATTACATGTTACGTCTTTTAATGACTCATCACTTAACCTAACATGTCATAAAACAATCTTTCCTTTTATGTTTCACCATATCGTTTATGATTTTATGTGACATACAAGTTACCTATTACTCGTATTAATTACACACGCATATGAGACATGATTCACAACCATTAGGGTTTAGCATTCCTTATTCGGTTAACATATCAAAACTAGGGTTTACGTTTACATAACCTTTACTTAATTAATATACTTTTAAAACTCATATGTGACTCGGTTCAACTTAGGGTTTCAATTAACAAGTTATAACATCAAGTCTTAACTCATCTATATACTTATCTCATTCAAGTTATCATGTTTTACACCTTATTCGAATGTTAAGCATGGTTCGGTTCTAAATACATAGGGTTCGGCTCTTATTAATTCGACACAACCATTACCGATTCAATATTACATATTACATCGTAACTCTTTAATACTTGTAAGGTTTAAATCATTAGGGTTTCCTTGTTTTGGTTTTACGGCTCGACACAAGAAAAGAAGAAACATAACTCGACCAAACGAAACATGATACATTATACAAAGCGCATGGTATAACAAGGAAGACAAATAAGCATGATACCTTAGCTTGGTTGAGCAAAAATCTCGACACCAAGGGGTTGAGACTCTCGGCGAATGGAACAAAAGAAAAGGAGAGCAAATAAAACTAGGGTTCAATTCTTGTGATTATGTGTTGTATATATAGTGGTAACATTTGACTTAGGCTTGGAAAAGGATTGGGTTTCGGTTTGGCCCAACCGAGCACACGCACACCATGGGCTTCGGCCTTATGGTCCATCGAACCAAACAAACACGACCCAAATCATTTACGAAACGTTAAATCTTCGTCATACCAAAATCGATCACGTAATATATTTTAGTTAGGTTTTTAA
Organism: Chrysanthemum lavandulifolium; assembly: GCA_022545495.1. Lineage (NCBI taxonomy): Eukaryota > Viridiplantae > Streptophyta > Magnoliopsida > Asterales > Asteraceae > Chrysanthemum > Chrysanthemum lavandulifolium. The sequence goes on along the minus strand of CM040244.1, from coordinate 268,096,440 downwards.
TTATTCACAAGTTAACTTTTAATCTCACTAAATGTTATAATTATATTTTACGTATTTTATAAATTTTAGTTCCAAGGGTATTTTAGTCTTTAATCTGATTTTAGATTTTCGGGTTTTACAATTCTTCCCTAAAGAAAAATTTTCTTCCTCGAAAATTGAAATGAAACGAAATGAAAGCGAAAAGGAAAAGCGAAATGAGAACATACCAAACTATTCAAAGAAATGAGGATAACTAGCTCGCATCGACTCCTCGGTTTCCCAAGTAGCCTCACGTTCGGGATGATTTTCCAAAGAATCTTAACGAATGGAATGACTTTATTCCTCATAACTCTTTCTTGTCTTTCGAAATAGCTTCGGTTCTTGAGATAAAGACATATCGGATTGAATTTGATCAAGCGGATAAGAAGCAGCGTGTAACGGATGATAGTTGTATCCCTTAGGGTGATACATGGAAAGCGTCATGAACATGCGATAGCGGGGCGGAAGTGCTAATCGATCGAAACTTCTCCTATCGTTCTAGAATCTCAAGCGGTCCAATAAATCGAGGACCGAGCTTGCCCTTGATTCCAAAGCGTTTCACACCTCTAAATGGCGAAACTTTCAAAATACACGATCTCGACCCGAAACTCTAAATCACGGCGATGCTTGTCGGCATAACTTTTCGGCGAGACCTAGCTTCCTTCAACTTCTCTCTAGCACGACTACTTTCTCATTAGTGATCTCGATCATTTCGGACCTTCAATCAAGCGCTCACCTACTTCATCCCAACAAATAGGTGCTCTACATTTCCTTCCATAAAGAAGTTCAAGCGGTGCGGCCTTAATGCTAGCATGCCAAGCTGTTGTTATATGCAAACTCTACTAAACATAAATATTCATCCCAACCGCGGTCCATTCTAAAGCACAAGCCCTTAGCATATCCTCTAAGGTGCATATAGTCCTCTCGTGACCATCATTTGAGGATGAAATGCCGTACTAAAATTAAGTCGAGTACCCCAAGCTTTACGCAAACCTTTCCAAAAGCGAGAAGTAAAGCGGATCTCATCGGACACAATAGATGCGGAGTACCATGAAGTCTAACGATCTCTTCTTTGAAAAATCTCCGCCAATTTACCAATACCATAATCCTTCGATTGGTAAGAAATGAGCGATTTGGTTAGTCGATCAACAACTACCCAAATCGCATCATGCTTCTTCAGAGTAAGAGGTAGTCGATCACAAAATCCATAGATATCTTATCCCACTTCCATGTTGGAATATCCAATGGTTGTAACAATCCACTAGCCTTTGATGTTCAATCTTAACTGCGACAAATCATACACTTCGACACAAACGTCGCCACATCTTGCTTCATGCCGTTCCACCAAAATCGCTTCAAATCCTATACATCTTGGTAGAACCGGGATGAATAGTGAAAGGAGAACTATGAGCTTGATCATAACTTTCTCACGAAGTACACGATCATTGGGAACACAAAGCCTATCTCCATACCATACAATACCGTCATTATCAACCTTAAACTCCGTCCTTTACCTTCTTCAACATTTTGCGCCACGGCCCATTTCGCCGTCATCTTTCTGAGCCTCTTTAATTTGCGGTATAAGGTTCGACTCCACTTTCATACTTGCCCGGTATCCATCAAAACCTCGTACACATAACTCAACATCCAAACTCTCTAAGTCACGAATAATCCTAGGCTCAATCTTGATACTGCAAGAATGCACGATTTCGACTAAGTGCGTCGGCAACTACGTTAGCCTTACGGATGGTCTTGAATGTTGGTGTCATAATCCTTAAGAAGTTCTAACCATCTTCTTTGTCTCATGTTAAGTTCCTACGGTGAAAATATACTTGAGACTCTTATGATCGATGAATATATCACCGTCTCTCCATACAAGTAATGTCTCCGGATCTTCAGCGCAAACACCACCGCATAACTCAAGATCATGAGTTGGGTAATTCTCCTCATAAGGTTTTAGGCGCCTCGAAGCATAAGCTATTACCTTTCCATGTTGCATCAAAACACGACTAATCCTTTCTTAGATGCATCACAATAAATTTGAAATCCTCGAGAACCGGTTGGAAGAGTCAAAATAGGGCGACACCAATCTCGCTTCAACTCTTCAAAACTCTTCTCTCGTTCATCCGTCCATACAAACTTTTCACCTTTCCTCATCGGTTGGGTTAGGGGTAGAGCTAATCGAGAGAAACCTTCAACAAAACGTCTGTAGTAACCGGCAAGTCCAAGAAAACTCGACCTCGATCCAACATCGTAGGTCTTGGCCATTTAGTGATAGCCTCAACTTTAGGCGAATCCATGGTGATACCATCGGTGATACAATATGACCAAGGAAAGCAACTTGTCTTAACCAAAATTCGCACTTTGAAAATTTGGCGTACAACTTCTTCTTCCTCAAAATCTCCAAAACTATCCGGAGATGTTCTTCATGCTCTTCTTCAAACTTAGAGTAAACTAAAATGTCGTCGATGAAAACAATAACGAACTTGTCGAGAAACTCATGGAAAACACGATTCATCAGGTCCATAAACACAGCAGGCGCATTGGTCAAACCAAAAGGCATAACGAGGAATTCGTAATGACCATATCTGATGCGAAGCGGTCTTAGGAACATCTTGCTCCTTCACACGTGGCGATGGTAGCGGACCTCGGTCAATCTTGAAAAGAACTTAGCTCCTTGCGGTTGATCAAACAAATCATCAATACGCGGCGAGGATAGCGATTACGAATGGTATACGATTGAGTTCACGGTAGTCGATACATAAGCGCGTGCTTCCATCCTTCTTCTTCACAAACAAGGCAGGTGCACCCATGGCGAAACACTTGGGCGAATAAATCCGTTTTCTATCATCTCTTGCATTTGTTCCTTCAACTCCTTGAGTTCTCTGGTGCCATACGATACGGAGCCTTGAAATCGGTTCGGCACGAGAATTAACTCAATGCTAAACTCAACTTCTCTAGGCGGGGAAGTCCGGGAGTTCATCGGGAAAAAGCGTCGATGGGTCGCAAACAACGAAAGATTTTCAATGTTAGGACTCTCCAAAGATATGTCCTAACGGATGCTAGAAAACCTTGGCACCCATGAGCAATCATGTTCCGTGCCTTCATAGCGGAAATGAGTTTAACGGATTTAAGAGGTTGAGAACCATGATAAGCGAATTCGGGATGTTTCGTCTCCAAGATCACCGTTCTAGCATAGCGATCGATTGAAGCTCTATGATAAGCCAACCAATCCATGCCTAGAATGATATCAAAGTCGACCATATCGAGAGGATACAGTTTGCAAAGCGAATCGATCATCAAAGCGAAGAGGACATAGCGTATTTATGATCAATGATCACGTGATTTTTCATAGGCGTGAAATCGATAAGTGATTTGTTAGCGGTTTGGGCTTCATATTAAGTTTCTTAGCAAATGTGATAGATATAATGGAGTGTGTGGCACGGTATCAAATAAAGCGAAGACGACATAATCATCAATGAAAAGAGTGCCGTAATGGTACACGAAGTGCGCTCCTTTGATTCTGATAGTAGCATAAACACGTCCGATGGTAGTCGGTGACGATGTAGTTTCGAGAATCGCGGGTTCTTCTTAGGGCAATCTTTAATCTTGTGAGCGGTGGAACCACAAGCAAAACAACCACCGGTGGCCTTGTAACACTTGCCCGGATGAGCCTTTCCACAAGTAGTGCAAATAGGTGGGGTGGCAAAACTTGGTTGTCCTCTGTTGACTAGAAGATCTGAAGCACGACCACGATTTGCTCCTCGGTGGTGATCCTTGTTATGTAACGGTTATTGTTACCTTGGTTACGACGATCACTTCCATTCTTACCGGCATTTCTATTATCTTGACCCTCGTCTCGGGCGTCCGGTGTCAACATTCCTTCTGGTGACCCTCCGATCATAACTCCTATCCACTTGATTCCTCGAATCATAACTCCTACCGAGTTTCCCTTATAGTCATTGCCTTGAGTCCTACCTTGAATCCGATCACCATCGCGATTACGCTTGTTGGAACCGAAACCTCATGAAAGATCTCAATGTTACGAGCTGCGTCATTGCGGGCCGACACATTCTCATACTCAATATTAAGCAATCGGTCCAACACCCACTTCTTGGTCCCACTTGAAGTGCTTAGCTTGGCGCCTACCATCTCCGAAGAATAGCTCCAACAAAACTCACCAACCTCATAAACCTACTCATGTACTCATTGGAATTCTCATGATCAAACCGGTAGATTGCTGATAATCCTCTCATACCTTTCTTGCTCGGCATCGGGAAATGTGATTATAGAAGATAGTCCGAAACTCATTCCGGTACAAGTCACGACAAAAGCGTCTCCTCCTCTTGCTTGTTTGGCGCCTTCCACCAATTTAAAGCATCACCTTCCAATTTGAATGCGACCAACGAGTCTTAAACTCGTCTCCACAACCCAGTGCTTCAAACGACTTCTCAATATGAGTGATCCGGTCCTCGGCCTCGGTAGGAGTAGCGGCGGTGCTAAGCGAAGAGGCTTGAGCTTACCAAAGCGCTCGAGCCAAGTGTGAATACCGACGGGTTGATTTCCTCCACCACTACCGAGCACCATTCGATTCACGAATGTTATTGATCACTGTTCCATCATCTCGGTGTAGTCAAACCGGGAAAAGAGAGTTGAGAGCATTCGCAATCGCGATATCCATGTTAGTAGCATCATCGTCTCCATCCGCGCCACCGGTGAGTACGAGTTCAAACCATCGAGCGATTAGCAAAATGAACAAAGGTGAGATACGAAATGGAAGTGCGCGAAGGAATCCTAAAGTCTACCCAAATCCTCACGGGTCAAATCCTAAGCTCTAAAGTCTCAAAACCTAGGCTCCTTATGTCACGGGTCCACGACTACAAGTCGTAAACACAGGCTCGATGCCATAAATTATAGCGCCCGACCCGACAAGGGTAAAGGAATCACAATTAATGGTGTCATATCAAAGCAAACATAAATATCCAAAGAAATCTCAACATAAATATTGAAATAATCCAAGTCAAAAGACTTCAATACATTGGTCAGTGGAAAATAAACTCCAAATGAAATGTCTAAAATATAAAGTCTAAATGGCATCATAAGATCAAAGCTAAAATCTCTAAGGTAAGTCCACTCAAAGACTCATCCCAAAGCAATACCCGGCTCAATGCTTAGATACACCTTGAAAAGAAAAGAAATGCGGTGAGCTTCAAAATCCAGTGAGCAGGATATACAAGCAAAGCGAATACGAAGCGAGCGAATACGAAATAAAGTGAAAGAAAGATAGTGAAATCATAATCATTTCAAAAGATAAATCGGGATAAAAGAATAAGTTTTATAGCTAACTACCTCGAGCCCATACACATATGCCATATCATAAACATATTCATAATCACATAAGGCAACATTTTGTAGGGAGACCTACGAGTTATGAAGGGCGTGCATGCACGCACATCAATCATCAAACAACATATAGCATATAACATATAATATATAACATATAACATATCTAGGATGCACCCATCGCCCCACAAACATACATTGATAATATAATATAAATTGAGCTCATAGCAAATATCGAGATAAGGGGCGTGGCAAAACTTCACTCTCTCGCCCTAGAGTCATGTCGAAGTGCATTTCTTGACACGGACATGGAACCCCATGACTAGTTAATAATTGGCTCGGGTGTCAAACTATCTTAGGTCAAATAAGAATGTCATAATTGACATAGATCATATTTTATCAAATGTTTAGTCATGTTTTCAAAATCAAAGGTTTCATATCACATAGTTCAAAATCAAATGTTTTATGATTCAAAATCAAAGTTCATATAAGCAGCTCAAATAGACACATTAGGGTTCATAGCAAAGGCTTAGGAAATCCTAATATGAAAATTAACGAAAACATTATAAGAAACCTTTCTTGAAAAGGTCGAATATCTGTACCTTATTCCAAAGCAAATGATCGAAAAGAAGACACGGGAAAGCAAAGAATTACTCCTTCTTCACGAACCTATATACATTAATGGTCGTATATATTATTAATGATTCCATAATCGTCAAAATGATCTTTTAATATTTTAGGGTTTTATAATTAAATGAGACTTAAATGTTTTATAATTAATATCGTAGATTAGGGTTCATATGTCATTTATTAAAGTTTAGGGTTTCTCATTCTTTAATATCTCATTAATAGGCATTTAATTACATGTTATGTCTTTTAATGACTCGTCACTTAACCTAACATGTCATAAAAATATCTTTCCTTTTATGTTTCACCATATACGTTTATGATTTTATGTGACATACAAGTTACTTATTACTCGTATTAATTACACACGCATATGAGACACGATTCACAACCATTAGGGTTTAGCATACCTTATTCGGTTAACATATCCAAACTAGGGTTTACGTTTACATAACCTTTACTTAATTAATATACTTTTAAAAACTCATATGTGACTCGGTTCAACTTAGGGTTTCAATTAACAAGTTATAACGCAAGTCTTAACTAATCTATATACTTGTCTCATTGAAGTTATCATGTTTTACACCTTATTCGAATGTTAAGCATGGTTCGGTTCTAAATACATAGGGTTCGGCTCTTATTAAATCGACACAAACATTACCCGATTCAATATTACATATTACATACGTAACTCTTTAATAGTTGTAAGGTTTAAATCATTAGGGTTTCCTTGTTTTGGTTTTACACGGCTCGACACAAGAAAAGAAGAAACATAACTCGACCAAACTAAACATGATACATTATACAAACGCATGGTATAACAAGGAAGACAAATAAGCATGATACCTTAGCTTGGTTGAGCAAAAATCTCGACACCAAGGGGTTTGAGACTCTCGGCGAATGGAACAAAAAGAAAAGGAGAGGCAAATAAAACTAGGGTTCAAATCTTGTGATTATGTTTTGTATATATAGTGGTAACATTTGATTTAGGCTTGGAAAGGGATTGGGTTTCGGTTTGGCCCAACCGAGCACACCCACACACGCACACCATGGGCTTCGGCCTTATGGTCCATCGAACAAAACAAACACGACCCAAATCATTTACGAAACGTTAAATCTTCTTCGTACCAAATTCGATCACGCAATATATTTTAGTTAGGTTTTAATTATCCACAAGTTAACTTTTAATTTCGCTAAATGTTATAAATGTATATTACGTATTTTATAAATTCCGATTCCAAGGGTATTTTAGTCTTTAATCAGATTTTAGATTTTCAGGTTTTACAAAGGATGAAACTACAGGGATCCTTCAAGCTTTTATTACGCAGATAGAGAACCAGCAGAATCAAAAGGTTAAGATAATTAGATCAGACAATGGCACAGAGTTTAAGAACAGGGAAATGCTTGAATTTTGTGGGAATAAGGGCATTAAACTAGAATATAGTGTTGCTAGAACTCCACAACATAATGGAGTTGCTGAAAGAATGAACAGGACCCTTATTGAGGCAGCTAGGACCATGCTAGCAGACTTACACTTACCAACCACTTTTTGGGCTGAAGCAGTTAATTTTGCTTCTTATGTTTTCAATAGGGTAAGGGTGACTAAACCTCAACACAAGACTCCTTATGAGCTTATGTTTGGCCACAAACCAATTATTAGCTATATAAGACCTTTTGGGTGCCATGTTACCATTCTAGATACTCTTAGTGTCCTTGGAAAATTTGATGGTAAATCTGATGAAGGTTTCTTGGTAGGTTACTCACTAACCAATAAGGCCGTTAGGGTGTATAACTTAGTGACAAAAAGAGTATAAGTAACTCTCCATGTAAACTTTCTTGAGGAAAAGCCTAATGTGGCAGGAATAGGACATAGATGGATGTTTGACTTGGATTATTTGTCTGATTTTATGAACTATAAACCTGTGTCCTTAGAAAATAAAGCTAACCCACGTGTAGGTACACCAGATGTAACTAACAATGCAGGTACTCAATCTACTTTCAATGATCATAATCCTGATGAAGAAGAAGAGACTGAAGAGCTCATTGTTATAGCTAAATCAGTTCATCCTATTACAGCAAAGGTTGGGACAAAGAAGATATCTTCTGTTTCTAAGAGAAAATAACCTATTGCAGTGACTAGAGTGCAAGAGCAAGAGGTTCCTATATCTGAGGTCTCATAAAGCATTAAAGCTATTCAAAGACAATTGGATGCCATTACTCAAAGGCATAGGAGTGCAGTATCTAAAAATACTACTACAAGTACTAACCACATTAAGACTGGTAGTGTATTTGGAGCAGACCCTGAACCAAACACTACCAGAACTAACCCCATTAATTTTGGTAGTGGGCACATTAATACTGGTGTGCACTCTTCATCACAGATAGATGATCTTGATGATTCAGATATACCAAAGCTTGAGATCTATGAAAGGCCAAATGAGGGAATCTTTGAGGAAGCTTCTTATGATGATAATGGTATGGTTACTAACTTCAACAACCTGCCTCTTGAAGATTTCAGTCCCACTCCTAATCTTCGAATTCACAAAATACATCCAAAAGGTAATATAATTGGTGATCCTACATCAGTTGTTCAGACAAGAAGCAAAGTCCAGAAACTTTCAGGACCTCATGCATTAGTTGGTCACATTCAGAAACAGCAAAGGAACAACCACAAAGATCAACAACACTGTTTGTTTGCTTGCTTCCTATCTCAAGAGGAACCCCTAACTGTTGCTAAAGCTTTAACTGATGAAAGTTGGATAGAAGCCATACAGGAGGAGCTATTGCAATTTGAACTGCAAAAGGTATGGATTCTTGTAGATCTACCATATGGGGCTAAGGTAATTGGTACAAAGTGGGTTTTCAAGAATAAAAGGGATGAAAGGGGTGTTGTTGTTAGAAATAAGGCTAGACTGGTAGCCCAAGGGTATAGACATGAAGAAGGGATAGACTATGATGAGGTTTTTGCTCTTGTGGCTAGGATTGAAGCCATCAGGTTATTTTTTGCTAGGTCATAATTATCTTTCTAATCTTTCAACCTGTTCTTTTTCCAAAGATAAATCTTTCCAAAGATAATTATTTACTTGCGTATATTCTCAAACCCTAGCTGTATATATATTCATCCCGTCTTGGTTTTTTCCATAATAAGTCCAAACCCAAGTCAGTCTTTTCTATCCATATTCTTTGTGTCATCATGATTTATACAGCATGATGTGCTAGGGATGGTATGCAGCTTAATGACTTCGTGGCCTTGTGTGCTACCTTGTCTTCCAAAGTTTCAATCTTGGAGGAAGATCTTGCATCGACCAAATTGCTTTTGGGATCTAAGGTGAAAGAGTTAGAAGAAGAGATCCAGAACTTGAAGGCCACACAGGATGTTTTTCTTGGTGGTTCGTCTAACTCCCAAGATTTTGTTCATGATTTGGAAAATTTCTTCCAAACAGGGGAGGAAAACAGAGTCACAACAAAAGAGAGTGATAGTTCAGAATCTTGATCCAATAGTAGATTGGGGGATTTACAGGGATAATTTTGGAAAAGCTTGGAAGGTAATCAGACTTAGGGGAAATTTTGCAGTTTACAAGAATCTTAAAGCTCTGGTAAAATCTTGTGATCGACAAGACTTGGATACTTTATGGAGTTTGGTTCAGCAGAAGCTCAAGATTGGTAAAAAGTCAGATGTGAAAGAGCAAGAACTTTGGGTAGAACTTCAAAGATTGTATGAACCAGATCCTACAGATGTTTATTGGAATTTTCCATATAAGATTCCAGTGTGTCATGGAAATTTTATGATTTGTGTGATGTTCATCACTTATCCACAGAAGGTGGAGTTGATCTATTCGTGCTTGCAGAGGTGGAATATCCATTATGTGTTGAAGTGCTTCAAGTGATGATACTCTCAAAGCTTCAATATGATAAAGAATCTAAGGTAATTGAAAATCTCATTCAAAGAATATGTAATCAATTACTAGCCAGAATATGTGATTAGATTGAAAAAAGACAGAAGCTAAAAGGAGGAGAATAAGGTAATATGTTTGAAAGAATTTTCTTAACTGTATTGAGTTAGGATATAAGTATAAATGGATTTTGAGATGGGTTCATTTGGTGAAGGTGCATAGCACCAACACAACAAATGGTTATCAGTCCACCATGTCTAATCCACATAAGGACTGACTAATCCATGAGCAAACGGCTCTGGTAAAAATATCTCAAATCCGTTTATGGATGACAATTTGCCAAAAATTGTATGGTGCTCAACTCACCATATCTATGTTTGATGAAGAATTGGCTAGCCCACAAGTTCATGGCTTGTGGTAAAGGCAGTGGAAAACCATGACTAGTCCAAAAGCAAAAGGCTTTTGGTAAAGACTAATCAAATCCGTTGATAGCTGCTGGTTTGCTAAAAATCAGATGGTTATCAATGTATCATGGTTTTACACACCAGAACATTGGCTACTCCAATAGTAATAGCTAATTGGTAAAGAGACATAAAATCCATTAAGTTTTCTATGATTCACCTCTCACAAGAGTTTACACACCTGGCTGTGATGAGAATAGCATGAAACTTTTATGAATTGATGTATATACAGTCATTGTTACAGAAAAGACTATGGAGTGATGATATTTTGAAGAATGGATGCTGCACAAATCACACAATGAGGAATATTCACAGATGCAGCTCAAAGATAATTTCAATATCCTCAAAGAATACAAAGAACTTGAAGTTCATAAGTGAAGATCAAGTTAGGGAGGATTGTAGGAATTATATTTGTAAAAGCATTTAAGTTTGTTTAAGTCTGTTTAGTATTAGTTCGTAGTATAATAGTTAAGTCGGGTAAGACGTAATTAAACTGTTAGTATTAATTACATTATTTAAGTCTGGCGATACTAATGATGTTAAGTTTGGCGAGAACAAAGTTAAATGCGGGTAGATAGTTAAGTACATTTATGTTAAACATAATAGAGAGAAAGTAGGAAAAGATAAGAACGCGTAAAGATATCTTTGGAAAAGATATGTTCAAATCTTTTCTATGTTTTGTAGTCAATTAGGGTTTCCCTGGTGTATAAAAGGATCCCTAATGTATTAGGTTAAGGTATGAGTTGTAAGCCTTAACCATTGATCAAAGAAATCAATAGAAAATACGAAGTTAGTATATCATTGTGTTCTTCATACTTATTGTCAATGTTGCAAAAATCGGTCAACTCGGCCGATTAATCGTTAATCGGCCGAGTACCTTGTCGATTTTTGAAAATCGGTCAAAAAATCAGCTTAGGAAAAAAATCGACACTAAGCAGTCAAAAAATCGGCCGATTAATCGGCTGAATCGGTCAAAAATCGGCCGAATCGAGCAAATCGGTCTTTTTAAAAATTATAATAATTTAGGCATTCTACTTAAATTAGATATCGTATATTTCACTTATAACGCACAATGGGCATCATAATCAGAATTGGAGCCTTTTATTGAGGTTTGAAAACATAACAGGCTTTGAATCGGTTAAGATTTTTAGTTTGGTCTTCAAAAATACCAAAAAATTGCAGGAAATACCAATCCGATTAATCCCGACTTGACCGATTACTCGCTGCAGGTTGGTCGACCGCCCGACTACCGATTCACGATTTTTGCAACATTGCTTATTGTGTTAAGTTTCCGCATTAGCACATTAAGGTTTTATTAAGAGTTCTTCACGCAGTGAATTTGGATTTATTCAAGTTTGCTATAAGTCATATAAAAGCTACTTAGATCCATAACTTTTGACCTACAAAAAAGTATTAAATTTAGGGGATCAAACCTGGACAATTAATAGATAGATTTATAAGCATCAACTGGGGTTTGAAACTTGAAAGAAAGGGTAAGTAGCAATGTAATACATCAAAAAGAACAGTCGGTTGAAAGTCGGTTAAAACTATTGACTTTTTTATATCTTTATATTTTTTTTAGGAGGGCCAGTCAAAAAACTTACATAAAGTACCTTTAAATAATTTACCTTTTACAGTATATACCCTGAAATTTGGGGGGCTGGGACCCTCCCCTGCCTCAATAAAGGTCCGCCATTGTATATCATACATTTTCACATACACTTCAATCATCTTTTTCAAAATGAGTAACAAAAAGAATGATTAGCTCATGAACAATATATTCCCCTCTCTTCTTTGTCCGCTAATTCTAGTTTTTCACAGCCCTCTACACAATCATCCACCAATTCTATTTATTCACAACACGCACCATTTCCCACCTTTGTATAATATGCTTTCCAACAATTATATTTCCCACAACAAGATTTCTGACAACAAAATTTTCAAATGAACCGAGATGTTTTTAACTAAATGGCTTTGTTCCAACTTCAAAAAGAATATCAATTTCACAACTTTGGAGCATTCGGTAATACTTCACAAAAACCACAAACAACACAGTTACCAAAAACAACTCAACCACTAAAATCAGCACCACAATCGCCACCAAACTCACAATCACAAATATCACAAACCGAGTCTTCTCCCGTTGAAAAAGGAAAAGGAAAAGGAAAAGGGAAAGAAAGAGTACGAAAGCCTAAACCAAAAAAATCCGACATCATACTACGCCTTGGAGTCAAGAAGAAGAAAACATTTTGGTGGAAACTTGGATACAAATATCCGAGAACCCAAGACTTGGTGTCAACCAAGATTCAAAAACGTTTTGGCAAACAATTGCAAGTGAATGTATCTGACATGCATCCTTCAAAATTTTGAGCAAAAAACTGTAATTAAAACTTGCTACTAGCACTGCGGGGATGTCTCAGTAAGATGCAGAGTTGATCAACAAAATGAAAGAATAGATTCTAGTAAAATATCGAACCCCCATTAGATCCTTTTAGTTTTTATGTATTTGCCGTAACATATTTTACTTTCGTTATAATTCGTATTTTTAATATATCGTAGTTGAATTTTAGTTTAATGAAATGTGTTAATTTTTAAAGATAATGAAAAAAAACAACATGTTATAGGTGGAGAATGTATATTTCAGGATTTGTGCTATATGAATATTATAACGGTTTAAACCAAGAAAAAGTTCTCAAACTAGGATGTGTTTTTAAAAGTGTTCTAAATAATGATGTTTGCCCGCACGTTGCGGCGAGGTTCTAAACATGTATTTTTGGACAATGATATGGATTTTCAATTAAGTGTGTTTGATTTAATGTATTTGCTATGTCAAGGAAAAAAAGTTGTTGTCCCGTATCCTCTACCGTTTACATTAACAGTCTACACGTATGCGTTACTTAGTCAAATAAAAAATCTTACTTCTACACGTTACTTGGTCAAATAAAAAATCTTACTTCTACACATACAAAACATTTTAGTCACTTAAGTCATGTATTTGAAGTTAAAGTTAAACTATGACAACTCGCACCTTTCGAGGTTAATATTTAACCCATAACATGGGTTATTTTCACTTTAAACGTTTACGTGCATATTTAATTCATAACCGGGAGGTTATCCCGTGTATGACGAAAAACGTCATTGAACGCGTCTCGACACTAAACTGAAGTTAGTTTACTCATGAAAAGTATATTACGAGCATTACATAATTCATATGCATTACATTTATTATTTTTACGTAAATCGACTACGTACTATATTTTTACTTCTAATTCATGCATGCATGCATAATAATTTATCACCTACACAATATACCCTTAACTTATACAACACTACACAATTAAACCCCACTAACACTTTTACTTTCACAAACCATCCACTAGTATCTTATCATATTCTTATCCTTCCTTAAACACACTAGTAATCACAAAAATCCCAAAACTTATCCTAAATATCATACCATTTACATGTTAAAAACCACAACACAACAAAATTCTTATCCCCCCTCACCCCCCATCCCATGGCCGGCCACCTCCTCTCCAACTCACTATTCTACTAATTTTTGTAATATAACCTAATTAGACCATGCACACTCTTTAAAGTATATGCTTATCCCAATAACAAAGCCATTTTTGTTCCTATAACCACTAACTTTATAACACATTCCCAACTCACCAAAATTTTCAAATCTCTCTTGTGCTCTTTCTCAAAAGCCAAGGCTACAAACCAGCATACACCCAAAATTTTAGTTTTTGACTTTGTTCAATGATCTTTGCAAGAAGAAAGGTTTAGGTTATTAGTTTTCTTGGTTGTTTGAAAATTGCAAGTTAGTGTAGAAGGGATTATCGGGTAATATTGGAGCTAGGGTTTGCAAGATATTAGTTAGTGTGGTTAATTTGGTTACTTGCAAGTATTTGGGTTATTAGTGTTCTTGACCTCACTTTCATCATCACCTTTGTAAGCACACACCAACTCATCTCATTTCATTTATTTACTTTTATACATTATTCATATATATATTTTGTCCCATAACATATTTGTGTAAAATATTGTGTTTAAAAGAAAAGATTGAAAAGTGTGATTTCATGTTCTTGAAATCATTATTTTATGTGTTCTTGAAATTATATATATGTTAGTGGTAAAAATGTGTTATTATGTTTCTATATAAATTATATTATAGTTTTTGAGTAAAGATGGAAGTTAGAAAAGAATTAGTCGAAGTGTTGGTTGTGGAAAGTAGAAAAATAGGTTTTAAGTATACATTTATAGAAATTAAGTGTTGGGTGGAAAAATGCGTTTGAGATTTGCAACATTAGGTTACAAAAATAGAAAATAAACTTAGTAACGTTTCCGTGACCGAATAAATTAGAAACCGTGAAAAGTTGACCAGTCCGACACTTACAAATCGAAAATAAACTTAGTAACCTTTTAGTAACCAGTCCGACACTTAGAAATCGCGTCAAACGAAGTTATAACGAAAAGGTTAAAGCCTTGAAAAGTTGACAAAAAACTTTCCGTTTTTATCGAAAACAACCTGACCTCACTACTTAATGGATATTTTTAAGCATGATATAATCTGTTTGAGTTGTTGGGTCAGTAAAGGACTTTTGTAGTATTAGCAGTATGCTTTACACATGATTTGGAATCAGTTAAAAATGTTAAAAAACGAAAAAGTTACAGACCATTAAAGTTGGACAGAAAGTCATTTTTTGAGACTTATTGAAAAATAATAATATTTACTAAACTTTGGCTTAAAACATATTTTTAATATCAAACTTAAACGCAAACATGTATTGGTGATAACAACTTATAAAACTGATATGCATATCATACATAACATGTACACGACCTAAAGCACTGTATTATTTAATTGGGTTGCGGTTAGGTTTTTCACATCGATTTGCATGCCACCATTTGTTTACTGACTATTATCATTTGCTTGATGTGAGTTTCATAGCCCCACGTATATACTTGATTTCACTTACTTTAGGTTCAGAATACATTGCTCGTTTTTACGTATGAACACAAGTACACTTTACCGCTTACAGACTGGCCTAAGTTACCGTTAACCCATATTTCATTATTGCCTTTTATCTTGAATTGTTAATCATATTGGTAAGCACGAATTTTTGAATAGATCTATTGGGGTTGACACTCGTCGTCCGGGTTGACTCAGTTACACGTCAAATGAACGCAGTATCATTTGAGTATCAACCAGGTGTTCATGGGTTAGACACCTGCATTGGGCACTCTCATTTATATTATTGTTAACGCTTCAGTGTCATGAGCTTAGGCCGTAGTAAATGAATTTTGTGTGACATTGTATTTGTTATAATGGTTATACACGTTATAAAATCTTGTGGTTCATTTTTACTATTACTAAAACCTATGATCTCACCAACATATTATTGACCGTTTTAGCATGTATCTCTCAGGTCATTGACATATCTAGCATGAATTGCATTGTCCTGACATTCACCGAGTCTTACCTTGTGGCATCATATCAATAAGATTTTATTGTGTTGTCGTACATTCTATGTGAACATTTTATCATTTTCATTCGGGATATGTAACTTTAAAACTTGGTTGTTTAACTTATGTTTTTCTATACTTGAATGCACTTTTTTAAATGAATCATGTAGAGATCGTTCTTTATTATTTTGGGCTTTGTGATATGACCGTCACGCACCCGATTACCTTTTCGATGTGATATTTTGAAGGTGTGACATAAACTATTATTACTTATAAAACTAATTTAATTTTGGGTAACTATCATTTTTCTTGAACCTTATCGAATATACAATGTAAAGCTCACTAACATCATTTGAATATCGATCTTAATACTACATCTTTCAAGTTAAACATTAATAATAAAATACAAAATAATGAATTATATAGTTAATAACAATAACATAAAAGTCATATCTATACTACATATAATAGAAAAATGGTCAAAAGTGAAAAGTTAAAAAGTTGAATTGTTGAAATTAGTCAAATGAAAGAGAAATGCACATTGTAATTAACACTCTTATTAAAACACCCTATTAATTAAAAGTACAATAATTTATTCACATTGTACAACCAATTAAAAGCACATCTACCAAATTAAAAACAACCAATTAAAACACCTTTACTAAAAAGTACAATAAAATTTTCATAACGTACAATTTAAAAAAGCTACAACATAATCCAAAATATAAAATAATTAAATACACTAATTAATGATATTTTTAAAACACCTTAAAATGAAAAGTACATGTTATTATACACATTATACAAATTAATAAAACATATAAAACTTCATGCAAGCTAACAAGTTGATGTTACATATAGTTTTGAAAACCGGACCAGACCAACGTGTTCAACCGGGAACCGGTGTCGCCACCGGTTCGGCTAACCAATTAAAGCCATCCAAAAACGAACCTGAGAGTACCCGTTGAAACCGATAGAAACTGGTGAATCATGTCTCATCGAGATCTATTTCTGCGGTTAATCGTCACAGGGTACCCGCCGCTAAAACGCGCGAATACCCGGCTATATACTATATATAAAGGAAAAAATCAAAAAGTAAAAAGTGAAAAGTTAAAACTAAAAGTGGAAATGTTGAAGACATATATTTCAAAAGGAAACTATTAATACACATCGAAAACCGGGTTGACTCGGGACGCTGCAAAACCTGCGGGTTGACCCGATTTAATTTGACTTGTTTTCGACCCAACCTGTCGGGTTGACTCGGTTTAAATCGACTTGTTTTTTTTACCTGAACGGTTCAACCGGTTGAACCACCCGGGTCGAACCAGGTTTCAAATTTGACAAAATTTATGAGAAATGATGAAGTAGTTGTGGAACCCGTGACAAATTTGGAAAAATGATAGACCAAGTAATTGTAGTTTTTTGTTGTTTATTTTGCTTTGACACATGTACGTTGTCATCTGTATAATGTTATTTTGAAAAATGTCGGCCTTGCATCACTTAAGGTACTATCATATATGAATCGTCTTTTAAAAGTTAATACTCCCTCCGCCCCAAATTATAAGTCCATTTTCTATTTTTCAAAGTTTTTTTTTCTTACTTTGACCTTAATTATTCTTTTTGGTGTTATACAATACTTGATGAAAAGTATACCAATGAAAATGCATTTAAAACACAAGTTCATTTATATATTTTGCATCAAGTATTATATAACATGAAAAAAAATAATTAATGTCAAAGTTGAAATAAAAAGGTTTTGAAAAAGTTAAAATGGACTTATATTTTGGGACGGATGGAGTATATATATATTGTATAGCCCTTTATCCGGTATATCAATAATGTTATGTAAGTTTACTAGAATTACAAAAATCAAATAGTATTGTTATTTTTAGCGATAATTATTTGTACCCCAAACAAATAGCTTTGAACAATGCTTAAATATCTATGCAAATTGATAGTACAAGATAATCTTATTATGGTGATATTAAATTTGTAAGGTTACAAGTTTAAAAATCACACACCAAATAATAAACGCTACACATGTAAAAAAAATTAGTTATCACTGCCTAAATTACTGACAAAACAAGAAAAGGCGGTCACACACGTTGGCTATACCTCTAAACTATAATATAATATTGCCAACTACATAATACCGTTGCTTTTTGTAATGCTTGAATCTATTATTACTAAATCTTAATTACTTAAAAGTTAAAACAATCATATTAGAAATATACTCTCACACTTAGATCGACTCCACATAATTTTCTTGAAAACTGTATATATTTTTGCTGCTATGCAACCACGCATCAGAATTATAGTTATTCGAAAATGATTCCCTAACGCTACAAATACAATTTGTTGAAAGAAACTTATGGGTCGTCGAAATTTTACAGAAAACTAGACATCGTTGCCGCTAGGCGCGGGTACTCGTCTAGTGATCAACAATGACAATAAATATAGGGCTTATCACTAACTTGTTGAAAGTTTAGGAGCTAATTTAAATGTTCTCAAAAACTAAAGTTAAAATAAAAATCAAATTTTAAGGGCTAATTTAAATGTTATTAAAAACTAAACTTAAAATAAAAGTTAAAAAATAAATAGCGGGTATTAAACTTGCGACTTTCCATATGTATGTCTCATCCCTCACCTTCACCATTGAGCCACAATATGTTATGTTTTATGGTGTGTTTGGTTGGGTTGATTTGGGAGGGGTTTGGATATGTGTCATAAATTCAATTGTTTGGTTTGGGGGTTCAGATTTGAAATGTGATAAAGGGCTCACAAAACCCAAATGTGGTGGGTGTTAAGTGGGTTTTTAGTAATTACACTCTCTTACATACATATACACTTTTAATCTCTGTATCTCTCTCACACACATGCACATTTTTTATTTTTAAATAATAATTTTAATTTTAATTTTAATTAAATATGTTTTTTTTCTCTTACCTTAAAAGAAAATCCAAATTCAAATTCTAAATAAAATATAAATACAGCTCTAATCACATCTACAACCAAACATACCCATAGTTTGTTTAATGTGCATTTGGTTTGGTGATTTTGAATGAAAGATTAGTAATTGGATTGAAACTACAAGTTTGGTTAAAGTATATATGTTTTGAAACAGTACTTCATACCCTTCAAAGTGGGGACATATGATTCCATATTTGTAAGCATGGTTTAATCTCACAAAGTGTATTTTTTGTTGTCTTTTTCTTACAATTTTTTTGTCTCGTTCTTACTTTTAAAGATTTTTGTGGGCCCTAATTCTATTTTAATATTAAAACCAAGTTTTATTATAAAAAAAGTTATACCAATTATATATTTTATCTTTCCTATATCAAATCCAAATTCAAATCCCAAACCAAATCTAAAGGGGCATTTGGTTTAAGGGTATGGGTATCAAGGAATGACTTTCATTCTTATTGTACTTGTTTCGTTGGTAGGTTTGATACTTGTATATGAGTACCAAACCTTCAAAAGTATGCAATTTCAAACCCACCAAGGGTGATGGGTTTATAAACCCATTCCCATTATCATACCCATAGGCATTCCCTTGTATAACTAAACGACCCCTAAATCCAAATCCAAATCCGAATCCTAATCCTAAACCCGCTGATAGCGTGTCGTGGAGTGTGTATTTTTATATTCAAGTTTTAAATTTATATTTTGCCGGACTATACCTAAAGACACACTTTCACGGGTAGTATACCCAATCAGATGTAGCCAGTGGGGTAAGTATAAGGTCGATCTCAGGAATAGTGTTGTTTAGAATTAACCTAGTGAATTTACAGATTTTAAAGGGGCTTTTGATTTAGATTTTAATTAAACTACGAAGACAATAAAAGTAAATTAAACTAAATAAAATACGTGTGTTGTGATGAATAAAAGAAGGAAGTGCTAGCCATGTTACTCCTATTACATATTTTAGTTATCCGTTTACTAGTGCAATGATTTTAATATAAAGTACTGGTGACGTCATAAAGTATAGAGAATATCCCTTTGGTATAGGCAATACCTCTATCATTCTATCTAATGTAGACTAGATCACTTGGTCCATGCATCTAGTCTCTACACGTGTAATCTTATAAACCATTTGGTTCATGCATCTACTCGATTACAAGCATGCATTAAGTTGTGTCAACTAGTCTATGTGATTTATCTATGATACCCACTTGGTCCATGCGATATCTACTCTTCTCAGGTGGTCACTATATTAAAGAGCACTATACTAACTTAAATGTTCTCGCAGTATACATCTAAATATTCCATTGGTCTTGGCGATTCCTAGACTTAAAATACTTAAACAAATAAACAAGTACTTATCAAACGATATACACATAAACTATACAAAACCAAAAATCAAATCATAATAAACGAAATAACATTAATGTAATAGTCATAACATGGCTAACAACAAAAGGTGTTAGCCCATAATATATGTAAAAGCACAAAAAGCAATTTCAAACGAAAGACATATAGAAATCATAGTGAAAATCAAATGATTAAACCTAATCTTATGATATGAGACATTCTCTTCTTGATCTCCTAGCTCTTGGGACTGATCTTGAGACCTTGGAATGATGAAATTCGGCTGTGGTTGAGAGTGGTGAGTGAATGATATCAAAAACTCTCGTACAGTATAAGTTTTGTATTTATAGTCTTCTGTCAGGGCTGGAATATAGCGTATCACATAGTGAATACGGTGTATTCCGGATATCTTGATTGATGACGAAGAAAGCATATTCCAAGCATATTTTGCGTATCTTTTAAATACAAAGTATTGTTGAAGCGTGACACGCCGTATACCTTCAAATCTTCGATATACTTGGACTGTTGATAGATCTTCAATACGCCGTATGGCCAGAGTTTCATATGCCGTATACCTTCAATAGTTGACTTGGGTTTTGAATGCAGAGCTTTCAAATACGGTGTATTGCCATAGCTAAATAAGCCGTATGCCTTCATATTCACCAATACTTAGTGAATTATTCCAGATATCAATACGGTATATGGCTAGAGTTACATACGTCGTATGCCCTTTTGCAGATTGCTTACAGAATAACAAAAATAACTCCAAATCATGTCTTTTTCCACGATTTTCCAATATTGCTCCATAAACACTGAAAATACTAAACTTAACCAAGTAAGTATCATTTCAGATATAAATATATAATAAATGAGCAATAATTACGGGATAAATGATGTATAAATATAGTATATATTTGATGTTATAACCCGCCAACAAACCAAACGGGCCCAAAGAGAGATGATTTGTACACTCATATTTTTTATTGTGACATTCCACTGTATAAGCAATCAAACACATTGTAAATATTGTACAAATATATAATACACATAGTAAAATGTCCCAATCAAAAGTGTGTAAGTCACTTTCTTTTATTTAATATGAGTCTTGTTTAATAATATAATTACTGTAGATCTACTGTAACAACTTAAGCTGTTAATTGTTACATAGCAAATAACCTTAAACTCTTTTTGTCTATTTAAATCAATGACTAAGAAGACTAAGACTGGTCACACCAGTAAGGTCGTCGAGGGGGTCGAAGAGGGTCGAAGTTGGTCGGCTTTGATGTGGCCATTCGGTCTTTGTAGGTCGGCGAAGTGTTTTTGTGATGAATCGGTCGGGAACATGACCAACTTAAAAACACACATACAAACAAAAGAATTAACTATTTGTAAAAAAAAAATCAAACTAGACGAAGGTCGTTTTAATGTGTTAAAAAGTCGTTATTAGATTGCGAAAAAAAAAAAAAAAAAAAAGCTAATGTGAGAGACAAATGAAAGTTGTTGGAGATAGGGGTGTTGTTCATGGGTTGGGTAATCTAGAATAAACCAAAACCGAACCGAACCGAAAAAATAATCGAACCGAACTTGTAACCGAACCGAATTTGCCAAAACCGAACCGAACCGAATTAATTATTCGGTTTTGGTTCGATTATAATTCTTAATCGGCCAAACCGAAAACCGAACCAAAACCGAATTCAAATAAATATATATTTTTATATATTTATATAAAAAATATTAAAACTCTTTTAAATATAATATTTTTTAAGCTTTAATTTTTTTTTCTTTTTAAAAATTTTATAAATAAAGTAATAAATAATTATATTTATGTAATTCGGGTTATTCGGTTATAGGGGTTCGGTTTTTGGTTATTTGGTTCGGTTTTCGGTTCGGTTGAATCATTTTAATTTCGGTTCGGTTCGGTTCTCAGTTATACCCAGAAAAAATATTAATCGAACAAACCGAACAACCCGATAACCGATCCGATGAACAATCTAAAAGGCACCTATAGACAAGTCTTTATTTTATTAATAAATTGTACACCAATATTTTGGACAAAATCTATAAAGTTACGTAAATAATTTGAGCTTTATAAAAATCTATAAAGTTACGTAAATAATTTGAGCTATATTAAAAAACCCCTTATAATGCAAGGGAATCGTTAGCCATCATCAGTTGATTGGTCATGACATTGTTAGCCTCCACTAATAAAAAAATAACTACTTAATTAACTTTTTATTATCTCTACTATAAGAGAAAGTCTTTTTTATTTTTTATTTTATTTTTTTAATATAAAAACATGAAATCAGTTTGGTTCAATTAATAATATAACCTTGATTAAAAATGGTAACAACATTTACCATTAAGTTAATAATTCAAATATTACTTAATCTTAAAACTTTTATTATTTTTTATTCTAACCCATAAACATTTTTTTTTTTAACAACCACAAGTTCGCAAATATAATTATTTACTGATATACACCATTGCTATGCACATTCGTCTAGTATATATATATATAACATGTGTTTTCTAGTGTAATCCACATACTATATTAGGCTGGAAGGAGCGATGGGTGATCCATCACTCGTGAGGCTCCAACTCACGTAGGACTCCACTCCCCAAACACCTCTCACGCGCGAGGGTAGGAAAAAACCGAACGAAAGGTGAGCCACTCACCTTTGGTTACGTTTGAAAAAGAGTGCCCCCTTTTGTGTTTTAGTGTTTTTTATTTGGCTTGTGAGTGTGTGTGAAGTATTTAGTGGGGTATATTTGTATAAAGTGAGTATTTTAATAAAAGTGAGTGGACAGTGACAACTACAGGTGAAAGTTGAGAGGGAGTGAGAGAAAGTGAGAGAAGAGAGAAAACTGAAGTGTAAGATAAGGGGGTAGTGACCACTATCTTTAGCCTTAAGCAAGTGGGAAAATATTAGCTAGCTCTTAACAGAAGTAGCACTGTTCTTTAATGGTAATACAAATCGTTCATCCATGCTACACAATCTATAAAAGATGAGTGATTAGTTTATATTGCATTCATTCAACCATTCTTTTATATAATAAACACAACAACAATAATGTTAAAACATGCATCAATAATCAACCAACACTACAATAAATCAAGAAAGAAGACAGGATTAGCCGATTTATTAATCAAGCGATTGAACCAATATACAAAAGGTTTATGATTGTTTGAGTAACAATCATACAAAGAAACAATAACCAAAAGATTGATATAAACAATTCGGCAACAACAGATTTAGGGGTCGGATTAGAGAAAAAGAGAGGCGTATGATTGAATGAGTAACCCTAATCACGACGCGAGTTTATATAAGGATGATATATCCACTCCAACCTTTCGAGTTTAGATCTTCATAAAACCACCACAAAACTCTTTATTTCGGCCTTCCTTAGACTTTGATATTATTCCAAAGAAGTCCCTAAGATATGACAACCAAGAACAAATAAGGAAATGCTCTTTGAAATATTTTAACATATCATATTATGATTTCAACATCCTTTTTTTAATCTGATTTGTTAAAAAGGTCACATAAGCCCAACTTATTGCTCATAAATTTATGTTGAGCAACAAGAAGGTGCTTGGTAAAAAATATGTTACTTAGTTTGGGATTAAATTTTGTGAATCCTCATAGTACCTTTAGCAATTTTCTCTCTTATAAAATATATATCAACTTCAAAGTGTTTTATCCTCTCATGGAAAATAGGATTATTTGTAATTTGAATTCAGATATGCTGTCACAATAAAGAGGAAATGGGAGAGTAACTTTTTCCTTAAGATCATTTAAAATCTTTACGATCCACATTATTACGCAAGTAGAGGATCCATGGCTTTATATTCATATTCAGTTGACGATTTTGAGAAAGTAGCTTGTTTTCTACTTTTCCATGAAATCAGACAATATTGAAAAATATGCAATAACCAAAAACTAATTTCCTGGTTACTAGGCATTTTCCCTGTCAGCATCGGTAAGCTAACTACCTTACAAATGCCTAATGAATATCCCAGACTTTTACCTTGAGATCCTTTTAGATATCTTATAACTTTCAAGGCATCTTGCAGGTTAAATATAAAAGGAGCATGCCTGCGTTGGCTTAGACACTAAACAATATATGAAATATCAGGACTGGTGTGGATAAGGTAAATCAGTTTTCCAACCAATTTCTGAAAACGAGTTATATTGGTCAAAAGGAGGTATTTTTTAGTTGTAAATGAGCCACCACATGATTTTTTTTCATGGGAGTAGAAATAGGCTTACAAACAAGCATTCTAAACTCTTTTAACAAATCTAAGCATTATTTCTTTTGAGGAATAAAAACACCATCACTTGCTTCCAAAATTTCAATACCAATATACACTTTAATTTTCCTAAGTCTTTTATTTGGAATTTTAAGCTCAAAAATGCTTTGACTTTATTAATTTCCATATAATCATTTCCAGTTATGACAAAGTCATCAATGTAAAAAAGTAAAGCAACAAAGATGTCATTCAGGTTTTTTTATGGAAAGGGAATGATCACTTTGAATTTGAATGAACCTATGCTCAGATAGAACAAACTCTAATTCTCTTTCTATTTTGTTTGTTCTTGTTTCAGGCCATACAAAGATTTGACAAGTTTACACACCTTTGTTTTAGATTCAGGAAAATATCCTTGAGGCAGTGTCATGTAAACATCATGTTCAAGTTCTCTATATAAAAAAGCATTGCAACATCTAACTGATATGTGTCCCACTTATTCTTAATAACTTAACAATAAGACACCTAACAGTTACCAGTTTAACAAATAGAGAAAGTTTCATCATAGTTAATTCCTCCTATTTGAGAATAACCCTTAGCAACAAACCTAACTTTGTATCTTTTAATTTCACCATTTTATTTTGTATACACATTTACATCCAATAGCCTAATTTTTAGGGGGCATGTCAGCTACAATCCAAGTTTAATTCCTGTTTAGGACCTCAATTTCATTTGCATTGATCCAATTATTGTCATGACAAGTTTTAAGTTCAATGCTTTTGTTGAGGTTATAGGTAAACAAAAATTATATTTGGAAAGATTAAAGTAGTTAACTACCCTTTCTACTCAATATTCGACTTTGCATACATGACAAGTGATAACGCTTCTACGCGTCGTTCGGGGTCAAAGAAACTTCCTTTTCTTGAGCAAGTTTTATAACACCCTGGCGGTGAACCTAATCGTTGTAGTGTAGTATTAGGGTAAGCCACGGGTATTGATATCGTTCTCAGGGAATAGGAATGCTTAGTGAGAAGTTACTACGCTAAGGTTGGGTTTGAGGAAGATTATTTTTATCTTTTTATATTTTTAAGAAAGGAAGGTACGAATCTCGGGGTTTGGATTTGGGGTTGGTATTTCTACCGATTACTCTACTTATCTAATTATCTAATCTAAGGTGTATGTAGTCTATGTCTAATTATTGTGTGCTCGTATGATGGTTTAAAGATGTGTTTACTTAGGTTTTATTACTCCTAATTATCTCCTATTGATGGTTGAATTGTCACGTCCTTATTCTTAATCGTGTTGTGTGTCTAAAGTCGTAGGGTATCGTTTGTCCCTAACTCTTTGAAACTACCAAAGGGTCTCGTCTACAAAATCTCTAGAAATATAAACTCTAACTCTAAGGTACTCTTTGGATGGTTTAGCCTACAACTACTCTAGGTGTTATAGTCTAAGGTTCTACAAAGATTAATCAAGCATTAACTACACAACGAATGACCTATCGCATTACTAGATCATTAACAATTAAGATAAGAGACAACCAATCAATATTCAATAGTTAAGTTTCATATTCCTAGCAAAACACACAAGTAAATTAGCGGGACATGGAGAACATGCAAGCATACACACAAGTAATTGAAGACATAATTGAATTAATGAAGTAAAACACTTATCTTGATGTAAGATAGGGTTTGGAACCCTAAAATCTTGTACAAGAGCGACCTTGGTTCGGTTTAGGTTTTACTCAAAAGACTACCTGCGAAAACTAAAAATTCGGATTCTATATATAAGATTACAATCGCGGCGGCTTCACTTTATGATTTGTGGCGCCGTCGGTCGCCGTCGTTAGGGTTTCGTCTTGGCGCGTTAGGCTTGCGACGGCGTCACCTTATGCTTGTGGCCGCCGCCTTGATCTCGGCCTCGTCGGATCAAATCTAGGGCATGCGAGTTGCGACGACCTACTCTTTTAAAGCTGACACCGTCGCTTTAAATAAGCAATTTAGCTCTTGGTAGTCATAAAAGTGATGTGTGGCATCACAGATAACACGGCCCGTCCCTTGTATTTCAAAGACTTGAGTGTCTCGATTCTTGACTTTGGCCATTTTCTTCAGTATATCCGGCCTTTTCGTCCAAATAAGTGCCATTCCGACAATTTGCCTTCAAGAGACCTAAAAGTGAAAAAGCGATATTAAGTAATAACGGATACAAAAGTGATCAAATAAGGGCTTAAACGACCCCTCAAAAGGTACATTTAAAACCTTATCAAATATCCCTACACTTGGTATTTGCTTGTCCTCAAGCAAATGTGCTTTAGCCAATTAATTTATAAGTTAGGGTCATGAAGCATTGGTTTAAAACAATCCACAACACATATAAGCCCAAAAGTCATAACAAGCACGGATATTATATACTAGCACCTCACATGGGGTGTTTGGGTACTCGCATCTCTCGGTGTATAAGACTCTATTAAACTAGGATATAATGCTTGTGGAATGGATGTTTACGAATTTACGGAAAATTAAGACACAGAAAATTCCAAAATTTATAAGTAGCTCGAAAGAGAAAAAGTAATGCATTGTTTTACTCCTTCACGGCCGTCGGTTGCGATCTGACGCCGTCGGTTATCCCGACAAAAAGCGGTGCGATTTTGGAAAATTGGAAAATTTACATCTTTAGAATGGAAAAATTTACGCAAAACATCCATTATAACTCGATACAAGCATTTGACTCGAACAAACACACATATATATCTTTAATTAATTGTTATTCTCATGTTTACGTTTCTTTTGGCGTGTGTAATCTTCCTACACTTATCATTTATGTAAAATACCTTTATATGCAATTAAGGCGAGGTTAAAAATAAAATAAAGCATTTTTACAAATTTAAACATGAGAGTAAGCAATCAATAAAAGATATATGACGATTAACAAGCAAACAATTAAGCATGGGTTGCCTCCCACGCACTTTTCTTTATTTATGAGTCTTGTAGCTAGACTCGTAGTCGTGCCCTTACGTGACTTCATTACCGTCATCTCCTCCTTCGGCTTTCCTTCGTCAAAGGCGTGAGCGTTGTATGCTTACCGTGGATTCCTTGCCAGCGTCGTCTATTATGGTGACGTTTTTATCCTTTAGATTGGTTTCCTTCATCATAAAAGGCCCAAACCATCTTGGTTTGTTTCTACCTTGTAATTCCTTATCCGTGATTTGTCTGAAGTACTTTTCTCCCTTTAGAAATTCCTTAGGGTTCCTTTGTGCCTTTGGTATCGAAGTGGGATTATTTCCTAACTTCTTATCGGGCTTCAATGTTGCATGCAATCCTTGAACCATAAAATCTCTAAGCCCTTTTCACAATCATTCATTTTCTTCTTAACTATATTGCTAGGGACTTGTGGACTTTCACCCGTAATCTTCTCCATGATCTTAAGAGGATATCTTGGAGCGATGGGTATCCTAGCCTACCCTTTCCGCTTTTAAGTATCATGATGCCTCCCGCATTTGATGGTTGCCTTGGCGGTGGCGAAATGGTGTCCCAAGAATGAGTGGTATGTTTCTATCTTCCTCAACATCTACGATCACGAAATCCACGGATAAGCGATATTAGCCAATTCTATTAAAATATCCACCGCGATTCCTATGGGTAGACATAGGTGTTATTAGCTAAGGTTAGTCTAAGATCGGTCTTGGTGGCTTCTCCCTAGTCAACTTATTATAGATTGATAATGGCATTATGTTCACATCGGACCCTCGATCGCCTAAGGCATTTATATTATCAATATCACCTATGCTACATGGTATCACGAAGTTCCACAGTGGTGTCTCGTTTTTTGTTAATGTTTTTTCGAACCAACTCATCAGAGGTCCCATAGTGTATGCCATACTCTTCTCGTTATTTTTCCTTCAAGGGCTTCCCTAAGAACCTCATTGTACCTAAAGTTGTTTACTTGGTTTGCAATGGTTTTCTATTAATTTCGTGCTTAAGGTAGTACTTTCGATGGTCCGGGCTCATTATTAGGTTCGACTCCTCCTCTTGCTTTCCTTAGTTTTCTTCACCTCAACCTTTCCATCCTCGGGCATAATGGAAATGGCGTTAACAAAAGAAGTGGGAGGACAATCGTTGCTTCTTACTAGTACCTTTTCGGAACTTTTGTCTTGGTATATTCTTTTACCGGTTCATCATTTCCGCTCATTTTGCTTGCATTTCCTCTCTCTGCCTATAAACCTCCTCTTCAAATTTGGCTAATCTCTCGTATGAGATGCCATGTACTCCTGTTTGTTCCTTAAAGCTTGGTGAGAGTGGTATTGGGAAGTAGAGCAGGCGCCTTTCGAATTGGGGTTTTGCTCACGACTTGGGATTCGAAAAGGTGTTGGGTGGTTGGTGGAATTGGCGGAATTGGCGCTTCTCGAGGGATTTGTCAGGAGCTCTTTTATGCCTTTCGATAAGATAATCAATCCTTCTCTCAATAGCACTCATCATCGCTCCTCGGTGATGTCGGAAGATTCAAGAGGATTTTATATGGCATTAACCACGTTAACGGTTTCGGGAGATTCATTCCAATCTTCGTAGCTTTGATCGAAGCTCTTCTATAATATCCCAAGATTTCTCTGCATTAAAGTCATTTGAGCCTTCCACGTGGCTTGATCAATGGATCGTCGAGTGATGAAATCGATATGGTCATAGAAGATTTGGATTTGAAGCCAAAGATCAATGCCATGATGAGGGAGTTTACTGAGTAGGTCCTGAATCGAGTCCACGCTTTGTAGAGTGATTCACCTTGAAGTTGTTGAAATGTTAAGATGTCTCGTCTAAGTTTAGTGGTTCTCCCGGTGGGAAAAATTGAGCAAGGAAGCGAGAGGTGAGATCATCCCAACTTGAGATGGAGCGGAAGTCACCAAGCGATTACTAGCTTAGTCCCGAGAGAATTTGAAGAGGCGCGGACGCGGTGGTCTCGAGTAGTAGCATCAAGGTCGATAGAATCGACAATTTTAAGAAATCCTTAAGATGCTGATTAGGATCTTGAACGAAGTCCATGGAATGCACATCCGCTTTGCACCAACCGGATGGTGTTGGATCGCAGGTCAGTAGTTTGGGCTTGATCGGAAGCTCAATGGTGTTCTATAGCCTAGGTGGCTTGGTCTCGAGTATTCACCAAAAGTACGGCTCTTGGCGGGTCATTTGGTGGTAAGTTGATGAATGGTGGTTGGTTATCACCTTCCATGATGAAAAGTGATGGGGTTACGAACAAAGGTCACGAAGAAGGGGATAGACTATGAGGAAGCTAAAAATTGAGAAACATTTTACTTGATAGGAATCAAGCAAAGAAACCTAAGCGAATTGGACTACTAACTAGCTATTCTATTCCCGCAGCCGCGCCTAAAACTTGATAACGCTACACGTTGTTCGGGGTCAAAGGAACTTCCTTTTCTTCGAGCAAGCTTTATAACACCCTATCACGATGAACCTAATCATTGTATTGTAGTATTAGGGTAAGCCACGGGTATTGATATCGTTCTCAGGGAATAGGAATGCTGGTGAGAAGTTACTACGCTAAGGTTGGGTTTGAGGAAGATTATTTTTTATCTTTTATATTTTTAAGAAAAGGAAAGGTACGAATCACGGGGTTTGGATTTGGGGGTTGGTATTTCTACCGATTACTCTACTTATCTAATTATCTAATCTAAGGTGTATGTAGTCTATGTCTAATTATTGTGTGCTCGTATGATGGTTTAAAGATGTGTTTACTTAGGTTTATTACTCCTTAATTATCTCCTATTGATGGTTGAATTGTCACGTCCTTATTCTTAATCGCGTTGTGTGTCTAAAGTCATAGGGTATGCATTTGTCCTTAACTCTTTGAAACTACCAAAGGGTCTCGTCTACAAAATCTCTAGGAATTATAAACTCTAACTCTAAGGTACTCTTTGGATGGTTTAGCCTACAACTACTCTAGGTGTTATAGTCTAAGGTTCACAAAGATTAATCAAGCATTAACTACACAACGAATGACCTATCGCATTACTAGATCATTAACAATTAAGATAAGAGACAACCAATCAATATTCAATAGTTAAGTTTCATATTCCTAAGCAAACACACAAGTAAATTAGCGGACATGGAGAACATGCAAGCATACACAAGTAATTGAAGACATAATTGAATTAATGAAGTAAAACACTTATCTTGATGTAAGATAGGGTTTGGAACCCTAAAATCTTGTACAAGACTGACCTTGGTTCGGTTTAGGTTTTACTCCAAAAGACTACACACCCAAAACTAAAAATTCGGATTCTATATATAAGATTACAATCGCGACGGCTTCACTTTATGATTTGTGGCGCCGTCGGTCGCCGTCGTTAGGGTTTCGTCTTGGCCATATTAGTCTTGCGCGGCATCACCTTATGCTTGTGACGCTTCCTTTCGATCTCGGCAATCTGGATCAAATCTAGGCCCTACGAGTTGTGACGACCTACTCTTTTAAAGCGACACCGTCACTTGTAAATAAGCAATTTGGCTCTTGAGCCGTCATTTGTGGAAAACTAGAAGGGGGTTGAATAGTTTTACCAATTTAAAACTTCCTTTTAAATATTTAGATCGACTTATGTCAATCTATTTGATTGTTTATGTTGGACGTTGATAGATAGATATATATCGTGTAATGAAAGATAAAGAGTAAAGCACATCACCACGACACAAGTATTTATAGTGGTTCGACTACAAGGACACCTTCCTTGCCTACTCCACTCCCGAGTCACCTACTCGAGTTCGTAAACACTACACCAACTCCTTATGGCGGAGAAGCCTTCAACGTCGCTAACCTTTTTCCGGTACAAAGCTAAATACCGAGTTCTTTCACACCAAGGCGAACCACACCTAACACAACGTCGCCTACCCTTTATCTGATTGCTAGGCTAACCACCGAGTTCTTTCGCACCTTAGGAGAACTAATCCTTCACAACGTCGCCACCCTTTATTTGGTACTAGGCTAAGTACCTGGTTCTTTCACACCTTAGGTGAACTACACCTTCACGACACAACACCTAATCTCAAGGAGATCTACTCCTTGTTACAACACCACCAGGATATCACCATCCTTGTATATAAACAAATACATATATGTATAACGATGCACCTCATCGATTATACGACCTAGGCATTCTTCCCAAATGCTACTTGATTTGATTCTTTGGCATCCTTCACTAATGCCTTTAACACAACGCTTGGCACCCTTCACTAATGCCTTCGTCTTGACACCTTTAGCATTCTTCACTAATGCTTTGACACGGATGATGAGCACCTTCACTAATGCTTTCATCTTGACACTTTCGGCATTCTTCACTAATGCCTTCAACCCAACATCTATGGAGAAAGGTAGATCTATCAACAAGAGAACCTTCGTTGTCTTGATGATGACGAAGCATGGCAACTCATGGACTTGAGCTTGCAAGTCTTCAAGATGTGGTGATCTTTCCTTTAAGAGGAACCTAGAAGATCACACAAAACAAAAGACAAACTACATAGATCACTTAGATCCGAGGTTAGAGGTTAGAATACTTTGGGAAGTGTATATGAAAAGCACACATAGAGGAAGAAATGCCTCTATTTATAGAAGAAATTCTCTTACTTTACCGGATCCACGGATCCCTACCACGAGGATCCGGCTAGCACAAAGCTAGGGATCCGTGGTCCGCCTCTTTGCCCATGGGTCATGGGTTATGGGTTGATCCATGGTTTTCTTTCGGATACAATGAACTTGGTTAAGTGGTATATATAAAACCATGGGTTATGGGTCAAAACCATTTGCTAGTTTTTACTTATTTAGTATATACTTGTTTTTACCATTTTAGTATATACTTGTTTTACCCATTTTGGTATACTTAGTTTAAGTATATGTTTAATCAATATGTAAACACTAGTTGTTGTACATATGTATCTAAGTCATAAAATCACTTATACTTGTTTTAATGTTTTATGTGAGAGCGTAAGTGTGTTAGAAAACTGTTAACTCAAACTATTTACGTACTCTATTTGTTTCGTTAAAATGATTTTATATTTGTTATCGACAAAACATTTGAAGATCTTAAAATATAAATAAACGTTTTCACGGCTTATTTGTATTAACAGTCACAAAAGTGATGCGACGGCGTCACAGATAACACTGACGCCCTCCCTTGTATTTCAAAGCTTGAGTGTCTCGATTCTTGACTTTGGCCATTTTCTTCAGATATCCGCGCCTTTTCGTCCAAATAAGTGCCATTCCAGCAATTTGCCTTCAAGAGACCTAAAAAGTGAAAAGGAACGATATTAAGTAATAACGGATACAAAAGTGATCAAATAAGGGCTTAAACGACCCCTCAAAAAGGTACATTTTAAAACCTTATCACAAAGTCATTCAAGCTTTGAGGCAAATTAAAGGGTCTAGAGGACCTTTTTGGGGAAACTATGTCAGCTGGTTTATCAGTCACAGGAGTGGGAAAGGGGTTTGTTTCATAGATGCCCTCAAGGGGTGTATTCTCCTCCATTGATGTTGCTCCAAAATCACCATGATCTTCCTCAGAAGATAGGGATTGTATGGCATCACTATCGGAGGAAAATCTCCCATCATCAACAGGTCTTTCAAAGTGATTGGGGTTTTCAAAAACCAGATCAAAGAAGTTTTCCTGATTTAATTATTTTGAAGTCCCATACTCAAAGTTGTATTCAAGTTGTTTGAGTTTAAAAGGAAATATAGTTTCATAAATTTTGACGTCTCTTGAAAAAATGATGGTTTTGTTGTCAAGACTGAACAAATATATACCACCACTTTCATTACTGTATACTTTTTCTTCAAAAACTGAATATAACACTTATGTTCATTAAAGCTTACACAGAATTTGTTATCCCTTGCAAGTTTGTGAATTGAAAGAAGAATAACATTATATTCAAGGACAACTAAGATATCACAGAGAATAATTTGTATGCTTGACCTATGCATACCAAAATTTTGAATTAAAGCATATGTCCCATTTGGGTGTCCAACAGTAAAGCTAAGATAAGTAATGTCAACAATATTGTGAAAAAGTATTTCAGAAATGGTCATGTTGATTTGTCCTTGAATCTATGATACACCCATTGTTGGTTTTAATCAGTTTAAACTTGTTAAATTTGAGAGTTCCATTAAAAAGAGTATCTGCCATATTAGCACAAATGGTAGAGACTGGTTTATCGTTGATGAGATTTATCAATTTCGGCATCAATTCATTGGTCAAAGACACATGAAAACTAGTGCTAGGTCTTTCAGACAATGCATTGTTGTTAGAGGCAATTTTGTTTGAAACATGTCAGCTTGATGCTTGACCATTTAGTTTTTTGTAATTTAGTGGACAACCAATAATTTCAAAACATATTTCAAGTGCATGCCCCATTTTCAAAAAGTTTTTGCAACTTAAATTAGGATTAGGGCCTCTACCTATCATATACTTTTGATACAAATGCTATTGCAGGTGGTTTAGATGGTTTATTGTTAGAAACAACACCCCTATGAGACTATTCCCTAAAGATAATTGCAAAAGCAATTTTTACACTGGGCAAGGGATCCCTAATTAGTATGTTGCTTCTTATACGCAAATATACATCACCCAAACCCATCAAATATTGCATAAGTTTAATCAATTGGTTGTGTTTTTTAATTCCCTTTTTTGTAGTGCAAGAAGATGCATGTAAAGTGGTCAAAGCATCAAACTATCTCCTTAAAGAATTATGTTTATAATAGTAATCAGACAAGGGCATCCCATCTTGACTTAAAGAGATAATGTTGTTATAAAAATTAAAGGTGACGGTACCATAAACTTTGTCATATGTTTTTTATAAGTCAGTCTAAACAACGAACGCAGTTTTTAGAAAAACTTAACCAACAAATAGTTCATTAGATATAGAGTTTAGGGCAAATGACACAAAAAGGCACTCAACTTAGGGTTTATTTTCAATCTATTTTTTTTCTTGCACATAAAGGCGCTCAACTTTTTTTTAGCGGATTTAGGTTTTTTTTCTAACTTTCGTTAACCCACTTCGCTGTAAATTACGTGTTTGGTCCTTGAGTTTGTATAATCATGTTATGTACCATCCACCACCACCAGAAAAAAATTAGAAAAATATGGTTTTTGAAAAATAATTTTCGATAAAAAAGGAATAGAGCAAACTGTAAGATTAATGACAGTTAATTATGTATAGAGAAGAGGGTAGTTCCCAGGTTTCCTTGCCAATCAATCTTGGTATGTCAAGGCTATGCATAAATGAACAAAAGATAAATAAAAAGCATGGTGATCCCTGATTATAGCAAGAACTACAAATTCAGGCTATAAAAGACATTGTAGGAAGAGGAGACTAACAGAAAGATATCCAAACAGAGAACCAATGAATCTAATGAAACCTTCACTTAAGGTTTTAACGGATACCAATCAGAATACCAATCAATCCTATGAAACCTTCACTTAGGGTTTCAATGGATTCTAACTGGAGCAAACCCTAGAATTAGGGTTTTGAGAACAAAAACAAATTTAACAACACTACGGTCTTAGACGTAATCCCATATAGATTAACCAATGGAGCATTAGTCCAATGGTTGAGGCTCTTATGCTTGAGTCAATAGACCCAAGTTCAAGTCTCATCCTTGGCATTTGCTTCAAATAGGTACCCACCTTAAAACCTATGGGCACGGGAGACTTTGTGGAATAAGAGCTCAAGGGTCCCAGTCTTGGCTCGTGCTCACTTGGTTGGTGCCCACTAGGCCGTGAGAGTTCACGGAGTTATTCCTTGTGGGGTGGACAATGGTCGGTGCCAAAAGGCACTCGGGGTCGGTGTTCCCGCCAATCTACACATTTTGTGGAATCCCAAACAGATTAACCCTTGATAAATCAAGAGTAGCTCATTAATTTTGAAAACCCCCAAAAATTAAAGAAAATCAAAATTAACCGAATAGCTTTATATCATAACCTAGAGCTCTGATACCATGTTAAACCATGTATCAAAACTCAACCAAAACCAGCCAACAAGATTAGCCGATTTGTTAATTAAACGAATTAAACCAATATATAAAAAGTTTATGATTTTTCAACTAACGATCATATAAAGAAATAATAACCAAGATATTGATATAAGAAATTACACAACCACAAATTCAGGGGATAAAAATAGAGGCATATGATTGAGTGATGAACCCTAATCACGATGCGGGTTTTATATGAGGATGATATGTCCATTCCCTCCCTCCATGTTTAGATCATCATAAAATTCTTTATTTCCTCCTTAGCCCTAGACTTGGAAAAAAGAAAATGCATAAGGTCAGTTTTACGTTGAAAACTTTTCGAAGGCTATATTATTCTATAATTAATATTAATAATTGAGATGATATTTGTTCTTAATTTTCACAGTTTAAAATTTATATTAAATGTTTGATTAAAGTTTGGTTATTAGTCGATATATATAAAAAAAAAAGTACGTTTGGTGGAAACATGATATTGCATTGATAAATGTTAACCGTATTTAATTTGGAATTTTGGACAAGAAACGAATTTTCCGTGTTTACGGTATCTTGCCCACTTTTTTTTTCTTGAAAAGGATTATAGAATGTATATTATTTTTTATTTTTATTTAGAAAAAAAACTTATTTAAAATGTAAGCTTTGTTCAAATGACAAAACTTATAAAGCTTCAAATAAGATAACATTTTATGATCTACAAATCAAATGATACTCTATGTTATTTAAAAATAGACTAAAATACACCGTTGGTCCCTAAACTTGTATCGGAGGATCGCGATGGGACGAAACCGGGCAAATTCATCGTCGGGGGTCCCTATTTCAAGGTTTTCACTCGCTACAAGTCCCTTTGACCATTTGTCGTTAGTCAAGGACATCTCAAGGCGTTACATTTGTCTTTAGTCCAAGGGAAATTTTGACATTTCCATATTTTGAAGCATGCTCGATACACTTTTCTGCGGTTGCAACAGTAAATAGAGCCTAATAAAAGCAACTCATATTCACCACTCATCCCTAAAGTCTCCTCTACCAAAACTAAATCTTATCCCGAATTTTTCCGATCTACTTTTAATAATGGTTCGTTGTGCTTGTGGTAGGCTAGTTGTAGTTAAAACTTGTTTGAATAATGTCAACGCCAAGCAGCGATACTATGCATGTCTGTTCAGGTTGGCTAGCATTCTCTTGGTTGTATTTTTTAATTTAACATGTTTAGTTAATAGTTTCATCTTGGAGTCGACTTTTAAGTGTGTTCAAACGTTTATTTTCGATCTTTTAAGGATCCGGTGTCCCATAAATGGGTGGTTGGATCCACCACAAACCACCGAGCAAGGGAGGTGTTCTATACTTACAAAGGCATATCCAACAGTAATGAGGCGCGTTGCAAGAATGCCAACAAGCCTCATCACGAGACCATGGATACTATGGACGCGCCGCCAGGGCAAATGAGCTAGAGGCTACTCAAGCCGATACCCTAGTGAACTCCTCCTGAGAAGGAGAAACTCTGCCGATCGAGGAATTTATGTGTTATCTCCTGGATACTCATCATTGCCGTTTGTGTTTGGTTTATCTAGTGGGTTAGCAATGTAGGTGGTTTTGCCTTTTCGATGATTGGTATGTATGGTGCCGTAAGTAGGCGTGTGGCGATGTGTAAGTAGAAGTGTGGCGATGGTTGACTTTTGAAAAGTCAAGTTTTTATGTAGTTTGGTCCTTCTACGATTCGTAGTTTTACTTTTATCCTTTAGTCCTTTTGAGTGTTATGCCTTTAATACTTTCTCCTACCCCTTATAAATGATCAAACCCACCTTAGTTGCCACACAAATATTATGTAAGTCAAACCACACCTTAGTAAAATGATCAAACTCATAACAAAGCTACAAGTATCAAAGATGGATGAATGATGAGAGATGGATGAGCAGACACCACTTTCGAGTATCAACATAAACTTGATATGGTGTTGTTCATCCATCTTTCATCCTTCATTCCTGTTTGTCATGATAGAATAACCGTATCCAACTCGAAACCCAGATACAAGTATCAAAGATGGATGAATGATCAGTGATGGATGAACAGACACCATTTCTGAGCATCAACATAAACTTGATATGGTGTTGTTCATCCATCTTTCATCCTTCATTCCTGTTTGTCATGATAGAATAACCGTAACCAAACTCAAAACACAAATCCAAGTTCAACAGATCCAAGAACCATAGAGAACCATAGACATATGAAGTCTCAAGGATGGATGACCGACACCACTTTTGAGTATCAACATAAACTCCATATGGTGTTGTCCATCCATCTTTGATCCTTCATTAGTGTTTGTGATAATACAATAATAGTAACCAACTCAAAACACGGATGTATGAAGACTCTAAAACAATACAATAAAAACACAATTAAACCCATACACTAAAATGACATGATTTCATACATAACGAATGGATATATTTCCAAATGCATAACATTTGGAGTCTACAAAGTTCGAAACATACATTGTTTAAACACAAAGAAATATTGTTTATGGAATACATATTCGATGGATAACATTAGCTTTCATATGCTTAACCAATTTTTGTGGTGAAGAAAGCTTGTTCGCTATAATCTTGGTCTTAGTCCGTAATTGCTTTGGAGACCCACCGAAAAGATCAACTTGACTTCCAAATTGAGACCGGACCACACTTGGTTGATCATTACCGCATAGTTGTCACCGTAACCTTTGCCTTCTTCTTTGATGTAACTTTTGCTAGGATGAACCTGCTTTTTGAGATGTTGTGTAGTGCCTTGACTTCCTGTAACACCTCCTTGCCCAAGACATGTTTTCTTGTTGTGACCAAGATTGCCACAAATACCACAAACCACACTCTTACCGTGACAAGTTCTTGGTTTTTCACAATTATCATTTTCAAGAAAGCCCGGTTCTTTTCTTTCGTGGCCTACCTAATGGTTTATGATGTTTAGGTGGAAGAATGGTTGTAGGCACTGTGACTTATACCAATGCTCATAACCATTTATTGGTGAATGTGGTGTTTGTAAGTTTCTTCCCAAGTCTTAAGCAAGTAACTGGATGAACCCATGATTCAACAAATCCTATTTGCATTCCATTCAACCTCATACACCGTGGTAGCAACAACATGTTTACATGGCATACCAGTAAGCTCCATCTTCTACATGTACAAGCCCTAGCTTCAACATTCACAACACACTTGTCTCCCATCCACCGACCTCATACTTTTCTCCTTCAACCCGTAAGCGGTACTTATAAGCCTCTTTCTTGATTGCATCTAACATGAGTGTTGCCTTTGGTGTTAATGTTCCCAAGACATTTTGAATCACATTCACAATGTTCACTATTCTTTTCATACAAGACTCTAATGTATTCCAGCGGTAATGATCGGTTGGTGCCTACCTCCCACTAGTTTCCCATTGAACACCTCACACATGTTATTAAGTAGCACATCATAATGAGCCCTCCCTACAACTTGTTTGGTTAGGTTCCTTAAAATGTCGAGAACAAAAGATGTACAAGTAGACATAGATTTGGTTAGGTACACGAAAATGCGACCTTGACCAATGAGTTGGTGGTATCTTACTTAACCAAGCATGGGCGGTTCGCTAAAACTCTTGAATTCCAAGATGATCGCCTCAAATTGTTGGACGGTTGTTGTCACGCATCTCCACAAATGTTCCTTGTATGCTTTAGCATTCCATTGCAATTCATATTATCATGGATGTGCTTCAAACAATATTTGTGTTCACAGACTAGGGAATACTTACTTAACTGAATGATACCTGCGCACAAATAAACATCAATTCCTTACTAATACAATTTGCATATAAGGAAAATACAAGTGATTCTAATCAACAAAATGGTAACATCACCTTTTGCCTGTCACGATAAAAGTGTAGTTTGAGTTTCGTTGCAAGTCAAGATCATCTCTTAGACATTCAAGAAACCAAATCCATGAGTCTTTGCTTTCACCTCTACAACAGCGTATGCTCTGTGGTATATTCCATTGTTGTCGTCTATACCGATCTTTGTTAAGTCGGCGGCGGAAAAGGACCCTCATAAAAGCACCATCTAACCCCACAACTCTCTTTGACAAGCTTTGTATCCTTCCTTCAATGCGCCTAAGCATACATACATTCCTTGAAAACTACGGTTGGACTTGTTGCATCTGTTGTAGTTTGTACACTTATCCTAACTGTTGTATCTGGGTTAGTTTTCGCAACTCTTCAACATAGTCTCTTAAAGGGTGTCTGCTACTTATGATCACCCCAATCTCATTTTCGCCTTGTTTTTGCCCTTAACGCTTTTTGCATAGACACACGAACTTCAAATGCACATCGAAATGATCTTGAATGATACGATTGGAATATCTGGATTGACTTGAACTTGGTCAACTATTTGCTTGAAAGAAACTTGTAGTCACAAGCTTTAATGTCTCTTGATTGCAAACATCTGTGTTCATCCTTGAAAGTTCGAACAATCCATACATCTTTATCTGTATTTTTGGCTACACACAACAACCATGGACACTATGTTACTTGCTCCTCGCTTTCAAATACACATCCCTACCGAGGCCTCTAGTTATCGGACCATTTTTCCTCTTTGGGACTTTCCCACCTCAACCTTGGTTATTCCACAAATAGGTATTTGTCCTAGACACCTAACCCTAATTCTCTTTTGTCATTCTTAATTAGTTGTAATTTCTCCTAGTCTTTATTGAAAGCATGTAGATCCTATCTTTCACTTCTTTTGCGCTACAAAACTTTGACCACGTAAAAATATATTTCGTCCTCTGTTTGTCTTGCCTCACTTAACTTTTTGTTTCTTGTATGCCCTCAATTTGTTCCTCCTAATAACATACTCATCCTCATTCTCGAACCACTTGCAAAATCATTATCATCTAATGATCCAACTCATTTTCTTAAAAAATCATGTGGTAGGCGGGTGGTGGTACCTATAGATGGTAAATCAGAGTCTCGGTCACTTTGAACAGTTAACATCAAAATCGGGCTCCTCAAAAGTATTAGCCTCATCGACAACCGTGTTTCCATCACCATTGTTCTCAATATCATCATCGCCACTCATATAAGTGTCATCTCTCACTCACATTGTCATCACTTACGCCTTCATCGATTTCACTAACTCGCATGCATTTACTTTTTGGATATGATCCACGGGATTACATGTTTCCTCCTCATGATGACCAAACTCTTGATCATTTTGAGATACCTCTTCAGACTATCTATTTGGATATGCTCAATATGTTTATCTATATGCTTGTTGACATCACCGCAACATCTTCATGTAATGAGACCTCTGGCTGAAACAATGGTTCTGTTTCTAGCATCGACTAGATTGTACCAAAGTATTGACTTCCAAAGGTTGATCAGAACCTCACATAAGTCCTCTACCACGCACTTATTAACAATGTTTTCTAAGAACAATTTCTTTGAGCAATATGGAACAATAGCAAGAGTCGCCTTTTTCTTTGTTGCATCCACATCGCAATAATCATTCTAATTGAGTTTGGTGACATTTGATCAACGTCTAATGTTGTCTTACCATTTTCAACATAAACCTCTATCATCTTATGGTCATCAACAAGATCTTTCAATATGTCTAAATTAGCACTCTCACTTAAGCTATACAAACCATTATCTAAATTACTACCGTGCTTAACAAAGTAATAGTAATTTTTTGAACCGAGCTCATAACCCAATTCATACATAAGCACATCCAACTCTTCAACCGACACACTATCAACATCAACCAAATCAACTAAACTTTCCATACCTCAACGTATATTCTACTGCGCCAAGATTTAAAGACACCATTGTGATGAACCTCATACTAAACATTTTAGATCTACCACCGAAAACATGTCAATATATGTTTGAAGCATTCTATAAACTTAATTGAAACAATAAATACCACAATTACAAATTCCAATGATCAGAATCAACAAGAAAAACAAGAT
Organism: Chrysanthemum lavandulifolium; assembly: GCA_022545495.1. Taxonomy (NCBI): domain Eukaryota; kingdom Viridiplantae; phylum Streptophyta; class Magnoliopsida; order Asterales; family Asteraceae; genus Chrysanthemum; species Chrysanthemum lavandulifolium. The sequence continues at coordinate 268,055,078 of CM040244.1, read as the reverse complement.
CAGATTTCTTCTTGGCGGAGTCGTATAGGGCGGTATCATCAACCTGGATAACCTGACCGTCTTCTTACTTTCCATAGGGTAAACTCCATGTTTCGGTTTATGATCGATAAGCAGGGGTTTTGTGACATCTGATTAGGGTTTGTGAATTCGATAATTCTTGAACGAAAGTTCCTGGACGATTGATAATCTGACTATGTGTTTATTAGGGCGGGGGTTACATTACATGGCAATAATTAAGAAATTTTAATTGAAATATGCAAATGTCAAAATTGCCCTTGGACTAAAAGCAAATGTAACGCGAGATGTCCTCGACTAACCAAGAATGGTCGAAAGGACTTGGCAGTGAAAACCTCAAATAGGGACCTCGACGATGAATATCCTTGGTTTAAATCCATCGCGATCACTCCGATCTGAGTTTAGGGACCAACGGTGTATTTTAGTCTTAAAATAATATTGGATGTTGTCACTTCAGTTCCAATGATAGCTTCATTTTAGTTTCAACACAGTTAGTTTTGCCAAACATATACCAAATATCAAAAATCTAAAATAAATATTTGAAAACAGTATGACTAATATTTATACTTAAACTATGTGTGGTAATGATTTGTTAGTTTCATGAAGATCGAATCGAGTGTCATAACGAAGTGGTATCGTCAGGAAAGGGTGAATAAAACCCCATCTCGAACTTGATACAACCAATCGTTGTCACATGGGTTTACCCGTAAAATTGATCATATTTTTCGCGATCATTTTCTAAAATCTTTGACAGCCGAACATAACTAGGTTTTTTTTTTTTTTTTTTTTTTTTTTTTTCATTTCATTCAAAATTTTAGAAAAAATCAATAGTTAATTTTAAAAATTAAGGCACGTTTGGCACAAGCTTATGTAAAACTTAAGTTTATTTTACTAAAACTAAGCTATTTTAAAAATAAATTTAGTTTGTCTGTCAAAGTTACGAGAGCTTTTTAAAATACGCTTATCTTATTTAGGCCTACAACATAAGCGCAAATATATACCTAACGATAAACGAGCATCTGATTCATTAAGATTTTCTCTAAAATTCCCACCAATCAATTTTTAAATCAACCAATCAAATCATTGGCTCGTTTGTAGGCATGATTAGTAAGTCCAACAATCATTTTTCTTTAAAAATATATAATCTTCTATAAACCTTAGAAATCGAATGATACTTGACTAATTAACTTGTAAGAATAGTTACACGAGGGAAATGGAAGTTCAAACCAATAGATTCAATTATGATTCGATTTTTTTGTTTCTATGAAGAATCAAATGCATGATTACTTATCCTCTATACCCCTTATCACAAAACCAGTCTCAAGAACCAAACATGGTCGGATATATATATATAAAAAGTTATTGCATGGAACACAAGTTATTTCTTTATGTTTCTGTTTTAAGAGCAAATATACAAACTTCTTACATCAAACAAGCAGGACCTATCATGATAATGTTTTTTGTTTTTCACCTTTTCATATGTTAAGATTATGCAAAACAAAAACATCATGTGAGTGAGATAATCACGTGCACTTAATTTACAAAAAGTTTAATATATAGGATCGTATTCTCCTTTGCTTTCTAATCACTTTACCCTACCTTGACTTTCGAATAGTAATGTCGAATCTATACCTTATCTTATATTTAACTTTTATTGAAATGCATTATAGTTTAAAAATGACTGATAACGAATGCTACAAAATTACAAAACGTACATAGTGTAGCAGCCATATAATGCTAAATATCAAGCGGCTGAATAACTTAGAATTAATTTGTGACAATCTTCTAAAGAAAAAAAAGAAAATGAGTAATTACTAAAATAGACCAACGACTTATCACTTTCTGGACCTAACATTTTTAAAAGTTCAAAATATACCGGGCGATCGGGCAACTTGTACAAGTCAACCATTAATCGACAAGTGTCCACTAATAATATGTGAATTGATTTTTTTTCGATTATTTAAGGACATGTGTCAAAACGCAGACACAAGTTGCTCAAAAAATGAGTCGTCCGGTCTATTTGGGACTTTTGAAAATTTTAGGTATAGAAAGTGATAAGTCTTTGGATGACCGGTCTATTTTGATAATTTTTCTATGAAAAAGAAGAATTAATTTGTGACAAAAGTTGAAGTATGTATGTGACTTTCTTGTGTTTGTTGATTAGATGCCAATGTGAAAATAGATCAAATTATGTTTGAATATATTAACCGAAAGTTTAAATCTGAAATGGATCCTTTCAACACCCCATATTCACGGAATTGACGAATATATAGTTCCGTTGACACTACTCATGATTTTCAAACAAGTTTAAAGAAGGCAAAAAAAGCAAAGTTGTCTTTAGAACATAAAAGAATGACATATTTAACACTCATCTTTTGAAATATTATAATTTGCTCTATTAATAAAACCAAAAAGAGTAAAATGAAAATGAAGATAGTCGATAATTTGCTCTATTTGTAAAAAATGATATAATATTCAAAACTTTTGTAAAAACATAAAGCTTTTAAAAACACTGATTATGAATGCGAACCTAACCAATCACCAGGCTTTTGCATATATATCCTCCCGAAAATGTAAAATTGCATATATATCCAAAGCCGCATGCATAAAAATCATTGTACTACGTGGATAAAAAGCTTGTACAAAAGATATATATGCAATTATTCATTTTGGGAGGGATATATATGCATTTTTGCCCACTTATTATTATATAGCCAAAAGACTTGGCTAAAAGATCTTTTTACAATGCTTAAAAAAAACTGAAATACACAAGTTTCTTGATCTAAACCTAACTGTAAAATAAAGAGACTATAGAAAACTTCACACACCAATAATGTAATGAATACAGAAATAAGACATTATATAGGAGCTCAAACTAAAGTTACACTTTAGCCCTTCATAACTTGCACTCTGGTACATCAACTTCATAGACAGCTACATCTTCAGTCCTTCTAGAATAAGGCGGGAACACATTTGGCTTTAACTATCTTGAAATAACATTCAGACCCATGTGTTTGAGCTTAGCAGGTTTCAGCTTATATCTTCCAACACTTCCCCATAAGCTAAACCTGGAAAACATTCAACAAACCAAGAGTTGCACAAAATTTGTTATGGTCAGTAATAGAAAGTCCTTTACTAAACAAGTCTGCAATGTTATCTTCAGACTTCACTTTTATAGGCTTTATAAATCCAGCTGCAATTTTTTCCTTTAAGAAAAACAAGTCTATTTCAAAATGTTTGCTCCTTTCATGTAACACAGGATTTGCATAAATCTATATAGTAGAGATGTTATCACAAACATTACACATTGCTCTGTATTCAGCATCAGTTGAGGACCTGAATACCACAGATTGTTTCTTACTTTTCCATGAAACAAGATTATTACCCATAAACACAGAATATCCAGTAATGGATCTTCTAGTAACCTTGCATTTAGCCCTATCTGAGTCAACAAAGACTCTCAAATCATTATTGTCACATCTATTAAAAGTAATGCCAAATACATGTTCATTTTTAAGATATAATTGTAACACCCCAACCCGACAAGGGTAGAAGTATCGTATCATGGAGTCATATCAGAACATACTAATAAAATTTTGGAAGCGGAAGTCTTATAAAATAAATACCAAGTCATATAAACAAATGACTTACAAGGAAAATACAAAATCCAATATGTCCAAAAATGAATTGAAATATCAAAACAAATGCTCTTTCAAAATAAGTCCAAAATGATTAGGGAAACTAGGGTCGGATCACTCAAATGCTCCTACTCTCAACCCAACAAAGCCCAACATTCCACTTGGCACCTGCCGCATGGAAAAGAAATGCGGATGAACTTAAAAAGCCCAGTGAACATATATAACAAAATAAAAGCTAAACACAATCAGAAATACAAAATGAAACAAAAGAGACTGATAACAAAGTCGCATCGAAATGAGCACAATGAGTCAATGAGGTACCTACAGAACACAATATTAACAGATATCCAGAAGAAACAGAAATCAAAGGAGACCAAAGCAAAGCAGTGCATCGATGATATATATAAGCACATATAAATAACCAAACATACAAGCACCGAAACATAATCAAATATGAGTTGATGAACAATATCATAATCAAGACAAGTAACCAAACAAATGACCAAGCATATCAACCAGCGGATCAGCTAATCATAAATATAGCAAAACAACAAATCAATCAATCAGATATATATAAGCTACATCAATTCTATAAGCAAAGAATAACTAAATTGAATGTAAGCATGGCAATCACCCAAGTAAGATAACCCACGCTAATAACCGTAACAAGTATCGTAACCAAAGTAAATACTAACAAAGATAAGTATGATAGCCACATGAATCAGGTAGGAATACCAAACGAACATCATAATTGAAAGAATTAACCAAACAAGGACATAACATGGCAAGTTAAACAAGTCAACTAGACAAATAACATAAGTTGAACCATATTCCTTCATCAACCAGTAGCATGAACAGAAGTGTAAACATGGCAGACCAACAAATCAGGTAAACATCAATTACTAAGCTAAACCAACATCGTAGGCAACGGAAAAGTACCAACCAAAAGTACAAGAATGGTAGTCACACATAGCAATAGGAATACTAAGTGATAATCATAGCCCACAAAGTAACTGAACGAGGTAATACATGGCAAACGGGCTATGTAGTTAATGACCGAAATTTATGTGTTTCGGTCAAGGACCGAGATACGAAATTTTTGGAATTTCGGTGGGATTTCGGTGGTATTTCGGTAATTTTATTATTCAAACATAAGTCTTATATAGCTATTAAGAGTGCAAGATACAACATAAATAATCAAACCACAAGTCTTGAAAATCTTCCTCTGAATCCACATCAATCAAGCCATCTACATCAGCTATGGCAATATCTTTATTTACACATCTTGAGGCCACATCAGACGACGTTGTATTTGTGTTTTGAGGGATTTATAGAAGCATGAGAGGATGGAGTTGTTGGACCATTGTCACCATCCATCTTTACAGAAGAGAAGAAAAGATCGGCTGTTTGATTTCTTGAAACGAGAATTAGGTTTCTTGTATTAATAAGTGGGTTTATTACTTTATTGTATAATAAGTGGGTTTTATTGGGTTGGGGTTTTTTTAAGTTTGGGCCAAAAAAATGGACTGGTAAAACCACTAATTCCACCGAAATTTGCAAGTCAACTTTTCGGTCAATTTCGCCGAATATTTCGGAAACGAAATTCGGAGCGAAATTTTTTGGAACATCCGAAATCCGAAATACCACTGGTATACCAGTGGTATACCACCGAAATTGACTACATAGCAAACGGGTGAGTCAAATAATTACATACTAGCATGGCAAACGGGTAAATCAATTAGTCACGTAATAGCATGGCAAACATATAGTCACATATAAATCATATAATAGCAGGGTAAACAAGTAGTCACATAAATCATATAATAGCAGAGTAAACAGATGAAGTGGTAATCCGAAGTATAAGCTTGGTAGCCAACCAAAATGGAATGAGAGTATGACAAGTCAACTGAACTGGAGTATAGCATGGTAGTCCGATGAATCACATAAGGACACTGAATGAATGAATAATCAACGGAAAACTACAGATGAGGAATACAGAATATGGTGCGTTGTGGAATAACAGAAGGTACAATATAGGTTTATCAAAAGTGTAAAGGTTGTCAGAAATCTACCACGAGCCCATAAACATATCATATCATAAACACCATAATCATGGTCTTCATAAGTAACATAATGGAGTAGCTAGCTCCCAGAGTTGTGAAAGGCATGTATTGCACACAGCACCAGTCACCATACAAGTCATATCATATCATAACAAATCTAGAATGCATCCATACGCCCCTGCATAAATCATAGTGGCCATAACAAATCATAAAGAGCGCGTATCATCATAAGGGACGGTGTGGAACATCACTCAACCACACTAGAGTCATGCCATTGGTGCATCAATGACATGGCCATGTTACCTTCATGGCTAGGAAACATATTGGCTCGGGTATCAAACTGAAGGGTCAAAGCAAAGTCATAACATAAAGGTTCATATCAAAGATTCAAAGCAAGGTTCAATATAAAAGGTTCACCAATCTAAAGGGTGCATAGCAAGGGCTCAATATCAAGGGTTCAATAAGACATAATATAGGGATCATATAAGGAAGCCAAAATAGTAAGGCTTAGAGCAAAGGCATTATAATCAAAGCTAATATCAAAAGACGTGTACGAATCATGAGAAACCTTAAGAGATAAGGTCAGAATATCTTTACCTCAAATGTGTATGCGTAAGAGTAAGGCACACAAACAAGTTTAACGTTCCCGATTCACTAAATCTACATTAGGACATATCATAAATCACATATGTGTTCCATTTATAAATCATGTTTAACTTATCTCCCATTTATACTTAGTTTCAAGTTCATAAATTTCTGTCTTTTAGTATTTCGAATCTGGACCAGACTTTAGCAATTTTTATAAAATACTTACTTAGAATAAAATCAAGGAAATTCTCAGGGGTTCCCAGACTTTAGCAATTTTCGAATCTGTCTTTGGGGAATTTTATTTCTAGGTAAAATGGCCTATGGAAAATCATAAGTCCAGACCTGTCCAAAACTTACCCAGAATTACACACACCAAAAGTATAGCCCAGACAAACAAACTCACCCTAGACCATACATCAAACCAAAAATTACAGGTGTCACACAATATATAAACATCATAACCACCAAAGGAAAAGTTCCAAAAACTCATGGATTTAATACTAAAAATCAAATACTACATCACAAATTTAAACTCAGAAATTCAGATTCAAACACTTTAACTCCAAAAATGTAAAAAACATACTTCCAGGTATGCAAATGCTACAAGGCTTATATTTCCAGAAAGCTATTTCAAAGTACTACAATTTAGGCTCAAGAATCACTCAAAAACATGCAAGTATCATCAGTTAACACCTAGATGAATCCAGCCGAAATTCTAGACAGCTTAACAAGCAACCGCAACCAAGCAACAAACAAGTCACCAATCATCTCATAAGCATGTCAAACATCACTAAACTAATCATACATCATGTTTAGGGTCTAATAGCATGAATTTTACAGAGGTGTCATCAATTTAACCAATGAAGAATTATAGCAAGCATTTAACATATTATAAGTCCATAATTTCATGTAGAAAGCTAAAAACAAGTCCTAAACATGTTGTAAACCTATCCATCATCCACCAAATCATATCCACAAGGCAACCATCATCAAATATCACTAAATCACAGAAATAAAATTCTAACCATCCATCCATATAATTCCCCATCCTATCTCACAAGATTACAAGTTTTAGTCAAGTAAACATCACCATGACCTTCACATAAAATCACGAACTTCTAAGCTATCAATTTCATCAATAAGCATGCTATCACCTATCATTGAAAGTTCATGTACTCATTTTATATGACATATAAACATGTTATGAAAGCCGTTTCCAAATTCCCATATCCTAAGTACCATTTTTAAAGCTAACATGTCCACATAAAGTCATAAATTCACAATTAGAGTTTAACATGAAAATGGTTTATAAAACTTCATAATGATTCCATAAACAAGTATACATCACCTATATAAATCTAATAACATATAAGGATCATTACATATTCATAACCATAATCATTTAACAACATAACATAATTCCATTCATATAAAATCATAAATCAACAAACTAATACTATTAGTAGAATATGACACACACTACACGAAACCCTTATTCCAAACACACCATACACGACCCAAACCCACACGCAATTGAACCAAACACACCCAAGTCGAAACCAAATAGCCCCCAATCTCGATTTAATTAGGTTTTTATGATTTTCGGTTTTTAACACATAGTTACATAACATTCGAATTTAAGAAAAATAATTAAGATAAAGGTTTGGAGATACCCAAAGGAGCCGAACTAATGGGTGAAGGGACACCACAATATACACCGAAATCACCTTCTTCTTGACCTAGCTGAATGCCAAGTGTTGGAGCTTGAAAACTGAATAGAATTTGGAAGAAGTACAAGATGCCGCCACAAAATATTTTAGGGTTTATGGTGTTGTTTTTGATATCCGGTTATTGGGAAGGTTAATGCCGATTCATTCTTGGTAATGGAGGGGGAAGGGGCGTGATTTGGGGAAAGGGTTTTGATTAAGTCGCTACTAGCATTGGGTTGGGCTTGGGATTTTTATTTTAACGTTTAAGGTGATGGGGAGGGTTCCGAAATTTATTTATCATAATTAAGGAATGCGTAGATTTTATATCCTAAGTAGTGTAACATTATTTTTAGAATAGTAGTGTACACTATAATTTAAATGGTGTAGTAATTAATTAAATTAGGTAACTTTTAAAATATGTAGTTTAAATTACTTAAACACTTATATCATTTACTTATTCCATAAATCATGTAATAATTAAGTTCTTCAATACTTAAGTAAAATTTAAATTAGACGTAAAATTCGCATTCCAGTTTTGAGGGTTTTACACCTTAGTACCCTAAAAGCAAGTCTCAAATGAGACTTCATTGGATTATGCATAACCTGACTAAGACAGTGCACACCATATTAAAAATTTGGCCTCCTCATTGTCAAATAGATCAATTTCCCTACTAACTTTGGTAATTAGTAACACCAGTTAGAGGTTCATTATCACCAAACTTAGACACAACCTTCTTGTTCTCAGGATTAACCTCAATAGGAGTACTGCAAGGTTTACACCCTAACATACCAAACTCAGATAAAAGGACAGTGCAATGCCTCCTCTGGGTTAAACATATGCCATTAGAAGTATCTAAAACTTCAATACCCAAGAAAATCTCTAACTTTCCCAAGTCCTTTATTAAAAACTTTGTACCCAAAAAATGTTTGAATTTGTTAATTTCATCCAAGTTATTTCTAGTTACAATGATATCATCCACATATATGAGTAAAACAAGAATAACACCTTTATCATTTTTAATAAACAATAAAAAATCATTAAGACTTTGAACAAAGTCATTTTCTATTAACACAAAAGTCAATTTTTCATTCCACTTCCTTGGTGCTTGTTTTAACTCATACAGGGATTTAACCAATTTACAAACTCTTTAATCATTTTTATCTGAAAACCCTTCTGGAATAGTCATATAGACATCTTCCTCTAATTCACCATACAAGAAAGCATTGTTAATATCAAGCTGAAATAAAGGCCACTGATTATTCACAGCAATACAAAAAATGCATCTTATGGTCACAATTTTCACAACTGCATAAAAGTCTCCTCATTATCAAGACCTTTTCTTTGATTAAAACCTTTGACTACCAACCTAGCCTTAAATATTTCTACCTCATCGTTGGCCTTATATTTATCCTTGAAAATCCATTTATACCCCGTTGTTTTTCTGCCATCAAGTAATTCAATTATAATCCAAGTTCCATTTCTATTTTAGGCTTCAATTTCCTGATTCATAGCATCTACCCATCTGCTATCTTTGATAGCCTCCTCATAGGTAGTAGGCTCATGAATCTTATTAAGATTAGTAGTAAACACAAAATTATCCAAACTTAAGTTTGAGTAATTAAAAACTTTGTCAATACCATATTTAATATTTTTACTAAGATGTTTATTAAGCACATAATCTTTATACATAGATGGTAAGGCATTCATTCTACTAGTTCTCCTAACAATCTGACCAAATGTTGGTTCTGATGACTCAAATTTAGATGGAGACTCAAACAAATGACCAAACATGTCCATGCCTTCACCCTCAGATGTATAATCATCATCATTTAAAGTAGTACTATGTATACAATTAGAAACAATAGTTTCAGTTGCATACCCATATGTCCTAGTATCCTTCCTATTAGAAGTACTACCAGTGATATTGGTATCAGTAGTTTCTGGTGTATCAGTCTGCACATCACTTTTATCATTGGCAACTTCATCTACAGTGCTGAAATTAGGTTTATGAGTAGTATTATTAGGTGCAGATTTGTTGTTGCTATCTACACTATCTACCTTATCATCATTGGGCTCATCGGACCTAAGGCTGCTATGACTGCTCTCATTTTCTTGATCAAAGAAGTTTAAATCATTTACATCATTTTCTTCAAACACAAACTCTTTAGCAAAAGAATTTTTTAAATGGAGAAATAGTTTCATAAAACTTTACATCTCTAGAAAAAAACAAACTTCTTTTGATCAAGATTAAACAGTTTATATCCTTTCTTATCAAAAGCATATCCAACAATTACAAACTTATCAGATCTAGCACCAAATTTATCAAACTCATTCAAAACATTTGAAAAACATAAGCAACCAAAGCACCTTAAATGTAGGAGACTATGTTCAACTTTATAAATCATTTCATAAGGATTTTTACCAGACAACACAAGAGTTGGCAACCTGTTGATTAAGTAAGTTGCAGTCAGAATAGATTTAGTCCACATGTTTAAAGGCAAGACCCTCTCAAACATAAGGGCTTTAGTTGTATTTAATAGATGCCTATGCTTTCTCTCTGCTACACCATTTTGTTGGGGTGTGTAGATACAAGTGGTTTGATGAAGAATCCCATGATTTAAGAAAAAACTTTCAAATTTTCTATTCACAAACTCTGTTCCATTATCACTTCTAAAAATTTTGATAGTTTTTTCAAACTGATTCTTAATCAAGTTATAAAAACCAACAACATGATCAAAAACTTAAATTTTATTTTTCATTAAAAACACTTAACCACAGTGAGAAAGAATCTACAACCATCCTTACTTGTTACTTTATATGGACCTCAAACATCTAAATGAACAAGATCACCCATATCACTAGATTTACGATCACTTATAGGAAAGGGTTCTCTAGTCTGTTTAGCTTTATGACATTCACAAGGTCCATAAATGGTTTGATTAAGATATTTTATTTTATTTTTTAAAACTGATAAGACTTGATCTGAGGGATGACCAAGTCTATTATGCCAAATAAAATTTGACATAACAAAACTCTTTATATTACTGTTATTAACTCTCTTACCTTTTTAAAAAAAATAAAGGCCTCCTCTCTCACTACTAGTCCCCTTCAAGAACCTTTGAGTTAATCATGAATTTTATAGGTTTTATTATTAAAACTAACAACATTATTATCTTTAGACAACTTATGAACAAATAACAGACTTACATGATAATCAGGAACCACCAGCACATCTTTTATTATGAAATAATTTCCCAAATTATAACATCCAATTTGTTTTACTTGAGCAACAGTCTCATTGGGAAGTGCAACAGTGAGATTTAAGTGAGTAACATCCATTAAATCAAAAAGAAGTTTAGCACAATATGTGATGTGTTGACTGACTCGTGAATAAATAATCCAACCAATATAAGTACTATATGTACTTATATTATAATTGAAATTAAAGAATCTGCACACACAATTGGAGGTCATAACAGTACCTGCAACTTTAGCTTGAATCTTGTTGGTATCACTTGTACCACTAAGTAAAGTCATCAGTCTTTGATATTGATCACTAGTAAGAGTATGAGTGGTACTCTTATAGTGATCAGTCTTATTATTATCCACACTAGTGACATTATTAGCATTAGTTTGACTCACATTTCCTTTTTTAGAACCTGGTGGATATCCCACCAGTTCAAAACACCTGTCAATGGTATGACCAGACATATTACAATGTTTGTAGACCAGGTTGGACACCCTGCCAAACCTTCTATAATTGTTATTGTTGTTTCTATTAGAATTCCAGTTATTATTACTACTGCCAGTCCTGGATGCAAAGGCAATAGGCCCAGACTTAACATTTTTAGCAGACATATGATTATTTTTGTGAGGTTCATCTCTAGAAAGAGTAACGAAAGCTGACTTAACATCAGGCAAAGGATCAGAGGTAAGAATCAAGCTCCTAACAGAGCCAAACACATCATCAAGCCCCATAAGAAATTGCATTAACCTGAGAAGGTAAGAATGCTTCTTAATTTCAGAGGAACTAGCACAAGAACACGCAGGCAGATAAACCAATGAGTCAAACTACCTCCACAAAGTATTCAACTCATGATAATAATCGGATAAAGACATACTAGATTCTGTTAATGTATGAATCTTATGGTGTAAATTATAAATCACAAATCCATCTTCTTTATTATATGTTTCTTCTAATTCATCCCAAATATTTTTAGCATTTCTAGAAAACACTTGTCCTTTATTAAGATCTTGAGAAATACACCCTAAGATCCAAGATAACACAACTGAATTACACCTATCCCATTGATCCTGAAACAAGGCATCATCAGGATCCCTAACACATTTACTAGTAATAAAACCAAGCTTATTCCTTGTATGCAAGGCCAACTGCACAACAACAGATACCAGACTTTATAGTTCTCAGTTCCTTCAAGTTTGAAGGATATCAACTAAGAACCAATGTCTTGAGGATAGAAATACAAAGGATCATATATGTCAAGTTTTAATTCACTACTACCACCTTCATGACTTTTACCCTTATCTTTTTCTTTATCATCTTCAACAATTTTTCCAAATTATAAACAACAGAACAAATACAAACAAAAGCAGGAATCAAAAAAAGAGAAAACAACAAACAACATAAATCAAGAATCCTTATAACTCCTCAGACACAAATAACCACCAATAATCTCAACCCCACAAACAACAAAATCCCTTGATCTACACTTTCACCAACAATCCTATAAAACCTAGAAAAAAACCTGAAGAGGGTGTAAGTGGTATTACAAAGCACGCAAGCTTCCAAGATCAAGAAGATATTATATACCAAACCAATAGCACAATGAAAACACCTATCAAACAAACAAACAAGAAGATTATAATTGACACCAAACCACAAGTATCTGATCTGGTCTGAACAAAACCCTAAAATCTTGAAATTACAAAATCTAACTGATAAAATCAAGACATAAACAAACAATAACAAACTATCAAAGAATAAAACCAATAATAACCTGAATTAAGGTTTGATACAGTAAACCCTAATTCTAACCGATTGTGATTAAAACAACAGAAATCACAAAGCAACAATGATCCACAATCAAGAATACCCAGAACACCTCCAATTACCCAAATCACACCCAAAATCAAGAAACCCCCAATTTTGAAAAACCCTATTTTTTCAAAACACAATTACTTTTCAGATCTGATAAAAAACTACTAAATTACCACAATTAAGAGGTAGATCTAAACAATTAAACCAAAACCCCAAATTTTGGAAACCCTAATTTTGAAAAACTTGATTAGTCGATTTAAAAACTTTGGTATAGAGCAACCTGGCTCGATACCATGTAAAAGCATATAAACCAAATCTTTTAACACAAAAATTATGAATGCGAACCCAACCAACCACCCCTTGGCTCACTTATTATTATAAAGCCAAAAGACTTGGCTAAAAGATCTTTTTACAATGCTTTAAAGAAAACTGAAATACAAAAGTTTCTTGATCTAAACGTAACTGTAAATCAAAGAGACTATAGAAAACTTCACACAACAATAATGTGGTGAATACAGAAATAAGACATTATATAGGAGCTTAAACTAAAGTTACACTTTAGCCCTTCATAACTTGCACTCTGGTACATCAACTTCATAGATAGCTACAACTTCAATCCTTCTAGAATAAGGCGGGAACACTTTTGGCTTTAACTATCTTGAGAACATTAAGACCCATATGTTTGAGCTTAGTAGGTTTCAGCTTATATCTTCCAACAACTTTGAATCTCTTAGAAATAAATACATATGCATATGAGAGGTTTTTCTTGAAGCAAGATCCATACCATCGAGTTTTTCTGGAGTAAAGGTAATATATATCAACATTCTACCCCCTTCATATTTCGCTCCGACAGGATTATGTATTGTTGTTGTAAAATCGTAGCAATATAAATGAAAAAATAAATTTGATAGTAATGTGACATGTGGAAAGTTTAAAACAGCTTAAACAAATAACATAAAACTATGGGCTAATTATTTATAAATATATCTAATTTGTCCACATTTTCACTTTTTCATTTTTAATCATTGAATAAATGGTTTTCAGTTGTTACCCTAAACTTTTGAATTTCGTCGCTTTAGTGTATTTTGCTCATATAAAATAACCATTTTATTATTCGTCTCAATAGAGTAGTTACAAAATATAAGCGTAAAATAGTTATTTTACATGAGCAAAATACACCAAAGTGTGAAATTAAAAGTTTAAGGTAATGAGCGAAACTTTTTTGTTCAACGATTAAAGTAAAAAGGTAGACATGCTGAATATATTTTGAAGTGATTAACCTAAAAAATAAACATAGATATAAGAACACATAAGTAACTAAAAATAATAATGTCGATGCTACTTTTGGCCTTTTGGGTTTAATGGGCTGGTATGAATAAAACAAATGTCCCGTATGAACTATTAGGTTGCCCCCAATAAGGGCATTCAATCCCCCTCATTTTCCCTGCCACGTCAGCTTTCTCTCTCCAGCGACATTTAGGCGATTGGGCCCAAGAAGGCGACCATGATCAAATTTAAAAAAAAAAAAAAAAAAAACATTTTTAACACAAACTAAAATTTTATTAATAATTAAAATGTTACATAATAATTTAATAAAATAAAAACATTACGAAACTTATTAAAACATTACAACACTTATTAAAACTAATAATCTAGGTTGTGGCGTGCTTTGATCGAATCTTTGATTTCTGCATTTTTGTCGTTGTAGTGCGGACAAAGATAGGTCGATTGGCGTGCAATAGAATATGATGTCTTTTTCATATTTCTTTTGTCGCTCAAATTCAAGTTTTTTAGTTTTGGTGCCAATCTTTTGTCTCCGTTTCTGCTTTCTTTTGCTCCAGCTCCAACTCCTTTTGCCTTTGATCGAGCTCTTTCTTCTTCAAGTCGTAGTATCCGTCTGCCAGCTCCTTCTTCTTTCCCAATGCCATGGACTTAATGCTTTTCCATTTCTCGGCAACACCTTCCATATAGCTAGCTTTGGAACACCAAGATTTCTTCTTATTCTTCTTAGCGGTATCACGACCAATTGGTCGCCAGCACGTGCACATCCGAGTCGGTTTGAAGTCCTTGCTTTTTCCGACTCTTATCTTGGCTTAAAAAGCCGATCTCATTATCCTTCCAAACCGAATGGTCCTCAAAATTTCTCAACAATGCTCCAATACAAACGCATGATTACACACTATTTGGTATTCATCACACGCTGCCTATAAACAAGGAGGTCATTCTCACCACTCCGTAATTTTATAAGCATTGTTGTAAATGGCACAAAATTGACCAACTCTAGGATCTAATCCTATTTTCCACTTGGTAATGATCGAGTTGTACGTTCTTTCTGCATCAACCTCCTTTTCAAAGTAAGCAATGACTTTCTGCCAAAATCCCTTAGCATTTTGGTTGTTTCCCGTTATGCTATTCTCGGATACATCACACCAAGCATTGCACAACGCGATCTCTTCTTCGCGTTTCCAAAGCGACGAATCATTCTTGGCTTCTTTCTCGACAACCTTCTTCTTCGCCTTTGTATCTCGTTTCTTCGGTTTGACCGGTGACGTCTCTTCCGAAATAGTCTTGTCATCATTCGTAACCGAATCGTGATACGATCCATGAGCCGAACCTTGACCCGAACCGTGATACTCTTGAGTCGAATAACCCGAACCTGTTCCAACATAAAAATCAGGATTGGTGTATAATAGTTCTTCAAAATCACAAGCATCAAGATTCATACGGTTAACCGGAGAATAATGTTGATAATTTGAATATGAAGACGTTGATGAATCCATTGTTGGACGATACACCGATTCGGGGGAGCCATACATAGATTGTTGGCTTCGACGGGAGTGGCTTTGTTGTTGTTGTTGTTGTTGGATGTTTTGATACGGTGGAACAAATGCACGATTTATAAGATGGTTTATAAAAAATAGATTGTTAGTTTGTTGTTGTGGAGGTTGTTGCGATTGATAATCCAAAGTAGCGGGTCGGAAATGACGGTTGGTGACACACCGGTTAACCGAAATTGGATCGTGTTAATGCGGATGTTTTGTGCCAATTGGATTTTCGGCCTTTTGTTGTGGTTTTCTTGACATTTTGATAGAGATAATTATGAGATTTTTAATAGAGGATTGTGAGATTTGTGAATTTAAACGCGTAAATATGTTGTGTATTTCTAGGGTAGTTTAGTAGATTTTTTTTTAACCCCAAACGGTCAATTTTTTCACTTTTATAACGTTCGGATTTTTTTTTTGTTTGAAACTGACTTTTGCAACGATAATAATATTTTCCACCCTCACTTTTAGCATATTAAATGCCCAAGACATTCGATCGGGAAGACGACCAAAATTTGTAAAAGTTGGGTGACGATCGACTGCCCACAGAAGGGCGATCGTGGGAGTCGATCGCCTCCCCTTACTGGAGCCAGCCTTACTAATATTTGAGAACCTTAAGCTGCATTAATATATTCGACTTTTCTTCGTATATTTGGTGGACGTTTAACTATTTTAGTAAGTCTTCCG
>CM040244.1:267936551-268038396 GCA_022545495.1 Chrysanthemum lavandulifolium | reverse complement strand
TTGACAAAATAATCCCTATCAAAATTCACCTTACTAATATTTGAGAACCTTAAGCTGCATTAATATATTCGACTTTTCTTCGTATATTTGGTGGACTTTGTCTAACTATTTTAGTAAGTCTTCCGCTTGATTTTATTTCGCTTAGTTAGTGTGACATTTTAGCCTTTTAATTTGGGGTTAAGGGTGTTACGATTTATAATTAATAAAGACACCATGAAGGCATGAACCGAAGTGAAACAGTTATTAACATATTTTTATTTTAAGGAAACAAATTAAAACTTATGAATCGTAGATTGAGTCTCAAATACAAATGAAAAATATAATACAAGTTGTTACGTACGTACGCATGCATGCATGGATACAATACAAGACCAAAAACAAAGAACAATTATCTCTTCTGGAAATTAAAGGATCGAATGCAGTAAGCAAAGACGAATGCAAAGAACAAAACCAATCCAACATGCACCCCAGCAGTAACACCAATAAAACTACGCTTCATACCGAGATTACTGTCCAAAAAGTCCTTGACGACTACACCGTTTGAAAATGATTCTGTAATGTCCCCGAACTGTGCAACAACCATCCCGTAGATAGTCCATGCCAATGGGTTTCCCCAGTAGTACCATCTCCACCAGATAGGAATACTCTGTTGTTTTTTCAACATAACAACATGTTAGTACTTGCTAGTAAAAATGTTAAAATCCAAATAAAGAAGCTAAAGTATATATATAAATGGTTAATTAATGTGTGTAAAATACTAAAACTGTCCCTAGTCATGCTAAAAACTCTACAGCTATTTTTCATTTTACGCAAATAGTATCGATGAGGGACACATATTTTACCAAACCACAAGGAGGATTTTCGTAAAGTACTCAAAAAGTTATATTGAGTGACACTTACTGGTCGTGGGATCATGAATCCCGAGAAGAGATTGAAGATTCCGTAAAACGAGGCAGCAATGATGGCAGCGATGCTAGCGTTGGGGGTGATGGCGACCGTCATCATACCATAAAAGGTCATGTAGAGGAAACACATAAATTGGAAAAAGAGATACCATGCGAATTTAGTAACGGTCCACTCAAACCCGATCATGGAGTACACAATTACACTGTATACTACTGCTTGCGCTAAATATGTATGGGATCTCAACCAACACTTGCGCAAAAGCATATGGTAAAGCTGAGTACATTCCAGCGGCTCTTTCTCTATAAAAGACAGTCCGTTCAATGTCAACAACTGGTTGCACTGCTGATGCGTTTTGGATTCCTAAGAAAAGAACCGCACCATACATAGAACCCATGGAGTTTATCAGATCTTGTTGGTCATTCCTGAAATGCGTAACACATTTAGACATTGTTAGATCAAATGAAAACCCAACTGTCCTAGGGAACAAAATAAGTATCCGTTAGTTTGAAAGTGGACATACTTATTACGGAGTATGTTACAAAGTAAAATACAAAAGTGGACATTTCATTTTCATCTACATTTGTGAGAGAGTATTAGACAATGTTTAGTTACCTTTTAGTGCCGATATCCCAAAACATTGTACCAAATATGACCCCGATGAAAGTGGTGAAGGCAAAACGCACGGCTGTGTAAGGTGGGTTTCGCCAGTATGACCAACGTTGTTTCCATAAGCACGCTATGCATTGTACGAGGAATGACTGCGAGTATTGAGTTGGGTAGTAAAGATCTTGTGTGCCAGGACGTGGTACACTTAATTCGGCAATTAAGGCTTTGTTTCTCCTGGTAATTTGACATTAGAGTTAATGAAGGTGATATAAGCGCAAAAAATTGGGTTGTAAATATTGACTATTATTTACTAATGTTCTCACTTGTAAAGTTCGGAATTTTTGTAGATTGAAGTGAAATCAACTCCAAGAGCGACTTCTTGTGCTGAGGTACTGACTTCCAACATCCATGTCGCTGGGTTGTATCCATCTGTAATCTTACTCACCCCCTTTATGGCCTGTTTCAGAACAAACATTCTGGTTTATACTGTTGAAACGTTGATAAATGATAGGCAGTTCGGACGTGCTAGCAATGGGTTAAAACAGGTAATTTTCTATATGGGTCAAAACGACCATGTCGGTTAACCTAAAACACTTTTTTCTAATTTTTATGACTAGTTAGTATGCTTATAAATACAACTAGACGTTCTCGCTAGGTAATGGTTCAAAAGCATAACAGATCAGAAATGGCTAATTTTTTTGGAGGGATTAAACCGGTTGGATTACTTAACCCAACAAACATTTTTTTCTAAAGTTAATTCTATATAATTACTACAGTACATAGTATGCAAAATAAAACTAAAAATAATTATCTTATATCAAAAATGATTTAGGAGGTTTTATGCATTAAATTATGCTTTGACCCGTCTAACATATAGAGGTACAACTTAACCCGAACTGTTTCATTAATAAGTAAATGAGGAGAAAGTGATAATTCTATACCTCGAAGTACTCGATTAACTCGCAGGAATTGCGACCTATGGGTCCAACGTACAGCTCAAGTCCTCCTCTTTTCATCAAGAACAACTGCAAAAGCAATACTTTCTAAATACATGCATTTTCAACTAAATTCATTGTTAATGAAGGGCATATTATTACCTCATCAAAAGCTTCAAAGATATCAATGCTAGGTTGATGAATGGTGCAAACCACTGTTCTTCCTGTGTCCACAGTGTTCCTAACGGCTCTCATAACAATGGCAGCAGCTCTAGCATCTAGCCCAGAGGTTGGCTCGTCCATAAATATAATGGACGGGTTAGCCACTAGCTCAACCGCTATGGTCAACCTCTTTCTTTGTTCTGTTGACAGACCGTTGACAGCTGGCAACCCTACTAGTGAATTCCTCAATGGGTTCAGTTCCACAAGATCCATAACTTGTTCAACAAACATCTGTAAAACATTACCGTTCAACATTTTTAATAACCGCAAAAAAAAAAAAAAAAAAAAAAAAAAAAAGGCATTTTTTTATCAATCATAGCTGACCTTTCTTTTTTGTTCGTCAACGTCTGATGCTAACCGGAGCCAGGCTGAGTATAGCAAAGACTCATAAACAGTAACATTTGGTGAATGAATGTCGTTTTGCTCACAATATCCAGAAATACGAGCAAATGTTTCTTGTTTCTTTGGATATCCGGAGATCTTGATATCACCTTCGATATACCCACCAGTTTTTCGACCCGCTAGAACATCCATAAGAGTAGTTTTACCGGCACCACTCACACCCATAAGAGCTGTGAGAACACCGGGTCTAAAAGCTCCACTAACACCCTTTAGTAGTAGCAATCGGTCTTCCCCCACGCCTTGCTCTTTCATTTCCTAAGATTGTTTTCAGTGATCGTTTAGTAAAAGTACATGCGGCAATTTGGACCCGTTTAATGGGTCGTGTTTTATCTCAAACGGGTCAAATGAGTCTAAGTCTAATAATGAATAAGTTGTCTGAAAGTTTATTTCTTATGCATACTACTAAATTTATCAAAACGTTAAGAATTTGACAAAATTGTGCACGTCAACCTGACCTTGCCCGTTCTAAAATGTAAAAATCTCATCTTTTTTGCGGGATTTCAAGTTTTTGACTATTTATATATACAGTTTCATTACCTGTGGCATATCGACAGAGTATTTGACATCATCGAAGGTAATTGAATGTGGTTCAAACGGAAGAATCATTCCTTTCTTCTTGTTTTGACTACCCTCGCCTTCCTTATTCATAGATGATAACTCAACGACTGCATCGCTTTCGTCTAGTGACGATACATCAGCTTTCTTTTTTCCAAAAGCTATACAAGCAAAAAAAATGTTCCTTATCTTAAAGCTTATAAGGTTCTTGATCATTATAGTTTATACAATACACAGGAAAAATACTCACCACCAAGGAAGGTAAGAGCCACAGTATAACATACGTTGTAGATCAAAATAGATGCTATCAGGGCTCCGATTGCAATCCAATACCAGTAAGCTTCTGGAAAGAACGATCTGGATAAAATCGTTTGTTTCCCTAGCGTTGAACCATCCATAGGCTGCATTGGAATATGATTAGCACATATAACTAGAGGGTCGATTTCTCAAACGGGTCAAATAAAAGATTTTGCTATAAGGGCAATGTGTCTAATGGGTCAAACATGCTAAAGTTGCCAATATATTTTCCTCGAGAATCTTTTTATTTAAAATTTTAGATTATTAAATGTTATATGTTATAATGTTGTTTTTAATCATTTACATAACACAAATTCTTAGGAAAAATTTAAAATCTGACAAAGAAAGTATTTTAGAACTATGCTGGTTAAGCCTATTTTACTGTAAAGGATGTTAATGGAAATTGGCTTAGCTATGTAAATCATTTTTTATATATACAACTTAAAAATTTCACCAAAAAAGAAGTATTTGTGAGTCCACCAATCGTAGCCCGGCCAGTTTTGACTCGTACTAAAATTTAACCCGTTTCAACATGAACCATTTTGACCCGTTTCCGGCCCACCCAGTTTGCCGCCTCTTTATAAGATAACGCTTCGTGTGACTTACTGTGTTCCAACTATGGCCAAGGAACTCGTTCACTAGTATTCCATTCATAGCATACATCATGGGTGACGTCCAATATCCCCATATCCACCAATCCTTGATATCACCTTCAATGAGGAACAAGTGTTGATTAATTAATATAACAAGCAAAAGAAATTATGTTGTATGTTTCTGAAGCAGTATATAATTAGTAATACCTCGATCAAGGATAAAACCACCCAACGCAAACACTATGAGAAGTGCAAATGAACCAAACGTATTTGCAACAATCATGTTCCTACCTAATGCTCCAATGGACCGAAATAATCCAGAAGACATTTGGTTTACAAGAAACAAGATTAAGAAATGTTTGAAGAATCTGCAAGCATTTTTATAAGTTAGTAAAAATGATCATTACTATAAAATAAAGGTTTTTCTTACATTAAGTACCAAGATATTTTTCGTTTGTCTCGTATTAGTCATTGTGCTTTTTTTATACATACAAGTCATTTAAAGTTGTCTTTATGTTCCCTTGCGGTTATTTTGTAACCGGAAAACCTTTAAAAATCAGTTATTGGTATATAGAAATATTGAAATCACGAGATATATAGAATGACCGAGACAAGATAGAAACCATTTCTTAATGACTTGAATGTACAAAAAGTACTATGACTCCGACCGAGCTAACACAAAAGTATGCTGGTATTTTTGAGTTTTGACAAATAACCCAAATTTAAAAGATAGACACTTCATCACTTAGTCGTAAAAAGTAGTTACCGTGTGATGTTAGGATCAAATCCCATGACATAGTATGTGAGACCAGTCCAAGCAGCAGCTTCTACGAATGAAACTGGAATCTTGATGATCCATGTCGGAATAGCATAAGCCCACGAGGGATAAAAAAGGAAGTTCCGTTGCTTGTAGAATACAGGAAGTTTTGCAATTGTCATTGAAATTTCAGACATCCCGTTAAACATGAGCATAGTTATACCAAAGAATGCAGCTGCAGTATACAACCCTCCATCTTGTGCAGTACGTTTATGCAGCTCAGTTCGGAAGAACACCGTCATAGCAATGCATGCCATGATACTTACCTGAAATCATGATCATGATTAGTACTTTAAGCAGCAATTTAATAAAAACACTCTAAACGATAAGATGCTGAACTTTAACACTTACTTGAAACAATTTGAAGTAGTAAACAAAAGCGTTTCTTTTCATGAGCAATATTTCTCGATCAGTGCAAGCTTTCAAGAGTTCTTTCTTACCCAAACCATATTTTTCGGTTGTGAGAGCAGCGGGATGGCTTTTGCTTTTGTCATACGGGGTCGCAAGATCGGTCGCCAGCTTCCTTCCAACATGAAATGATTGATACGCCTCTGCAAATTCTTTTGCAGTCACAAATCTGTAAGGCACGTCTCTTCTCATCCAATACTGTTGTTGATCTTTCTTTGATGTCACCTATAATGCGATTGTAATATTATGAGCGTTAGAATGGTTTTTTCATCGAAAGTATACGGACTCACCTTTTCATTTTCACTTTTAAGTCATATTACTTTTAAGTAGATCCAAGTTAATTTAAGATGGCCTCGGTCATTTTTTAACTACTATATAAAATATTTAAATGGCTTTATATAATTTTGATTTTATTTAAAACATGTTAAATTTATTTATATATCTGTTCAATTTTGTATTGAAAAACCTTAAGATTTAAAACTTACAGTTTGACTTAAGGACACAAAGCCATCTTCAAATGACTTAAATGTCCCAAAATACATAATGAAATACTTACCTCTTGTAAGAAATCAGCAACACCTTTCCTTTCGGGGCATTTGAATCCCATTGATTCAAAAAACTCCAGAACATGTTCACGCGGGCCTTGATATACAATCTTGCCATCAGTCAAAAGTATGATGTCATCAAACAAATCATAAGTCTCGGGTGCGGGCTGAAGGAGTGAAATGACAGCTGTTCCTTCAAGAATGTGAATAAATTGTCTAAGAGACTTCACAATTTGAAAAGTTGTGGAACTATCCAATCCTGTTGATATCTCGTCCATAAGAAGAACCTTTGATGGTCCAACTATCATTTCACCCGTTGTCACACGCTTCCTTTGTCCACCAGAGATTCCCCTTATCATTTGATCCCCGACCATAGTATCTGCACATATGTCTAACCCCAACAGCTGCACAATAAACCATTACGTTAGATGGTAAGAATTCAATCCAGTTACTTATGAATGGTTTGATTTAGGTTATAGAAGCTCTTTTTTTTCAAAAAAAGGAAACGGGTAGAATGGGTCGGACTGCTCAAACTGTAAGAAATTTGCCTATGTTTTTTATAAACATACGACCTTTTTATTTGTTCTATAGAAAAGAGAGAAAAATTGGACCAAAAGTGTTCCGTGTCAACTGTCAGCCAAGCCCTATCCGTAAAAAAGTTAAACATTTTGACCCGTTGCCGAACCCATCTGACTTGCCCATTTTTCCACCACTAATTTATGGGATCATACCTTGAGAGTATAATCTGTGACGACATTAGCTTCTTGACCGCTGGTTGAAGCAGCCTGAATAATAACAAAAACGATGAAAAATGTTAGAAAATTTTCGCAATAAACTATTCAAAATTCTTGTTGTATGTAGATAATTTTTTTACCTTCATGAAGATATCAAGATCAGGATCGGGCTTAATATTTGCATCTCTTTCCCTTCTAGATAACTCTGCTAACATCTCTGAAAATGTTTGGATATGAAATATGTTATACAGTAGTCTATAAAACTTTAAAAACGATAATCAAACAGAAATAAATAATTAACTAACCATAACGTGATCCGACTCCTTGACACCTTGCAGAAAAAGCCAATGTTTCTCTGACAGTCATTTCTCCGATATGGACATCATTTTGACTAATGTATGCTGAAGTTCTTTCAGGCACAAACTCATGTAACTCATGACCGTTATAGGTTACCTTACCCGAGACCTACATTAACACACAAAAATATATTAATAAATAAATAAATTTGTAAAAACCTACATGGCAAAGAGATGAATACATGACAAATAAATTAAAAGAATGGGAAAAGAGCCCGAATAGACGACAAAAAATGAAGTGAGCTATAAGATCTGTGTTTTACCTTAAGCTCCTTGGCGAGTGTCCCTGCCATGGCCAATAAGAGTGATGTCTTCCCGGAACTTGGAGGACCCAAAAGTAGTGTCAATCTACAAACGTTATAATGCGAACAATCAGTACAAGTCATGATGCTAATCCCATCAACGATCTTTTCATTGGATAACTTATTTCAAGCAAGATAACCGGCTATTTAATTTGTTTAGACCGGCTATTCAAATTGAATATTTTGAAAGTTGATAATCTAAAGTACATATATGAAACTTCGAAAGTTTTTTCTAGCCTAAAAATTCCGTTAACTAAAACAGAACTTTGATCAAAATTGGTTATAATTCATGGGGTTTCATGTTCTTTCTTCTTACCTTTTAGGCTTAATGACACCGCTGACGTCGTCAAGGATAGTTAAATGCCTTTTCGCATTCGGAAGTAAATGAAGTGCACTCAGTAACCCCTATAAGACATAAACATGAACATAAATCAAGAAAACTTGATGACTTAAAAACTTCAGGAATAGTGTAAGATGTTTATTGATTCATTTTTCTTACCTCAAAAAGCTCAATATGAAAGTTGATAAAACTAGGTAAGGCTCGGCTTCCGGTATCAACATCAGCCTCCACATTTACATGCTCATATTTGACTTCAATTGTTGGCAAATCAATTCCAACCCTATAAACATATCAAACCAAACTCATTTACTTAACCCCTGATCATAAATCAAATCACAAAATAAAAGTGCTAAAAATCAAGGTTGCAAAAATCGCGAATCGGTAGTCGGGCGGTCGAACACCTTTTAGCTTGTAATCAGTCTAGGCGGGATTAATCGGATTGCCATTTTTGGAAAATTTTGGGTATTTCCACCAAGTTTTGTGTATTTCTGGTAGGGGTGGCAATCGAGTCGTGTTCGTGTTAACCTATTCGGGTTCGCGTGTTGGCGGGTTAGTATAACCTTTACCCAAACACGACCCATTTATTAATCGTGTCAAGAAACTCAACCCTAACCCACACCTGCATAATATGTGTAACCCATTTGTGACCCGTTTAACCCATTTAAGTAAATAGGTCAAGCAGTGAATAAAGTTAGTGGTTTGTCGATTTAACAAGTTTAAATGCTAAAAATGATATAAGGATCTAAAATATGATAAGAATAACATACAAATAACTATGCGACAATTTTCTTAATTATAAGCGTCTATTTTCATTATCTAAGGTATAAAATTATAATTCACTTAAACTAAGTAAATAACAAAATATATTTAATCCATATCCAACATAAAAAACCAGGTTATATATTTTTTGTAAGATCTTATAGACTTAAACGGGTTCACGGGTTGACCTGTTTAATACTTACTCAACCCAAACACGACCCGTTTATTAAACGGGTTAGACGGATTGACCCGTTTTTTGACCCAAACCTGTTTATCCTCAACCCAAACCTGTTTAACTTCGTGTCGGGTTCGTGTCGTTTATCGTGTCGTGTCAAGAATTGCCACCCCTAATTTCTGGTGAGTTTTATGTATTTTCGGCAACATTTTTTCTAAAAAACAACTTGTAATAGATTAAAACGGTTACTATAAGTGATCAAAATAAGTTTACGGTGAGTTTTGGGTACTTCTGGCAAGATTTGTGGGGTTTGACCGCCGTTGACCATGGTTGACCTATCTGTTTGACCCAGTCACATAAATCAGCAAGGTCGGTAGCCATGTAGCACCTAGGCGACGATTAATCGGCCTTGTAGACTTACGATTAATCGGCGTTGTAGACTTTTTTTGCAACAGTGCTAAAAATAACAACATACTTTCACACTTAACCCATAATACTATAATAGTAAAAGTACTATAATAGCATCATATATAGTTTCCTACTGTATTGTTTAACATAATCGGATACACATATATGAAATGAAAAAAGTTTTCAATAGTACCTATCAAGTCTGTCTCTAAACCTCAACAAGAACCGTTCATTATCCTCATCAGCAGTTTTAACAAGTCTATCAAGAATATGCCTTCGATCATCGGGTCCAAGATTATCGACATCAACTTCATGAGATGGCCCAGTTGATCCAAAAAGCAAACCTTTCTTCAACCGGTCGAAAGTTGGTAGCTTCTCAAGTGAAGCCCACTTAAGAGCTTCTTCGTCATCTTCTTCGCGTACAGATTTCGAAAAAGCATCCATGCCAGAGTTCCTCCATACTGAAGTACTTCCACTTCTTAAACTCGAAGAACCTCGTGTACTACCAACTCTTAAACTCCCTAACCTTATACTACTCGCAGCTTTATTCCAGTCAGTTCCATCCATTGTTAGAAAAGATCAATTGATCAAGTGTAAAAATTCAACTAGCTAGCTACTAGATGTGTGACAAAATGTGGTTTTTGAGTGAAAGTCCATGAAAGAAGTATTTTTGCAGGTGTATATTTTTGTGTGAAGATATGATATTTTATAGGGCAAGCCCAGCTCTTAAAAATCCTAGCCATGAACCCCATAGCCGCCGCCCCATACGGTGCTCTCTTTTTTTTTTTTTTTTTTTTTTAATTGTGTAGATTTAGGTGATATGATAGTGTATTTATTCAGATAACGATTTAATTCAGTAGTGTTTTTATATGGATTTATTTTACGTTATGTTTTTTAATTGTGATTGTTTCCATTTAATTAAACAATAACAATAAAACATTAGACATTAAAACATTAAACAAGACAACAACAAATGTTTTTATAAACTTTTATATACTTTTTTATTAACCTTTTTATAAACTTTTTACAAATTTTTATAAACCTTTTTATAAATTTTTAAAATTTCTTATAAACTTTTATAAACTTTTTTTATAAACTTTTTATAAATTTTTATAAACTTTTTTATAAATTCTTTATAAACCTTTTTATAAACTTTTTTTATAAATTTTTTATAAACCTTTTTTATAAATTTCGTATAAATTTTTTATAAACTTTTTTTATAAACTTTTTTTTATAAATTTTTTATAAAAAATTTTTATAAATTTTTTATAAATCTTTTTTTATAAATTTTTTATAAATTTATTATAAATTTTTTATAAACTTTTTTTTATAAACTTTTTTATAAACCTTTTTTATAAAAAATTAAACAATAAAACATTAGACATTAAAACATTAAACAAGTACAACAACAAATGTTTTTATATAAACTTTTTATAAACTTTTTTTTATTTAATTAAACAATAACAATAGAACATTAAACAAGTACAACAACAAATGTTTTTTTATAAACTTTTTTTTATTAACTTTTTTTACAAATTTTTTATAAACCTTTTTTATAAATTTTTTATAAATTTCTTATAATTTTTTTATAAACTTTTTTTATAAACTTTTTATAAACTTTTTTTTATAAACTATTTTTATAAACTTTTTTTATAAATTTTTTATAAACTTTTTTTATAATTTTTTTATAAACCTTTTTTATAAATTTTTTATAAACTTTTTTTATATATTTTTTATAAACTTTTTTTAAACTTTTTTTTATAAATTTTTTATAAATTTTTTTTATAAATTTTATTATAAATTTTTATAAACCTTTTTAAAAACTTTTATAAACTTTTTTATAAATTTTTATAAACCTTTTTTATAAATTTTTTAAATTTCTTATAAATTTTTATAAACTTTTTATAAACTTTTTTATAAACCTTTTTTATAAAAAAAATTATAAACTTTTAAATAGAATATTTATGAAATTTATATTAAAAAAATGAAAAAATATTTATAAACTTATATTTGAAAAAAATACTTATAAATTTAAATAAAAAAAATATTTATAAATTTTACAAAAAACTTAGATGTGGTAACACGTACCAGACACCATTAGACAAAAGACAAAGTCTACCCATTCTTTATTAAAATAAAATGATTAATGTATTAAATGGATATGGGTCCACACAAACAACAATAGTGCAGCACTTCTTCTTTTATCACCGCATAGGACGAAATTTGTTATGACCACAAGGACGAATTGATTTGATGTGGGAGAGATAAAACCCAAACACCCCCTATATGAGGACCCAATTTTATATTGTAGTAGACAGATAGATACATATGTGCTTGTCTGAAGATGTTGATATTTTAATATTTTTGAAAACAAAACTTTGATTTATATAATGTGAAGCGGGGTATAGAAATGAGAGCTTATAGCACACCTTGCAATTTGAATATTGTTTATGGACTATTAACATGTGAACTTGCAGGCATCAAGTTAAAAAACAAAATTAAGTATTGTGGTACATAATAATTTTAGTCAAAAATCAAACTTTTATGATAGATAATAAACTTTTATTTTACTTAATGTGTATTTAAGTGTTTATAATTTAGTATAATAGTTAATATTGTGTTAGGTTATTAAATATAATAATGAGAATTTTAGTTTCAAAATTATTAAATGATTAATATGCTTACAAAAATTAATATCTTGAACTCTAGTAATATGTAAAATGTAAATGGTGTATATTAGACATTTTCGAAAAGAAAAAAATACACGTCCTATATGGTTCAAAATAAAGAACATTTTACGTATGCAAAAGTTATAAATTTATATGTGGAAGTACAAATTATCATGTATTTTGTAACTATTATTCTAGAAACTTAATAATAGACATTAGAACACATGAAAAATATTGAAATATTTCTTGACTATTACTTAGGCCAAATTTGAAAATATCTTTCATGTCTCATACTTTTGTAAGTCTCTATCAAAGGACTTAATAATAGCCGTTAGAGCACATGAACCATTTTGGAACAGTGTAGTTAAATGTTCTATTTGTTTCAAGTAGCACTCATAGCATATGTAACTATAAGACATACCAAAGGTCTTGTATTTGAATGGTTTCATCGTGTGAGAAACTCTTCAATCAAATGGTTGTGAGTTTGATATATGTTTAAAACATGTTAGATATATTTCTAGTGTATATATTGTGATATGGTTAGCTAACGTTAAAAAAACTATAACACAATACAAAAGAGCAATAAACGTGTAGATCAATTTGAATTTAAGTGAGTGCAGGAGTAACATTTAAACAAGGGTTGGAGTATAAAGTTTTGGATTTTATATGTGTATCCGATTAGCAATTATTACAGAGTTAGTTGTGAGTTGTGAGTTATCAAAAGACATACGGAGTAGCTCTTTAGCACGAACCCATGTACGCACACATATACGTATGTGTTGTGATTGTTCGGTTGAAGATTATCTGTACGGCTCCTCTCGTTTACTATACTGCATTTAAATCTCATGTTGACAATGATGGCTTTTACTATGTTTGGAATACTTTTCTCCTCACATGGTACTAGTTGTTAGTGTTTTCATGGGCCTTCCTTTGCATTCTATTTGTGACAGCTTCTGTTTTCGGGTCTAAGATACAATTGAGTTTTATTTGTATGGTCTTTTTATTTTCTTTGGGTCTCATACTCTTTTAATTATCTTGTTTAATAGAGGTGAGACGCCTTGTTTTGTATTTTGGTTTCTTTCGAGGTTCTTAATAATATGTTGCATTTCTAAAAAATATATATATAACAACGGAAAATTATGCAGATAATGTCAACAAAAACAAAAGATCATTCTTACAACCTACACCGTGTAGACTATGTATAGCGCCTTTTATTAGTTTTGGTGATAATCAAAAACTCATTTTCGAGTTTTGAAACGACTGGTTGACATTGTCGAAAGAGGTAGCTTAAGTCAAGTTCATTCGCACACTTCAAAATTTTCTTAAAAATAGTTTAGGGTCAAAATCAGCATGGTAAAGAGAGGATGAATTGAGTTGCACACATTCATATTTGATTTGAAACATCAAGATAGATGTAGTATAGACATCTCATAACCAATGTATAACTATTTACAACAAGAGATTATACGCGCAAATCGTCTTTAGATATTTAGAAGGAATGATCGTTATAATTATATATAGAGATCCTCTCAAGTTCAAGTTGAACAGTACAAAATTTCTGCTATGTTAAGGCACGTGACAATTATGGAGGGCCAGCTAATTTCGTTAATGACCACCAGGTTGCTTCCTTATTGACCAGCTAATTTCGTTATTGACCACGAGGCTGCTTCCATATTTTAATGATAATTATTTTTTTGTAAAGCCACTTTTAACATGTGGAGTCAATGTTTTTGTCTCTAGATGTGGACTTTCCTTGTAGTCAAACACGAATATTAACTCGTCATCAACCAGAAACTATTAATCATTTAATGGAATAAAGCTAGCACAACAAATACAATAGGTCAAGACTCAAGAGCCAATTCCCCGAAACTTAAACGATTGTCATAAGTAATTATAGCATACTTTCAACGTTACTATCAGGCTATGCGCAGTGGCTTCGGTGAAGCTCGGTCGGTTGCTTCGGTGAAGGTCGGTCGAGCCACTGTGGCTATGAAGGTTGTGGTCGGTGGGGAAAAGAAAAGGGAGGAAGAAGGTTGCTTCCTCAACCGAGTGTAAAGCCACATATACCAAAAAATTGCTACTGTTTCCTATTAAAAAAAAAAAAAATTAAATTTTACCACTTTTACAACATTATAAATACCAAACTCAAACACATTTTTAAACACACAATTTCAAACAACTTCTCATAAACACTTTCAAACACATTTTGATAATTATGTCTTACGAGTTATTTTTTAATTCTTCGTCTTCCGACGAGGAAGAAGTTATGAGCGAGTTTACGTTTTTAACCGTGGAAATGCAGACAATCAAGAGATTGAAGCCGAAGACGAAAGTGACGAAGACCGAACTGACGATGAAGATTTTTTGTGATGTTTTAAGTTTTTAATAAGAATCAGAACGTCTACGTTTTATTACTTTAAGTTTTTAATTATTGTTGTAATGTTAAGTATTTTATTAATGAATTTTAATTTTGTTTTAAAATATTTGAATTAAAAAAAAAAAAAAAAAACTCGGTCACCACCGCAGAACTTGGGTCGTTTAGAGATAAAGGCGACGCATGCATGACGAATCAGGCCGCATCATCAAGATAAAGGCGTTTCATACACAAATAGCTATTGATAAGTTATTCTGGTATATTACCATATTTGGCCTCAAGAACAAACCACACAAAAACAATATTTTTTTGTTCTCTTTTTTATCTTAAAATTGATTAGTTATGCAAACTATGTCAACTAATAATGTTTTGGTGTCCAATCATAATGCTGGTTATAGGGCACTTGAACATTTGCTCATTGCATAAAGCTAGATGTCCGAAGAAGGGCCGGTCAACACTCAAAATAGATGCACGGGATCATGGTTTTTTCCGTGGGAGTTAATCCATTTGGAGAACACATCATTTACTTTGTGAAAGATATCAAGGCAATAAGAAATAAAGTAATAAGCACATAATGTATTTTTGAGTGTTTAAATTTTTATCAAAAAACTTTAAAATGACAAGTTATCTTATCATGTTTGCTTTGGAGAGAAATACCATGTATGTGAGAGTCCGTCATATTTCACTTATTCAAATCTTCATCTTGTTGTTCAAGTATTCTACTTTGTGAAGCCGCGTTAGAGAGGTAGAATATATCTTCATACCATTTTCAATATTTTGAACTATCGCTAATAGAATCGTAAAAAAATTAACCGTTGATCTCCTATGGCGTTTAATGAGCATAAGCTAATTGTTGATTTAATATAGTTAGAGAACATTCGGCGCTGAATTAACCTAACATAAACACGTATCTCCTTTAAGGTCCGTATTTTTCTCGAAGGTGTGGGAGGGGTTCTTCTATGGTCTATATGGTGTTTTCGCAATCAGCTTGTTTTCTCTATTTATCCTCCTAACTATGATATGGGATAATGTTGTTTCTCAATCTTTTTTATGGATTTCGTCTAGATCTCCTAAAGTTAAAATTAGTTGGTTAGGTTGGTTGCAAAACACTATTGCTACTATAACCTCTTTGTAATGTTGTCTTGCTTTTGCTAGTTTTTATTTAAAGCCGCCATTCCAAAAAAAAAATCTTTTGCCTTAAAATCACTTTGCATTTATGAGTTATCTTATTATTGATTTCATGAACCGAGGCATATATGAATGAAATACTACAGTACAAAATCACACACGATTAAATTTGACATTCAAATTACTAGTTATAATCAAGTCGGGATTAAAAATATATTTTTATTAATAATCGAATATGGCATTTAAAGGTAATTGCATATAATTATATAGTATAAGTTTCAAGACCAAACTAAAAATTTATTTTAACATTTTAGTTCGATATAGAATTTGCCAAGCTCAACTAATAATTATGCACGAGTTTTTCATTATACATTAATATCCATTAAATTTGGTAAAACTTTTGTAAAAATTTTGTTAGGTAACTCAAGATTAATTTTATTTAACTCACAAAGATGTTGATTATAAGTTATTTAAATTTCACTATTAATATTATGTTGCCTACACGATTTTTTAATAGAATATAATGATTTGCTGATAAACTTAAAATATACTCCTTAAAAAATTTAAAATGTTTTTCGATATCCTTATATAAATAAATAATAATTACACGAGTCGTCATATAATTACAATCGCCGATATTTATTTTTATATTAAAGAACCCGTCTTAAATATAATAATTATATTCACGCCAAGAATTTAGCCGATTTAAAATGTAAACTCGTGTCCACATAAAGTTAAATTTTTAAAATGAAATAAACGAGCCTTTATTGAACGATATATAGAAAAAAAATTGATACTTATAATCTTATGCAAATTTATATGTTGTTATTTTAAACAACATATATATTGTATTTTTAAGATATAAAGTATAAGGGGCAAGATTGTTTATAATCCAAAGTTATTAAAAAACACGAGAACGGCTTAATCTCTATATAATTTTAAAAATTCAACCACTAAAGTTTTATTAATTACATCATTTTTTTAAGTTTTGGTTTCAAAATTTGACACCTATATTTTTATGTGTTTTTATCAACCAAATTTTTCCATCAAATTTATTAAAGTTTACCAAAATCAATTTAATTTTGACTTTTATTAACCAATCACATCACACGATTCTCGCTTACGTATGAAATCGAACTCTCTTATTAGCCCAATTGTTTTTCAATAAGAATGAATACTACAATACAAAATTTCGAAATGATGTAATTCCTTTATTATATAAAAGATTATTTGATTATCTTCAGTCACACACATAATAAACACCAAAATTGATAGCAGATTTTTGCAAAACCTCAAGTTTTACAATTCTCCTATGCAGTGTACATAACCGTTGTAGTTTAGTATAGGTAAGACACGGGGGATTAATCGTTTCTAGAGGAATAGTACTATTGTGAAGGTTAAAGTGTATGTTGAGATAGGTCTAAAGGTGAGGGATGATTCATTTTGTATTTTTATATTTTTTAGAAAGCAAATTAAAATCTCGGGGTTTGAAGAGTGGGCGTTTTAACAACTAATTAATTAAAACAAAACTAAATAAACTAAAATTAAACTAAGTATGCGGAAAAGTAAATTGATAACTCTTATAATAGGAAAAATGTGTTTACTTAGATTTATTTACTCCCTAGTTATCTCTTATTCATTAATCGAATTGTCACGTCTTTGTTTTAATTGGAGCGTTGTATTCCTTATTATTGGTCTTAGAGAGGTGTCATATGCCCTAATTCTATGAACGTATAAGTCTCCCATAAGAAAGCTTAAAGTCTATTAAGTCTCCTAGGATCTACAAGCCGCGATTCACGCAATAAATACAACGAGAAAACCACTAGCGCACTCTAGGGTTGCGTTTAATAAGATGGACAAGCTAGTACATAAAATAATTAAGCCAGTTTTCTTATCCTTACGTGAGGCAACCAATTAAACAAAAGATGACAATCGATAATCAATAACTAGGTTTTATTTAATATAAGCAAACACTAATAGATCTAGCCTAGCATGTTAAAGTGAGAAAAAAAAGCATAAAATCAAACACCACATAGACATATTGAATGATTATAAGATGAATTACTTATCTTCAATAGAACATGGATAAAGTGGCTATAAAAAGCCTTACAAAAGAGCAAAAATCGTCTAGGGTTTCACCTCTCCAAAGTGTTACATGAATAATGGAAAACATATGAAAATATATATAGTTTTACAATTGTGACGACATCACTTTATGGTTGTGGCCGTCAGCTAACCGTCATTAGGGTTTCTTCATTTGCATTGACGCTGTTGTGACGGCGTCGCCTTGTGTCATTGACGTCGTCAGGATGTCTGACGCCGTCTCTTTTAAAAAGTCTGAGCCATCTCGTGTAACTTTTACTCTAAATCTTGGTCTTCAAATACAAGTGACGCCGTCAAGTTACAGTCTTGCTCAAATGTTTTGAGTCGTCACATGTAAATTTCCATCAAATCATCACGTTCAAATGCAAGTGACGGCGCCATGTTGAGGTTGTGATGCCGCCTGGAGCCATTTTCCAGACTTTTTCGTGACTTGGTCGTTTTCTTCGTTTTCTTGTCCAAATTAGTCCAAACATGTCGGTTTCCAGTTTTTGCATCCCAAGTACCTAAAATGTAACAAGAAATGATTTAAGGTAATAATTGATCACAAATATATGAGTTTAGAGCTTAAATGACCCCTAAAATGCACGTTTTAAATCCTTATAAAAATCTTACATTACTCTTGACTATTTTTTATACACCCTCAAAATCCAACATTACTATGCTGCATGGTAAATATTACGAGTTTTTCAATAATAAAATAAACGAAAATCAAAAAACAAACATCAACTTCGTAGCGTCTCAGAGTATAAACTCGGTGCTAGATGGATGTAACAATTCGCATTTTCGGGTTACTATTTATTTTTACTATTCACTCCCAAAATTTTTATTCTACATTCTTGTAAGTTAACCTATTTTCATGATAACACGAGAGTTTGACACTCTTCGGATCATTTTGCAAGTTTCACAAAACCGTGTCTATGATTTACGTTTAGGTCTAAACGTCGTTTAAACATCCCGATATGTTCATACAACATCCTAAACAAGAGAAATAAGTGTTTCTCACATCTTACGACATTTCCACAAGTTTTAGATTTTTACATTTTTTTGTTTTGCGTTTTACGCGTTTTACACGTTTTAAGCCTACGGTTTTAGGTTTTTACGACAATTAAGCACATCGATAAAACTTATCACTCATTTAATATGCTAATATAGAGTATATTGATAAGTTTTAACAAATTTATAAGTTTTATACTTTTAGGATACCCGGGCTTAAGTTTCGTGACTTAACTACTTACTCTGTTAGCGATTATCGGACCAAAAATCACTCCGTAAGCAAGATAATACCAAAAATTATTACCTAGTCATCCAAGACTCTATATGAACGACACATTAAGGTTAAATTACCAAGAATTGGTGGCTTGGTGATGAACCATAGAAATTTTATGCTTTATGTGTACAAATTCTAACCATAGAACCATTATGGTAAGTGTAACTTTTCTAGCCACATATCTTAAGTAAACTAACCTCCTCTTCATCTTATAAGTATCAAGCTCACCTCTCCTCTTTGTTTCATCCATAGAACTGAACCAAACATAATCCCTAAACACATGCTACTTTGATTTCCAAGTTCCAAGTTATACATAGAAGATGAAGGCTTAGTTATATTCCACATGAATCTAGTGTTTATTTGGAGATTCTTTGGTTGGTTTAGAGCAAAGGTTTAAAAGAGATTACAAGGCTGTTAAAGGATTAAAAGCTAGGGTTTTCAATTGAAGGATTTAGTTCTTATCCTAGTTCATGTTTCCATTTCATTAAGGCAAAAAGTTATAAGACTTAAGAACTTCATTCTTCCTTGTTTTCATACTTATTTTATGCTATATATGTTAGTCATGTTGATCATGTTGTATACAAACAAGTAAAACAAGTAAACATGTATAAAAACTTACTTATGATTTCATGTGAACATTTATGTTTGTAAACTAGTATGACAAGTGCAACTTATGCTAAAACCATGAACATACATGCTTGAGTAATCAAATATAGTTGTATAAGAAATTATAACAAAACCATAGCAATTTGAATAGGCTAAAACGGACTTACGAATCCAAAGTTGCGCCTAGTTTAGGTTACTAAAGGAAATTATGGAAAATGGCTAATAACATTCTGATCAGAAACTTAAAACACGATTTCGACCCTTTCTGGTCCGAATCATCAAAAGTGTAAAACAAGAAAGTTGTCCGGAATAATGTTATACATCTAGACTCATGAGATTTTAGCCTAAAAGTGTTGTTTACTACTAGAACCAAACGACCTGTTTAGGACCCGACATATGCTATATTTCAAAACTTTTTCGTGATTGACCTAGTTCTCGAACTCAATAATTTATGAAACTTACAATATCTCATTAATAACTTGTAAATATCATTTCCATAAAATAAAATCATACACTTGACCTCGAAATAGTAATTTTTACAAATGACCATTTTACCATTTTTCGCAACTTATAATCAAAAACCATTTTAGATATTTCCTAACTCATAACAATTACTTATGTATAAATTCATGACCATAATCATTAACGAAATACAAGAAAACCATATGTCTCATTTATAACTCTTATGAGTACAAAATATACGTTTAAACTATTAACATAACATGTTAGTAGGGAGTTTCATGTGAGGGGTTTCATTTGGGTAAACGTATCGATGAGTTGCTGGATTTACGATTTAAAGTGTCCTAGCTCCTCGAACGTTTACTACATGACCTCTGAATTATGATAGCCCGAACAGTGATACGATATTTAAACTAAACACGTTTCACAAGCTAGTAAGCCATTTATATGATATACATGATCACTATAACCAAACATGTACAACATCATGATCAATATAATGACTTATATAGACTTGTTGTATTTTAAAATAAAATAGACTTGTTGTATGATCACTTGTTAAGATCATATATCATATTTCTAGGTTGTTGTTGTTGTTGTTGTTGTTGTTGTTGTTGTTGTGTAGAATACTTTTCTAGGTTGTACGAGACTATTATCCATCATTTTCGTTATACGTTTGATATCATTAGTTCTCGGTGAGTCATAGCCTCACTCTTACTCTTTTAATACTCGTTTTAAACTATTTGAGAGAGATACATGCTCAGAAATACTTCTCGTTTATCAAAATACATGATTTGAATTTACATACAGATACAAGTGCGTAAAACATTTATACTTTTATAATGTGCTATATTTTTCTACTTTTCAGACATGATGTGTAGTTTTATTGCGATATATGCCTTAACGTGTTAAACTCGTTTGCATGGTTTGTACATTATTCATAAGCAATTGGTTAACTCCTGGAAGGAGCCGTTGGAGAGTTATTGATAGTACTATCGGGATGACGCCCCCACCTTTGTGTCCCTGTATTCTTGACATTGGGTGAATATAATCAAATGTAGGGTGTAAGCATATGTAAGCAAGTCATGAGGTTCAGTTGGCTGTTACATTTTACATTAAGTATTTGCATATATCGTATACACATGCGTCCTACTTATAACACATTCAACATTAACAAATATTAAATATGAACTATATGTAGACCTAAGATATTACAAATCTTGTATGGGCGAGATTTGTAGCATGATTAGGTTGACATATACTTGTCATGAGGATTTAATCATAAAGACTTTACATCTTATTTGCAATAAACTCTATGAACTCACCAACCTTTGTGTTGACACTTTTTAGCATGTTTATCTCAAGTCAGTAAGGCGATAGTTGTTGCATGGAACATAGAGTCGTACATCATATTTTGAAGACTTACGCTTTTATCATTTACCATTAAAACATTTTGTAATTACGTATTATACTTTGGGACCTCATGTTTGTAACTCTGAATTTATTAATCGAATGGTAACTTTTCAAAATGTCTCATTTAGAGGTCGTTTTCTATAACTTGTACTGTGTGCTAATAAGTAATACCCCAGTGACACAATCTTCCGCTGCTTTATTTTGGGGTGTTACAATGGAGTCTTAATGTGATGCAATCCAAACTGTATAAACACAGCCAACAGGGTTAGACATAAAACCAGAATAGATGCAGAACCAGATTCTGAGCATATGCAGACAAAGCAAAATCCGGCAGAAACATCATATGAAGACAGGCGTAGGGCACAAAATTAGGTATGAGAAAAGAGTAGAACATACAGACACATGCAGATAGAACTAAAGCATGATCAAATGCAGAACTAGGTGAAATCATATGCGAAATCAGATACAAATGCGGAACCAAAGCAAGTTGTTGATGTTGAGATGCAACACATAACTACTCAAAAAATAATCGAATTAATTAAGACTGTCACCTCACCATCACCACACACCAATGCATAACAATAACAATACCTATACCGATACCGAGATGCTAACCAAATAAAAGCTACACAAAGCTAACACGAATCATGACCATATGAGACCATACAAAACCAATATCTGTCATACCCAAAGTTTAAGTCGAACGGTACACAAAGTGAAATCAATGCACTCCATCATACTTTTTTCCTTTTTCCTTTTCGTGTATGGTGGCTTCCAAACATTTTAAATCGTAAGTCATCAACAAACTTAAATCCAACATACTTCTCCAACTCCAATGTCGATCGAAACAAAACGCGTAAACCACTAATTGTAAGGAACCATAGCTTTTATACCATGTAAAATTAAAAGGAAAATGAATAATTATATTGATCAGATTCAAAAACGGCTCAACTAACGAGCTTTTAGCCTTATTAAACCATCAAGCATGAGCAATGTCAACCGCGCAACATCATATTCAAGGATAAGAGCTGTTCGTTTCTAGTACTTATGGCTAATTAATTATCTTCAAAAGATTTGTTACGAAACCATGATTAAAAATTCTCTCTTCAAACATTGAAATGTAGTTCTCGGACCTCTCCGTGTACATTAATTTGGCTCTGTACGTTACAAATAACTTTTGTCAAAAAACAAAATTTGTAACCATAAAGAATAATTAATCATGGCATGATATTTAGTTTATGAACATTTTACGACATTATTTGACTAGACAAGGTGTCAAGGTCTAATGCATGAATCATAAGTTGAATGAACTGTAATGAATAATGGTGATTATCACAACTTGGTCCGGACTTGATTTTTATATTTATTTATTTAAATAAATAAAGTAGATTTGATCGAGATAAACGTATTGTACAAAGAATAAGACTGCATAATACATTTACGACATCGATCTCTTTAAACTTATTTAGTTAGGCCCATTTATCATTTTCCTTTATATTTAACCACATGTTTATGTTGAGTTTATGATATATAAAATATAATAAAACATAAAGACATCAAAAGACACAAATGAAAGACTTAAGATCATAACAAATAAATTAATTAACGAAGTATGCGTAACGTCTTCTTGCGAATATCAAATCCCTCGAGCAAAGTAAACCACTCGAGCAAAGCAAACCAAAGAAGTACTTATTGGTGTAAGAATAATGTCTTACAACCACGCTCTAGACACACGAATTAACCAAACGAATCAAGCGATTGCTAGATCTAACACAAGTCCTCGTTTAAGAAAAACGAAACCAAACTCCCTTACTTTGGGGTGTTCGCCGAATGTAGGACAAGAGAGAGAGAGAGATCTAGGTTAATTCAACGCACAAGTGTATAAAACCCTGTAACCTACCCTCCTTATATACTAAGTAGGTAAAACTTGGGAACAAGTTTGTGAATTAGGCTTGAGAGACCCCTATGGCGGCCATGATGGAAGCCCAAAGCCCATTCCATAACTTTTCCAAGTTTCCATTTCTAGTCCTTCTTTTCCATTTAACTGATCGTTAGTCATTTTTCCGTTAAATACTTAACGATCGTTAACCGACTTAATGTGTAATAATTAATCGTAAACATAAACATTAATTATTAACTTTAATTCTCATTCGCTAATGTGTGCAATCCGTGGTCGCGAGTTCGAATCCGGACATTCACATGTTTGTAAATATATACATTTCCAACGCCTCCCACTGATATGTTTACAAACGTGAAATGACATTGGTTAGCGTCTAGCAACACGCCAATGCCCCGGTACAACTCGTGTATGATTTTCTCGAGAAAACCAAGTTTGATGATTCATCATCATATTCATCCTTTTGTTTCTAATACCATGTTAATAAGAATATGGATCTTACTCATTTCTTAATTAACTATTCTGCTTCTCGCTTTATGATTTATTAAGATTACCAATTCTTCTAAACAAGACCTTGGGTATGGCCATACAAACATCTTAACAATCCTCGAGGGCCCAAGAGTATTATACTTCAAAATAAATTTGAAGGAAACAAATCCCATTTCGACTACAAGCGTGATTCATAAATTTCGCAACACTTCGAAAACAACCCTTATAACTACCGATTCGTGTAGCGTTAGATTGCTTCACAAAATGCACTACATCCATGACATATCTCTTGTATCTCAAGTCGAGGATAAATATCCATGATATACTTAATGACAAAGATCCATAAAGTATTATCATGCAGTGGGATAAGTCCATATTCAATTCATTGAATATTATCTCGAATTAGTCATGCCACGCATCAATATACTTTCAAGTATATTCTAACTAATACTCAGATTTGTCTTAATTCAATATCATTCCCATGTTATTGATTGACAACGGACTATTTAGAATAACTTAAGTTATTCATGGATTAAACATGCAAATATAGGACAACATCATAATAAATGAATAATAAACATAACAAAAATACTTTATTTCATTTCAATAATAATGTTTACAATATCCTTTTATCTAAATACTTAGTCACGTATGGGCATGAAACTACTAGCTAAACGAAGTCCAAACTTATCGACAAATGATTAAGTTTTTCACCGTGCAAGGCATTCGTTAATGGATCTCGCTAGGTTATCATCTGTGAACTTTGAGCAACTCAATTTCACCTATCTCGACTTGCTCTCGAACATAGTGATATTGTCTAGATAGTGTCCGTGCCCTTCATGACTCGTGTTCATGGGCAAAAGTAATTGCGCTTGAATTGTCACAATATACTTTAATAGGATTTTCAATCGACGGCGTAACACCAAGCCCGAAACAAATTTCCTTATCCAAACAGCTTCCATGGCGCCTCGACCGCTATGTACTCACTTTCCGTAGCGCAGACATCGCAAGTGTTGTCTGCTTCTTACTCTTCCAATCCACAAGACCTCCATTGATGACAAAATGTAACCCGTTTGAGACTTCAGATCATCTTTGTCACACTTCCGTGATGCATCGCAAGAATCGTAATGCATGCTTCTTACTCGATTTCCTCCATACACTATGAACATATCTCTTGTAGCCCTAAGGTACTTGAGAATATGCTTAACAATGATCCCGATGAATTTCACCCGGATTATGTTGATACCGACCGGTCAAGTTTTGAGCAAACGCCACATCGGGCCTCACAGATCGTCTCACGTACATGATAGATCCTACACCAAGCATAAGGAACTTTCTTCATACGCGCACCTCCGTAGGTGTTGAAGCACACCTTGGTCGCCAAACCATGATTTACTTGCATTGGCAAAATCCTTCTTGAATTTTGCATATTGAATCTCTTCAATATTTTGTCAATGTAAGCACTTTGGCTTAAACCAATTAGCCGCCTTGATCTATCCCGGTAGATCTTGATTCCGAGTATATATGTCGCTTCCCTAAGTCATTCATCGAAAAACATTTACCAAGATAGGCTTTCACCTCATTTAGACTTGGTATATGATTTCCCATGATTAATATGTCATCGACATACGTAATAAGGAAAGTAACACGACTCCCACTAGCTTTGTGATATACACATGGCTCATCAAGATTCGAGTAAATCCAAAACTTTTGATTTCCCATCGAATCTTTTATTCCATTGCCTTGATGCTTGCTTTAGTCCATAAATGGACCTCTTAAGCTTGCATACACGGTTAGAAACTATGGGTTCACAAACCCTTCCTACCGCGCCATATAGATGTCTTCATCTGACGGCCATTGTAAAAGCGGTTTTGACATCCATTTGCCAAATCTCATAGTCATAGTGTGCGCCTATAGCTATGAGAATCCTAATAGCTCTTATGTCCGCTACGGAGAGAATGTCTCCTCGTAGTCAATGCCATAGGTTTGAGTAAAACCTTTAGCCACCGACGAGCCTTGTAGGTGTATACATTGCCATCCATGTCGGTTTCTTTTTGAAGATCCACTTACTCCCAACGACCTTAGCTCGGGAGGAAGGTCAACTTCAATCCGACATCATTATCTTTCATGGATTGCATTTCCCATTCATAGCAATCGCCATTTATCCTTTTCGGATCGACCATGGCGACTTTATAGTTGGCGGTTCATTAAGATCCCCAACCATATTTTCCTCCACCTCACGTTAAGACATAGACGGTCAGTGCACGTATAGTCCTTTCGGACCATTTAATGGGAACAACTTCGTGAGGAGCACCTAAGCTTTCGTGTTCTTCTTTGGCTAGTGGTTTCGAAGGTGTTGTATCTTCTTGATCATATTCCGCATCATATACTCTCCCACCGAGTTCTTGAGATATGAGATTCCTTTCAAGGAAATCTCCATACCTAGCCACGATGACTTTGTTCTCACTGGGTAGTAAAAGTAGTAACCCATAGTTTCCTTAGGGTATCCTACAAAGATACACTTAACGGATCCGCTTGGAGCTTATCAGTGTGTCACGCTTAACAAACGCTTCACATCCCTGCACCTTTAAGTAAGAAAAGTTTGGAGCTTTTCCATCCATATTTCATATGGAGTTTTAACAACCTTCTTAGTTGGAACCATATTCAAAATGCGAATAGCGCTTCAAGGGCATAATCCCAAAAGTAAAAGGTAGAGTCGTAAGTTCAAATATTGATCGTACCATGTCAAGTAAGGTACGATTTCTCCTTTCAGATACACCATTTTGTTTGTGGAGTATAAGGAGATGTGAGTGCCGGATAATTCCACACTCGCCTAAGTAATCTTTGAACTCTTGACTTATATACTCACCACCTCTATCGGATCGAAGAGCTTTAATCTTCTTTCCAAGTTGTAATTTACTTCACTTTGAAAACCTTAAATGTTTCAAAGACTTCATGTTTATGTTTAAGTAAATAAACATAACCATAACGATCGAAATCATCCGTAAAGGTTAAGAAGTAGACAAGACCACGCTTGACACATGTCTAAGTGGACCACATACATCGATGTGTATCAATCCAAGTAGATCGAAGCCCTTTCCACTTGTGGTGAAAAGGTTTCCTTGTCATCTTCCCAAAGAATGCAAGACTCGCATTTGTCAAATGATTCATCATTGACCGCTTGTAAAAGCCCATCGTGTTGCGGCTTTTCCATGCGTTTCTTGCCAATATGGGCAAGGCGACAATGCTAAAGATAAGAAGAGTCACATTCGACTTGCTCTTCTTATTGCTAATGCTATACAACTAATTATTTTCATTGGATATACAACCATCCATATCAATTTCAAACACACCAAGCATAGGAATTGCATTAAAGTAAAAACATTATTTAAAGAAACCAAATTCCATAACTTGTAAAGTGTGCACAAAACCAATATCTTTTAACAAAGAAACTCGAAATGACACCCCTAACAATGGAGGTGCATAATGACAATTATTTAGTTCTAAAATTAAGCCCGAAGGCAACACTAAATCAAAAGTCCCTATGGCTTCGATACCGTGACGCTTCCATTTCCAACGACAAGTATCTCTCTCACGTGTCGCCTTCTTCGCCTCTAAGTCCTGCGATGTATTACGATGTGAGTACCACATCCCGTATCATATATCCGAGAATTTAACTTATGAGGAAAAGAAAATAATTCAAACATAAAAATACCGATGAGCTAGGCACCATCTTATTTTTATTCAAGGCACTCATTCGGATAAACCGGGCGGTTCCGCTTCCGGTGACTGGTGAGTTGCGATGGTGGCAAGACAAATCCTTCTTAGGATTCTCCTTTTCTTTCCGGGTTCTTCTTAGGAGTCGTGGGTTGACAACTTGTTTCCCTTTCCTTTTCCTTTCCTTTCTTATCCGCTTGCGGCTTAGGCTTATTCACCCTACCACCACAGTATAGCGAGCACGGCAGTGTAGGAGCCTTCTTTGCAATCTCTTCTCGTAGTCTACAAGCATTGCATGTAACTCATTCACTTGCCTTCCCGTGCAATGCATGTTAAAATTGGACAAAATCACCAAATCGTTCTCGATTAAGGAATGATTGATGAGTCCGACACATACATCGCTCGAGTAACCACAGTAGAAGCTTCTCAATTGGTCCAAGTGATGTTTCATCTCGAGGACGTGGTCGGAGATGATTTGCCAACCTCACGCCGCACTGTGAACCTTTTCAATTAGTTCATACGCTTCACCGCCGGTGGCTTCTCAAACATCGTTTGAGTTCATCTAGCATGCTCATAGGCGGATAGTGCTCAAATTGTTTTGCAATTGAAGCGGACATCCCGAAAGCATTAGACACGCCACATCATTATGCTTCTCATATTCAACACGATATG
Source organism: Chrysanthemum lavandulifolium (assembly GCA_022545495.1). Classification (NCBI taxonomy): domain Eukaryota; kingdom Viridiplantae; phylum Streptophyta; class Magnoliopsida; order Asterales; family Asteraceae; genus Chrysanthemum; species Chrysanthemum lavandulifolium. The sequence goes on along the minus strand of CM040244.1, from coordinate 268,010,242 downwards.
CCTCTAATTCAAGAGCGGTTGCCGTGTTTGGAGGAACTTCAGCAGAGGTGTAGTCAAAATTTCAACCCTTTTGGCAACACGAAGGATGATCCTAAGTGAACGATGCCAATCATTGAAATTAGGGCGATCGACTTGTCCTTCCAATCATATCTTTGAAAGTGGCACTCAAGAAGCTCATAGTGTTATCGATTGAGCCATCTACGAGAAAAGTTCAAAACCATCATTAGTATTTTGATAATTTTCCTTTTCAATAAACAATTAAATACCCAAGGTTCATATTCATATAACCAATTAATATTTATTGAAAACTAGGATCCAAATTGTCATAATCTCATCACATCGATTGATCTGTTAGTGATGAACCTTATACGTAATGGTAGAGCATTTGCTCAATTGCCAATTTCAATTGCAATTCCTAGATTTATGGGATTTACATATAGCCAATATCAATCGCCATGTAAACATGTTTTATCCCATCTTATGCCTCGAGTTGCCGCTTCACCGCCTAACTCAATTAAGTTGTCCAACTTAAGAAACCGCAAAATCGTCCATGCCCGTTCTCACGACACGTGGACATTTTACCCTTTGATTAAGATCTAAATCACGCTCTCACGCAAATAGAAAGTAATCTTAGGTGTTTCCGTTTCGTTGGATAGCATATAACTTAAATTAAAGGGTAATAGTTTTGATGTAAATCAAATATGTACAAAGATGTCATGCATTCATCTTTGTAGCATAGTTTTATTAAAACATTTATATCTTGTTTTAATGTATAAGCTTTTCATCATCAAACTTTAATTGAGGTATTGGGATCACCAATCAAGGAATTAGTGTTAATTATCATCCATTATACCGCACTTTTGCATAAGTGTAAACACTTAGTGTTTCGGATAATTACCACCCAAGTGGCGCATGGAATCAACACGACCGCCCTTAAGATGAGCTTGCACATTTAATGACTTACTAAGTAGCTCCACTCGAACTTACAGTGGTGAGAGGACCAGTGCGTGCTAAAGCACAACCTTAGACATCCATTCGGTGTGTCATGCTTCTTTAAACCCCTTTATTAGTTCATTCTCGTGGGTGGCTGCTCAATCGTTTGTACTAAAGTCATCAATCAATTAAACGATTATGATTACTATTCTTAAAAATACATGTTTCACCATTGTTTAGGTCGGTTTATTTTCTTTAAAAATACCCTTGTTACAAAACACAAACAAGCAAGTATTTATAAAATAAACAAATAAACAATGAATACATAACAAATAAAAGTCATGCATATCAAATAGCCACATGCAAACGGTTTGATAAATCTTATTAATAACCAATTTTATAATCACAATATGCATATATTTAATTAAGACTTCCACCGTTTTCATCTACGTACAAGGTGAACCACATGCATCGATTCATCGATCATGTAAGTCAAACTAAATATATACCACATAGCACATAATTGATTAAATTAATTAATTATCGAGGTCTTCCCAATTTAAGATCTATCATTATTTAATGTATATCACTTAAAACATGAAAGACATACAATAAAATGATCCATGATAAAACATGCGATAATTATCATGGATATAAATTACACTTAACAATTAATGCAATTAAACAGAGTTACGATATACACATAAAGTTGCATGCATCTTGGGGTTTCTAATCCAATTAAAACAATAGTTTACAAAACCCAATTAGGGCACCAAAAACGCCTCAAAATTAGGGTTTAGGTTTTGCAAACCCTAGATCTAAGCATACAAATAATAACACATTCATGTTTATTTTAATTATGTGTTTCAAGAATTAATTACTTGTTATACAAGACTCGTGATGCCATCGTTGAGTTTATGATATATAAAATATAATAAAACATAAAGACATCAAGACACAGGAAGACTTAAGATCATAACAAATAAATTAATTAACGAAAGTATGCGTAACGTCTTCTCTTGCGAATATCAAATCCCTCGAGCAAAGTAAACCACCCCGAGCAAAGCAAACCAAAGAAGTCTTATTGGTGTAAGAATAATGTCTTACAACCACGTTCAGACACACGAATTAACCAAACGAATCAGCGATTCTTTGATCTAACACAGTCCTCGCTTAAGAAAAGCGAAACCAAACTCCCTTACTTTGGGGTGTTCGGCGAATGTAGATGTTAGAGGAGATGAGAGATCTGGGTTAATTCAACGCACAAGTGTATAAAACCCTGTAACCTACCCTCCTTATATACTAGTAGAGTAAACTTAGTGAACAAGTTTGTGAATTGAGCCTTTGGAGAGACCCCTATGGCGGCCATGATGGAAGCCCAAAGCCCATTCCATAACTTTTCCAAGTTTCCATTCTAGTCCTTCTTTTCCATTTAACGGTCATTAGTATTTTTCCGTTAAATACTTAACGATCGTTAACCGGACTTAATGTGTAATAATTAATCGTAAACATAAACATTAATTATTAACTTTAATTCTCATTCGCTAACGCCAGATCCCGTGGTCGCGAGTTCGAATCCGGACATTCACATGTTTGTAAATATATACATTTCCAACAGTTTATATATTTTTTGTAAGGCTAAACCCGCATGCTTATTGTTATTTTGTGGAAAATAAAGGAAAATAATTAGAATCCAAGGCGGCTCAAAGAAAAGCTTGAGTTGTCGTAACAAGTTGCCATTACAGAACACCTTGCATGGGTTCTTGATCGAGACACAATATACTTTACATAATAAGATTTTGAATATTGATATTGACAACTTGATACCTAAAATACACGAACTTATTTTAAGGTAAAAAAGTAAAACTATCTGTGAGAGTACAATCTTTAAACATTGGTGTGATGAAGAATGGGAGAATGCAAAGGTGAAAAAATTGTTTCACGATAGCTTTATACTCACAAAAGTGTCATTTATATATACGTGTGACAATTTTTTATTTTATTTTATTTTATTTATTTATTTATTTATTTTTTAATATTTTTGAACAGCAACCTTATTTTGTTTGGTAATTTAGATCTAAAATTTGCAGTCGCAAGTAGACAGATTTGTAAAAAAGTTTTGGGATGGTGCTAAACTGCTAATTACTAGTAGTACAGTACTTAAGAAAGTTTTTTCTAAAGGTATCTGTTTTACAGGCTTTTCTTGTTTGTCTCATGATAAAACCTTTTTTCTAATAATTCCAAGCTTATGATTCATATTATCATAATGACAAGGCAAATCAAGATAACTAATTGTTAATAAAGATATTTATTGAATGATAGTATTATTTATATAATATACTCCCTCCGTCTCAAAAATTATTATCGTGAGAAACACAAAGTTTAATAAAAGCGGTATATTAATTTTCAACCACTTAAATGGAATATTCACACTATATTCTAGCTTTTACTTAATAAGGTAAGTGACAATTAATTTGGATAACCCAAAAATGAAACGCGACAATAAATACGAGATTTTAGGAGTAATATAATAAACATTTGGACATATTAGTCTATAGGAAAAGCAATAATGTGAGCTACATCAAACACCCATAATGCTCGGGAATCTTTAGCCATCACTTGTTAATTGTCATCACATGTTAGCCTTTAATAAAAACAATTATAATAAATTATACCGTTTGGTTTTGTGGTTTTGTAGTTTAGCCCAAATCACTGTCACAGTCTATTTTTTTTTACATGATTAATTCTTAAAGTTAAACCTATACGGCTATACACACCATTGATCCTTATCTCTGAAGCTCGTAAGTTGGGTGGCCGGAAAGGGGTGTTTGAAGCTGGTTGGTCGCCAACAATCTGCAGTGGTTCGCTGCATACCTATATAGAGAGAAAGTGCGGGATGATAATGTGTAGGATTAAGTAAAAGATAGAGGAATTTTCAAATGCTTACTCTTATTTTGGTGTTTACAAGGGACAAATCCTCACCATCCATCTAGTTTGATCTAATGGTTGGGATAAACCCAAGATTTAATATAGAAACCCAAGTCCACGTTTTTTTATCCTTTTCTTTTTCTTTTTGTCTCTTATTTATTAACATTTTATTTTTTATTTTATTATTATTATTTTTTTTTGTTTGTGGAACTCACGTTATTATTTTAAAATCATGTTTTTTTTTTTTTTTTTTTTTTTTTTCAATTCACGTTTTATTTAATTTTTTAACTTCACGTTTTTTTCATTATTATTTTTATTTTAAATTCACCTTTTTTTCTTTATTATTATTTTTTTTATTTTTTATTTTTCGCTTTCATACGTTTTCATCTGTATTCAAACGTTTTCGTTCGTTTTTATACGTTTTCGTTCGTGTTCATATGTTTTCGTCATTTTTTTTACGTTTTCGTCTGTTTTCATCCGTTTTCGTACGTTTACATATGTTTTCTTACGTTTCCGTCCGTTTTCGTACGTTTTCTTACGTTTTCGTTCGTTTTTATACGTTTTCGTTCGTGTTCATATGTTTTCGTCATTTTTTTACGTTTTAAATCTGTTTCATCCGCTTTTAAATGCGTTTACATCTGCTTTTCTTACGTTTAGTCCGCTTTCGGCGTTTTACGCTTTCATCGTTTATATACGTTTTGGTATGTTTTTAGACGTTTTGTCCGTTTTCATCGTTTTCCTCCGCTTTTAGACATTTTGGTCTGCTTTAAGACGATTCGCCGGTTTTATACGTTTTAAATGCATTTCATACGTTTTCGTTATGTTTTCTTACGTTTTCGCCCGCTTAGGTCCGTTTCACACGTTTTCGTCTGCTTTCTTACGTTTTCGTATGTTTTCTTAGGTTTTCGTCTATTTTCTTACGTTTCCGTTCTTTTCATACGTTTTCGTCCGTTTTCTTTCGTTTTCGTCCATTTTTCATACGTTTTCAGACGTGTTTTTATGCTTTCTTACGTTTTCGTCCGTTTTCTTACATTTTCGGCCATTTTCATCCATTTTCATACGTTTTGTTTGTTTTTTTAGGTTTTCATGTATTTTCGTCCGTTTTTAGAAGTTTTCGTCTGTATTTTTACGTTTTCATGTATTTTCATCCGTTTTTATACGTTTTCGTCCGTTTTCATACGTTGTCATCCGTTTTTTACGTTTTCATCCATTTTTAGACGTTTTCGGCAATTTTCATACGTTTTCATCCGTTTTTATACGTTATTGTCTGTTTATATCGTTTTCAGACGTTTTTGTCCGTTTTCATACGTTTTTCATTCAATTTTATACATTTTGTCCGTTTTCAGACGTTTTCATTTGATATTTGTAAGTGACACTTATTTATCTCTTGTGATATAACATCGTAAGGAAGATGAAAAGTATTACATTCTTCATCATGTATGTATTATCGGTTGTGATCTCAACCAAGAATGTGATGATTGTGTTTTGAAAATATTTATGAAGATTTTGTGTTTTATGATATTATGAAATATTAGAAAAGTTGTTCAATCGAAAAAAGAGATGTTATGATCTTTTGTTAGACTTGTGGTGGATTTTTATTTAATGGATCGTTGTGCGTGTTTCGATGGGTTTTATCGCGGATTTGAAAATATCATAGTTGAATCAATGAACTAAAGAAGGTATGGTTGAAGAAAGCACATCTTTATAAACAAACAGGGAAGCTCAAACACCGCGTGATATGACACACGATATCACGGTGATATCACCTCACTTGTAATATCACACGATATCACACGTGATATCGTGTGTGATAACACGGTGATATCACCGTGATATCACCGATGTAGTATGTGTGATATCATAGTTTATATCACTTGTGATATCACGGTGATATCACCGCGATATCATGTGATATCAGCGGTAATATCACCGTGATATCGTGTGATATCGCGGTGTTTCGCTTTCAAGTTTGTTGTCTTTCTTCAAGCATACTTCTTTTGTTGATTCAACGATGATATTTTAAATCCTCTATAAAACCCATCGAAACACGCACAACGTATCTATTAAAAAGAAAATGTCACCACAAGTCTAACCAAAGTATCATAACATCTCTTGTTTTCTGTTAAACACTTTTTAATATTTCATATTATCATAAAACACAAAATCTTCCTAAATATTTTCAAAACACAAATAAAAACGAATGAATCATCACGTTGATATAATAAGTGATGTATATTATTATTTCTTTCATATATACTTGGTAAAATACTAAATTTTATCACATTTGGTAAGAATGTAATATTTCACATTCTTAGTTGAGTATCAAAATTGATAACACATACATGATGAAGAATGTAATATTCTTCATCTTCCTTACAATGTTATATCGCGAGAGATAATAAGTCTTGAACTTAAAAATATCAAATGAATAAAAATGAAGCAAACTATGAAAATAGAGATTTGAAATATTCTCAAATTCAAACAAGTGTTGCATTAAATTAGCATTTTTTGAACAAAATAAGAATTCACCTAAAGAGACTTTAACCATTTTATTTCTACTAAGAGTATAATATCACAGTGATAGATAACACCGGGTTGCACTAAAAAATATCTGCTTGTCATTGCGATGAAAGGTACAAAAACTATCATATGGCGAAAATTATAAAAATATTAGAAAACACATAGGTGATAATATATAAAATATCTGAGCGATGAAATATCTCGGTGATATTAAAGGTTAAAAAACATGCTTGTTTGTTTATGAAATATTACAAGTGATATTAGACATTAACTTTTTTATAAAATATCACAATTGATATTAGACATGTAATATAATAGAGTTTAATAATAAGTATGAAAACGTATTAAAATAGGCGGCGTATAAAAAACTAGAAAACGGACGAAAACGTATGAAACCGGATTAAAACGTCTGAAACGGAAAAACGATAAAATGAATGAAAAACGTATACTAAATGGATGGTGGGGATTTATCCCTTGGTAAGCATGGATTTTTAAGTAAACAAAATAAAGTGCCTCTTAAAAGACATCATCATGTGTTCATGAGTTGCGGACTTATTGACAAGTTGACTAAACATAAAAGTTATTGAAATGACAAGTTTACCCTCACGTGCATGTCACTTGAATGATTTAACAAAACAAGTTAACGGGCACTAAAGATAAGGATCAAATATGTTATATGTTTTCAAGATAAGGATCATTCGAAAAAAAAAAAAAAAAAAAAAGAAGATTAGGAATTGTGGTAAGCTCAAGACAAACGATGCAATTTACTCAAAATAATATTTAAAGATCAATTTACCTTTATACATTTGAAAAAGTTCTATTATTATAGGCTCTTGGTTTTGTATTTTTTGAATTAGGTTTTATTTTCACTCTTTGATTATATATGTTTGGTGTCGACGTTAGGATTGAAGGGCAAAAGTTCAATATAAATCACAAATTTACCATAATCTAATAAACTAATTATAGCCATTCATATTTCTAATCAAAAAAATTAAAATAAACTTTCACCATTTTTTTAAAAATTAAATATCTCGCAAACCGTTAATCGTTACGCGAAAAAAATCATCTGTCATGACGAATTAAATTATCTTTCATAGATATGCACTTATATATTTTTAACGATTTTTTTTTCAAAATTTCTAGGAAAAATCATATATTTGTAAAAATCATATGTGATTATATTTTACAAATCATATATGATTTTGCAAATCATATGTGATTTGTAAAGATCATATATGATTTGAAAAATCACATGTGATTTGATTTTACAATCATATATGATTTTTCTAAGCGAATTTTGAAAAAAATTGTCGAAAATATGAAAGTGCATATCTGAAAATAATTTAATTCTCGTCATGACCATGATTTTTGTATTTTGAAGATTTATCGTTTGTAATATATGTTGTTTTTTAAAGGAAAATATGAAAATGGTATTTTTATTAATTTTGATAAAAAATATATGGCTAATATTGATTTATTGGATATATGTCAAATATGAGATCTATATTGATCTCAACTCTTGGATTGAATGATACAACCTTCTCTTTCACATACACTCATTTCTTACTATCTTTTATCTCATACACATATCTTTTTCTCTTTTTCATACATTTATTCTGTATTTTTAAATAAATGTTTAAACTAAAAAATGAAGTATAATTTGAATTTATCTCTCCTACTATTATTTCAAATCAACTCCTAATAGGCTAATACTAATCCAACTTCAACCTATTTACAAACCAAACACACCCTATTTATAATTGCTTTTCACAAAACACTCCATTTTTTCTATCATTGTACATTTAATCAATAATAAAAATATTACATCTCTAATTTTTTATGCATGACATGAGACAATGGGTGATGAAACATGTTCATACATAAGTCTCCTCTTAAAATTACTACAATGATGATTAAGTTACAAAAGTTATCCAAAGCTTTTATTATTAATCTTTTTTCAGATTGTACTTATATTTTATATAAGAGATTTTTAATTTATAAAAAAACACATTGATTGAATAATTAACTTTTTAAGGAAAAGGTTAATATTGAATAGATCTTTAAAATACAATTAAAACCAACTCAAATATTACGCTAGTCTAACTATTAAACAGTTTTGTAAATATTGAGAAACCTATGTTGATAGTGTTAATAACGCTATAAAATTATTGAAAAGAGCACAATGAAAGAAAAACACTTATAATTTTATGAAAGAAAATCACCAAGATTTCAGGAAACTTGCAAGTTTTATAATAAATTCCAGATTTTTTTTTCTTTTGGTAATTGTAACAAAAAGGCGTGTATTTCCTCATTTTGGTAATTCTCTATATTTAAAAACCATGAGGCTAATATTAAATAAATCTCATGTTTGTAAGAAATTTTGTCATTTTTGTTCTTTTGCATACTTTTAATTGTAACTAAAAGAATTTTGTATCTTAGTTATTTTGATGATTTTTCTCTAAATCTAAAACCATGAGCCTAATATTAAAAAAGTCTCATGATATTGCTGATAAATTATAAATGTACTAATGTGATTTATAAGCTTTCTAGAATTTCGTTGCGGAAAAATTACTCTTCATAGTAAATTTTTAAGAATTGTTTAATTTAGTTATCGCACAAATAGCTAAATAGTTTAACACTCGTCGCAAGTTGCAACACGTTAGCTACAAAATCTCTCTCATAATATATTCGACAAATGAAACTATTAGTGGCAAAAAAATTAAAAATTGATTGTGATGATGGTTCTCTTTTTCTTTTCTATTATTAAGCCACCAGTTATATTAAAATTTTCAATACACTCTTTATATATCAAAAAATTCAATAAGAACACAAAGATTATCTTGATAAAATACATAAGTAAAGGAAAACAAGTTTACTGATATATTTTTTAAGTACAGCTAAAATAAACCTAATGTTACAATGATTTTGGTTTTCTTCATTATTTATCAAACAAATAAATAATCGAGTATATAATAAGTATCAGAAATGTCTTTTAATAATTCTTTGCATAATTTTTGCGTATCGGGAGTTTGAATAAGTATGATTTACAAAGTTTTAACAAGTAGACACAAAATAAAATATTAGGTTTTTAAAATTGTATGTGTTGAATGTTATAACATCTGCTTTTCATTGTGATTTGATCCATATAAGATATTAAACAAGTGGAAAAAGATCATATCGACATGAAATAAAAAACGTTCATTCATGCTAAAAGTGTGTTTAGTTGTGGGAAAATTTCTTTAATTTTTTAAGAAAGAAAATAGTTTTTTTTTTTTTTTTTTTTTCCTTATCTCTAAAAAGGTGTTGAAAATTTAGAAAATGTATTTATATGATATTTTTTAGAAAATGAAAATGCAAGTAAACAATATTGAGAAGTTTAAATAGCGTTTTTCATATTTATAGTTAGTATTTGAAACGTGAACTTCTTCCTATCTTAAAAAAACACTTATAAAAATTTTGTGACTAAACAGGTTTTTTACTTTTTCAGTTTTTTGTAAAATCATTTTTGAAAAATGCCTTATTTCTCATTAGCTAAATACAACCTAAGCATCTTTAGAAGAGAGGTGAGATGAAAAACCACACAACTAAATCAAATTAGATGATTTAAAATGAGAGTGTTGAGATAAAAACACAAAATGATAAGGATTTTTGTAACATGTGTCCTGGGACACATGTTAAGCACACAAAAAGGACGGCGGGATCTACGAAAAAGAACGTCCGGATTTACATATTTTATTTAAAAAGTGTATTTTTGTGGGTCAGGGCGTCTTTTTCATGAATCCCGTCCTTTTTTATTGTCTTACGTGTGCTTGCAGGCGCATGTTAAAAAACAAATGATAAATAATGCACAACTCCATATTCTCCTATATTATTTTTTACAATAAAAACAAAGCTTCCCCACTCCCCAGCTATGTAGTCAACCATGGCAACTATATTTAAGATTTTAAATTGCAAATCAAGTTCATTTCATGAATTCTATATACGACACATTTAGCACAAGCTTGAATTATTTGAAAAGACGTTGTCAATCTCCATGAGAAGGCGAAAACGATTGGATATCTACTATCTAGAAATAAAATTTAATAATGTATTAGTTTTAAACAACCAACGTAAATAAATTAGTAAAGACACATCACATGGTAATAGAATATTAACACATGCAAAATAAACAATTCATCTTTTTTTGGAATGACGGATAATGCTCCACCAAATCGGTAATCAGTCGATGTACGAATATTATTATTATAAGGGACATCATTAACTCTGATAATTGAGGGTATATTTATTTTTTGTTTTCATATATTTTAAAATCTTGTTAATTATTTTCATGAACGTGTTATTATTCGTTTACGAGAAAAATAATACTGTCAAGCATGATTTGTGTCAAATATTTTCCTTACTAATAACCGTCATCAAATGACTTACTGATAACATACCTGATGGTATCATAAACTCTAATAACCGGGAGCAGGAACAGAACTAAAAACAAATATAATTAAGTACACAATTTTTTTTAACAGTCACACGTTAACAAAAATAAAATAAAATCAATGATTCTCAAATTATAAACCGTGTACACATGAGTAAGTTAAACCGAACAAAAATTATGTTATCTATGTCCCCATTGACTGTCGTTTCTATTGGATGGAAATATATGCCAGTTTACTATCGTTACTAACGAATGGGTATCATGAACGGGGTCCATTGTTCTGCAAAATTATTTATTAATTAATATTCTTTGTTTAATCTCAAGGCTATTTATATGATTTTTCTTCAACACACTTCGAAGTCGTATATTACTGATACGCTGCACGGCCTACAGTGACTTTAGACCACTTCCATCCTGCGTGAGTTTGTGTGTGAGTTGCGTTATTTTAGCATCACATCATCACTTTTCGAATCGATGCACAATCTGACATACATCTGTCTATAGTGATGTGTCTTTTTCTGTATTACTATACGGATATATCTCTCAAAACACACACAACAACACACAAAAAAACAAATTTGTCCCACGCTACTTCATTCCTTGCTCGTCGCCAAACCAAAGCAACTCCAATCGACACTTACGTGACACGCCCGTGCCATTGGTGTCACCTAAGTAACGTTCGTCGGTTGGCCAAACCGCCGAAGCCGTTGGGAGTGGTCGATCTTATTATAATAGATGGTGATCTGCGCATATATCTTTTTAATTAACACACTTCACGGTATAAACAAAAGAAAAAAATATATATAACTATTTGTTGCATAAATTGGTGTGTCTCAGTAAAAATTCATGTGTAGAAATCAATTCTTTTTAGGATACCTGTCTCAAGAACTAAACCAACCTCGGATTTCATCATTTAAATTATTAAATATAGAAAGTTATACATGAAGCACAAGTTGCTTCTATTTGTTTCTTGTTTTTGTTGAGGTTATTAGACTTGACATACAAAATAATAAACAAATACACCGCATAGTATACAAAGCGGAAGACTTCATATAATTGCAATTAATTAACTGAAAAGTAAATGCATAACATACGTCTTGCAATTGGCTAGATCTCTTCAACAAATGTGACAAAGTGGTTTAACGAGTTACCTCTTACCATTTTATAACTCACACCAATTGATGTAACAATAGTGTGTTACTGTAATGCTCAGACACACGAATTAACAAACGAATTAAAGAGATTGCTAGATCTACAAAACCTTGTTTTAAAAACAAAACCAAACACCCTAAGAAGGGGGTTGGTTGTTATTTGCAAGAGAAAAGGGAAATGTAATTAGGTTAAATGTGTGCATACCCTAAACTAAGCTTTGCTTATATAGGTTTAGGACACTTAGGGAACAAGTTAGGTTTTAGGTTTGGGTCAAGCCCTCCCTCCCCTTTGGCCGGCCACTAAGAGAAGCCCATAGGGGTAACCCTAACGTGTTTTCCAACCAATTGCATTTTAGTCCTTATCTTTTACATTTAACGGTCGTTAGTCATTTCCCGTTAAAATACATAACGATCGTTAGTCGGTTTTGTGTAATAATTAATCGTAATCATTTTACATTAATTATTTAACTTTAATTTTCATTCGTAATGTGTGCAATCCCGTGGTCACGAGTACGAATCTGGACATATACGTTTTATAAATATATACATATTCCAACAACCCCACTGGATGTGTTTACAAAGCGTGTAATGACATTGGTTAGCGTCTGCAACACACCAATGCCCCCAAGATAACTCGTGTATGGTTTTCCGGAGAAAACCGCTTTGATGATTCATCATCATATTCATCATTTGTTTCTAATACCATGTTAATAAGAATATGGATCTTACTCATTTCTTAATTAATTATTCTGTTTCTCGTTTTATATGATTGATCAAGATTACCAATTCTTCTGAACGTATTCCAGAAGACCTTGGGCATGACCATGCAAAAATCTTGACAACCCTACGAGGGGCCCAACATTATTAAACTTCAAAACAAATTTGAAGGAAACAAATCTCGTTTTGACTACGAGCAGAATTCATAAATTTCGCAACACTTCTGAAAACAACCCTTATAACTAACAGTTACGTATAGCGTTAGATTGCCTCACAGAAATGCACTACATCCATGACATTTCTCTGGTATCTCAAGTCAGAGGATAAATATTCATGATGTACTTAATGACTAAGATCCATAAAGTACCATCATATGGTTGGGATAAGTCCTATATTCAATCTATTGAATATAACTGAAATTAGTCATGCTACGCATCAATATACTTTCAAGTAATTCTAACTAATACTCAGATTTGTCTTAACTTAATACCATTCCCATGTTATTGATCGACAACAGACTATTTAGGATAACCTAAGTTATTCAAGGATTTAAACATGCAAATATAGGATAACATCACAATAAATGAATAATAAACATAACAAAATACTTTATTTCATTTGAATAATAATGTTTACAATATCCTTTTATCTAAAATACTTAGTCACAGATAGGCATGAAATTACTAGCTAAACGAAGTCCAAACTTATCAGACAAATGTTTAAGTTTTTCACCAGGTAAGGCCTTCGTCAAAGGATCTGCTAGGTTATCTTCTATGTAAACTTTGAGTAATTCAATTTCACCTATCTCGACTTATTCTCGAACATAGTGATATTGTCTAGGATAGTGTCTGGTGCCCTTCATGACTCTAGGTTCATGGGAAAAAGTAATCGCAACAGAGTTGTCACAATATACTTTGATAGGATTTTCAATCGACAAAGATAACTCCAAGCCCCAAACAAACTTCCTTATCCAAACAACTTCCATGGAAGCTTCGACCGCTATGTACTCACTTTACAGTAGCGGAGACATCGCAAGAGTGGTCTTTTTGCTCTTCCAATCTACAACACCTCCATTGATGACAAATATGTAACCCGTTTGAGACTTTGTATCATCTTTGTCACACTTCCGGGATGCATCGCAATAACGTGTAACACACGCTTACGCTTTTGATTCCCCACACTATGAACATATCTCTTGTAGCCCTAAGGTACTCGAGAATATGTTTAACAGCTATCCTAGTGAAGTTCACCGGATTACGCTGATATCGGTGATAAAGTTTTGAGCAAACGCCACATCAGGTCTTGTGCATCGCACCGCATACATGATAGATCCTACAGCCGAAGCATAAGGAACTTTCTTCATGTGTGCCACCTCTGCAGGTGTTGAAGCACAGGCTTCGCTACTTAAACCATGGTTTACTTGCATCGTCAAATATTCCTTTTTGAAATTTTGCATATTTAATCTCTTCAATATTTTGTCAATGTAAGCACTTTGACTTAAACCAATTAACCGCCTTGATCTATCGCTGTAGATCTTGATTCCGAGTATATATGTTGCTTCCCCTAAATCCTTCATTGAGAAACACTTACCAAGATAGGTTTTCACCTCATTTAAACTTGGTATATGATTTCCCATGATTAATATTTCATCGACATACAAAATAAGGAAAGTAACATGACTCCCACTAGCTTTGTGATATACACATGGCTCATCAAGATTCTGAGTAAATCCAAAACTTTTGATTTCTCCATCAAATCTTTTATTCCATTGCCTTGATGCTTGCTTTAGTCGATAAATGGACCTTTTAAGCTTGCATACATGGTTAGAAAATTGTGGATTCACAAACCCCTCAGGTTGTGCCATATAGATGTCTTCATCTAGACGACCATTTAGAAATGCGGTTTTGACATCCATCTGCCAAATCTCATAGTCATAGTGTGCAGCTATAGCTATGAGAATCCTGATAGCTTTTATGTCTGCTACAGGAGAGAATGTCTCCTCGTAATCTACGCCATAGGTTTGAGTAAAACCTTTAGCCACTAGACGAGCCTTATAGGTGTGTACATTTCCATCCATATCAGTTTTCTTCTTGAAGATCCACTTACTTCCAACGACTTTAGCATTGGAAGGAAGGTCAACTTCAATCCAGACATCATTCTCTTTCATGGATTGGATTTCCCCATTCATAGCAATCTTCTATTTGTACTTTTCAGGATCAGTCATGGAAACCTTATAGTTGACAGGTTCATTAGATCCCCAACCATATTTTCCTCCACCTCTACGTTAAGACATATACGGTCAGGTGCTCGTATAGTCCTTTCAGACCTACGAATGGGAACAAATTCAAGAGGAGCACCCAGGCTTTCTGGCTCTTCTTGAAGTTGGCTAGTATCATCAGAAGGTGTTATATCTTCATAATCATCTTCCAGATCATATACTCTCCCACTGAGTTCTTGAGATATGAGATTCCTTTCAAGGAAGTCTCCATACCTAGCCACAATGACTTTGTTCTTAGGTGGGTAGTAGAAGTAGTAACCCATAGTTTCCTTAGGGTATCCTACAAAGATACACTTAACAGATCTTGGTTGGAGCTTATCTGGTGAGTCACGTTTAACATACGCCTCACAACCCCAAACCTTTAAGTAAGAAAAGTTGGGAGCTTTTCCTATCCATAGTTCATATGGAGTCTTAACAACATTCTTAGTTGGAACCATATTCAAAATGCGAATAGCAGTTTTAAGGGCATAATCCCAAAAAGTTAAAGGAAGAGTTGTAAGATTAAACACCGATCGTACCATGTCTAGTAAAGTATGATTTCTCCTTTCAGATACACCATTTTGTTGTGGAGTATAAGGAGATGTGAGTTGTTGGACAATTCCACACTCAGCTAAGTAATCTTTGAAATCTTGGCTTATATATTCACCACCTCTATCGGATTGAAGAGCTTTAATCTTCTTACCGAGTTGTAATTCTACTTCACTTTTGAAAACCTTAAATGTTTCAAAGACTTCATGTTTATGTTTAAGTAAATAAACATAACCATAACGACCAAATCATCAATAAAGGTTAAGTAGGTAGCACCAATGTTTTGACCCATGTCTAAGTGGACCACACACATCAGTGTGTATCAATCCAAGTAGATCTGTAGCCCTTTCCACTTGATGTGAAAAAGGTTTCCTTGTCATCTTCCTAGATATGCAAGACTCGCATTTGTCAAATGATTCATCTTCGACACTTTGTAAAAGCCCTTCATGTTGCAGCCTTACCATGCGTTTCTTGCCTATATGGGCAAGGCGACAGTGCCAAAGATAAGAAGAGTCCCAGTTAGACTTGCTCTTCTTATTGCTAATGCTATACAACGAATTGTTTCCTTTAGACACATAATCATTCATATCAATTTCAAACACACCATTTATAAGAATTGCATTAAAATAAAAAACATTATTATGATAACACTCATTGTGCATGTTTTAGTAACATTGTGTGTACTTTTATATCTCGTTATTTGGTTATATTTGTGTGATTTTAGTACTTAATCGTATCTAGAGATGTTCGTCTAGTATTTATAACCAAGTGCGTGGAAATGGAGGAAAATGTGGAAATATGCACTAATCGAAGATTCCGCCTCAAGAAAGCTAAATCCCAAGTACCTTTGAAGACCTTAGTGATTGAAGAACCAAGTTCTACAAGTCCGAGTAAAGAGTGAAGATCAAGTTTCATATCTCAGAAGATCCAACCGGATCCGGTTACACCTTCAGCCGGATCGGTTGGAATTTGGTCGGAATTATTGTTGTTGCCATAACCGACCGATCGGTCGCAACCCGCAACCGGATCGGTCGGTGTGTTATTATTGAAGACCAGCCGGATCGGTTGGTCGTATGACCGATCCGGTTGGAGAAGCTGCAGTTGTCATATCTTCATCACTAAGCTTCCCCTTTGCATCCAAATGATTCTAGGTCCTTCTCTTGGTGTATTCTAGTCCCTTCCTTACTCCTTGGAGGCCAAGTCAAGCATTTAACACCCTAGACCTTGGAATTAGTATAAATAGAGGCTAATTGTGAGCATATTAGATACACTTCAATTACAAAGCTCTCTACTCATCAAACCAAGCCTAAACCTCCCGAAATTCGTCCTTAGAAATCCGTAGAAGTTTGAGTTCCGAAGTTCCACTTTGGAGGCCAAAACACTAAGAAGTCCACCACGATCCTTTGGGAATCATTACTTCATCATTTGTAATCTTATTCCAAGCATTGTAAGACTTTTAATCATGTTTTCTAATGTTCAAAGTTATGAGTTTATGTTCATGTTTGCTATGAGTGGCTAGTTTCTTTATACACTTGCTTAAATGATGTTGATTATCATATGATTAGTTAGTGATTGTGTTAGCATGTTTTAATTCAATTTCAAGTTGATTCTAAGATCCAATTGTGCTAAAGTTTCATAGTGACATTTGTTAATCAAGTTTGGCTAATTGTCAATAATCGTTGGGGTCGAAAGAACTTCGTGTTATTCAACTAGTCATAATCATTTTGTCTATGGATGATTGTTTTTACCCATTATTCTTGATTACACAAAGGAACTAAGGTGTGGTTGTAATAGAAACGCTTTTTGGTTATCAAAATTGGATTGGTTGGAAACATCTAAATGGTCGTAAGATTAGTTGTTGAGAATCAATTGTAGCCTTTTGTCTATGATCGGTTACCTTTTGTATTGACCATTTCTTAAGCAATTTGATGAACAAGCGGATGTTTTTGTGTTTAAGTTTATGTATGTAGACTTATGAAACTTGAATTGATCTTGAATTGATTGGTTAAACTTAAAGCTTGTTTTTATGAACTAAAATCTTGACAAAGGTTTAACTTGTAAGAACAATAGATTAGTTTTCAACTAATTATCACAACCAACATGTTAAGTAGTTAACACAATCACATTAATCTACGATATGAAACTAGTTTAAGCAAGTGTAGTTTTTAATCATCCGAATTTCATTATATCTATTTGCTTTGTTATATGTTTTGATAGACTCAGTTAATTCAAACTTGTGCTTTGATTCACTCAAATCCCTGCGAACGATCCCGACTTACCTTCATAATCTTGCTATAACGGACGAGTATACTTGCTCGTATGTGTTATTGGTAATATTGGTAATTCACCTTTTATAAATTTAAAACTTGCACCTACCGGGCACATCAGATCACAACTTGTTTCCCTTTTCCTTTTCCCTTCTTATCTGCTTGCGGCTTTGGCTTATTTACCCTACCACCTTGTATTGCTAGTACCGCAGGTGTAGGTGCCTTCTTAGGTAGTCTGTTCTCGAAGTCTACAAGCATTGCATATAACTCATTCACTGTCTTCCCCGTGCAATGCATATTGTACTGGCGCACAAAATCACCAAACCTCTCCTGATTAAGGTAGTGATTGATGAGGCCAACACACATCTTGGGAGTGACCACAACCGAAGCTTCTCCAATTGGTCCAAGTGATGTTTCATCTCAAGGACGTGGTCGGATCTGATTTACCAACCTCTTGCTTGCAATTATGAACCTTTTCAATTAGTTCATACAATTCACACAGTGGTTTCTCAAACATACGTTTGAGTTCATCGAGCTTGCTCATTGGCGCATGGTGCTCAAATTGTTTTGCAATTGAGCGATCATACCTTAAAGCATAAGAAAAGCCGCATCATTGTGCTTCTCATACTCGACACGATACTCCTTTTTTTCGTAGCAAGAGCCGTTTCAAATAGGAGCTTCAGGCAGAGGCGGGAAGTCAAAATCTCAAGTCTTTTGGCAACACGAAGGATGATCCTAAGTGCACGATGCCAATCATTGAAATTTGGGCCAGTCATTTTGTCTCTTCCAATCATATCTTTGAAAGCAACACTCATTAAGCTCATAGTGTTTTCAGGTTGATGAGCCATCTACAAAAAAAGTTCAAAAACCATAATTAGTATTTTGATAATTTTCCTTTTCAATAAAATTAAATACCCAAGGTTCATATTCATATAACCAATTAATTTTCATTGAAAACTAGGATCCAAATTGTCATAATCTCATAACATCGCTTGCTAGTAATGAAATTATACAAAATGGTACGAACCTCGCCCAATTGCCTATTTTAATTGCAATTCCTAGATTTATGGGATTTACATCTAGCCAACATAAGTTGCAATGTAAGTATGTTTGATCCTCATCTTATGGCTTGAGTTGCCAGTTCTCACCGCCTAACTCAATTAAGTTGTCCAACTTAAGAAACTGCAAAATCATCCATGCCTGTTCTCACGACACGTGGATATTTTACCCTTTGATTATGATCTAAGTCACGTTCTCACGCAAATAAAAGGTAATCTCAGGTGTTTCCGTTTCATTGGATGTCATATAACTTAAATTAAGAATAATAAATTTGATTTTGGTGTTAAATCAAATATGTACAAAGATGTCATGCATTCATCTTTGTAGCATAAGGTTTGTATTAAAACAGTTATATCCTTGTTTTAATGTTTAAGCTTTTCATCATCAAACTTTAATCGAGGTATTGGTTACACCAAAGGTTGTAAAATCGCTAGGCGCTAGTGAGGCGGTCGGGTAGACCTAGCGATTAATCGGTTAAAGGGATTAATCTGGGATTAGTCGGATTAGAACTTTTATGCACAACATTAAAATTTTAGATATTGTATTACTCCTCCGTCTCATATTAAATGTCAACATTTGACTTTTAGAGTCTTTTTCTTTAACTTTAACCCTAAATATTTTTGTTTGTATTATATAATACTTGATGAAAATTATATTAATGAAAATACATTTAAAACCCATTTCATTCATATATTTTGCATCAAGTATTATATAACATAAAGATAAATACTTAAGGTCAAAGTTAATAAAAAGGACTTTGAAAAGTTGAGTGGACATTTAATATGGACTTTAGGTAGATATTATATGTACGAGATAAGCATAGTGCATCAAAGTTCAAATATTTTAAGTGTTCAAATATAAACATAATACATAATTATTCAAATTTCAAAGTCAAACATAGATATTAGTCGATTTGTTGACCATTTTAAGTGAGCTTTGACCGATTTTGTTCGATTAATCGGTTTATTGACCAATTTTTAAGCGGTTTTGTCTTATTTTTAAGCGATTTTGTTGACCAATTTTTAATCGATTTTATCCGATTAGACTGATTTTGTTCGATTTTGTCCGAGTAATCAGTTTATTGACCCATTTTTAAGCGATCTTTGACCAAACCGATTAAATAAGCCGATTATGATAAATCAAGGCGTTTACTGAGCGATCAACGATTATGCGGAGATTAATCGGCCGCCTGGGACGATATTTACAACAGAGGTTACACCAACTAAAGAATTACCTTTAATTACCACTATATCCTACAGTTGCATGAGTCATAAGACCCAAGTTATTCAGATAATTACTACAAAAGTGGCGCGTAGAATTTAAGGTCAATTCACCATTCAGATTTTATGCACATTATATAGGAATACTTGGTAACTCCATTAAGACGCACAAACGAGCGGAGAATTAGGTCAACGTGAAGCGTATTATATACCTCTTCTTTAAGGTCACAATTTAATGCGTACCAACCTTATACCCATCTTATAGTTTGTCATTAATGGGTGCGCCGTTCTAACTATTTTGTGCATAAACATCAATCAATTAAACGTTTATGACTATTATGCTTAAAAAACACATGTTTCACCATTGTTTAGATCAGTTTATTTTTCTTATAAAAAATACCCTTGTTTATAACTTGTCATACAAAACAAACAAGCAAGTATTTAAAAAATAAACACATAAACAATGAATACATAACTTAACAATTAATCATGCATATCAAATAGCCACATGCAAACCTTTTTGATAAATCCTATTAATAATCAACTTTAGATCTGAATTAATGTATATGTTTAATTAAGACTCTCAACCGTTTACAAGAAGGTGAGCCACATGCATCGATTCATCGATTGCGTAAGTCAAAATTAAACAAATACCACATAGCATGTAATAGAATTATTAATAATAATAGAGGTATTCCCCTTTAGATCTATAAAAAATTATTAATTATATGTACACACTTAATCCAAGTAAAGCATACAATAATTAGATCCATAACAAAACATGCATGTTTTTATCATGGAAGTTAACACATAACAATTGTTGCAACACATTACAGTTACGCAATAAACACATAATATTGCATGCAACCTAGGGTTTTTCTAATCCAATTAAAAAAATTACAAAACCCTAAAAAATTAGGGCTAAAAAACGCCCCCCCCCCAAAAAAAAAAAAAAAATTAGGGTTTAGGTTTTTGCAAAACCTAGATCTATACATACAATAATAACACAATACAAGTATTCGCTTTTTATGTGTTTTCAGTAATTATTACAGATTATATCTGGCTCTTGATGCCACTGTTGAGGTTATTAGACTTGACATACAAAATAATAAACAAAGACACCATAGAGTATACATAATGAAGACTTCATATAATTGCAATTAATTAACGAAAAATAAATGCGTAACATACCTCTTGCAATTGGCTAGATCTCTTCAACAAATGTGACAAAGTGGTTTAACGAGTTATCCTTTATCGCTTTATAACTCAAACCAATTGATGTAACAATAGTGTGTTACACCACGTTCTTGTACACACGAATTAACAAACGAATTAAAGAGATTGCTAGATCTACAAAACCTTGTTTTAGAAAAACAAAACCAAACACCCTAAGAAGGGGGTTGGTCGTTATTTGCAAGAGAAAAAGAGAAAAGACAATTAGGTTAAATGTGTGCACAAAAGTTAACCTAAAACCCTAAACTAAGCTTTGCTTATATAGGTTTAGGCCACTTAGGGAACAAGTTAGGTTTTAGGTTTGGGTCAAGCCCTCCCCTCCTCTTTTGGCCGGCCACTAAGAGAAGCCATAGGGGCAACCCTAACTTGTTTTCCAACCAATTGCATTCCTTATCTTTTACATTTAACGGTCGTTAGTCATTTCCCGTTAAATACATAACGATCGTTAATCGGTTTTGTGTAATAATTAATCGTAATCATTTTACATTAATTATTTAAATTTAATTCTCATTCGTAATGTGTGCAATCCCGTGGTCACGAGTTCGAATCCATACATATACGTTTTATAAATATATACGTATTCCAACAGTTTTACTAGAAAATATACATCATCATCTTTTACGCCAAACAAGCAGTGCCCATAACATAATACATACGTGTATTGCTATGGGCAAGTCTTTAACTCAAATGTACCCAACCTAATTAGAGTATGCATGTAATATAATCATTTCTGACACTTCATTTGCCACCCCAAGTGTGTAACTAGTTAAATTGTAAGCCCTTAAACTCTTGTCAGAAAATCAAGCACTTTACCATTAAGTGGTGGTTAAGACTATGATATAATACTAGCAGGGTATTCGCGCGATGCAGCAGCGGGTACCCTGAAATAAAAAATTTCTATGAACCATTCTTTATAATCTGAAACGTTTTATGTGACGATAAATTTGCGGATGCCCAAAGTTTCATGTCGCATATTTCAACTCTTTAGGATATTATAGTAGGGTACCCATGAAATCATGACGGGTATCAAGTAATAAAATTTTCGGCAAAAAACGTTTTCAATTTTATGTTTTCTTTTACAATAACTTTACCAATAGCGAAAACATAATGAGTTTGAGTAACTTTAAAAAAAGTGATGGATAATATCAAACTAATTCATATAAAAACAATTGAAAGTGACGTGATTTTGCGTTGCGATAGTCAATAATGTTATGGGGTTATGGTCAAATTAGTTGATAGTGGTCCGTAGTCACACTAAGTAGAAACATTTTTTTTATGAAATATATATGTAATAATCAACACTTCGTAATAAGTAAATAAAATATATTTTTGAACATGTTTGTATCATTAATATTGTTTATTACACTTGTCCCATATAGATAAAAGATATAAATAAAAGAGTACTTATAATGTATACATCTTGTAAAGTATATATTTATGAAAATGTTTGAATCATTAATATTGTTTATAACACTTCTCCCACATAGATAGAAGATATAAATAAAATAATGCTTATAATGTAAAGAAAACTTTCATATTTGAGCAATCATTTAGAGTTATCCATAAAAGTATAATAATTAATATACTAATATATTAATCATTGAATTAGCACTTAGAGTCGGGTAGTGAAATTCGGGTAGAAATCGGCTTCCAAGACCGATCGGTGGAGGTGATATTTTTGAAATTTTGAAGCGTTGGGGACTAGCCAACGGCTAGTTGCTACACTTAAAAAAAAATTCCCCTTTAAAACCACATATCCCAAACTATTTTTTTCACAAAAAAAACACACACTAATCTCTCAAAAACACAAAACCATGGATCCAAGAAGAGGTAAAAAAATTTCCACCTCGCGTCAAGGTCGGTCTCAACACGTTCATCCGCAACCACAACAAACTCCGTTTCCAAACCAATTTTACGTTCCACAACCCCCATCTCCACATCAATATTACCAATATAATATGGGTCCTCCTCAAATGAATCCACAACACTACAACATCACTCCTACAAGCGAGTTCTCCTGCTCGAAAACAATGGCGAAGACGTAGAGTTTGTAGCCAAACACAACAACCACCAAACGAAGAAGACGAAGATGAGGACGCTCAAGAAGTCGATCCGAGAGGAAGAAAAACCTTCGGGAGGAGGCCCCGTGAAGTTTGGTCGCCGGCACAAGAGGAGGCTTTGGCGAAAGCATGGATTCAAATCTCCGAATGTGGTGTTGTCGGTAATGAACAAAAGTCCGACGGTTTTTGGAAACGGGTTTTCGAGCATTACAAGGCAACTTTGGGTTCGACTTCACGAACTTTTCATGCGTTGAATACAAAGTGGAAAACAATGAACACGGCCATGGGTATTTTCAACGGCTACTACCTCCAAGCGGTACAAGCTATACTTTTTATTTTACATAATCTATACTTTATTATTTACAATTACATTATTTTGTATAAGCTATACTTTTTATTATTTTGTATATTATGTAGAAACGTGCTAAGGCTAGTGGGTGCAACGACTTGGACGTGGTGAGACAAGTTGAGGCGGATTACTATACAATAAAAAAGACAATTTGCTCATAGCTTGGCGTGGGAGGTTGTCGAGAGTCATGACAAATGGTTGGAGCAAGAATGTTTTCAAGTCCCCTTAACACTTTGCACATTTGCATCATTTGTCTAAAAAAAATTGTCCCGACTTTTACAAAAAACCGTTTTTTACTTTTGTGGTTAATTTTATTTAAAATAATTTAAAATTTATTTAGATTAGGTCTCTAAACACTCTTACGATATAATAATAGTTTTAGAACTTTGTAGTTTTGCATGCATTTTAAAATCATATTCATTTATGTGCATTTTTAAAACTAAACTAATTTAAAAAGAAATAATAAATGAAGCATTAAAATGTTGTGAAAGATAAATTAGTAAAAGCTATGTATTGTGTACATTATGCATTAAAAATTGTAATGCTTAAAAAACACATTAATGACATTTGAAAAAATTTTAGAAAAAATAATACTAAATGCTTTATAAGTAGTATAGATTGTTTCTTATTCATTAGGGAAATTAATAATGCGAAACAACATCACGGGAGACAGATAATCACACTTTATTAACTAAATTTTTTTAATTAGGGTCGTATTCTCCTTTGGTTACTAATCACTTTACCCTACCTTGAATTTCCAATAACAATGTGGGATCTACCTTATATTTAAATTTATCTAATTGCATTATTGATTATGATGAATGATAAATGAATGCAATCCAAAATTAGCAAACGTACATATGTTAGCAGCCACAATACTAGTATTAAGCATTTGGATTTTTTATTTTATTTTTACCAAAAAAAGAAGTTTGTATGTGACTTTGTTGGGTAAGTGCAAATGTGAATGTGTTTGTTTGTTGGGTAAGGGCTATGCTTAAAATAAATATTAAAAAAAAAATTAGTCAAGATATAAAGTATAACAAGGGTTAATTACAAGAAGATGTACATTAATTTAATATTGACAGTTTAGTACAAACAATACATTTTAAGTTACTCATTAAAAAAAGACGTCAACTAATTCACCCAATATCATTTTCAAAAATCTGTAATGGCAAGAATTTGGTTAAGCCCAACATTATAACTTATGAAAACCATTTGAGCCCAATCAAGCATTTCACAGTTCGGACACTGTTCTGTTAAACAACGAGAGAATTAGGCTATCGCGCGTTGCGGCGGAGTTGATTTAAGTCTGATATTTGTCTTAAATTATCTTCAGTTTGTCTGATGAGGGAATAGGTTTATGATATTTGTTTCCATGATATCAATATGTTAAGTCCATCTCTGAAAAACAATTAACTCATCTTGATCAGACCATTTATGAAGGATATGATCTTTGTGCTTTCGCATGATCAAAGTTCGAGCCGGTAAAACTGCATGCGGAAGACAACATCCACTAACATATATCATCTTCGGTTTGTTTGATGAGGGAATAGGTTTCTGATATTTGTTCCCATGATATCAATACGTGAAGCCCATCTTTGTTTTTAAACAATAAAACTCAAACGATCCTGGGTCTAACGGTATCTGTCATATCATGTATGGTATCAAAAAGATGTTAGGTTTGAGGGTCGTAATCACTAATCAAGAGACTCATCTTCATCGAGACCATTTATGAAGGATCTTTGTGCTTTCGCGTGATCAAAGTTCCGGCCGGTAAAAGCAGGGGCTATAACTGCATGCGGAAGACAACATCCACTAACATATATATATGCGTTTAGAAGAAACAACATTATTACATATAATACCAGAAGTTACACAACTTGATGTAATATCATACATCAATGAAGCATCAAAAACAAAAGAAAAGCTAAATTATCTCTTCTGGAAATTGAAGGCTCGAATGGAGTAAGCAAAGATGAATGCAAAGAACAAAACCAACCCAATGTGCACCCCAGCAACAGGGCCAAGAAAGCTATCCTTGTAACCAAAATAACGGTCCAAATATTCTTTCACGGTTTCACCGTTTGTAAGTTCATCCGTATAGTCTCCGAATTGTGAAATAACCATCCCATAAATAGTCCATGCCACCGGATTCCCCCAATAATACCATCTCCACCAGACGGGAATACTCTGTTGTGTTTTAAACATAACATTATACTACTAAAATATGTTAAACAGTGAAACAAAGAAAAAGAAAGTAATACTTGGTTAAACTTACGGTCGTGGAATGATGAACCCGAAAACAGATTAAACATTGCGTAAAATGAGGATGCAATGATGGCGGCCATGCTGGCGTTGGGGGTGATGGCGACTGTCATCATACCATAAAATGTCATGTAGAGGAAACAACAGAATTGGAAGTAAAGATACCAAAAGAATTTAGCAGCAGTCCACTCGAACCCGATCATCGAGTACACTATCACAGTGTATATTACTGTTTGCACCAACACATATGGGATCTCGACCAAAACTTGAGCAAAAGCATATGGCAAAGCAGAATACATTCCAGCGGCTCTTTCTCGATAAAACACAGTTCGTTCGATACCTACAACAGGTTGCACCGCTCCCGCGTTTTGGACTCCTAAGAATAGAACCGCAGCGTACATTGAACCGAGGGCGTTATTCAAGTCTTGTTGGCTTTTCCTGA
Organism: Chrysanthemum lavandulifolium; assembly: GCA_022545495.1. Taxonomy (NCBI): domain Eukaryota; kingdom Viridiplantae; phylum Streptophyta; class Magnoliopsida; order Asterales; family Asteraceae; genus Chrysanthemum; species Chrysanthemum lavandulifolium. The sequence goes on along the minus strand of CM040244.1, from coordinate 267,983,863 downwards.
AACCCGCTAAATATTGTTAAATCAGCACATCCGATGTGAAAGCCCTATCAACTGTTTTAGACAGTGCTTACCTTTTACCACCGAGGTTCCAGAACATAGAACCAAAAATGATCCCAATAAAAGTAGTGAACACAAAACGTACAGCTGTGTAAGACGGGTTTCGCCAGTATGACCAACGTTGTTTCCATAAACATGCTATGCATTGTATGAGGAACGACTGCGAGTATTGAGTTGGGAAGAACAGATCTTTTGTGCCGGGACGTGGTACACTTAATTCGGCAATTAAAGCTTTGTTTCTCCTGTGAATTTAACACGAAGGTTAACAATATGATAGACTTTTAATTCGAAAAATTGACACGTACTTATTGACTATTGATGGAATGTGTACTTCTGAAGTTCGGAATTTCTGTAGATTGACATGAAATCAACTCCGAGAGCGATTTCTTGTGCTGAAGTACTAACTTCCATCATCCACGTCGCAGGGTTGTATCCATCCTTAATCTTACTCACACCATTAATTGCCTGTTTCAGAAAGGTGACGAAACAGGTTGAAATTTTTGGTGTGCGTAAAAAATGGGCCTGTGTTACTTATTTCTCAAATGTACCATGAGGTTACTTGAACCAAAAAAATATCAATATACCTTACGAACTGTATGCCAAATACGACTGCAAAAACCACATTTTATGAACAGTTTCTTTTTGTTGTGAAAATTAGATTTAGGAGGTCCTATTTATTAAAAAGTACACTTTGAGCTTGAGCAACCCTTAACCTGTTTGACCAACTTAAACCAAGTAACTGGGACAAAATTTACAGTTTAATACCTCAAAGTACTCAATTAACTCACAGGAATTGCGACCTATGGGTCCAACATATAGCTCTTGTCCTCCTCTTTTCATCAAAAACAGCTGCAAAACCGATAGTTATTAGAACATACATTTTGTATGTACAAGATATCAGGTTCAATATAACGAAGTGCCTCTTTGTACCTCATCAAATGATTCAAAAATGTCGATACTTGGTTGATGGATAGTGCAAACGACTGTTCTTCCTGTATCCACAGTGTTCCTAACGGTTCTCATCACAATAGCAGCAGCTCTCGCATCTAGCCCTGATGTAGGCTCATCCATAAATATTATGGACGGGTTAGCCACGAGCTCAACCGCTATGGTTAACCTCTTTCGTTGTTCTGTTGACAATCCATTAACACCAGGTAACCCGACTAATGTATACTTCAATGGGATCAGTTCCACAAGACCCATAACCTCATCAACAAACATCTGTTGAAAAACATGCAACATTGTTAAGAACGTAAAAAGGGGGTTTTTAATGAGTAAAATGATCCAACCTTTCGCTTGTGTTCGTCAACATCGGATGTTAACCTAAGCCAGGCTGAGTATAGCAAAGACTCGTAAATGGTAACATGAGGAGAATGGATGTCGTTTTGTTCACAATATCCAGAGATCCGGGCATATGTTTCTTGTTTCTTTGGGTACCGAGAAATCTTAATATCACCTTCGATATACCCACCGGTTTTCCGTCCGGCTAGCACGTCCATAAGAGTAGTTTTTCCGGCACCACTCACACCCATTAGAGCTGTGAGAACACCAGGACTAAAAGCTCCACTAACACCCTTAAGTAGTAGCAATCGGTCTTCCACCACCCCTTGATCTTTCATTTCCTACAATCGATTTCGTTAAGGGCCAAATATGTCAAACAAAGTAAAAATTTGTTTACGTCTATTTTTAACTTACACGGTTGTTTTATGCTAATATTTATGTTGATATTATAATAATTTACTAAAGTTAAAAATTTGACAAAAGTGTTGGCACATCAATCTAACTCGTTTGGCCCTTACTGAAAAATGACCCAGTTCGACGTTAACCGTTGAGCCATTACCCAACTTGTCCAACCCATCTGTATTTTTGTGGGATTTTGAGTTTTCAGTAATTTTCAAGTACAGTTTATTACCTGCGGCATATCGACAGAGTATTTGACATCATTAAAGGTGATTGAATGTGGTTCAAATGGAAGGATCATTCCTTTGTTCCTATTTTGACTTCCCTCAGCTTCCATATACATAGATGATAACTCAACGGCTGCATCACTTTCATCTAGTGACAATACATTAGCTTGCGCTTTTCCAAAAGCTATATAGCAGAAAATAAAAGTTCCTCACTTTACAGCTTTTAAGGAGCCACTTCTTATAATTTATAGAATACCAGAGAAAAAGTAAACTAACCATTGAGAAAGGAGAGAGACAAAGCATAACAGAAATTGAAGACGAGAATGAAGCCTATCAAGGCCGCGACTGCAATCCAATACCAGTAAGCGTCTGCAAAAAACCCTCTGGCCAAAATAACTTGTTTCCCTAGCGTCGTACCATTCAAAGGCTACAATTCAAAATGCAAGCTTTAAGATAGAAAAAGCACATATAACTAGAGTGGTCGATTTCTCAAGCGGTTCAAATAAAAGAAATAGTAACAGGATAATAGTTGCCAATTATCTATTTTCCCCACAACTGTTTTATTCAAAGATTTAGATCAGATTATTAAGGGAATAATTTAATCATGGTACTCGTAATTAATGCACTGATTCTTAGAGAAGTTTTTGGATAAACATGTATTTGTGAATCAACCCGACCTAGCCTAGCCAGTCTTGACTCATACTAAAAATGACATTTTTCCACATAAGCCATTTTGATTTATTACCCAACCCGTCCATCTTGCCACCTTTACATAAAAAAAAGTCAGATGTGACTTACTGCTCTCCAACTATACCCAAGAAACTCGTTCACCATTATTCCATTCATTGCATACATCAAGGGAGATGTCCAGTATCCCCATAACCACCAATCCTTGACCTCATCTTCAAGAGAATATTAGAGCCCGTTTTGTTAGTGGACTAAACGAGCAAAATAAATCATATTATAAGTTTCTGAACTAGTAAACATAACAGCATAATACCTCGTGAAAGGATAAAACCACCCAATGCAAACACTAAAAGAATTGCAAATGAACCAAATGTGTTTGCAATAATCATGTTCCTTCCCATTGCTCCAATAAAACGAAACAATCCAGAAGACATTTGGTTAACAAGAAAGAAGATGAAAACTGTTTGAAGAATCTGCAAGGTTTAATAAAAGGTAGTAAAATAACCAATGTAACATATAGAAGGGTAATAAACTTGATTCTCTAGTCTGGAAAAGTAATTACCTTGAGACGTTAGGATCAAATCCGATGACATAATATGTGATAATAGTCCAAACACCAGCTTCAAGAAATAAAACGGGAATCTTGATGATCCAAGAGGAAATAGCATACGCCCAAGAGGGGTAAAAAAGGAACTCCCGTTGCTTATAGAATACAGGAAGTTTTGCGATCGTCATTGGTATCTCAGACGATCCATTAAGCATAATCATAAGAACGCCAAAATATAAAGCACCAGTATAAAACCCTCCATCTTGTAGATCACGTTTATGCATCTCAGTTCGTAGAAACACCGTCATAACAATGAACGACATGATCGTTAGCTGAAATCATGATAAGGTTTAGAGCTTAAATAAATTTCGATATATTATGAAAGATTAGAGCTTTGACAAAAACTTTAAAAAGATGAGAACTCTGAACACTTACTTTAAATAATTTGAAGAAATAAACAAACGAGTTTCTTTTCATGAGCAATATTTCTCTATTGGTACAAGCTTTCAAGAGTTCTATTTTATTCAAACCGTACTTTTCGGTTGCCAAAGCAGCAGGGTGGCTTTTACTTTTGTCATATGGAGTCGTGAGATCATTTTCCAATTTCATTCCAACATGAAATGATTGATATGCTTTGGCAAATTCCTCTGCTGTTACAAATCTATAAGGATCGTCTCTTCTCATCCAATACTGTTGTTGATCTTTTTTTGATGTCACCTGCAGAACAGGATTTCAAGATGGTGAGGGATAAAATGGTAATCTACACTAAGTCGTCATTATTGGGTTTATAAAGGAAAACTTGTTGGAATACTTACTTCTTGCAAGAAATCAGCAACACCTTTCCTTTCAGGGCACCTGAATCCCATAGATTCAAAAAATTCAAGAACATGTTCACGCGGGCCTTGATATACAATCTTGCCATCAGTCATTAGTATGATATCATCAAACAAATCATAAGTCTCGGGTGCTGGTTGAAGGAGTGAAATGACAGCAGTTCCTTCGAGAATGTGAAGAAATTCCTTGAGTGACTTGACAATCTGAAAAGTTGTGGAACTATCCAACCCCGTAGATATCTCATCCATAAGAAGAACCTTTGATGGACCAACTATCATTTCACCTGTCGTCACACGCTTCTTTTGTCCACCCGATATTCCCCTTATCATTTGATCCCCTATCATGGTATCTGCACACGTGTCTAACCCTAGCAGCTGCACAACAAACAAATTACGTGAGACATGGAAAAGATATGAACAAAATATATTTTTGGTTAACCAAACAACCCCCCATTTTGACCCAAATTTTTTTGGCCCGTTATCCACCCTTCCTTTTTACCACCGCTAATTTAATTCGTCATACCTTGAGAGTATAATCTGTGACCACACTGGCTTCTTGACCTTTGGATGCAGCAGCCTGAATAGCAACAAAACAATGATAAAGATTTTAAAACTTTGATTTCAACCATGAAGGATTCAAAATGCTTGTTGTGTGTGGAGGATCAAATTTTTACCTTCATGTATATATCGAGATCAGGATCAGGTTTTATTTTCGCATCTCTTTCTCTTCTTGATAACTCTGCTAACATATCTGCAATTTTATGTACATAATTAAATATGTTATACGAACTCTAGAACTTTACAAAAAAATAATGACAAAGAAATGATTAAAAACTAACCGTAACGTGATCCAACGCCTAGACATCTAGCAGAAAAAGCCAATGTTTCTCTGACAGTCATCTCTCCAATATGGACATCATGTTGACTGATATAAGCAGAGGTTCTTTCAGGTACAAACTCATGTAACTCATGGTCGTTATACGTTACCTTTCCCGATATCTACATTATATAAAAGTTAAAATTAGAATTCTGTCACGGGAGAAAAAACTGAATATGTGACTAAGAAATGAAGTCAATTTAGGATCTTTCTGTTTACCGTAAGCTCCTTGGCAAGCTTTCCAGCCAAGGACAACAAGAGTGTTGTCTTTCCGGAACTTGGAGGTCCCAAAAGCAATGTCATTCTACAAATGTTATTATGCAAAAGGTTATTTCAAGTAACTTGAAAAGCAATCGCAAAACGGCAAGATGATGACTGCTAATCCCATATTAACTGATTTATGTTTTAGTTAACCAGCTTATGTCATAAGTTATAAACAGCCATAAGATAACCGGTTTTCAGGCATAATGCTAAAAAAAAGTCAACGTGAAAAGTTACCCACATGTAATGTTTTTGACCGGATTTTAAATCGAAAATTCTAGAAGGTGATTACTTTAAAACATTTTTTCTGAAATTAGGATAGCTTTTTCCAGCATATAAAAAATTAGTTGCCCTATATCAAACGTGGATCAAAGTATACGTTTTTATGCAATTTGCTTATTCATGGGGATGGGGGTTTATGTTCTTTCTTCTCACCTTTTAGGCTTAATGACACCGCTAACATCATCAAGGATAGTTATATGCCTTTTTGAATTCGGAAGTAGATGGAATAAACTCAATAACCCCTATAAGACATAAATATGAACAAGAATTAAGATAAAATAATTCTCAAAGACATCTTGAATTATTTGATATGTTTGTTGATTATGGTTTCTATTACTTACCTCAAGAAGATCAATATGAAAGTTTATAAAACTAGGTAAGGCCCGGCTTCCAGTATTAACATCAGCCTCCACAGTTACATGCTCAAATCTGACTTCAATCGTTGGCAAACCAATTCCAACCCTATAAACATATCAGCTCAAGGCCATTTAGCTAAACCATAACCACAATCAAAATATTAAAAGATGATTTAAAAAGAAATACTTGTACACTTTATCAATAACATCAACCGTATTCTAAAAGTTACTAAAAGGACTTCTTTACCAATTATACTCTTATTTTCTTACCAATTATAGCAACATATTTCTCTAACCCATAATATGTTATTTATCTCATGTTCCTCTGGTTAGTTAGAGCCTACATTAAGTGAAGGTAAATTGATATTTGACGAAATGAAAAAAATAAAAATCGGTACCTATCAAGTCTGGCCCTGAGCTTCAACAAGAACTTCTCATTATCTTCATCAGCAACTTTAACAAGTCTATCAAGCAAATGCCTTCGATCGCTGGTTCCAAGATTATCGACATTAACTTCATTAGATGGTCCAGTTGATCCAAAAAGCAAACCTTTCTTCAACCGGTCGAAAGTTGGCAGCTTTTCAAGTGAAGCCCACTTAAGAGCTTCCTCATCATCTTCTTCACGTGAAGATAATGAGAAAATATCCATACCAGATATACTCCATGCAGTAGCACTTTCATGTCTTAAACTTGATGTACTAACTGCTCTAAGACTCCCTAATCTTATGCTATTAGAAGCTTTATATATGTCACTTCCATCCATTGTCACAAAAGATTAATCAGCACCAAACTAAATGTTGATCAAGAAATGAAGATCTTTGATGGTTCTGTTCTTTAGGCCAAAATAACCTGGAATTCAAAATTTGTTTGGAACTAAGAACAAGAACTGAAAATGTTTGTCGATTTTGTTCTTGAAGCCAAGAAAACCTATTGGTTGTAAAACAAAATGTGGTTTGTGAAATTACATGAACAATGATGTATAATTTTGTGTAAGATATGACCTTTATATTGATGAAGGCTATGAGAGACTGCTAATGGAGTTAAAGGTGGTGAAACAGCCGGTCGCTAATGGCTTTAAACGGGTTATGCGCCTGTGGGGGCCTTGTTTAATGATCTATATGTTGACTACTTTAGCAAACATTTATTGATTGATATGCAAAAAACATTCATAGGGACAGTGATTAATGTATTAGAAAATTCTAAACTTCTTTAAATGCTCCCTTAATTTCAAAAATAGGAAGTTGATGCTTAATACAACCACCACAGAAAAAAAAAAAAAAAAAGTCTCGAATTTAATTATTTAGTTGACTTGTCCAAACCATTTTACACACCGGCAGTGCTGGTAGTTATATGGCAGGTCGGCGGTGTTTCAAATATCAGGAAAATAGATGTAGCTAAGACATATACATTTCCTTAATAATAATACCAAGCCGTTGAATTTGTGGGAATAAATTGAATATATGTCTTTGCTGTGCTTACTGGTTAAATGCAAATTAGAAAATATACCATGTTTGAAATAATAATTGATGGTTGAAATCTGAAATGAATCTTTGTCAACTCCCCATATTCATGGAACGACGAAATTTTTGCAAACGTGCAATTCTTGATTTTCAAGATGGCGACAAGACTTATGTTTTAAATTCTGTGAACGTAGGTGTAAACATTTAACGTTGTATTAGATACACATTAATTTAGTAATAAGACATCTATAAGTATCGAAAAAATTAGAAAAAACCATAACCACCCATTAGTTTCTAGTACAAGTACTGTCTTATATCTGTATATGACTCCCCTAAATGATTACTAATTTGTTAGGACTGTTTTGTACCAATCACTAAACTTAACACGTACATCAACTTATCTACACGGAAATAAGTTAATTTGGATTATATTAGGATTTTATGGGTCATATAAGGTTTAGGCATTCTAATATGACAACTAACCGTTAAGAAACAAAAGGAACACACAGGAAAACTGAAAAATATTAATATTAATATATAGGAAGAGCATCCAAATAAATCTAAAATTCGAACCCATTTGCCCCTCAAATTTTTTTTGCTCTGTTTTAAGAAGTTATCATCTATGATATATGAAATATAATGCAGGTTCTAAAGTGACACAAATCACCAAAAAAGACTTCTAGTTGAACTAACCAACCAGAAAGATTACTTCGTAGATCATCATTCTGAAAAGCAAGATAAGTTTACTGCTAGATACTTATTATACATATTCCTAAGAAATTTCTTTAGTTTACCTTCGTCCATGAATCGAGAATGCAAGCACATAAACTTCAAGAGAAGCCTTCGTATTTAAACAGATAATACTCTGAAACTGAAAAAAAAAATAAGCAAATTAAAATACCTTTGAAACATAAAACAAAGGTAATGATAGATAATATAAAAGCGAACGCGCACAATGTACCTGAAATAAACGGTGTAAGTTGCCTCTAACTGAATCTGCCATAAGAGTCTTCATAAAACAGTGTTTAAACATAGCTCTGTTAAATAAGATTAAGTATACACAATAATCATGTACATATATGAAATCCCGAGTGTAATATCACAACGATGTTTCTTTTATCTGAAAATTTTTAGCTTATAACCAGCGTCCCCACAAGAACACAAGCCATCTTTAAAAAGATGGAAACATTCGGTATCCCTAACAGCAATCTCTCTCCTAACAACTTTTGAAATAAACTTTACCATATTATGACAGTTTTGACACATGTATAGGTTTTTTGTTACTCGTATAGGCATGCCAGGAGCCGAATTTATAAGCCCAAATCCAATCGCCAATCTTTCACTATGCCCACATAAAATATCCGCTTTAGAGGCATCAATGTTATTTACTAAATCATTCTTAAACTCATCAAATCCCATCTTTGCATAAAAACCATCCAAAACTGCATTTATTTCTTTTTCTTGAGGATGAGTTTGATCACCGGTTAAAAAAGCATGGATTTTTCCTTTCACTTCCACCCAACTGCACCCAGGATCAACCGTCACCCCGTTTTCTGTCATCAAAATCTTCAAACGGGCAACTTCATCCCATTTACCAATTTCAGCATAAAAATTACACAGAAGTGTATAATACCGCAAACTTTCTGATTCATTCATATTAATTATATTTCGGCAGCAAGTTCTCCCAACTCAACGTTCCTATAGATCCGACAAGCATTTAACAACGCCCCATATCGCTTGATCTGGTTGTATAGGCATACTTATAATGAAGGCATGAGCTTCTTCAAGTTTCCCTGAACGCCGAGTAAATCAACTACACAAGCATAATGCTTGAGGTTAGGGACAATATAGTAATTTTCTGTCATAATCCTGAAATACTCTAATCCATTTTCTACCATACCGGATCTACCACAAGCACATAATAAAGAAATAAATGTAACAGGGTCGGGTTTTACATCTGATTTCACCATTTTGTTAAACAAGTCGATAGCGCCTGTCCCGTTTCCTCTTTGAGCATACCCGGTTAGCATTGTATTCCAAGAAGCAATGTCTTTTTCAATTGAATTAAATTGTTTCCATGCGGTTTTCATCTTCCCACACTTTACATACATGTCAAGGAGTGCGTTTGGTACAAATCCATCAAACCCGAGCCCTGTCCTTAAAGCATAGGCGTGTATCTCCTTTCCCGTCATCAAAGCTCCGATCTTGCCACACGCAGAAAGAACGGAAATTAAAGTAATTGAATTAGGAATTAATTTAACTTTCATCTTTCTAAAAAAGTAAATCGCCTGGACACTCCTATTGTTGATATGGAGACCAAGTATGATTGAACTCCAGGATATGACATTCTTGTCGGGAATACGTTGGAAGACTTCCAAAGCCTTATCAATAAGTTTACACTTCGAATATAAATCAATTAAAGCATTGGTGACTATGACATACGATAGTAAACCAGTCCTTTTGGCATACTTGTGCAACTCGACACCCATATCTAAAAGACCTAACGAAGCACATGCAGAAATAACACTAGCAATAGTGATTTCATCGGGTGCAACTTTTTCCATCTTCATATTCTTGTAGACTTCTATAGCCTTTTCTGGTAGCCTGTTTTTCTCATAACCTGAAATCATGGATGTCCATGATACCACATCTTTTGAACGAATTGTACCAAATACTCTTTCAGCTTCTTCCCAAGCTCCAAATCTCGAGTACATCTGTATTAAAGCGTTATCTATAGAAACATCTTTCCTAAAAACATGCTTTGCAGCATACCCGTGAACAGTTTTTCCTAATCTTTCATCACCAGTAAACTCACAAGCCGATATTACACTAGTCACAGTCATTAAATCCGGAACAAAAAACGACTCAATCATCTCACGAAACAATCTCAACCCTTCCAAAAACTCCCCATTCTCAAAACACCCCGAAATCATCGCATTCCACGTTACAGTATCCATCACACCCATCCCATCAAAAACCAACCGCGCACTACACACATCACCACATTTCACATACATACTAATCAACGCATTACTCACATCAACATCATCCCCAAACCCGTACCTCAACAAATGAACATGCACCTCCCTACCCCTACCCAAATCCTTAACCCTCCCACACGTCCTCAAAACACTAGGAAACGTATACACATCCGGCCTCACACCCGCCCACAACATCCGATCATACAACCCCAAACACTCATCAAAACAACCCCCTTTACAATACCCGCCAATCAAAACATTCCAAGAAAACAAATCCCTCTCAGACATTTTCCCAAACACATACCACGCATTACCCAAGTCTCGAAACCTAACAAACATACTCAGCAATGAATTCCCAGTTCTTAAACTCAAAAGGGTACCCGAATCTGTAATCAAGTCGTAAACTTGGCACGCGTATCGCTCTGCACGCATTCGCTCACAAAGGTCAATAAGTAGGATAAAAGTCTCCTCATCAACCATGTGTTTGTGTTGTTTCATGTTTTTTAACGTTGTTAAGGCTTGTTCTAGGTTTCCATTATGGCAAAGGTGTTGGATTAGTGAATTTGGGTCTGTGGTGTTGGGTGATGAACTGGTTGCTTGTATTTGATGGGGTTTTTTGAGGGTTTTTGGTGGGGTCCATTTGGTGAAGTGGGGATGATGGTGAATAAGTGTGAAGAGTGTGTTTGTGTTGTGTGTTTTGGGAGTGACTGATAATGGAGGACTTGGTAGTTGCATAACGAACTCTGGTGGTTAAGTTCCAAATTTAGAAAGGAACATAAATGGTGGGATTTTTCTTTGTATATAATCTACTCACTCTTAACTGACTTTCAAAATTACTAGTATATTCCTATTTTGTAATTTCCTAAAATAGTAATCTTGTTCTTTTCCCACCAATCAATCAAAAGAGAGATATTGTAAAAGAGAAATGATGCATGGATTTAAATTTAGGCTTAAACTTAGACTTAAAACCATTTCGTATCATCCTCATAGGTTATAAAATAAGTTGGTCCTTGTCTGTAACCATCAGGATGTTGACACATGATTTTAAGTCTAAGTTTAGGCATAAGTTTAGGTCCATATATCATTTCTCATTGTAAAAAGATAAAACTCTCTAAATAACCCAAAAAGTCATGCATGGTCTATTATTTGGTCACGGGTCAAACCGACCTGAACGAACCAAACTTGACTTGACCCGAAAATCAGTTAAAGGTAAAACGTGAATTGAGAATCAAACGAGTAAAACCTATTGAAACCAAAGCTAAACAAATAACATCGGTGCAGTTCGGGTCGGGGCGGGTTAGCTAGTTAGAACCGAATAGTTGTGTTTTGACCCGAACCGAGTAAAACCGAAATAATTATACAAAACTGAAAACTGAATCGAATAAGGTCAGTTCGATTCGGTTAAGCCCGATTCGGCTCGATTTGTCAGGTCGGGTCGGTTTCGGTTGATTTTACTCCGCCCTAGTTTTTACAAAGTTCAAATATCATTTACTGCTTATTTCGACCGGATGTAGTGGTCACTAAACCCCATCACTTCACATTAATATCAAATCATCATACAGTGACTAAACTAATCACTTCGTATCAATACGGAATCATCGTATACTCTCAGCACTAAAGTGTCACTAATCTCTGTAGTAGTTAACTCAAAAGCCATCACAAAAACATACATCACTTAAGCACAGCTATAACTCACTCGGCAACAATACAATTACGGACAAAATAACCAAAATTAAGTTTGCTCAGCATGTGATCAAACCACCAAAATGATATAATTTTTTTATTATATAAAAGATTGTTAGTAGTATGTTCATGTCATTAACAACAAAACCTTTTATTTTTTAATTTCTTGAAACGAACTTATTCATATTCTTATCTTTGTTTTTATCTAATCTCGTTTAAAACAGGGGAAAATAGCTTTAGTTTGTTTCAATTTCATAAGCATGTCTCTGTTTTGCTAATGACATCCAGTAAATTTGATTTTGTGTTTTTTTTTTTTTTTTTTTTTCTCAGTAGCTGATTAGTTTTTTTAGAAAGACAACATTATATAAACACCAAAACCAAAATACAAAAAAAAGACATCGCACCTCTTTAACAAGACACTTAAGAAGATAGGACCCTCGCACAAACATTACAACCACAGTGCGTACAATACAAAAGTCCAACTCTATATCCACAACCACAGTGTATACAATACAAAAGTCCAACTCTATATCCCAAACATAGGAATAACCAAAGAACTAAACAAACACAATATCCTTCGAATGAGACCCATTCATTAAGAGACCAAGCAATTAACTAGTGGGCCTGTTCATCCAAAAAGACAATAGGAAACTGAGAAAATGCACCGATTACTTGGTGACACGTCAACAAGTTGAATTTTTGTGTTTATTTTGTGAGTGGGTCTAGCGCTTTTATTATATTGTGTATTTTTTTTAGTTTTTGTCTGAAATCGATAATTTTAAGTACAAATGAAGTATTTAAGTTTCCTATAATTTCATAATTTGAAGCAATAGCTCAATACTTCAAATATCTGTAACTACTTAGATTGACCATGAATACCAAATCATCGTGTGCTCTCACCACTAAACCCATCATTAAACCTCTGTAATGGCTAACACTAAACTCATTACACAATACTCTCACACACACAAAAATAACTCAAATTTGGTTTGGAGAAGCAGATGATCAAGCTGTTTTCAGAATTGATTAACCACGGGTTATGGTATACAAGTGTAGTGGTTGTCGACATGTGATGGTGGTGACATCTAACTCAACCACGCCGTCAACGCGTGAATGGGCCTTCTGTTACAAGCGGTCTTAAATATCATAAAGCAATAGGCATATACACTGGTTTTGGTTTTGTAGCAACAACAGCTAATATATATGTTCACGCGACTTACGAAGATCTTTTTATCATCATTTTCAAAACAAACTTATTCATATTTTCATCTTTGTTACTGAATTTAATCTCATTTCAATACACTGGCAAAATATCTTTTGAGTTTGTTTTAATTTTCAGTTTCTAACTTGTAAGTTGTAACATCCAAATGTAATTATCTGTTGCATTTTGTAATTTTGAGTTATGATAGTCCAGTGGGTAACTTTTGCAATTAAGCCCAAATACAAACACTCCCAACATCTGGTATTCTGGTTCACTGGCCTTACTCAAAGCTTGCAATTTATGATTGACAAAATTCAAGCAACTGAACAAAAAGGAAGTCACAATGAAATAATTAAACAAGAATCCAATAACACATAGTAACATCACATTTAGAGTGGTTTATAATTTACACGTAACAGTCCAAATGTGATACTGGTCCATAGCTAAATGGTCAATAAACTCAAAAGTTTTCGTATGGTTGTCGATTTAGAGGGAATGTAGTTTTAGAGGGAATTGTACAGTTCCCGAGATCTGTCATATTACAAATCGAATGGCAGACCCACAATCAACCAGGATTATACCGGTTACTCATCCACGCCATCAGAACCACAATCGACCTCCCTCAATTTCAACAAGACAAACAGCACAATCCCACAAACAAACCCCAACGCAGCACTAGACCCTGTAAGCGACACAGCCGCACAGACCAACATAACAAACGACTCTTCTTTAGTATTCATATCTTTCGATGCCATTGCCAATTCAATCCCGCAAACAACAACAACGCGCCCAAAATCCCAACAGGAAACTGATTCAGTATCCTCACAAACGAGTTCCCAAACAACAACCCCAAAACCAACTTCCCAACACCCAACAACACAACCGAAGCCCTGTCCTCCCCGAACCTATACTGACCCGCTAACCCACCCGCCCCATGACAAACCGGCATCGCCCCAAACCCACACCCAACCAAATTCATCAACCCCACACTCACCCAAACCGCAGTAACCGAAGCCTCGTGCTCCGGAAACAAATCATTCGACAGCTTACAAACGGCTATAACCGAGTTCAAAACAGATAACGGAATTTGAGGCACAGCCCCTCTCAAGAACCCGGTCTTGAAATCATCCCACGTGATAGTCAAAACATGAAACTTCGAGGGCCCAAACTGTAAATCCCCAAAATAGAAGGATCAATAATGAAACATAACACAATACCTAAAATAAACACAATCAAAGCTGATGGTATAGATGACATCATCTTCAACCTCCTCCAAACCCTAACCCTAACCCTAACCCTATCCTCCCCATCATAACTCTCTCCGGCACCGGTAGTAACCACCAGAAACACCACGGCGCTCAACGCCACCACAAGCCCATCATAACCCAACAAGCTCCGGTCACCACCTTGCTGATTCTTGGCAAAATCTTGCTCATATCTGACATACTTAATCGCAGTAAAAGCAAAAGACAGTCCTTGCGAGAGCTGAACACCACGTACAACAGGCAAGGGAATGTAACGGTACAGCCAGGACATTAGACCAGTAGCTCCAAGGACAAGGAGCACGGAGGCTGTGCATATTCCAGCAGCTGCGATTTGCGACAAAGTTAGCAACGGTTGTTCAGATATAGCGACGGATGCGATGGACTTCATGGGCTGGACTGGCATGGGTATGCCAAAGAGTAGACCTGTTGCTATGTTGTATAAGGCTGTGAAGATTAGGGTTGTGCCCAGGTCGAGCTTTGAGACGAGGGTTAAGGCCAGGACTATTGGGATGTAAGTGCCTAAGTCTCCTACTGACCCTCCTAGCTCGGACCATATTGTGGTTTTGTGGAGGGTTAGGGAGGTGGTGATGTTGGTTCGGATGTTGGTGTACCATGGACGACTTGGGTTGTTGAGGAGTGGTTGTTGTTGTGGTGATTCTTCGTCCATGTTTGCCGGGAAATGAGATTGCTAGCAGGTTTTGACTTTTGAGTATTTATTATATTGATGTCTTGCAAAATGATCCTTTGGGTATTTCAAATATCTCAAACTTAAGTACAGTAATACAGAGTAATAGTAAGCAATAATGATACTACGTATGAAGTTATGAACAAGACACTCAAACTACCCTCATAAGTCTTTTTAACAATATTCTCACAAGGTTACATATATACGTAATCAATGATAGATGTTCTTTTTATTAAGAAGCTTTAAGTTTTGATATTTTTTATTTTGAAAGGCAAAATATTTATGATAAAATTAAAACTAGCAAGTTATAGAAATTACAACAATCTCGATAATTTAAAATATTTTAAAAACATAACATTCATTCTCATATTTATTTGATATATATAAATGTATCTGAGTTTACATTGACATTTCAAAACAATTAACTGAATGAGTTGGGTTAGGGTTGAGATATATAAATTCCCTAACCTGAAACTTTTAATATTACCATAACACGAATTATCACATAATTATTATCATCATTTATCTAACAAAAAATATGTAATAATTCTTTTAAGCGTACCATTTAGTACAAAATGCAAAGTTGAAATAAGACAAAAGAACAAATAAAATAAAAAGAAAAACAACAAAAAGTTAGAAAAAAAATAATAAAAACAACATTACAAGGTGTTAAGATCTCTTCTTCGTCTAGGATTTTTTTTATTTTTTATTTTTATTATTATTTTTTTTTTGTCTCTAACTATCTTTTAATGACTGAAAAAAATGCTTTTAACACTAGCTACCTTTAAAAACATGAAAAAATAAACACAACTTTGGCTAAACCTCTTACCAGGTTTGACTGAGTTAAATTACGAAGTTGTTAAATGTATTTATTTATTTATTTTAAAACAAAACCACCTTGTTAATAAGAAAAGATTAGATTCTTCACCAAGTTAACTTAGTCCTTAATGATAGAGTATAGGAGTTTTAGCCTATACGTCTAAAACCAGCCCACAAGGCCGAAAGCCCAACAAACTTCGCCTGGAAAATCATCTTCCAGGCAAACATCGATAAAAAAACAATTGTCATTGCTTGGAAAACTAACTTCAGGGCAACGACAGGCCTGGGAACTTATCTTTAAAACTGTTACACCACGGTAATGCTATGTGTAGTTACCTCATTCACCCAGAGGTAGTGTCGCGGGTAATTCGCTAGTACATGAAGATCTTGCTGAATATCCCAATAACCACATGAGCCAATGATGTCACGCCACATGTCATTCTTGTCTCCTTCATAAGCTGATCACTACGTGATCCATCAAGGACCATTAGATCACCCACGACCGTTTGATCACGTCCACGTGTCGCACACAACCCCAAATGCATCCAAATAAATACAAATGCATTTGGTGAGAAATTGAGATCCAAGCTATTTTCTCCATTTGAAACACACTAAAACCTCATTGTAAGTGAGTGTTACCCCAGCTCAAGATAACATTCTTATCTCGAGTTCCTTACCGAACGTGGGGGAACCGAACATACGATCATCATCACCTCACACCATTGATTTACCTAAATCTTTGCTTTAAGTACGATACATAAACACTTAATTAATTTGACTAATAACCAAATTTTAAAGACAATATTGTAAGATACTGAATCAACATTATTCATAAACCATATTATTTAGATGTAAGAAATAACGAAAAAAAAAAAAAAAATGTCATTTGATAACTATTTTGAATTTTAGATGATAGGGAAATTGCATATATATCTTATCTACTGTAGACTTATGATAAATGAGAAAAAAAATTATGAGAAATATGAGAAATAAGAGAAATAATTATCACCACACATTAAAATGCATTGACTTGAATTATATGCATTCCCTAATGTTTTAAATGCACTCTAATATATTTTTAGTTAAAATTATATATATATATATATATAGGTGAAGTTAAAATAAAAGACAAATATCCGTAAAAAGAATAAAAGATTTTTTTCAAAAAGTTCACGAAAAATTCCCAAAAATCCACAAGATCGGGTATGTTGGTGCATAAAACTTTTGTGAAAACATTTTTATAATTTTGAGTTTTGATACGCTTTTTTAATGCACAAAAAGCAATTTTGATGCATAAAAAATTTTGATGCACAAAATTTTTAACTTGTTTTAGTTTGATGCATAATGTTATTTTGATGAAAAAGTCGAAAGAAGTTGGGTGCAAAACCAATTTTGATGCAAAAAAAGATTTAATGCTGTAAACGATATTTTCATAATTTTTTCGGAAAAATATCCACTTTTAGAAAAAGTTTTCACAACTTTTCATGCACCATCATACCCGATCTTGTGGGATTTTTGGGAATTTTTAGTGAACTTTTTGAAAAAAATCTTTTTTTTCTTTTACGGATATTTGTCTTTTTATTTGATCTTTATCCTATATATATATATATATATATATATATATATATATATATATATATATATATATATATATATATATATATATATATATATATATATATATATATATGGGACTACATACGACACGTCACTAACGCCGACTAGACATTTTAATCTTGACATGGCACATTATTTGATGAGGTGGAAATGGTGACTAGGAACCATTCCCGGCTAAATAAGTAAAAAATTTGTAACTTGTAGGGATCGAACACCGGTCTTGTCATCCACAAACAAGTGCGCCTCACCAGTGGAGCAATCGATGAGTTGTGACACAAAATTCATTCCAAAATTGATATACTAACAAAATCACCAGCTTCCCTATCACAATCCACCAAAACAAACAACCCTACATAATCGGGGTTTCCAAATTATTCAATTTTACTCTTCAATGCTGGTCAAACAAGATATTATCATCCCCATTTCACTGGCATTTCCAAATTCAAATCCCCAAATAACAAAACACATATTCTAATTCATCCCTCTCCCATTTCACACATTCTACGAGATCGACATTATCATCATTAGATCTCACACATTCTGATCCGGTTATCTCAACCACCAAAAGATCTCACAGACTACGGCATCATCATCTGAGGTATCTTCAAAGGGCATTATAACCCTAATTCCCAAAATCTTGAACTTTGAGTAAGTGATTTAATTGCAAATTAAAATGAGATTCCAATTTATATCACAAATACAAATTCAAAAAAGTTCAAATTGAATCAATTGGTGGGATTTGTTTGCTAAAGATTTGAACTTTATGATCAATATGTGTAATTGATTTGCGTATGTTATTGATTTCTTGATTTTCATTGCAATGATGATATGAAAAGGAGGATAGATATATATTAATTAATATATGTTTCAAAGATATGTATTTGATCATAAAAGAGCAGGAGTTATGGCTTCCACACTTGGCTCACCTGTGTGTTCTTTTGACATTTGATGCTGCAGTTGACGTAGAAACCGATGTAACATGTTTACATTTTCTGTCATTTGGTTCATTTTTTAGTTTTTTTTTAATCTATATTTTGGTGGATACTTTAATGAACATTGGAACGCTGAATCAAGTCTGTTAATTATTGAAGACATGATTACCTTTTAATATTATAATTTATACTAATATCTATTGTGCACAGGTTGACTTGATTGTCGTTACCGATGGAAGTAGAATACTAGGTCTCGGTGATTTAGGAGTTCAAGGGATTGGTATTTCAATAGGGAAGTTAGATTTATATGTTGCTGCAACTAGAATAAATCCTCAACAGGTAATTGTTGCACGTTATCTGTTTCAATACTTGTGCAACTTATATTTCTTTCTAAGGTTGGTGCTAATCCATTTTTTTGTGTGTGACAGATAATGTGCATCCTATCATGATTGAATTAGGAACCAACAGGAAGCCCTTCTTAAATATCCCTTCTGTAAGGTTTTTTACTTCTTTTTCTCACTTGTAGATGTGGTTGCATCGATAGTTATTGTAGGCTAAGTAAATTACATCTTTTTCTAATAACGAATTTGCCCTAGATAATGACATTAGTATATATTTTATTTAAAGATATAGGATGACAACAAAAAAGTCTTTAAGGTTAGGAGTACCTTTCCATCATCGATGAATTTATGAAGGTTGTGTTCAATCGTTGGCCACACGCGATTTATAAGGTATGTTATATCTTAGTTTTAAGATTTTCAAACTAAGTGTGCATCAAAGTTATTGCAAAGATACATAAATACATACAGAATGTTTAATGATGAGGTACATGTAAATATTATCATTTTAGATGATTTTAAATAAAGTATTAATTTTTAATTTTTTAAAATAAACTAACCTCCTTACCGTTCATATAAGACTTTGCTACTTAAGCTGTTAAGCATGAGATGTTTTTAATTTTAAGCATGTTTACTTTTTCATATCAGTTCTGTAATCTTTTCTGGCTACAGGATGGCACATAATAGCATCACCAATTAGAAGTCCTAAGAAGCCGCAAAAAGCCTTTAAACATCAGCAGTTGTGGCTAACTTCAGTAGTTACAAGACCATGTTTTTTCTCAAAAAGTGTTTAAACAGTTAGCCACAAGCTTTTTGCTATAGGATGACACCATTACAAGAAGCCGCAAAAAGCCTTTAAACAGATGCTACACATAATTTATTATACTCCTTTCCTAACTAAATATGAGATAGTTGCAAAGCTCTGCTGAACGCTTGCTTGAACAACATGCATGTTTGGAATCCTGTAACAAAAGTGAACCATACAAGCAATGCAACTGGGGTGAACACGACTAGGGCAGCATCATATTCTCAGAGGTAATATAGATCTCTGTTATGCTTCTGCCAAAAACAGACATTTTAATTTACATGTTTTTTCTGTGTTTACAGGTTACATAGGATGTGTTAGAATAGTCGGAGAAGTACCAACGAACCATCATGAGCCATCATCTTCATGGACTCAGGTTACATATGATGTGTGTTCTGAAAGTGATATTGTGATATTATTTATGTGTTTACATGTAGCTTAATCTACAATTAATACATTTTGCTGCATAACCGTGACTTCTAATAAACTTTTGTTGCGCTTGACGATTATCTATACAAAATTTGAAAAACCCATTAATAACATAGAAAAATGGAATTGACACATTTAGACTACATAAATGCCCAGGAAGCCATATTTAATTTATTCTTTATCTTTCTATGCACATCTTACATAAAGTTATGATCCAAAATACGGTGAATTTGGATCTGCCCCAAGTTTCCTCACCCGTCTGAGACTTGCTACATGATATATCAGTTAAAGATACTGGAAGAATCAGGAAAAACAAGTGGAGCTGAAGAACATCTAAAAAAGGTAACTTTTAGCTAACAGTGCATGGCAAGAGATGGGGTTCATGATCATGTTTGTGGTGGTTTTCACCGTTACAGTGTGGATGAATGCTGGTAGCGCTGAACCTGAAAATCCTACAAACAAAATGGAAGGTGATTTTTATGTGTGGAGCAACGACGAGGTCAGTAACTATATGCTGACTTTTTTCTCTACCTTAAATTCATTTAATACTAATATGAATTAAATGATTCCATGAGCCAATGTTTTAATGGAATCGCAAAAACCTGATAAATTTCAGAAGATGTCAAAGTGATCGTTCTTCTTAGATTTAAGATCAACCTCAAGTCAAACTAAAACTTTGGTCGACTTTCAACTCTTGACGCATTACATATATAACATGTCAACCTTGATAGAAATATAACATGCCAACCCAAGGACCCATGTCTTAGTTAATGGTTAAAAATTTCTCCTTTTATTCCGTATAAATTATGTGCAATAGTTTATTATTATTATTATGTAACGTTATACCGACCTGCTTCTATTTCTTTAAAAATTACTACCATATCCTGGCTTTCGAGCGTGTTGTTCTACATTTGCATCTGAACAGAACTCTATTCCATTGTCAATGGCTAATTGGTCTCCGTGTTTAATATACAAATGTTATCTTTTGTTAATCTCCTTCATGCTTTACAACCAAAGTTTACACAGGCAATATCAGGAGGGTAATGAAATTTGCATGATAATTACAATATTGAACTGAAACTTTGTATTTGCAAGCCCAAATTGTAGAATTGGGTTGAAATTGACACTTCTGCATAAACATATACATGTGTATTGTATCTGATATTACAAATAGAATTTTATATCTAATATTATCTCTGAACCATATGTGGTGAATTAAGTAGTATAAGATTTTGTTATTCTTAAGTGTATTGTGTTAAAGTAAATTGTTTGTTTGGTGGTGTGTGCGTTGAGTACCTGTGTGATGATGTATCATCTTCATCACTCAGGATTATGCAAATGTTGGTATTGAGTATAATCATTATTATATCTTGCCGGAGACTATTGATATATCCTACATAATTCTCTTCCTTTTATTAACCATCTTTTTTCATGGGTAGAGGTATGCCTGCACTTACCAAGGATTGTAATGTGTCTGCATTAATCTATACTTTATGACAATATGTATTTGCATTTATCTGAACTGGATGGTTAATTGACTTTCAAGCTGTGTAGTTGTTGGATGATTGATGACATTTTTGCGTGTGTAGAGATACTGACATTTGACCACCATTTGAAAGGAATCCAAGATAGTGTTTACCTTGTGGAGTTGTATCACTGATGGTTCACAAGAAACCCAAAAAAAAAAAAAAAAAAAAAAAAAAAAAAGTTTCATTTAACCGAATACCGCTTAATATTGGTTCGATTATTGGTGCATTTATATCTCATGGTGTAAGTCATGGTTTCCTTGATATGCATGAAGTATTGGAGTAATGTTGCTGCATAATGTAAAAGTGAAACAGTAACTCTGCCTTAATAATTTTTTTTTCTTGCATGAGAAATTTAGACATGTTATCATAATGTCTTCCCCATATAGTTTGTGTACCTCTATTGATTCTTAATATCAACTTTAACAACACGTATTTTTGCAGGCCGAGTTCATGGAACATGATCAAAAGGCCCTTCCTATCGATATCGTCTCTTTGGTGCTCTTGCGGAAAAGGTTTGATGGTTTTCAAATTTACTTTACAAGCTTCTTATGTATAACCTTACTTGTCATTTTGAATGGCGTTTTATCGCTTATATGCATAAATCTATTGAAGTGTCGAGCATTCACCAAGGCTTTGCATAACAAAGAGATGGAATTTGAAGGTGTACTTTCAAAGAAGATGGATGTGAACCCAGTTGTTGTAGTTGAAGCACTCATATAAATAATAGTGAGTTTAGTACTTGAAGTACGAATAATTTATGCTAATAGCTATCAATAAAGCACTAATGCATGTTTTAGATGAAATTATTTCATCCATCTAAGATTAGACTCTCATTTTTATGTTTACAAATATTGTAAATTATACAGACTATTGGATGGAGTTACAAAATTTTGAAGGTAACATCATTTTAAGCTTTAAAGTTATGAAATTTGTGAATTACTGCATATGGTGCGGTGAAATAATACTTTTGAACGAAAATTATTTATTGTAGTCTTTCTATATCTGCTAAAGATGTTAGAAAAATATATTCAAAGATGCGAATATATGGGGAATGAAGGTCGGATTGTTCGATCAAACTCGACTCTAACCTATGAATTCTTCTGGTTCATTTAGAGGGTACTATGATAACATCCTCTAGAAGTGAAACAAGTGTAACATGTTCTACATCTTTACTTTTTGTCATATCTACATAATTACGTCCGGTTAGATTTCGTCAATTATTATTTTGAAACTAGCCCGCCCATTCGGGCGGGCTATGAAGCTAGTATATATATATACATATATTAGATGCATCTCATCAAGTTAGGCATATTCTATGTATTTTTCGCTCCTTGTGGGTCAAATTTTTTCTAATATTATTTTGCATCGTTTTTACTTTATCACTTTCAAAACTAATTAGGATGCATCTAAATATATATAGATGCATCTAAATCAAGTTGATGCATTTTTAATTTGTGGTTATAGTTATTTTCCATCCTTTTAATTTGTGGACCTTTCATTTTCTTCTTTTGTTAAAAAACCTGAAACTTCAACTTCATTCCATTTCTGATAACCTCTTAACTCCTCCCAACAATGACAAAGTGTGTACTTCATTCCGTATTCAGCTTCATAGTTAAGAGTTTCCGTACTGTGGTAATCTTCGTCTCCGGCTCCACTTATCGGATTCATACGCTTGACCTTATTGAACACTCCACAAAACCGAGCTACATTCAGACGGACTGTCTTCCCTTTCCCACTAACCATATCGTACGTTCGGCGATCCGACTTTGTTTTGCTCTCTATGTACGCGACAACGTCATTCCAAAAGCCATTTTTCCTCCTCGAATTACTAATGGCACAATCTTCGGTTACATTAATCCAACCTTTGCACAACGCAACTTCTTCCTCTTGGGTCCATGTAATGATCCGTGTTGGCTCGTCGCTTTGAGCCCCCCTTTTTTGCTTGTGCGTCTTTTCTGCTTCACTGTAACCAGTGCGGGTGCCGGGGCAGTGACTTTGGCATGAGATTCTTCACATTGAGTGTTTTGATAATAAGACTCCGAATATTGAGGTTCGTACAAATCTTCATTTGGAAATGCATAAACGAGAGACATGGGTTGGTGTGATGACGAACCACCAACTTGGTTTTGTGACGTATCAAATGGGTACGAGTTATGGTGTACCGAAAATTGGCTAAACACGTTATGTTGTTGTTGTTGTTGTGCGAATTGGTTAAAACCTTTTTGTTGTGGGTATGGATTACGGTATGGTGGGTTTGTGTAATTTTGGTTATAAAAGAATGATTTTGGACGTAAGTTGGTTTGCTGGTGCGACGGGAGAGTATTTCCTAGACTAAACGCCCCTGGGTGTCTGGGAGCTATGGTTATTTCTTCCGTTGAGGACGTTTGGTGTTTGGAGTGTTTTCTTGAGCCATAGTTTTTTTTTTTTTTTTTTTTTTTTTTTTTTTTTTTTTTTTGAAATGATGAAGTTAAGAAATTGTGAGTTAGCGTTTAAAAAATGGTAAAATAGTGGGTCTTTATAAGTAAATAAGGTAGAGTGTAATTTTTTTTATGCCGTTCAAAGGCTACAAAAGGTACCATCTTAAATTTTTTTTATGCATCAAACGGGTAGTTCTTACAAATGGGACCCACAAAAGTTGTGATATTAACTAAGTGACCGAGTCACCTAGTTTCTCTTTAGAAAACGTAATTCGCGCGTGAGAATGCATGTTGGGCAAGGTGACTAGCGCGTGAGAAAGCAAACTAGGTGAACAATCAACAACTTTGCCGCCCAGTCTTAGGGAATTGATTTGCAAACATTGAAGATTGATTGGGACACTTCAATCAATGCATCACATGCATGTACAGTAAATGGCGAAATTTGAACATTTATTTTGAGAAGGGCGAATTTATTTTGCGGGGCTGAATCGGATATTTGTTTGTATTATCAACTAAATTACCCCTAAAACCGATAATATTTACACTAGTTGCTGCAATTTTTTTTTTGGAAGGGGTCCCTCCCTTTAAAGAGTTTCGCCATTGTGTACGGTACTAAGATTTTGCTTTAGCTATTGTACATTTGAGTGTGCAAATAAAAAGTGTGTGCAAATCATCCCCTAATATTAGAAGTAGTAGTAGCTTTGATGGTGTGCAAATTAACTCTCGCTAATGGTGTACATACAAAACCCGCCTAGTTTATGTGTGTTCTTTAGCTCGTCACCTCTCGCTAATTATCCACATAGCTAGTCACGATACCATAATACGGTACATCTACATTTTACCAAGAGACCGGTAATTAGTGTACGTACCATTTAGAGGTATGAAGTGTAATAAAAAATCTTCATTTCGCTTTGTTATAAAAAATGAATTGGAGGGGTGGATCTGAAATATAAAGATGGCCAATGATTAGAACATAGAAGCCTCCTCGTTTACATCAAGGGTCGGATGGCTCTCTGATTGGACCAATGGGTATGGGAGCTAGCTTCAACTTGGTTACAAATTTAAAGGACGAAATTGTACATCTCGTTGAAAATAATAAATTCCATCTTATCGATCATCTTTATTATGTGATTATCACGTTATAAAGTGTAACGTGTTTGAAATGAATACGTAAAACAATTATCTGATGTTACAGAATGCTAACAAGGGTACTACCAAACTTACTCAATCCACTAAATAAATATCTTTTTTTTAGAAAAAGATAAATTCTGTTGCCACCAAAAAACATAAACAGAAACCGATCCATGACAAACAAAATATAGATGGGCGGACTACATACTCAAAAACCAACCTACAAAAACCAAACTAAACTAAATACTGCAAACAAAACTATTAGACTATACTAATTGGACAAAAAGCCCAAGACCAAAAAACCTATAACTGATGGACAGGCCCAGACAGTTAACAAAAGGAATAATACCACCAAGTAGTACAAAAGAAACATAGCATCTATAAAAAACGGCTCCACCAGCCAAAAGCAGAAAACAAAACATTTCCAAACTGTAAACCATGAAATAACAGGGAGCAAAAAAGAATCCAAACAGGTCATCCACATGACATTCAAAAAACCTGCTTGGGAGGATGAACCTGAAAAAGCCAAACACCCTAAGTAGAAATCGTAAGTGAAACGTAAGTTTGTGAGTTTAAGTACGACATAAATAATGTTAAATGAACAAACGGGCTTGGCCCAATATAAACAATGATAACACTAAATATTAGTCTACTAACAGCCACCGCATTTGGAGGCGGATGACGCAGAACGCTCAAATTCATCAAACAGGGCAGACGGAAGACCTTTAGTGAAAATATCGGCATACTAATAGCGTGAAGGAACTTGCAAAACGTGAACATATCCTATAGGAACCTGATCCCGAACAAAGTGAATGTCAATTTCGATATGCCTCGTGCATTGATGCTGCACATGATTGGAAGATAAATAAAACCACACTAACATTATCACACTAAACAATAGTGGCAGAATGTAAAGGAGAGTGAAACTCTCGAAGAAGATTCCACAACCAGGACGTCTCAGCCACTGCATTGGCAACACCACGGTATTCAGCATCGACACTAGTACGAGACAGAGTGTACTGCCTCTTAGATGACCAAGACATTAAATTGTTGCCAGGAAAAACATAATAATTTGAAGTAGAACGACGAATAGTTGGGCAGCCTGCCCAATCAACATCTGAATAGGCAAACCAGAGAAGATGTCGAGGAAGAATACAGTTGGAGACCATAATCCAAAGTGTCGCGAAAATAATGTAAGATCCTCTTAAGATCAGCAAGATGAGGCTCCCGAGGAACATGCATATAGAAGCAAGCCTGCTGAACCACATAAGGCAAATCAGGTCTAGTGAAGGTGAGATACTTTAAAGCCCCAACAAGGCTCCTTTAAAGATTCAGATCAGAAATCGAAGAGCTCTCAGCCCCCAACTAGGACTCCGTATCAATGTGCATATTAGCGTGCTCAATAACCTCCATTGCATACTTTTTATGGCAAAGAAACATCCCCTTGGTGGTGCGGGCGACAGAGATGCCCAGAAAATAGTTCAAGAAACCAAGATCAGTCATATAAATTCTTGATGTAAAGAAACTATAATCCTCTGTAATAATGCTGTAGAGGAATCTGTAAGAAAATTATCATCCACATATAATAATAAATAAGCAACATTGGAACCCTGTTTATAAATAAACAATGACGAATCACACCTGGTGTGAGAAAAACCAATACGATTAGCATAACTCGCAAATCGCTGAAACTAGGATCGGGGTGCCTGTTTAAGTCCATATAACAACCGCTGAAGAAGACAAACATGATCAGGACGTCGAGGATCCCGAAAACCAAGAGGCTGATGCATATAGAAAATCTCAGATAAAGTACCATGGAGAAAATCATTCTTGACATCAAACTAGTGAACGGGCCAATGACAAGAAGCAGCGAGACTGAGAACCGTCCTGATAGTGGCCCGTTTAACCACCGGGCTAAATGTCTCATCATAATCAATACCTAACTGTTGATTGTTCACATTAGCGACAAGACGAATAATTTTCGCGTCAGGTGGTTGTGGCACTAGAACCCAAGTATTATTTTTAATTAAAGCATTGTATTCATCAAGCATATCACGTTGCCAATTAGAATCTTTGCTTGCGAGAGCATATGACTTTAGGATGGGAGAAATGGTGGACACATGCCAATTATAACGCAAATTCTTTTTATTAGTACCTACATGCAAACGCGTGACCATAGGATGAGTTGAGGTTAGGCTTGGATGAGGATTAAGCGCGGTTGGATTAGGCATGAAAGGAGCAGGTGGGTTGGGTTAGACAGATGGTGTTAGGCTGGTAGTAATCAGTGTGATGTTTGGTTTGATGGTAGGAGGGATAGGAGTAGATGGGTCAGGAGTAATTGGTGTGGAGAATGGGTTGGTGGTATGAGCGAAAGGAGTTTGACCGGTGGGCTAGACAGGTGGTGTTGGACTGGTATAAACCGGTATGGTGGTTGGGCTGGTGGTATTTGGAATAGGAGTTGGGCCGGTGGTATTTGGGTTAGGGTTTGGTTGTTGGAGAATTGGCAAGTGATAAGGTTTGGAGTGGTATCGAGAAAGGTGCAGGAAGGGGCATCATTAGGTGTAACGAACTCGAATGAAAAAATGGTCTCATAAAAGCTAACATGACGGGAAATGATTATTTTGTTGTGGAAAGGTTAAGGCAACGAATCCGCGGTGGTTGATGGGTAGCCAAGGAAAAAATGGAGTGGAGCGTGGGCCAATTTAAGGTTGGTGTCAATATGGGCATAACACAAACAACCAAAGACACGTAAAAACGTGTAGTTGGGTTTTGTGTTATATAGTCGAAAGTGAAGTGTGTCGTTATTAATGATGGTAGATGGTAAAATATTTAAGAGGTAGGTGGCCATGTGAAGGGCTACAACCCAGAAATGAGGTGGAAGATGGGCTTGGAAAAGTAAGGTATGGATAAGGTTGTTTATTGTCCGAATCATACGTTCGGATTTACCATTTTGTTGAGAGGTACGGGGGCACGAGAAATATGTTTGGCAAATAATCGGTGATATATAGTGTTATCAAACTCACCACCATGGTCACATTGAAAAACTTTAATTTCCTTATTAAATTGAGTTTTTATATAAGAACCAAATGATATGTCCACAAGTAATGAGAATAATGGTCCAAAAAAATAACATAGTATTTAGTACCACTTTGACTTAGAAGTAGAGAAGTCCACAAATCTGAATGCACAATATCAAAAACTGAAAATGAAAGCCTCGCTTGCTTGCCAAGTTGACAAGCATGGCAAAGGTGAGGAGACTTCACTTTATTACACAAAATAGCATTATTAGAAAGTAAAGAAAGTAGCACTTTATTTCCAGGATGTCCAATTCGTTGATGCCACGTGTAATGACTAGCAAGAAAAGCTTGTGGATAGGATGTATGTGTGGTCACATGATACAGGTCTCCCAGACTATCATTAATGAGAAGAATTTCTTGAGTCAAATAGTCTTTCACAGAAAAACCAAACTCATCAAATTCTATAGAAACTTTGTTGTCACGGGTAAATTGACGAACATAAATTAATTTTTTACAATATAAGGAGTAATTTAAAGATTATGAAGGTGAAAAGGATGGTGAGGGTTACGCAACAAGCTATGGTATAACAACCCGTAAAATTTCGGATTATTATAATAATATTTATTACGTCAGAAAATACAAATCGGTTATTCTCTGACAGATGTCAATATTTTAATCCAAAAACAAGAGGTCATCTCTCTTCTTTAGAAATAAGTCACCGCACAACGATACTTGTCCACTAAGTATATGTATAATAGAAGTGAAATTTATTATCATCCAAGTTAAAATTTAAGCATACATAAAACAATCCAATGGTTATTCCGCATCGCAGTGATGAGAAGATTCAAAACTAAAAATAAATACTTAGATAAGAGAAAAATACACTTTTATCAATCAACGATAATTCACTAAAGAAAGCGAGAGATTATCTCGTGAATTTGTAAGTCACTAAGACCGAACGCGAGATCGACACCAAATTAATAACTGCAAACATTTATAATCAAATTTCTACGTAATAATAATAATAAATTATTACACTTACAAAAACGCTTCTAAAAATATAATTTCTAAATCTTTCGGGAACCGGGAAGGTACGTTTACTCGAGGATTCGACAAAACATGGGGTACAGTTTATACTGTGTTATAATAAAACAAAATAGATAACATTCCTATCTCTCTTTCTCTCCCCCACGTTTCCACCATACCTGTCCCTCCTCTCTCCTTGTCGACACAAACCAGAGGAAACAAACATTAAAATGGTATCATTTCTTTCTTTTGAGGAGTCCAACACAAAGTCTCACCTCCATCATTCTCCAAATAGCTATCTACCCATCTAGACATCACATGAAGTTGGAGGCATGGCTGTGGAAGAAAGACGCGAGCTAGAAGAAGGAATACCCTAAGCATTAGGTCAAGAAAAGATAAAGTCAAGTTTCCCTTTTGTTTTTCTTTTATATGGACGCACATCCATAGGAGGTTCACACAAGTTTCTCACCATCTCACCCACACAAGTTAGGGTTTGTACGAATTAGGGATTCTTCCAAACAAAGGGGTTTTCAAAATTGATAGAGGGGTTTTGTAGTTGATGGCATAAGGAAGCTACCCTAGGAGTTAATTTTCCCAAATCATCTCGAGTCTCCTCCAATTGAGCTTGTGGATTTTCGGTGTTCATACCCATTCGACCCACAAGAATTAGTGTAAGGATATTCAATTGTTATTTTGTTGAATTCGTCAAGTATGTAATTTCTTTTGTCCTAATCAAATTTATTATCCTCTTTGTTCATACCAAATGGTAATAATAAAGTTGGGAATGATTTGATTAAGTTAATATGGTATAACATGGTGTTGTTGTTGTTAAAGTGTGGCAAAACTAAAAAGAAATCGTACCCTTTAAAATTTGTATTGGCTATTCTAGACTACTTATCAGTTTCGGCTCATTCATTTGATTACTTGTTTTTTTTTGTCATTTTGATTTCGACCCTTCATGGCTTAATTTTGGTTTTATTCGGCTAGGAAAGACAACCCACATCGAGGGTTCCTACCCTTCCCATACGAGTCATACCATCCCCGAAATGTTGTGATTCGAGTCACGCCAGTTGGGTTGTACCCGAATGACGTGGGTCAATATAGCCATCACCATCATGTCTCTCATGTACTAGTTAGTTTTGGTCGGGATAGATGCTAGCCAAACCTATCTTGGTCATATTCGTATGTTTTGATAGTGGTAAAAAAAACAGGAAAGAAACTTTAAAAAAACTTAGCAATGTCATAACGGATATTCGGCTTAAAGTTTGATAATCGGTTTAAAAACAGTTTTTGGCATAATACTTAGCTTATCCTGCTTATTTTGGTTTCTAGATTATAGAGATCCTTGGTTTATTTGAGTTTTGGCGATTTGTTGTCCTTCGACTCAAGTATTTGTTGTGCTTCGGCTAATTCTCCAGCTTATTCTTTGTTATTTCGTCCATTTCAACATAAGCTATTCCTTGGTTTGTTCCTGTTTTAGTCTCAACTGTGATGAAACTCGTATGGGGGGTATAATTGTGCTCGTGTTGTATTCGGATGAGGGTGTGTGCCGAGAGTATGTTATATTGCCTCGTCATGTCCAATTGCTGAGAGTGTGATATTTGTTTGCTTGCTCGAGCCAAGTAAAAATACCCCGAGGGCATTTGTTGCATCCGCTAACATCAGACCACATCATGGTCACGGAAGGCTCGTAAGGGTATTTGGCCTTGGTTTGTGTCACGTTCCAGCAAAACATCAAAGTTAATTCTGTAACTCCAACAGTTTTAATATCGGGCCTCCAAGCCCAATCTTCCGTAAGTGTGGTGTGTATGTGTTGCTATATAGGCTGCCAAGCCCAATCCAACAAAGGGTGTGTTGAGTTGAGCTCACACCGAGCCCAACATACAATGGTATATAGCGCGCTCGAGTTTAGTTTACACACGACAACTCTGTCAAATATTTCACTTTCATTATCACTATCAAATTGATATAACAATGTATGCAATAAAATGGTGAAGTATAAATGTAAACTCGGAATGTAATATAAATCGAGTCACGTTGTTCGTTCTCATCGGCTTACCTCACGCCTCATTCTCGACTCACTCATCTTACCCGTTCTCGACATTATTCACAACATATTTTAAACCTACTAAACATACTTTATAAACATGTTTTCTAAACGGATAATAGACTATAATCTTAATACTGGAATCATTAGTACGTATTTCAACTAATGCTATAATTAAACTAAACCAAACTCATTCTTATACAACAACGGTGATGTAAATATCGTGACCCTTAGTCGCCACATATAATTAAAACTTATACTCGAGTCATACCCAATTTCTTTTTCTACATTTATAAATTATAAGTGTCATTTTAAATATAAACTCTTTAAACGAAACTATTACTTAGCATATAAATTTTTTAACCAAGGTATGATGATGTATAAACATATATACTTTTAAAACGACATTCTTGTAATTCGTCTACCATTTATATGTGTCTACTTTCTGTATAATCATCTTCCGGTTGCCATCGAGCCGAAGACTCATTAGTCCTTGATATTTTCCTATTCCTTACTTAAGCACTTCCAAGAGCCAATACTTAAAAACAATTGGAAAACTATTCCAAACTTAAATGCTGCCACACAAGCAACAACAACAACAACAACAACAACAACAAAAACATTTAAAATTTATAAAGTTAAACTTTATCGAGTCTTAAACATGGAAACTAAATATGCCGACTTAATTAGGTTGCATGTCGGGCGAACAAGACTATCACTCCTTGATTTAATTCCTTTAGACTTCATATTGCACATTGCCAAGGTAAGTTTCATAGCCTACTTTTACTTGTTTTATAACTGCTTTTGGGAAGATACATGCTCATTTTTACTTAAATGATTTAATTACTAAAATTTCGCATTCTATGCATACTATGCCCTTTGATTGATATGTTTTAAAATACATCATACCTAGATGCTTTAAGGACCACACCAAAACCTTTGACCTATAATATTACGCAGCTTAGCCTAAGACTTTAGATCCCAATTGCCCTTTTCATGAACCACAATTCTGGCGGAAGCGCGAATGTTACAAATAGATCTATCGGGGTGACTCACTGTCGGTTGACCCGCTTGGTCAAGGCGAAACATATAACATGTCGGGACCGAGTGTATTGGGATAAACACTCGCCATGGGCTCCTTATTTGTATGACTTCCTTGTGCATACATAAACCGTCGTAACCGGTTGCATGAACTTAGTGCTAGCGTAATAGATTCAATATATGACATTATATTCGTTGTAATGTACTTATACCCTACTTATGGTCCACAAATGAAATCTCTTTTATGAAATCTTTTTATGAATTAAAACTATAAACTTTATGACATTATGCAAGACGTAATGACCATCAAGAACCAAATTTGAAACAATGTACTGAAATCTCTTTTAAAATAACCTATGAACTCACCAACAGTAGTTCTAACCCCTTTAGCATGTATCTTCGTGTTTTGGTGATAGCTTATCTTTGGAGGAGCAAGCAAAGGCACTGGCATTCATGTACGACTGACGATTTATGTATTGGGACCACTTATTTATAATGGACCATTTTCCGCACTATTCAATAATGTAAACATTGTTTTCAAGAAATGAATAAAAGTTCTTTATGAAAAACCAATTGTGCTATGCTTATGTTGTGATACCAATTTAGTAGCACCCCAATACTTGTATGCTTCCGCTGAGTCATTTTTGAGGGTGTTACATATGGCCCGTGTTAGTGACGGCGGTATGGATATACCGTCACCAACAAAGATAGACGGATAAATACTTTTATTATAAATAGTATTAATATTATTTGTATTTGAATATAAATGAGAGGACGCCCTTGTTTCCAATTCCAACCTTGTTGTGGAGTACTGGATTGGGCTGGACTGGCTGTTGATCCCAGTTATGTACTTGATCGAATTCCTTTAGCTTGTAAAGGTTTCGCTATGCTAGATAAACTAACACAACTAGAATATAAACCGTCTTGAATTTATCAAATACTATGCGAAATCTAGTATTCAATATTAAGAACTTTGTAATGTAACACAAGAACACAATCAATAAAAAATAAACGCTTCAATATTATTTACTATAATACGAATACTCTCACAAGTATTAGGGTTACAAAACCTTGAATCTATAACTCAATTCAATAAAAAACTATATAACTCTATGCCCTAAGACCTTTTTTATAGACTAAGGAGTCATAGTCGGCTTACAATAACTTCTTCTCTAAGATAATTTTTTTCTATACTTATCAAAACATTCTATACATATCTAATCGACTTAATAACATAAGCAGCAATAATAATCAACCAATGCCTTAATCTTTACTCCTGCTTTTAACTTTCAAGAATAGAATCTTAAGACTAAGAAGACTAAGTTTTCTTCTATCAGCATTAACCACTTAGTGTATTTTCCCTTTAAGTTCTCAGCAGTTGTAATGCTCACAAGCAGTCTTAATTCCTTAATCAGCAGCAGTAACACACTTTGAGCATTTTCATTGATTCCCAAGAGCAGTCTTAACCGTATGAGCAACAACAATAATCAACATCATTTAGAAGTCTTTGAAGCCCAACACTGGCCATGTAGTTCTGTTGGCCTGAAAATGCGTTGGGCGTGAGACTGTTTTTTGCAAAAACTCATATTGGGCTAGTAATTGTTGTTGGGCAAGCTGAAGTAATTGGGTCTGGTTCAAACCTCAAAGTCCAAACATGTTTCATCAAACAATATAACATATCTAAGAAAAAAAGTTCGGCTACTAGAATAAGGATCTTGTACAAAAATAATTGATTTTAGGTAGTAGTAGTAAATAAGGAGAATGATCGAAAATGAAGGTTATATAATACTCATAAAATAAAGGGGGTGATACTCACATCACATATTTTGATCGTCGCACCATAATTTGTGACAAAGATTGTGACGATACAACGAATGCATAAATCAGAATAAACGATCAAAAACGCACAGATGATCAATTCCCATAAAATAAAGAGGTACAACAAAATTGGATCGGTGAAAAAAAAATGTTTAATATTTGCTTTTAACTTTTGGGTGTAACAAGGAAGATATGCACGTGTTGTGTTAATTTAATAATAATGCTTTTGCTTTTTACAATAGTTGTTGGGATAACTGAAAGTGACGACAAGAAATTTCTGGAAGGTGAAATTGACGGCAAAAATTTTCTAGAAGGTGAAAGTGATGGCAAAGCTTTCGAGGAGTAGGTTTTTGGGATAATTTCTAGTATTATGTTACGATGTAAGTTTGTGTAATTATCAGTACTGAATAATGCTCGGTTAGCATCTAAGTGGACGTCTTTGGCTCGATTTGAAAAAAAATGGAAACCGGATGGTAAAAGAATAAGCGACAGAATTCAAGGTGTGATAGGGAGTGGAAATAATGTGAGATTTTGGCTCGATATTTGGGTGGGATTGGAACCGCTTAGAAAGGTTTATCCCATCTGCTCTCGCCGAAACCGACAAAAGTGTTATGTGGCGATGACTTAAAGAGAGGATGATCGTGAGTTCTTAGCTGGTTTGAAGCGGCAATGTGTCCCGATTGGAGTTACAAAGAACTTTCGAAAGTGCCGCAGTTGTCGGATCGAGTTAGACTTCTGACAGGGGCTCGATACGTGGCGCTATCGGGTATACGATCGAACCTTTTCGGTTGCGTACTTGCCAAAAGAATTGTTATACAGAGGCGGTTACAAATGGGAAGTGTGTTCAAATGGGTAAAATGGGTTCCTTCTAAGGCAATATTTTCATGTGGCGAATGATTTTGGATCGCTTACCTACAAAGGAAGCGCCTGAGACGAAATATTATGGTGGACGACTGTGTTTGTAGTTTTGCGGAGAGTTGGAGGAGACGGTCGATCACATCTTCACAGAGTGTCGCCTCATGGGGTGTGTAAGCTCTTTCAAACCGGTGGCACATCCTCCTATATTTCGCGCTTTGCCGAGACTTAATGGAGATTCATAAACATGCGGGGTTTCAAGCGTAAAGGTGAAGTGATTAGAGGTTTAATCATTGTAGCGTGTTGGGAAATGTGGAAAGCGAGAAATGAGCGGATCTTTCACACCGGACATGTACTAGTGTGGAGATTATTTCGGTTAAAGCGATTGGTTTTCTATGGTTCAAAAGAGGTCTAAATGTAAAGATGTAGAATGAGATAAGTGGTGTAATTTTAACATGATGTAATTGTTTGGGTTGGTGTTCTTGGTTTCTCCTCGAAACAGGGCGCCCCTTTTTTTGGTGGTTTTTTTAATATTACTGACCTTTCAAAAAAAAAATCAGTACTGAATAATGAGTTTAAGTAAGATATAAATAATGCTAAATGAACAAACACGCTTAGCCCAATACAAACAATAATAACATTAAATACTACTACATCCGTTTCAAAATTATTGTCCTCGTTTGACTTTTTCGATTTTTCCTTTTCAAT
Source organism: Chrysanthemum lavandulifolium (assembly GCA_022545495.1). Lineage (NCBI taxonomy): Eukaryota > Viridiplantae > Streptophyta > Magnoliopsida > Asterales > Asteraceae > Chrysanthemum > Chrysanthemum lavandulifolium. The sequence goes on along the minus strand of CM040244.1, from coordinate 267,948,252 downwards.
TTTTACTTTAAATATTTTTGTTTGTGTTATACAATAGTTAATGTTTTTAAGGTCAGATGGTGCACGGTTAAGATTAAACAATAGTGTTATACAATAGTTTTTTCAACTATTGTTAGGATTGTAAGGATTGCATGGATAATATGTTTTGTATATCACTGATGATCAAATGTATCGTACATAAATAATTGTGTAACCCTAACAAACAATAATCTGCTTAGCCTGGGGCGGAACTACATGGAGGTTACACAGGCGGTGCCTCCCATGCCTCATCGAAAAATATCAATTTTAAACAGAAATTTTTTTGACCATTTTATTAAAGTCAGCACCCAATTACAAAATCAAATCGCCCCCACCCAAGATCAAACAACGAAAACCTTATATCTCTATTTTAATCTAAAAAATACCGCTTTTAGTGTAAAAAAAAATACGACCTTTTATTAAAGCTCATCACAAATTTTATCAAAAAATTATTTTGCCCCTCGTTCTCTAAAATTTCTATTCACCACCTGCTAAATTTATACGTATAATACATGGGCTATCCAATCATATGACTAATAATCCCAAGTTATCTAGGAATGTTTTGAACTCTTATATAGAAGGAGAACATAAGTTAATGGTTATTTAAGTAAATCGCAGATACATAATTTAACTTTTTTATGACAACTTTGTTAGAAAAATAGCAAGTAGCTAGGATAATCTAAACAAAGATCACTAGAGGAGATTGGGTTTAATTTGAAATACAATCGGTTTAAGATGGACGAACAAGTTTACTTCAGTTACAAATCCACAAGTGTGATAAAGATTTTATCCCAGAATCTAATTTACTTTTCATAGAGTTTAAATCGAAGCAAACCTGATTTTCAAAATTCCATATGACTGATAATTTTTTTTTTTTTTAATTTACCATGTCGAAGCGTCGTTTAATTAGTGAATGTAGTAAAATTGGAGTTATTCGTTAACAAGATTAAGCTTGTCATATTTTCGGGTAATCCAAGAGAGCGCACCACTTTAACACCGAGAGCCAAAGACTGAGCCACGATGCATTTGATGAAGAGATGTGGATTATGATGCTGCATATATCATATGTAAGACATCTTGCTGAATCTAAAATAATTCCTTTTAGATCAAGGTTACATACCTTGGGAAGTCGATCATTGCCTAAAGTGCGGCAAGAATTGACATCGACACCAAGACGACATGGGTTGACGCCGAAGCAAGAACATCGCCGCCACCAAAGCGGCACGGGTGAGCATGGAGGATTTTGATGTAAATGTCACCGAATCACGAGAACAGTGGAAAAATATACGTTGGGAACGGCTAGAAATTGGCCTTCAAAAAAAAAAAAAAAAAAACCTTTATAAATAAACATCGATTGACATATTTCGTTTACGAAATTGTCTGTACATTCTGAAGTTCAATATAAGAGAGCGATCACCAATAACCACTATTACGCTTGAAGCCTCAAGACTTACCATACCCTCGATGACTAGCTATTTCTTTTTTCTAGTTTTATGTAATTTTCTTTTACTGAGTAATTATTAATGAAATATTACGTTTTATTAGATTGTTTAATATAATTATGAATATAACAAATAAAAAATAAAATTAGGTGAGGACGTGATCATGCATAACCGCACTAAAAAGATGGTGGCGCATTTAGAGATGCATGAATGAGGTGAAATAATATTATTAGTGGATGGTGAGGCATGGATAAGGCATGAGATCATGACTGCCACCACCCTAAATGACCCGTGAAGATATTAGTTTTGATAAGCATTAATTTGTTCCATCTGAGCTTATATCTGTTGAAGAGAAGGTCAACTTTTTCAATGAATTCTCTCATGGCAGCCACTGAGAAGGTTTTTCGATCTTGTCTATTGAAGAGATCGAAGGTCAACTTTTTCAATGAACTTGACACCATTGAAAGGTCTTTGTCCATACCTCTTTCGCAAGGTTACATGTAAAGAACACATGAGAAATGGTTTCCGTACCCGTTTCACAACAAGGGCACGAAATTACTTCTATTTCCACATACAAGTTATACCGAGTTGGTAATCGGTCCAACATAACTCGCCTAACTAAGATATTTTATTTACCTTCCTTGGAACAAAGGGACACCATCTAGTGGCCAAATCTTGGCCCAACAATTTCATTTTGTCAATGTGCAAACGTGTTCTTGCAACAGAAAATATACCTTGATCATCTAACGTCCATCGAACCTTATCTTGACCATTTTGCAATTCAATATCCGAGAGCAATACTAGTAGCTAGACTATCTATTTTTAATGAAAACTTCAATAAAAAGTTATAGAATTATTTGGGAACTTGCACCCGGGAAAATCGTAACTCTACTCGTGTGGTCTTTTCTATTTTTCCTGATTAAGGTATTTCTTTCGAGATAAGTTAGAAACTTAGATTGAAAGCTACGTATTTATACTTTTTATAAAATAGGTATACGCGATCTAACCGAGTTATTCTGTGACTATTTCACAAAGGATGAACGCTTGTACATAGCGTACGTTAAAGTTTCAAACAATGACTCATGTACCCTAAATTATTGGACACCACGGTCCTCATAAACTTGTACTTTGAACTACTCCGTATTACTTTAACAACCCCTGAAATCGATATGGTGACCAGCAGTAATCTCGAAAGTCATATGCTTTTACATGTTACCCATATAGCTTTCTTTTTATTGCATCAATTTTGATCCTACAATATTTCAATTATATAACACACTAATCACCACCGAATGGCCAAGTGGTAATTCACATAATCTTCTCACGCGAGGGGTAGAGTTTAGACTTTAGACCTCACTAAGTATATCGACATATCGTACACGTTTAGAGGTGGTAAAGGAGAATTATAGGTCCGCAGAGGGTAATATAATGAGGAAATTTCTAAAAGAGACACATAGGAAACATTGTTACCAAAATAAATCGTTGAAAGTTGTTATTAAAAGATACTCGAAATTGTTTGCTCTCCCAATTTTTTTTTCGCCCACGCTTTAGATCATTACACGCAGATTTTAAGACCAAATCTAAAGTCGACACGCGATGTGAGCGCAATTTTTTGCTCTCCGTATCTTTTTGCGCCCGAATTTTGAAGATTTACTTGGTTTAGTGAGGACGAGAGCAAAATTTTGCTCTCCCAACCTTTTTGCTCTCCCAATTTCGAGTATTATGTGACAAGAGAAGATGACGCATACCGGAGAGCAAATATTTTGCTCTCCTCCGCTTTTTGCGCCCATAAGTATTTTCATCCGCTTATTGAAAATTTATTTGGTTTCCAATTTTTTTGGCCCACGCTTAGATCATTACACGCAGTATTTTAAGACCAAATCTAAAGTGGACACGCGCAAGGAAGCGCAATTTTTTGCTCTCCGTGTCTTTTAAGCGCCCGAATTTTGAAGATTTACTTGGTTTATGCACGGAGAGCATTTTTGCTCTCCCAACCTTTTTGCTCTCCCAATTTCTATTATGCGACAAGAGAGTGATTGTATACCTGAGAGCAAATATTTTGCTCTCCTCCAGCTTTTATGCCCATAAGTATTTTCATCCGCTTATTGAAAATTTATTTGGTTTAGTGGGACGGAGAGTTAAAATTTTTGCTCCCAACCTTTTTTCTCTCCCAATAGATGGTTACATTTAGATTTCATAATGAAAAAATACGGTTTTCCTTTTTACATTTGGGAGCGTAAATAGAGAGGAGAGAAAATAATTTGGCTTCGTTTACTTTCTTATTCATGTCAGTTGGAAAAAAAATGCGCTAAAAGTAAATTTTGATAATCCTAATTTAAAAGGTAGTTTTTGATAAAATTTATATGTCAAGTGACATTTTGGTAATATGTTTGAATATAATTGAAGAATACTTGGAACATGGCCTAAAGTCCTACACAGAGGGAGATTGACTGCGATGGTTGGCCAAACCGCCTTTACGTCTCTATTATTATTTGTAAACTAATGCTAATAGCAACTATAACCCTTCAACTGACCGAGTTTGTGACCGCGTCGTATATTTTAACAGAATATGGGTCGTCTTACTAATTGCTTGCGCTTACATAATAAAGGTCGATCCCTAATCGATCGTGCTGTTGTGGTGATAGTCGATCGCCAAAAAAAAAGGTATCTTGGTCGTCTGCTCGATCGACACCACAAACCACAAACATCCAACTTTTGTTTCTTGCCGTTGCATATCCAAACAAAAAAAAAATCAAACCGTTTGAAAAATCAATTTTTGACCGTTTGATAAAAAAAACAAAAAACAAAAAAACAAAAAACAAAACAAAACTACTAAACTACCCTATAAATACACAACATATTTACACACAAAACTTACAAATCTCACAATCCTCTCTATAAAAAAACTCATAATTATCTCTATCAAAATGTCTAAGAAAACACCACAACAAAAAGGCCGAAAATCCTGCTTTGGCACAAAACGCCTCATATTTTAACACCGATCCGAATTTTTGCTAACCGCTGCCTCACCAAGAATCAATTTCCAACCCCGCGTCAATATCAATCCCAACAGTTTCACAACAACAAACTAACAATCCATTTTTATGAATCGTCCATTTGTTCCACCGTATCAAAACATCCAACAACAATAACAACAACAAAGCTACTCCGTCAAGCAACCAATCTATGTATGGGTCACCCGAACTGCGGTACCGTCCAACAATGGATTCATCAACGCCTTCATATTCAAATTATCAACAATATTCTCCTGCTAACAGTATCAATCTTGAGGGTTTTGATTTGAAAGAACAATATTCTCCGACAAAAGAAATATGATAAAGATTTCATATTCTATTACACGCTAATCGACCCATCTTTCCCGCAAAGACAACAAGAAACAATGCAAAAATCAAAGACGCGATCAGCGCACGCCACAACCTGATTTTTAATGTTGTCAGAATGTTTTAATAAGTTTCAGAATGCTTTAATTTTATTCAATTATTATGAACGCTTTAATTATTAAAGAATTTTATTTTGGGTTAAAATGTTTTTTTTTTTTTTTTTTTTTTTTTTAATGTACTTGGTCGCCTCATCGCACCTAATCACCGTCATTTCACGGAGAAAGGTGACGCGATGCCGAAAAGTAGTGATCAATCCTTTATCAGCAATTTTAGTATTTCTACATTTATCAAGCAAATATAAAGAAGGTAAAATTTCATTCATTTTTTGTCACATTTGCAACACTTATTTTAAAACGACAGTTAGTGATTCAAGTCATACAACGATATCTAAGTCGAGCAGCTCAAACCTTCGCTTTTAAGGGAATAAACTGAAGGATACTATAAATCGTATATTGATTGAATAACATGTTCGGTACATCAAATCATTATATAAGATACATAATGAGCCGAATACACAATAGGCCAAATACTAATAATAGTAATAGACTAACATAAACCTCACCTTTTTTTTCCGCTTCGCCTATAAAGAAACCTCCATTGACAAGCCTTAAAGATTATCCCTTGTGGCCATTTTCAACACGGTTTTTAACACGTGCCTCGCAAGACACGTTAAGACATAAAAGGACGCGACCCACGAAAAGCGACGTCTGAATCCATAAAAATACACTTTTCAAATAAAATATACGAGTCCGACATCGCTTTTCATGCGTCCCGCCGTTCTTTGCTACACACATCGCTTCGCAAGACATGTTAAAAAACTTTTCAAATATACATACCTAATAATGTTTGAAGTAATAGTTGTCGTGATCCCGATCCCGATCTTGTGATTCACGATTTTACGACATCAAGTTAAAAACGATCCTGATCCTACATAAGATCTTTGCAAGCTTTCGGATCTTATAGATCCCGATCTAACCATACGATCTTACGATCTAATCCGATCCGATCTTACTTTTCCTTGACACAAACTAAAAATCTACAAATATACGGGTTGTTTGTTTGTAGAATTCAAAACAACACGTTAATCTTTTAAACATTTTATAATCATAATTTAGACAACATTTATACGAAACATTAATAAGATTTTACTATTATAATGTATTGAATTGTAGATTAGATAAAATTATATGTTATTAAGAATAACATTGTAAGAGATCTTAAGATCCCGATCCGATCTTCGATCACGATCTCAAGAAAGACGAAAACGATCCCTGAGAGATCCCGATCTCGACAACCTTTGTTCAACACTTAACCTTGTTTGAAAGTAAGTGGTCGTTCACATTTGCAACACTTATTAATTCGATTTGTCGGTAGAAATTCCCACACAAAAATTTCCTCCACATATTTGTTTACTACTTCGTATTTTATTTAATAATAGTAATTGTTTACGTGGATACCAAAGAACCACAACCCATATCCAAAAATTCATCCCGAAATCTCTAGATATCCATGGAAAACGACAATGAGGATAAGTTGACAACTTAAAGTTGTACTCGTAGTTTTCTATTTTTGCGGTGACCAATTTTTCGACGGGCAAATTCTCTAAATGCCTCAGTTGCCTAACTAATTTACTCTAAATCTTTCAAAATTTTTTCACTTCTTTTAATGCCCGATGGACAACTCTCTCATGGACATCTCTACTATTTATTTGGGCCCACTTTGTACTTACATAGTACAAATGTAAGAGTTGACATGTTAGACAACCGACAATTTTGTATTTTAAATGAAAAGAAAGTTTTTTCTTTTTTTTTTTTTTTAAATACATATAACTTGCAAGAACTTTATCCCATATACGTATTTTCGCAAGAACTCGTTATAAATACAACTTTATAAAATACAAATACACATTTTATAATCTAAATTATACTTCCCCCAAAAAAAATTTATTATCCTAATACATATCTTCCCACTCAAACTACAAAATACATATCTTCCCTCAAAATTTATAATACAAAATACATTCCTGCTTCTAACACACACATCTTCCTACTTAAACTCAAACCTTCATTCTGCAAACTTAAACTCTTCTCAAACTGAAACTCAAAATCAAATCAATCGTACAATCAATCGTTCTTCTTCCACATCTCAAGAATCCCAAGCCGAAGCCCTAATCCAACCGCTTCCCACGCATATTCGTACAATCGATCGTTTTCTTCCACATCTCAAGAATCCAACGATTTAAAATGTTTGATGCAAAGCTAACGGTGAGATCTAGATTAGAACATATTGATACAATTAAAGTCGCATTGAATGTCAATAACCAAATTGTTTGGAGACACCGTGTTTGGGCTTCGTTAGATTTTCCTAAATATTCCCCCACCACCACTTGTACAATTATTTATATCAAATGCAGCTGAGGTTTCTAATGCGAGTGATTGTTGTCCACCTCTTACTTTTGTAATGTGGGGAATGTTTTGATTTTAGCCGCGAACAATTTAGTCTTAACCGGGTTTCGCTAGGTCCCGTAGATAAAAAGAAACCACCACTGGCATTTTGTTAAGGGTTTATTAGATAGTCCTTTTTGATCGCTTGTTTCCGATAAAAAGAATTAAGAACAAAAGTTAGTGGTGATAACCTTTTTGCGTTGGTGAAGTCGAGCCAAAGGTAGATTCTTTATCCGATGAAGATGCCGTGAGTGTTGGTTTGTTGGTGATTGTCACTTTGTATTTATTGGCTCGGAAGGAAGGTTTAATGTTCCCACCATTTGCTAAAGAATGTTGAGGATTTTTCAGTATGGAATGAGTATCCATGGGTGAATACATGCGGGCTCATATGTATAAAAGAATCCATGAACGTTGTTCTAGCATCTCGAGGCGTAATCAAAGAAGCCTGCTCCAAAAGATCCAAAAAGAAAACATACACTCAGTATGGATTTATACGGGTGTTGAAGGTTAGATTTCATTTGTAACATACGTTATTTGTGGTTTTATATATTCGATGGTTATTCTAAATTAGGTGTTATATGTTAAATTCGAGGAACATAGATAAGGTAATAGTCATTCGGCATTGCCATTGTTCCTTAGGCATCGCTTTGTTCCTTAGGCATTGTTCCGTAGTCATTGTTCCTTAGGCATCGTAAGGCTTGGTATAGATTTAAGGATGTTATGGTTGATGGTTTCGCACTAGAAATCGATTTGTAAACGTCACCATAAAACATAGAAACGATTGGTTCAAACCATCGCCAATGTCACCGCATCCATCGCTAGTTCAAGAAACCACCACCGCAACTACATCTCGATGTAATTCTATCCTCACATTACAGACACACCTGGTTATCCTAACCACCGCAACCATAATCACAACCACTATAATCACAACCGCTAAGTCTTAATACGTTGTATGTTAGGTTCCATATTAGTAACACAAGCTTCAATATGTAAGAAAGAAAGATAAGATGATCGGTTGAACAATACAAGACACTATGCGTATGAATGTAGAAGAGTTATGCTAGTAAATGAAATGAATTGAACAACCAACCATCAGTGAGGGTTTACAAGAGTATTTATAGAAGGAACTAGGCAACATGCAAGTTCCTTCCTTTCCTCAGATGGGCTCATTAAGGCCAGCGGCTTTCTACATAAGCCTTGGCATGATTACTAACATAAAAGCCATATTAAGCTAACTATTACATATTAATTACTAACACTTGAAATGTAGTTTAGTAGTGATTCCAACAACTCCCTAAGTGTTAGTGATTGATAATATAAACGCTGAAGGTGCCATGTAATAGTAGCTTTGACGCCTTCCCGACATTCTTCTTCTTGTGAGTAAGAATTGCCTCGATTCGAACAATCTCCCAAAGGTAGAGAAATTGTTTCCTTTGAAAAGTTTTGCTTGACGTCATCATTATCTTTGTTCTCGTGATCTTTGTTCTTTGTGATGGTAGTGATAGATGTTGTTGTTGTTCGCATCGTGTCCGCTTGTTGCTCTAGTGTTCCACGCCTTCTTCAACATGCTCACACACTTTAACGCTTGATTTCGATCGATGTAGTTCTCTTTAGTCTTTAAACTTTGTAGATTCTTTGACTTTGATGAAGAATCATCCCGACTTGGGTTGCCTTTTGAGAGAACTACAATTAGTGATGTTGTTGGTATAAGCATGTGAAGAATCGCACGATCATCCGCCCAAAGCTTCCATAAGAAGAAAACATAAGAAAGGTTAGTGATAAGCGGATTCCAAAGACTTACAAGTTTCAACTCGAGCGTGTTAACAAAGATAGTGTGAAAACGCAACTCTAATTCTCACAAAGGTCGCCTCGAACTGAGTCCCACAAGTGAGATAACGCGATGTACCAAGTACACCTACAGCTCGATGAGTCGCCGAGGTACACCAAACATCACCTCACGATTGTAGACCGCTTGAGACACACTAAGCGTAATCCACGGGAGTTACCGGCGACCGCCGTGTGTCGCTTGATGTCGACCGGCAGGAGTTTCCATTCAATCACCGAGGATCATATATGTGAACCTCTCATAAATGTTCTCGATGATTGCTAAGATCTCGCGAAGGACACGCTAATATATCACTCATGCTCTTATTGTTGAACCACAAGCGATGATTTGTCAAGTGTACCTAAGAGATCTTTGATGAATCTCGTAGCTCTAGACTCAATAGTGCACTTTGGTTTTCCCGAGCGGAGACTAGGAGAGGGTATCCTTTTCAATACCAAAGAATCTCAAGAGAAAGTCGATAGTTTACGTGGGTTCCTGCGAGAATGAAACAAGTTTCGCTTGGGAGAAACTCGAGTGGCTGCCAAGGTTTAGCGATGCGCCATCGGGTCCATGAAGACTTTTATCTTCAATACGGTGTCATCTAGTGACTCACCAAGAGGATATGAATTAAACCCTGTTTGCCCTAAGTTGAATAATTTGAGGGCTATTTCTTTTCACCCTTTTCTTTGCATTTCTTTTAATTCTTCAACTCCTTCTTTCTCCTATTCTCATATTCTCCTTTTATAATCATACCTAGGGACTTTTAAGTACTAACTATTTGTGATGTCCTTGGGTAGATCCCTCCGCTCAAGCGGATCATAGACGGTTATTCCTAACCTTAGTCACCTTATAACCCATGACTAACCTATGTTGCCACAAAACCATTTTCTTGAAAGTCTCAAAGTGTTTGTGAATGAAAACATTTTGTACCACCGCGAGAGTTTTATCGCTTAGCGAAATACTCCCTCCACACGCGCTTAATTGTTTAGACAGAAATGCGCGGGTGAGAGAAGAGCGCACTTTTGAATTGATCGACTCAAGATAGACAATCCTCATGAGACACAAGTTACGCTGTATAGTTAAAGAGGTACATTGATAGCTTTTAGGTGACAACTAACTCTAGTAACTACCTTGAAGGTGGACAAACCCTAAAGGTTGTCAAACCCACAAAGATCATGTCTATCAAGAGTTCCTCGAATAGGTATAATCTACTCGGATAAGTCTAGAAGACAAATCTTTTCGATTTATGATAGTTTGTAGTTCGTCAATTCATGGGTTAAGTCTTATCACACGAAGATTCAATAGCAAATCAACATATTTTTATCACATTAATTTTCTCCCTCAAAATGGCATATAAATGTTATTTTGATAACGCTTGATATTAAGTATGACCATTTCGAGTTTTGTGGGAAGATTATCACGAAGAACAATTTAGAACAAAGTTTTTAATCAAATACCCCTCAACAAGTGATATAAACTTTGAGGTTTTGAAAATCACAAGGAGAAGTACTTGTCCTTTTGAGCAAAACTTTGAAAAAATGAAAGTTTTGATAAGTTTTACTCAAAAGTAAGAAGCTTTCACCCTTTTATAAGGATTGTGCAATCAAGCGCACTCACGTGGTCATTTCATTACAAGAACGGGTTGTACATCGTGATGTGCGCATGCTCATTGTCATTAAATAATCACACATCCAAATCAATATATAAAATGAAATAGTTTAAGGGGTACCGTAGTCCAAAGAATATTTCCGTGAATGCGAATGTATGCTGATAGCCGTGAGAGTAATCTCGACGACCACCTACGGTTTCCGTAGTTCGAATCGTCCCGTCTGCATAACCTTTCATCGATACGAGTGATGATCCTCTTCACATCCTGCTTTTCCCGAGAATTCCATCTCTTCTTCACCCGATGCCTTCATGTATCTCCTTTAACCGATAAGCTAACCCATCCCCGACTTTCTTCGGGTGTGATCATCTCCAAACTTACGAAGATCTCTACACGCCATCAAGCGCTACGATGTAGGTCACTACGGTAAACTACTCCAAACGGTTTCGACGAGAGTGTATTGTGGAAGATGGTTGATGTCGGAAGTTCTAGCCGAGGTCTCGCGAGGTTGACACGTGTCTGACACGATTCAACAAAGAAGTTGTAAATCTTCACATCGCCCTCGGATCACTATGCTTCGATGAAGATGAGCACGACTTGATGTATTCACGCTGATTTCAACGAGAATTGTCTCATTCTTCCCCGCACCTTGGCAAGATACGATCTTCAATGTCGCTGAGAGACAAATTCGAAAGTCCGCTTCACGTAAATCATAGTCCCTTTCGCCTTGTCTTTTCGACCACGATGTTCTCGAGGAAAGTGCATCCCATTTAGACGAGAGCTATATGCTTAACAACAACGATCCCTTTATCACTATACACTTCATGTTTAGACCTTCAACCCGGCGCCTTTTGTAGTAGATTCTTTGCCCGCCAATGGTGAATCCCATACATTGCATCGATGTCATAATCGCTCCACATCGCTGGTAAACATGCGAGTAGCCTTTTCTTCAATGGCTATGC
>CM040244.1:267903523-267936451 GCA_022545495.1 Chrysanthemum lavandulifolium | reverse complement strand
ATCCTTTTCTTACAAGTTTTCTCAAAATCAACAAATAGTTGGAATATAACGACTAATTAATGTCTTGCTTTTAGTGGCAATTGTTCTAGGTACAAGATGCATAGGTGTATTAGGAGGATACACAGCTTTCTAGGCATTTTCCGAAGGGAGGGTTTGTTTCTACAATATTTTCAAATTTTCTCGCTTATCTAAATCCATTTTCCGTAAGACTTGTTCTGGAGTCAACAAAGTCCGAGGTTTAAACTTGTTCAAGGAAATCCAGTTTCCTTCTTGTAATCATGAGGAGAGAAGATTATGTTTTTCTTTGCATTTGGGATCATTTTGCTTCTTATTCATCTTTTCCTAGTGATTTCGTTTAATATCTTATCTTCCTCGGTGCACTCAACGCAACTAGGTTTCGCCTAGGTTTAAGGACTTCATTACCATCATAAATTACCTTATGAGCATTTCTAGCCTTTTAATTACCTCCGGATTTGGTTCCTCTATAAGGGAACGCTATGCTTATCGCTTAGAACTCTATGCTTAGTGATCATGTGAAAATCAATGGTGTTTTGTAAATACAACTTGTTTTCAAGTTTGTTTTTCAAAGTTTTCGATTAGAAAATCTCTCAAGAGTTTTGATTCCTTTGCATTAAATTCTTGCTTAACATTTTCACATTTTCTTGAAGTTCTTGTTTTTGCTTAATGTTTTAGAAAGTTTTTCTTGCAAGGAATTTAATTCTTGTTTCAATACTTCTCTAAACTTACTTTTCTAATTACTTGTACTCACTTGGACATCCATTTCGCTCACGAGTGGTCAACTCAAATTTTGCCCGTTGTTCATAAATAGCAACACGCCTTATAGGCATTTAGTTCGAAATTATGGAATCATTAGAGCACATGCAAGGTATTCATCAAAGACATAGTCATTGTTGATCGCAGAAGATGCACTACTTGGTACAATTTCACTTTCACTTTGTTTCACGATTGATCGTATGGGACAATATTGATATTACCCATATTTTCAATATTTGATTCAAAAGTTTCATTGGTTGTACTTTGTCATGCATCATTGCACATCAAGATCATCGTATAGTTTTAATACCTCAGAGATGAGTTTGTCCTTGATGTGCCGACTTGTGGTGAGGAAGAGATCTTGGGAGAAACCATTGGAGAGATGCTAGCCATAAAGATTGTGTGCGAGAGGTCCATCATCTACATCGAGTCGTAAGCATCACGATCGGCGACTTGAAAGGCATTCGATGATTGTGACCTATCTCACGAATAGTCGCTCATCCACATCCGCATCATAGGTCTTTGCATTGCCTCAAGAAGAAACAAACAATTCCTCTTCATCCAACGCGGCACCATTGTCCCGAGCTTGTGCCAAGAACATCTTATCTCAAGTAATCAGATTCTCGAGGACGCTTTGGAGATGTGCGTTCCTTGCAATGTGTCCTTCACCACCATGCTTGTAGCATTTGATTGGCTTAGGTTGACCTTGGTTACCATTTCTTCCTCGATTCGGTTTCCAACATAACCTCTCCCGCTCCACCTCTTCCCCGATCATCTTGCTTTCCGAATGGTTGCACCACGATCCTTCCATCTTTAATGATGGCTTGATTATGTGGGTTAGATGCGCTCAAGGTTGTTGTTGGTTTGTGGGAGAATTCATGTTTTGACTAATGAGTAGAGCTAGTTGATTAACAATGTTATCCACGCGTGCATCAAAGATCAGCTTGTTTGAACATAGGATCGGAATGAGTTTGTGATTACCATTACCCAAGGGTATGACTTGTGATGCTTTGGTTGTGATTCCAATGTTTGAGTAGAAGGTGTTGAGTCATTAGACTAACTTGTCTCTCCACAGTTGGTTTTGAACCGATTGAGAATCAATTTTCAAACATGGCATGTCTCTCATTCGAAGGAGGAAGGCATAGAGTTGCTCATAGTTTGTGTTCTTCAATCCTTAAGTAAGCTTCACAATGTAACAAACTTGTGCCATTCGGGATTCATGTTGTTCACAAATTTTGAATTCAACCGAATGTTAGCATAGTCATTCGATGTTCCTCATGTCATTAACTAACTTATGAAATCTCACATAGTACTCATAGACACTCTCATCGGGTTTCATCTTGAAGTGCTCAAATTCGTCATAGAGTTGGGATTCTCTGTCTTCCATAGTTAGTTCTCGAACACAGAGAAGCATCTTAACATTATCCCAAACCGCTTTTGCTTGATGTTATGATTGATCGACTTGTAGATGTCTTTAGGAAGACCTTGAAGAACAATGTTTGAAGCCCCGATATCGTGATCAAATCTCTTTTTCTCCTTATCATCAAGCTCATCATACATCTTAGGTCTCATCCATTCCGTAAATAGGAGTACCATCTTCATTAGTATCAAGTATGTCTCTAGTCGCTTCAACTCGATATGGTCCTTCATCAATGGATTTTAGAATATTGACACCATTTTCCTTTCCAAGGCAATACAATCGATTCGTTGAGCCCAAGAATCGTAGTCGATTCTGTCGAGCATGGGTGGACGAGTATCCGATCCATTGCTTGTACATCCTCGGCAATCAGGAGATGACAAGAGGGACGTTGGTGGACATGTTATCGATTATACGGATTTTATAACTCAATGATTAAACCAGGAAATAGATTCTTTCACGAGATTTTACTAAATCAAGAGAAAACCGTAAACAATCACTCAAGTCGCTAGATGATAAAGCTCTAAGTCGCTAGAAACAAATCCACTAAGTCGCTACCAATTAATTCGCTAGACAACCAAGTCGCTAGAATCCCAAGTCGCTAATGTAAAAACAAGTCGCTAAATAGTAACTCGCTACGGACCAAGTCGCTAACCAAATTTTGGCGACAATTCGCTACACAAGTCGCTAGAAACTCAAGTCGCTAAAGAGCAACTCACATCGACCAAGTCGCTACCATTAAGTCGCTACCAGTAGTGGAGAGTCCACTACTTGTCCTTTAACTTGCTAGCTCTAACTCGCTAGCTTTTAACATCGTAAGTCGCTACAAAATAATGAAGCAAGTCGCTATGAAGAAAGGTTATCCGTGAACTAACTCGCTACCATGAAAACCATATAAACATCACTTTTCAATCCAAAACAACCCAACCAAGATGATTCAAGCTTACCAAATGAAAACCTAAACACTTATGATGATTCTAAACACAAAAGTACCAACAAAATTCAAACTTTAACACAAGAAATCAACCAAATGATGCAAAACCACTAAACTTTTTCAAACTCAAAACCACCTAAAACCACTATAAATCCAAAGATGTGCAAGATATGATCTAACCATGGCTCTTGATACCAATTGTAAGATATAACTTTTCACATACACATCAAACCATAACACAAGGTGGCGTATAAGATGGAATTCTAGAGAGAAAGTTAGAGGTTTAGGGAACTTAGTGAGAGAAAGTGAAAGATATTATTATGAGCTCCAACTCTCTACCTGGGAGGTAGAGAGTATTTATAGTCTTACACAAATCGCCACACTTTCAATGTGGATCGCATACAAGTGGGTAAAGACCGTCAGTCCTCCACGGTGTTACTTAACTAAATTACTACTTAACTTAAAAGAACTACGACTACGAGCTTTTAACGATTACATATACTTGAGGTGACCGACTTTAATACCGGAATTTCTAATTCCTAACATTTCAAGTGTTTAAATATAAGCATAATACATAATTCTTCAAAGTTTTAAGTCAAATATAGATATTATTCGGTTTGTTGACAATTTTTAAGCGATCTTTGACCGATTTTGTCCAATTAATCGGGTTGTTGACCGATTTTTAAGCGATTTTGTTCGATTAATCGGTTTGTTGACCGATTTTTAAGCAATCTTTGACCAAAACGATTAAATAGGCCGATTATGATAAATCAAGGCACTTAGTGAGCGATCAACGATTATGCGGGGATTAATCGGCCGCCTAGACCGATTTTTACAACAGAGTATAGGACCGATTGAGGAAAAGATGACCTCTTAGAGAAAAGGCATACTAGGGCATTACTATAACATGGAAAACCCCAATAGAGACCGTCATGAGGAAGAAGGTGACGGTAATGAAGTCACGTAGGGGCACGACTTGAGTCTAGCTACAAGACTCATAAATAAAGAAAAGTGCTTCGTGAGAGGCAACCCATGCTTAATTGTTTGCTTGTTTGTGTCGTATATGTTTTAAGTGATTGTTTATTCTCATTTTTAAATTTGTAAAAATGCTTTATTTTTTCTTTAACCTCGTCTTAATTACATATAAAGGTATTTTACATAAGGGATAAGTGTAGGGAGGATTACACGCTTTCAAAAGAAACGTAAACATAAGAATTTCAATTATCTAAAAGATATATATGTGTGTTTGTTCGAGTCAAATGCTTGTATCGAGTCACAATGGATGTTTTACTGTGACTTTTTCCAGATTCTAAAGATAAAAATTTCGAATTTTTCTAGAAAATCGCACACCGGTTCTGTCAGATAACTTGGCGTCCAGAGGAGCGAGAAACAACATGCTAATTTTTCTCGTTTTCTGTGCTACTCATAAAATTTTTGGAATTTTTCAGGTCTTAATTTTCCAGAAAATCTGTAAACATTCATTCCACAAGCATTATATCCTAGTTTAGTAGAGTCTTGTATATATATATATTGTTACCGCCGATTTTACGCGAAGGTTTCGTTTGTTTTCTTCAAGTGTGCAGGTTTAATTTATCAAGAAGAGGATACATAAGATGAGAAGGAGCTTTTTCACGCATAACATTCTTCTTGAAGAAAGATTTAACCTCTACTTCACACATGGATCCTACCGAGCTAATGAGGGAAGTATTAATTTCTTTCATTTTTAATTACCTTCTATTATCATAACTTTGATACTTTCGGGGAACATTGGGGACAATGTTCAGTTTAAGTGTAGGGAGGGAAAATAAAACGGGAACTTTGAAACTATGCTTATCCTTGATTATTGCTTTGTCCAATTTCATTTGTGTAATAAACCATGAGAAAATGTAGGTTAAGGTAATTTTGGCACCAAATTTAAAAATTTTCATGACATACAGGAGTGGGCCATTAGTCTTAATAAAGCGTCTCATGGATAGGAAATTGCATGACTAGCACAAAAACCCTTTACCACCTAAATTCCACCCAAAATGTGAGGATCGCCCTTAGATTAGTAGGAATTAAAGCATTCATCTTTAATGCTTAGAGTGTGAACTGGTAGTATAATAGATTCTAGAACTTGTTTTGTGATGCATCCCGAGATCGCTAGTAAGACTACACTTGTGTAGTTAGGAATAACTAAATGATAAGAGGCATTAGGATAACCCTTGTTTGATACTCGTAATATAATTACTTCTTCCACATTGGTTGAGTAATTCCCCACACCCTGCGTTGTACTCATCTTTAGTACACGATACCCCTAGTTAACCCTACGAGCCTATCCTTTCGCGGTTCTCGTGATGTTTCGGTTTGCTCGAATATCAATAAAGAGCATTGTTTACAATCCACCCCAAATTTACACCCAAACCGCCTTAGCCTACCTTGTATGCACTCACTTTTAGTGCATTATCATTATCATACCAAACCCTTAGTTCAATTATCTAGTTGCTTGCATAAGTTGCTAAGTCGAGGCATATCCTTTGTACACGCTTTGGGACGATAGGGACTCATGAGAAAAGTTAAAGTTTATGAAATGACGGAAGGAACGTTAAATTCAAATTCCCTTTATTTGCGTAATAATGTACTCTAAGTGTTTTGATCTTTTCAATTCGGGTCAAATTAGTGTTAGAGTAATAAAAACTCAAGTGTAGGGATGTGCCTATAAATCCATATTATTTTTATGTTATCGTAGAGGATGGTAGAGTAAAAGTGTATGAAAAAAATCGAAAAAAAAGTGTTTAAAAAAAAAATAAATAAATAAAAATAAAAAAATGGGCTACCATCCTACATCTAAATTTAAATTTATGTTTGTTTGTTTCAGTTAAATAGAGTTTAGAGTGTCGAGTCTTGGCTTAGCAACGCCATTCTTCTCATGCTTGTAACATAAAGATTTTTGACTTGGCACCACTAAATCGCCTATCCCACCAAACCCTTTGTTTCCCTACCATAAGCCTAACATTACAACCCTTTAAAAGACCTCTTGGATAGTCTTTCCTAGGTGCTTACGCCAAAGCGATGGAGGTTTGATCTAGTCTCAAGCCTATGGTAATCTATGTACTAGAACCGGTTAATGAGTGTTTATCTTCCATTTCCACTTTGATATATTTCATATACACCTGAGAGATGTGAGTATCCAAACACCCCTTGTGAGGTGCTAGTTGTTATGACTTTTGCAGGGCTTATATGTGTTCTGAATTGCTCTAAACTAATGCTTCATGACCCCTAACTTATAAATTAATTGGCTAAAAGCATATTTGCTTGAGGACAAGCAAATACCAAGTGTAGGGATATTTGATAAGGATTTAAAAGGTACCATTTTGAGGGTCATTTAAGCCCTTAATTGATCACTTTTGTATCTCATACAACCTAATTTCATTCCTTTTCACTTTTAGGTCTCTTGAAGGCAAATTGTCGGAATGACACTTTTCAAACGAAAAGCGCGAATATCTGAAGAAAATGGCCAAAGTCAAGAATCGAGACACTCAAAGCATGAAACATAAGGCGACGGCGCCGGGTTATACTTCAGGACGGCCAGGAGACTTCTTGTGACGACTCAAGAGCCAAATTGCTTATTATCAAATGACGGCATCATGTTTTAAAAGAGTAGGCGCCATGACTCGAGACGACCTAGATTTGATCCGTGACGGCGCCGAGGCCAAGGCGACGGCGTCATGGACATAAGGTAACGCCGTCACGATGTTAACGTCGCTAAGACGAAACCCTAATGACGGCGACCCGACGGCGTCACAATTAAAGAGTGACGCCGTCGCGATTGTAACATTATATATAGACATCGAATTTTTTAGTTTTCTGTGTGTAGTTTTGTGGAGTAAAAACCTAAACCGAACCAAGGCTGTCTTGTACAGTATTTTAGGGTTCCATACCCTATTTTACATCAAGAAGTGTTTTACTTCATTAATTCAATTATGTCTTCAATTGATTGTGTGTATGCTTGCATGATTTCCATGTCCGGCTAATTTACTTGTGTGTTTGCTTAGGTAATATGAAACTTAGTTATTGAATATTGATTGGTTGTCTCTTATCTTAATTGTTATTGACCTAGTATTGCGGTAGGTCATCCGTTGTGTCATTAAAGCTTGATTAATTTTTGTGAACCTTAGCTTATAGTCACTAGTGGAATCGTAGGCTAAACATCCAAAGAGTACCTTAGAGTTAAGTTTATGAATTCTAGAGATTTTGTAGTCATTAACCTTTGGTAGCTTCAAAGAGTTAGGGATAAACGCATATCCTACGACCTTAGACATACAACGCGATTAAGAATAAGGACGTGAGAATTCAACCATCAATAGGAGATAACTAGGGAGTAATAAAACCTAAGTAAATACATTTTTAAACATCATACGAGCACACACCAATAGACATAGACTACCTCTAGCTTAGTTAATTAGATTAGATAATAGTAGAATTAATCGGTAGAAATACCAACTCCCAAATCCAAACCCCGAGATTCGTAATATAAATTTTCTAAAAAACATAAAAAGCTAAAAAATAATCTTCCTCAACCCCAACCTTATCGTAGTAATTTCTCACTAGCATTCCTATTCCCCTAGAGAACGATATCAATACCCGTGGCTTACCCTAATACTACACTACAACGATTAGGTTCACCGCCTAGGGTGTTATAAAACTTGCTCGACGAAAAGGAAGTTCCTTTGACCCCGAGCAGCGTGTAAGCATATCAACGTATGAACAAAGTTCCTTATGCTTGGTGTAGGATCTATCATATATGCGGTGCGATGCACAAGGTCCGATGTGGCGTTTGCTCAAAACCCCGACTCGGTCGGTATCAACGTAATCCGGTGAAATTCATCGATGATTGTTAAACATATTCTCAAGTACCTTAGGGCTACAAGAGATATGTTCATAGTGTATGGGAAATCCGTACATAACATGCATTATGTTACTACGATGCATCTCGAAAGTGTGACAAAGATGATACAAAGTCTCGACGGGTTACATATTTGTCATCAATGGAGGTGTTGTGGATTGAAAGAGCAAGAAATGTATAACTCTTGCGATGTTTGCTACAAAAGTGAGTACATAGCGCGCCCGAGTGCCATGGAAGTCGTTTGGATAAGGAAGTTTGTTTTGGGGCTTGGTGTCATGTCGTCGATTGAAAATCCTATTAAAGTATATTGTGACAATTCTCGCAATTACTTTTGCTCATGAACACAGAGTCATGAAGGGCACCAGACACTATCCTAGACAATATCACTATGTTCGAGAGCAAGTCGAAATAGGTGAGATCGAGTTGCTCAAAGTTCACAGATGATAACCTAGCATATCCTTTAACGAAGGCCTTACGGTGAAAAACTTAATCATTTGTCCGATAAGTTTGGACTTCCTTTAGCTAGTAGTTTCATGCATAGTTGTCAGGATCCCGATCCTGATCTTAGGATCTTACGATTTTACGATATTGCAAAGCAAAAACGATCCGGATCCTACATAGGATCTTTGCAAGCTTAAGATCTTATAGGATCCCGATCTTGACCATACGATCTTACGATCTAATCCGATCCGATCTTACTTTTCTCGGATTACAAACTAAAAAACCTACAAATTTATGGGTTGTTTGTTTGTAGAATTCAAAAAACAACATGTTAATGTTTTTAAATATTTTATAATCATAATTTAGGACAACATTTATATGAAACATTCATAGTATTTTGTGGTTATAATGTATTAGAATTTGTAGATTTGTATAAAATTACATAAACTATTAAGAAATAACATTAGAGTAGGATCTTAAGATCCCGATCCGATCTTACGATCACGATCTTGCAAAGACGAAAATGATCCTGGGTAGGATCCCGATCTTGACAACCTTAATTCATGCCCATCCGTGACTAAGTATTTTAGATAAAAGGATATTGTAAACATTATTATTGAAATGAAATAAAGTATTTTTGTTATGTTTATTTTTTATTTATTATGATATTATCCTATATTTGCATGTTTAAATCCTTAAATAACTTAAGTTATTCTAAATAGTCCGTTGTCATTCAATAACATGGGAATGATATTGAATTAAGACAAATTTGAGTATTAGTTAGAATATACTTGAAAGTATATTGATGCGTAGCATGACTAATTTCAGATGATATTCAATAAATTGAGTATAGGACTTATCCCACCTACATGATGGTACTTTATGGATCTTAGTCATTAAGTACATCATGAATATTTATACTCTGACTTGAGATACCGGAGATATTTCATGGATGTAGTGCATTTCGAGAAGCAATCTAACGCTATACGAATCGGTAGTTATAAGGGTTGTTTTCGAAGTGTTGCGAAATTTATGAATTACGCTTGTAGTCAAACGGATTTGTTTCCTTCAAATTTATTTTGAAGTATAATAATCTTGGGCCCTCGTAGGGTTGTCAAGATGTTTGCATGGCCATGCCCAAAGTATTCTAGAATATGTTAAGAAGAATTGGTAATCTTGATCAATCATATAAAGCGAGAAACAAAATAGTTAATTAAGAAATGAGTGAGATCCATATTCTTATTAACATGGTATTAGAAACAAAGGATGAATATGATGATGAATCATCAAATTGGTTTTCTCCGAAAACCATACACGAGTTGTACCGGGGCATTGGCGTGTTGCTAGACGCTAACCAATGTCATTACACGTTTTGTAAACATATCCAAGTGGGAGCTGCTGGAAATTTACATATTTATAAATACGTGAATGTCCGGATTCGAACTCGTGACCACGGGATTTCAAACATTACGAATGAGAATTAAAGTTAAATAATTAATTATAATTGATTACGATTAATTATTAAACAAAACTCGACTAACGATCGTTAAGTATTTAACGGAAAATAACTAACGACCGTTAAATGTAAAAGAAGGACTTGTAGTGAAAAATCTTAAAATAGAAAAGATATAGGTATCCACGGGCTTATGGTGGTTAAGCAATAGGGAGGGTTTCACAACCCAAACCCTAACGTGTTCCCAAAGAGTTTTGTAAATGATGCGAGTTTCTTGACTGTGTCTTAATATTTATAGTGTCTCGCTATACCTATGGTTCACCCTAATGCACTAACAGGCGGTGTGCCGGTCGTGTGTAGTGTAGTAAACGGTAAAGCCGAGGTCGTCCCAAGAGCTATGTCGGCCGATAATTACTAAGTCTAATTGTCACGAGAATATAAATGGTTTGATAGGGTTTTAATTAATTAAACTACGAATGCGAATATAAAAGCAATTAAATGGTGAAGGAAATCAATAGAGGAATAATGGTGCTAACCTAGTTAATCCTCCTAACTAGTAATGTTTACGTCTACTTACTTCCAATTACTTGGTGGGGTCAAATTCGAGAGGACAACATTTGGTCAATTCGCCTAACCTATCACAAATATGCCACCACAGAGAAATCGACGCACCGTCATAAGTCCTGTTGTTTACGGTCCCCTAAGTCGAGTCATTAAGTACCGCTACATGCTAGATTCTAAATAGCGAGTGCCCGGCCGTTAGGAACTTAGACACTACACCCCCCCCCCCAATTCTTAAGTTCATCCAAACGATAGGTGATCGGTTGGTCAAATCGCACAAGTAGAAAGGGTCGTCATTTGGTCATATCTTACCCTTCCGTCTCTCATCCGCTCACCTAGGGTCGGGTTGGTCATATCTCCTAGGCAATTGGCCTCACCGCCATTCAAAACTACCGAACCGGGGTGACTACCAAAGATCTATGCATGCATACACTTAGAAATAATTATGCGGAAGTAAAGGTAAACGTAAACAAAACAATTAAGGAATCATAACTAGGCTAGCACCAAAGGGTGCTTAGCATCATATTAATCATGTACATCAATTCAATATTCAAAGGTACGAAATACATGAATTGAAAGTAAAAGAAATAATAAACGCTAAAGCTTATCGTAATGGTGTGATTTCTCCTTGGAGCTTGACTCCGTATGCTTCCCTAGACCTTCCTTGAGTATTTTCCCACGTTCTCAAAGTATTGTATGTAGAATGGGATGATTAGAAATTCGGAATTCGTGGGGTATTTATAGGCGGTGCGGGTTACGGCGTAACCAATAGATGAGTTCTGCAGAACCTTCTATTCCGTCGTAAAAGCACTAGATCGCTAGTTACTACAGAACCTTATAAGTGGTTACGCCGTAGTCTTCAATAAACCTGTTACGTCGTAAGTGATTCAAGAGTTCTGGCGTAAATATCAACGGCGTGGAACCTCTTTTGACCTAATGGAGTTACGTCGTAATCTTTGGAAGGAGTTCGCTGTAATCTCTTGAAGAGTTGGACTTGTGGTCACGCAATAGTTACGGCGAATGTGAGAGACGAGTTACACCGTAATCTCTTCAAAATAAGCATACTATGATAAATCCTTAGTAACGCTTCCATTTCCGCCTCTTTAGCTCCAATGCTCTCAATTTACCTAAAAGTGTAAAACAATGGAAAACAAGCGTAAATAACGGCGTTAACTGGGAAATTGACACTTAATATTCGTGACTATTTGATGTTATCAAATATCCCCCACTTGAACTCTACTTGCCCTCAAGTAGACCTTATTAGATAGATTCCTAAAAGATATCTCCCAAAACCGAAAAATATGAGTTTACAAATCCCTTATGCTAGAATAAAACAAAGTCGAACACCTCGCGAAGGGAACAAACACTCAAATCTCTCAACTATTCTAAGTGTCAATTTCGGGTGATCACTCAATCGCACATCATAGCATGTATTCTATCATAAGCTTGGCGGTTACACAAATCTCCACCATCGAGTTAAGGGCTAAACAATTCTCGAATGCAATATGGGTAGACACGACAAAGGTTAAGGGTGACTCGACATTACTAACATGTCACGCGAAGTGGACAAAATCAATGATACATGAGCAAATCCATGATCAAGACACCAAAGATTGCTCATTGCATCACCTAGACATGCTTCATGACTAAAGGGTGGGATAAGACATGGATTTATAATTGGTGTAAAATGAAAAACAAGCGGTAGTCTATATCTATAACTAAGTCATCACCACTCACCGTCCGCCCAAAGTTCAAGTTTAGAAGTCTAGAGACCAGATCATTAAATGCAAGGTAGATGTGTCATTAGAGGACTTCGTGATGGGCACACTACCTTTTCTTCTTCAGTTGGTATTACTTCCAACTCCAATCTTCAAATGTAACCGAGGTGACCTCCTCGATACTAAACAATAAAGCTCATACTATAGTGCTTATAACATTGCACTTTACAAAATCATAACTATTTTTTTTAATCATAACTGATAACATTACATCCCCCCACTTGAGATGAATAAAGGGAATTCGGGGGGTCTTCAATGATCTTCATAATTGTTGTTGATGAAAGCGTGATTTCCAAACCTTTCCACTCGAACCTTGAACTTAGGCAAATGATGACTTCCCAATTACAAATAAAGACTACAGGGTAGGCTAAGGTATAAGGGTGTAACGAAACAATATATTGGGGTGACAAAATGAAAGGAATGGCTCGGAAGGGTGTATCTAGGGTATCTTGCACTAAAGGGAGTGCAACAAAGGGTTTCACATGAGGGTCGAAAAGTCGAGGTGACTAATCGATAGACTCACAATGGTAGAATTTGTTTGGGTGATAATCCTATAATATCGCTTTCTAAAACCGAAAAGTCCAAATACATCAAGCTAACTCAACATACCTCGTCTATCGTCTCGAAATGATGCAAAGGCCAAGTTCTAAAGTTTACAAGCTATCGACACACTCATAATTTGGTGGATTTGGGTAAAATATAGGAAACGGATAAGGCTAATCTCACCATGTAATATCAAGGGTTGTATGTGCTCGGCTAAGGTCTAATCTAGTTAGGTTCGGAAAAACATGTCAAAATGTAAAAAATGGCATAATTTTTCAAAATAAACTAGAAAAATGAGGGCGAAATAAAGTTCAAGAGATAATTCTACTCTGTCCCCCACTTGAATTGTACAAAGTCCCTTTTGTACTAGGCATTAAAATAAAGGTGAAGAAAGGTAGAATTAGGCGAGAACTTTCTCGAAATTTGCTCCAAAAAGAAGAAGGCCCACGAGAAAGGATCGTGCCTTCGTTAAAGCGCCATGAGCAAACTTCAATCCTCGAAATCACAATACCGACAAGCATAATTCTAAAAGAAAAATAAAATGAAAAACAAACCTAACTCACTTTGTAGGAATCATTGTTGCATTTAGCGAATGCAACAAGTTTTAAACCACTTGGTGTCCCAGTGGACGAGTGAAGTCTTGTGAGGGTTCTGAGAGAACACACCTACAAAGTTCATTTAAAAACTAATACAAGGTTCTTGTGTTTTAAAATGAAAGAATTAAAGCGAGAGGAGAGTTACGTCGTAACTCTAATAAGAGAATTTGTTGTAACTTGCAAAACTGGTATGAGCCGAGAAGCGAATGGTTACTACGTAACCAATCGAGATGGTATTACCGTAGTTGGTAATCGTCAAGAATTCATTGCTAAAATGTTGGTTACGGCGTAATCACCAAGATGAGTTCTGCCGTAACTCGTTCGAATCAAAGAATCGCGATAATTACTTCATTGTCTCCTGCAAAACGGTTAGAAAACACAAAACCCAACATAAAGGAAATAAAAACAAAAAAGGGATAATTCGGGTTGTCTCTCGAAGAGAACTTTTCTTTATTAACGAGTCTTTAAGTTAGACTCAGAGCCGCGGGGCTCCTATGGGGGTCTTTGAGCTTGCCCCACTTCTTCAATATCCTTCATCAAATTGTGCCTCATCCATGCAACATTAGAGGCAGTTTGGAGGTACTCAATGGTTTCGATCTTTCGGACTTTGTAGAATTTCTCCTCCAGACCTAGGTGGTAGCGAGTGAATTCGTATTTTTCTACTATAATAGGGGGTGGTCTTTTGTAGGGTATCCCCAGGAGCTTGCACCTTCTTTGCTCGTAAGCTTCGTCATCGGGATCAGTGAACTCTTCATTTCCTTGCAACTCAAGGTAATCTAGCAACCCTTCGATATCATCGTCATCAGAATCAGTACCCTTGAACCATTCTTCATCGAGCAAATTCTCCACTGGAACGCGTTTGCATTCTTCTTTATCATTACTCACCCGCTCTATATCCACGTCAATTGTTGTTTTACTTGTATTTTCGCTACTTTTGTCGTTATAATTTTCTTGATCCATGTATTCCTTCCAAATCTTATATTTTGTTAATGCATCCACATGCCCATGCTTAATTTTTACCCAACTATCAAACCCCAGGTTGTCAATCCAAGGTAAACTTGTTCTCTCATTGTCATTGGTTGAGGACCAAAAGAATTCATCTTTTCCTAATCTTCCAGAGTTGCTTCCACCATCACACATATCGTCATACGGGTTGCATGATGCCCATAAAATTTCCCCAGGGGATTTTACTTTCTCGCACCAGTGACTGCGTAGTTTTATGTTGTCAGTTTCATTTAAATGTTCTTCCGTGCAGAGTATATATTTATTAGCCTCGTCCGTTCGAATGTGCTTCGCATAGTCATCTTTTAGCTTCATAAGAAGATTTGGATTGATCTTTGCATTCCCAAATTGAATTGCGTACCAATCTTTAAAGGCTAAATTACCGAATTTTATCCCGTGTCTTTCACGCTCATGAGGCATGTCCATTCCTCCATTCTTTTATTGTCTCCTCCATTACAATACTCGTGAAAAGTGGCGCATGTAGGCCATGCCCTTGTGGTTTCTTCATCGATAATGGCGATAGGAGTACACCCGGTGAGTGATAAGTGGCTCTTCTTCATCACCAAGGAGAGTTCCTCGAGTTTTTCGATTCGTCTAAGTCGAGGAATTTTTACGCCCATGTATCCCGATTCAGAATGGCGAGATTCTTAATTCTGGCGTAATTCATTAGAGTCGTATTCCTCAAGATTCATCACAATTCCGTTGTCATTTGTCAAACATGAGGTTATCCAGTAACTCATTAGGTATGTTATGACGTAACTCGGATCGTTGATGAAATCGTCCCTAAACTCGTATCACCGGCCCGAACCTTGAGTTATTATCCAGAAAATTACCTTACATTCCATAGTTTGGTCTAGACCCTTCGTGTTTATCGTTATTCCTTCTTACTTTTTTTGAGCTTTATCACCATGGATTCAAGGTTTTTAAGAGTTGAGTCGTGTTTGGAAATGTTTCTATCGGTGTTTTCGGAATTCCTTCAACCATTCATCTTGCTCCTTTTGTTTTCAATGAATTTTCCGTAAATTTATTAATTGTTTCTTCAAGATGGGCTTTCTTTCTCCATAAGGCCCACGGTTGTAATTACTACGATACCCATTTCGATTGTCACCGTAAAAGGTCGATTTTCTCCATACTTAGCTTCTTCGAATTCCTCTTCGTCCATATGAGGACAATTTTTCGTAAGATGTCCTCCTCCATGACTTTCACACCCCACTTGAATGGCATGAACGGTTTCCGACTTTCAAAGATATCTCGATCGAGGCTTTCAATTTTACTAGCGATTACGACAATTTCGTCGAAACTTCCACCTTGGTTTCTTTTACTTCCACCGTCGTGCCATTTTTGAGAATGGTCCGCCATTTTTGAATGGCTTCAATTGCCGTAGTAGGAGTCATATTCGGATAGGTCCTTGATAATCCGTAATCATCTCGTAGTTACATTATTCCTTTGTAAAAATATTGACCTTTCTGGTTATTAAGATCATTGGTAGGACACTTATAAAGAAGATCGTTGTATGTCGTCCCAAGCTTGATACAAAGTTTCGCTGTCTTCTTGTTTGAAATTGTGGATCTCAAGAGTTGATTAGAAATTTTGATGGTGGGCAATATCTTTGGATAAAGTGTTTCTTAAGTAGCGCCCAAGTATTAGCGCCCTGCGGCAATCTTTCGATCCATCTTCTTTGCTCCGGTTAGAGTCATAGGAAGACCACGAGCATAATGACATCATGAGACACGCCGGAATGTTGAAAAGGCTAGCGATGAATAGGACATTTTCAACGTGCTCATATGCGTCTTCGTCCTGCTTCTGAAAAATGGTTAGCCGAAGCTCCTCATAAATTGGTCTTTAATCTCAAACGAACATCCGTTCCGATTGCCGCTCTTACGAGACCCGACCCTTGATCGGCTCTAGTCAGCGCCAAGTATTCCTCAAGAGTGAGGTCATCGATATTAACCACTTCCATGGTACCGAAAACTTGAAATATGATCGTGAAAAGTTTAAATATGAAATGAAAGACTTAATATTAATCGTAATATAGCTCCCGCAGAGGCGCCAAAAACTTGATGCGTGTTTCTTGACTGTGTCTTAATATTTATATTGTCTCGCTATACCTATGGTCTACCCTAATGCACTAACAAAGTGTGCCGGTCGTGTGTAGTGTAGTAAATGGTAAAGTCGAGAATTCGTCCCAAGAGCTATGTGTGTCGAATAATTACTAAGTCTAATTGTCACATAATATAAATGGTTTGATAGGGTTTTAATTAATTAAACTACGAATGCAGAATATAAAAGCAATTAAATGGTGAAGGAAATCAATAAAGGAATAGTGGTGCTAACCTAGTTAATCCTCCTAACTAGTAATGTTTACGTCTACTTACTTTCAATTACTTTAGGTGGGGTCAAATTCGAGAGGACGACATTTGGTCAATTCGCCATAACCTATCAAAGAAAGATGCCACCACAGAGAAATCGGCACCGTCATAAGTCATGTTGTTCCTGGTCCCTAAGCCGAGTCATTAAGTCTGACTACATGCTAGATTCTAAATAATGGCGCCCGGCCGTTAGGAACTTAGACACTACACCCCAATTCTTAAGTTCATCCAAGCGATAGGTGATCGGTTGGTCAAATCGCACAAGTAGAAAGGGTCGTCATTTGGTCATATCTTACCCTTCCCGTCTCGATCCGCTCACCTAGTGGTCGGTTGGTCATATCTCCTAGGCAATTGGCCTCTACCGCCATTCAAAACTACTAACCGGGGTGACTACCAAAGAACTATGCATGCATACACTTAGAAATAATTGTACGGAAGTAAAGGTAAACGTAAACAAAACAATTAAGGAATCATAACTAGGCTAGTACCAAAGGGTGTAGTCAGCTCATATTAATCATGCACATCAATTCAATATTCAAAGGTACGAAATACATGAATTGAAAGTAAAAGAAATAATAAACTCTAAAGCTTATCGTAATGGTGTGACTCCATCCTTGGAAACGACTTTGTATGCTTCCTAGACCTTCCTTGAGTATTTTTCCACGTTCTCGTAGTATTGTGTGTGGAATGAGATGATTAGAAATCTTTGGAATTCGTGGGGTATTTATAGGCGAGTCCGGGTTACAGGCGTAACCAATAGATGAGTTATGCCGTAACCTTCTATTCCGTCGTAAAAGCACTAGATCGCTAGTTACGGCGTAACCTTATAAGTGGTTACGCCGTAGTCTTCAATAAACACAGTTACGTCGTAAGTGATGCGATGAGTTACTGTGAAGTATCGGCGCGTGGAACCTCTTTTGACCTAATGGAGTTACGTCGTAATCTTTGGAAGGAGTTACGCCGTAATCTCTTGATTAGTTGGACTTGGTCGCATGATAGTTACGGCGTAATGTGAGAGACGAGTTACGCCGTAATCTCTTCAAAATAAGCATACCGTGATAAATCCTTAGTAACGTTTCCATTTCCGCGTCTCTTTTGCTCCAATGCTCGCAATTTACGAAAGTGTAAAACAATGGAAAACAAGCGTAAATAACGAGCATTAATGATGAGTGTCTAAATACTCGTCATTTTGTACCATTTAAAGCGCAAAAACATCCGAAAACACGAAATGCATCAAAATGATAAAAATATCACAAATAAGTGTTTTATGTGTTTTAAATGCAAAAATATCAAAATCGGTGAAAACGTATCAAGTTTGCATAATTGGCGCTTTAGTCCCCAAGTTTCAAAAGTTGTCAAAAGCGGTCCCTCGTAAAACAAAATAAAGAAAAATGGTATTCAAGGTCCCGAAATATTCTAAGTTGTCAAAATGGTCCTTGAATAAATCTTTTGTCAAATGGCGAAAAGGTCTCAAGTTTTGAAATTATCACAAATAGTCCTTGGAAAATTGAAAATGTCAAAGCGGTCCTTGTACTATTAAAGTTTGTCGGTTTTAGTCCTTGTGACAACTTTGGAATAATGGCGTAATTGGTCCTTCAAGATTTCGTAATTACAAGTCAAGTCCTTGTCATTTAATATTAAAACAAGCCTTGTCAAAACACCTTGACCGCCACTTATACCATTGTGACCCTGACCCTTTCTTTTTGTTGCTGGTCAAACAAAGTCAAAAGCCGCAAAACCCGCCCACCACTGTTTATCCCTTCCACATGTTGCCTGCAACCACTTGCCAACACAGACCCCTCTCCCATCACCTTTCCCTCCCCTCATCATCACCACTACCCACCTTTCCCTCCCCTCATCATCACCACTACCCACCTTTCCCACCACAATAAATGCCACCCCCTAGTTGCTGAAACACAGAGCCACAGGTCAAATAGCCATTTCCCGCCAAAAATGATCAAATGGCCAAGATCAATTCTACGCATCCAATGGCTACAAATGTTGATGGGATTTGATCAGGAGGACACGTGGAAGCTTTGTGAGTATAAAAGAGAGAAGAGGAAGCAAGAGATGAGGTAGTTAGTTTTTTAAATTCATGTATGTCGTTTTAAGATTATGTTTTAATTAAGCTCTTAAGTTGTAATCCTTTGTTTCATTAAACCAAATTCAAGTAGTACTATCATTGTAATGTGTTTTTAATTAGTAATTCAAGATTGTGTTAAGATTTCAAGTTTCAAGTTCTTGTTTCAAATTTCAATCTTAAATGTACATCCAAGCTTCAACAAGCTTATTTTAAGTTCAAATAAGCTCATTGAAGCTTCTTATAGCTTTTAGTGAGCTTATCAAGCAGGTGCAAGCAATATTTGTCCTTGGTCAACAAAAGTCAACTGAAGCTCATTTGGTCATGGAAATGGTTTATGGGCTGATGCAGAGTGGAAATGGGTTGGATTTGATATAGAATAGCATAGTGTGGGTTTGGTTCAAGCTGCAATTATAGCTGGGACACTTGTGAGTTTAATCTCATTTTCATTTTTTTTACTCAGTGTGCAGTTTGTGTTTGTGTTTGAATTTGTGGTCATCAAATAGTTTAAACATGCTTAATTAATGATAATTAGGATGTTAGATTTAGTTTAATTAGTGGAATAAGTTAAATCAGTAATTGGCTTAGATTAAAAGTTCATATCAGTGTCTAAAGTAGTGTTTGGATCAGTAGCATAATAAGGCTTGAGCCTTGGTTTTTGCTTAAATCCTGCCTATGTAATCTCAATTAGTGTCACTAGAATCATATCATCAAAACTTGCTTCGCTTAAGCTTAAACTCAAACTCATTTTGAATCATTCTTATGGTTTAAATTGTTTGAATCAGTTAGCACAAATGAGTATTTGTGTTTAGAATACATAGAACTAGCTTGCATTGGGTTTAATTCATCTTAATACATCAACATCAGTCTAATAAATTGGATCAAAGTTCATAAAAGTCAAGTTTCAAAATCTGTCAAAAGTCAAATATACTTGAAAAGTCAGTTTTAACCCAACCTAAAGTGATTTTTCATAGCTTCATTATTGGGTCAATCTCATTGAAACTTAGGACTTTAAAACTTCAACTGGTCTATTTCCTTATTGTCATTTTTGTAGAATTTTAGAAATTTTGTAAAAGCTTCAAAAAAGCTCATCAAGCAGGGCTTATTTGCCTGCTCATTAACTCGGTCAATCTTGAGTTTTCTCGAGATATTGGTGCCATAAGATAACTTTTACGTGATCACCGGTTGTCTTAATTAAGCATGTTCAAAATGAATTTGTGGTCATCAAATAGTTTAAACATGCTTAATTAATGATAATTAGGATGTTAGATTTAGTTTAGTTAGTGGAATAAGTTAAATCGATGGTGGCTTAGATTAAAAGTTCATATCGGTGTCAAAGTAGTGTTTGGATCTCAGAGCATAATAAGGCTTGAGCCTTGGTTTTGCTTAAATCACGCCTATTTAATCTCAATTAGTGTCACTAGAATCATATCATCAAAACTTGCTTCGCTTAAGCTTAAAGTCAAACTCATTTTGAATCATTCTTATGGTTTAAATTGTTTGAATCGGTTAGCACAAATGAGTATTTGTGTTTAGAATACATAGAACTAACTTGCATTGGGTTTAATTCATCTTAATACATCAACACCGTCTAATAAATTGGATCAAAGTTCATAAAGTCAAGTTTCAAAATCATCAAAAGTCAAATATACTTGAAAAGTCGGTTTAACCCAACCTAAAGTGATTTTCAAAGCTTCATTATTGGGTCAATCTCATTGAAACTTAGGACTTTAAAACTTCAACTGGTCTATTTCCTTATTGTCATTTTGTAGAATTTTAGAAATTTTGTAAAAGCTTCAAAAGCTCATCAAGGTGGCTTATTTGCCTCGCTCAATAACTCATCAATACTTGAGTTTTCTCGATATATTGCGAGCTTGCAACAAGCTCATAAAAACTTGCTCAAGGCTGATCTTTGGTTTACAATTTGCCAACCGGTCTTCTTTAGTCCCCAATATCATTTTCCAATTTCCGACTTATGTGAGTGCTTATTTTCCATTCAAGTAGCCTAAAAACTGCTTTTAGCATAAAGTTCAAATCATCCAATCAATAGCAGTGTGTAATTTATAAGTTAAGAGTAGTTGTAATTTGTTGTTTTAGAGTACTTATAGCTTATTAGAGCATCCGTAATAGATTTGGTACCAGTTTGGTACCTTGTGTTATTCAAGTACTTATTACATAAGCACTTACAATTGCGCTTGCATTTTCCTTCACACAAGCCCATGTTTTTCTATTTTCTTAGATTCGATAGATTAAATTAGACGTTTCCTGAAATTTTCATAATTTTCCAACACTGTTTGCTATTTTCTTAATTAAAAGCAGTTTTTAGGTAAGTTTAATTAGCTTTTAATACAATTAAATCGAAAAAGTTCAAAAAATAATTTTCATTTTTCTTAGGTTAAGATAAATATAAAAGTAAAAATTATTTTTCCATATTTTTCTTAGTTTAATTTGTAATTTTAGTAATTTAATTAGTTTTAAATAGCTTAAAATTCATAAAAATAGAAAATAATCGGAAAAATATAAAAATAGTTTTGAAAATTCTCTTTTGTTATTTTAGATTTTCCAAGTCATAATTTTATTTTTCAAGCTTTATTTCATATTATCTTGTATTTTAGGGTATAATTAAATAGTTAAAAATAGTTTTTAATTAATAATAATTAGATAAATAGTTATAAAAATAATTTTCTTTTTCTTAAAATTTTCTTTTATCATTATATTTGTAAAAATATCATTTTCATATTTTTAGGATTAATACTGCTTCAGTTTCACATTTTCTTGTGTACGTCACGTAGTTTTTAATTTAAGTTTTATAAAAGAAAAATCAAAAACATCAGTTTAAAATTAGTGATAGCGTTTATTTAAGATAGTTTATCTTTTTAATTTCCTTTAATTTGCATTTAAGCCCCTGTAATTTACAAAACTTTTCTTTAGGTATAAATAAACTCAAAATCCTTACTGATCACTATCCTTAGTGATTATTCGACATCGATTGTGTTAAACACGGTCATCCTCGTGGGACTTAACGACCGAGAATCCTTGTATTCTCGATCTAAATTGCATTTGGTGTGTGAGTGTTTTAATTTTCTTACGGTTAGCCATTCGCGAGTGGCTAGCTTGCGTGAGATAACTTGACGGTTTTGCACCAATCAAATTTTGGCGCCTGCCGGGAGGTCAGAAGCGTGTTCTAAACATTTTCGGACCGTACTTGCACATATACCACCTTTTGTAAAAGCAGTTTTTGTAAAGTTATAACAAAATCAAAAGTTCATTAACACTTTTCCTAAAGTGTTAAAAACACCAAACAAAATATAAAACAACAAAACAATCGTAACGTTTTCTAGCTTGTGTTTCCTTTAAGGTGATTCTTAAATACGATTTGGTTAAACGAGACGATACCAAAATATTGTCCAAAGTTTTTAAACCATCAAGACAAATCTATACCTACGTCTTTTCGGTGGTACTTAATATATACATAAAAATCAACCACCGCAAATCAAGGCAAGACACCTACTAGCGGGGTGTGACCATAATAAGTTCCCGAACAATGATTTAAAACTTGCCTTTGTGTCCTTGTGATTTGGTGTACCTTTTTCAAAGAAGCCATTTCATTTGTGATTATTGGTTAAGTTCACTTGTCGTTTTGCCTCGCATTTGTTTTGGCGATTTTTATACTTAGTGCATGCGCACTCGTTCTTCCGATTCTACAAGTCCACTTTCGAACTTGGAAAGATTCCTCGTGAGGACGTTACGCTCCTTCACCGTGATCGAGGAACTCTACCACCACCACCACCGCCGTAATGGCGGAAAACAAGCCGATGAATGAGCTTCTCCAAGCACCCATGAGGGTTACGAAGATGCTATTGTTGTCCCGACCATCGTGGTCGATACTTTTGAGCTCAAAACCGGGTTGCTTAATCTTGTAACCCAAAGCCAATTCTATGGTTTTGAGCGGGATGATCTCATGCACACATTCGATGGTTTAACAAGATTGCATCTACCATCAAATACAAGAATGTCCACATGAAGCAATTAAGCTTCTTGTTCCCATTTTCTCTAGAGGACAAGCCGGAATTGGCTTGGGAAACAACCCCTCGTTCCATTGAGACATGGGAAGATCTAGTCACAAAGTTCGTTAACGAGTTCTATCCTCCATCCCGAACTACAAGTCTTAAGAATGAGATAATGAAATTCTCTCAAAGATTTGATGAATCATTCGGGAGGCATGGGATCGTTACAAAGAATTGCCCGTAAGTGTCCGCATCATGTTTTTCCGAGTTAATGCAAATGGATACTTTCTACAATGGTCGAACCGGACTAATCAAGACTCTCTAAATGCCTCCATGGAGGTAATTTCTTGAGCAAGACCACAAAAGAAGCCTTGCAAATCATTGAAAACAAGTCCTGTGTCCGCCCTTTCCGCACAAAGACATATCGAGACTCGGTCTAATGATGGACCTTCTACTTCATCTCCGTGAGTACATCTAGCACCGATGCTAAGATTGACAAACTCACGAGACATTGTTCGAGCTTTGGTTCTTGCTAACCAAAAGAAAGTCACTTTCACGAGACACCATCATATGGTGAAGTGAAGAAAGTTGAAGTTTGTGTTACTTGTGGTGGTCCTCATGCATACTACAATCAGATCGCCACCGATGGTAGTCCTTTGAAGCCAATGCTATAGCGGTACTTCAAATCAAGGAGGTAATCAATACCGTCCTCAAAATGAACCAAACTACCGTGCTAACACTTATCGAGCACCACCGGTTTTAACGAGAATCCTAACCAAATCGAACCAACCTAGAATGAACCAAGGTTATCAAAACCAAGGTAATTTCTATCCCGGACCAAATCAAGGTTTCCAACATCAAGGAAATCTTAATCAAAACACTTTCAATCGGGGAATCAATTTCGGAAATATGAATCCTAATCAAGGGAATTCGCTATAATCGGAACATACGGCCTCAAATTATCCCTCCACCTCCTCCTGTGTCAACATCCGATGAGCTTTTAAAGCAATTCATGAAGACTCAAGAAGAGACAAACAAGTTGTTGGTCGGTCGGATCGTTGAATTAAAGAAATCTTTAAATGATCGACCCCGGGCTCGGTACTTTACCTAGCAACACGATCGCTAATCCAGGGGCGATGCAAAGGCGATCACAACCGAAGTGGTACTTCATATGATGGACCCGCTATTCCTACTACCTCTTCTTCTCTCCCGAAGGTAGTGGAAAGTGAACCCGAGGCGACAAAGGACAAGGAACTTCCTACTAATAACAGAGGTACCAACAATGTCCATCCTCGGGTTGTCCGAAACCCAAATCCAATCCAGAGTTGTTTTGAACCTCCTGTAGCTCCATTGAAAATACCAAATCCAAAACTTCTATTCCTTACCCATCACGTTTACATGAGCAAAGCTCCGAGAAAGCCGGTCAACAAATGGAAAAATTCTTTCAAATTTTCCAAGAACTTCATTTTGACATAAGCTTCGAGGATGCTATCATGTTGATGCCCAAGTTTGCATCAACTCTCAAACACATGTTAAGCAACAAGGAAAAGGTGTTTGAAATGGCTAAAACTACTCGACGAGAAGCGCTCTGCGGTTATCTTGAAGAAGCTTCGAGAAGCTTGGAGATCCCGGAAAGTTCCTCTTACCTTGTGTATTTCCGTGAATGGTTGAATGCTTTGCCTTAGCCGATCTTGGTGCAAGCATAAACACGATGCCTCATTCATTATGGAAGAAACTTTCTCTTAGGACCTTACTCCTACATGCATGACTCTCGAGCTTGCGGATCGTACAATATCCCGTCCTCTTGGAATTGCCGAGGACGTATTTGTGAAAGTAGGAAAGTTCCATTTTCCGGTGACTTTGTAGTTGTTGATTTCGATCTTGATCCACGGGTTCCTCTCATTGTTGGAAGAGGATTCACGAGAACGGGCCGTGCTCTCATTGATGTATTTGAGCAAGAAATCACATTACGTGTTGGTAATGAAGTGTCACCTTTAACCTTGATCAAACTTGAGGTACTCCGCAAACTATGATTACGAGTCGGTTAACCGAATAGATATCATTGATGTTGCTTCGAAGAGTACTCTCAAGAAGTTCTTGGTTATTCTCATAATTACGTGAGTGGGGATCCCACCACATCTTCTCAACCTATCATAGCCAATTTACTCCTTCTCTCACTCCGTTTGAGGCGACTTCATCTTGGAAGAGATTGAAGCATACTTGGCTAGTGATTACATTCCATGGGAAATTGATCACGCCCAATTGACATCGAGGGGACATACTTCTCATTGAGAAATTGCTTAAAATGATCACTCATCAACCCTCACACTAGTGATGCAATTCGGAAGAGATTAATCACCATGAGATTAATCCGGAGGAGATATTCTTATTCTTGAGAAGTTGTTAAATCGGGACACTTCTCCTCCACTCCCTCCCGCCGAGCTTCATAACAAGGAAGTCAAGTCGGTTGAGAAAGCGAAGAATTTCAAGTCGAACTTAGGACTTACCGCCTCATCTCGAGTATGCATTTCTTGAGGGTGATGATAAATTACCGTCATTATTTCGAGATTTGAGTAAAGATGAAAAGTCGCTCTCATAAATATCTTGAAGTCACACAAGCAAGCAATTGCTTGGAAACTCTCCGACATTAAGGGTATCAACCACGAATTTTGTACTCACAAAGTCTTGATGGAGGATGACTTCAAACCGACCGTTCAACATCGAGAAGGGTGAATCCAAAATCCATGATGTTATCAAACAGAGGTTATCAAACTTCTTGATGCGATTGATTTACCCAATCTCGATAGTCCTTGGGTTAGCCCTATTCACCGTGTTCCAAAAAGGGTGGCATAACTGTTGTCACAATGAAGATAACGAGTTAATTCCAACTCGATTGGTTACGGGATGGCGTGTGTGTATTGACTATCGCAGTTAAACGAAGCCACCCGTAAAGACCATTTTCTCTACCCTTCATGGACCAAATGCTTGAGAGATTAGCGGGGAATGAGTACTATTGTTTCCTTGATGGTTTCTCGGGTTACTTTCAGATCCCCATTGATCCACGGGATCAAGAGAAAACCACATTCACCGCCCATACGGAACTTTTGCCTACAAACGTATGCCTTTTGGCCTATGTAACGCTCCTGGCACGTTCCAACGATGTATGATGGCCATATTCCACGACATGATCGGGGAAACAATGAAGGTGTTTATGGATGACTTCTCGGTCATTGGGGACTCATTTCAGACATGTCTCTCCCATTTAGATAAAATGCTCAAAAGGTGTGAAGACACCAATCTTTGTCTAAATTGGGAGAAGAGCCACTTTATGGTCAAAGAAGGCATAGTCCTTGGCCATAAGATTTCAAAAAACGGGATTGAGGTAGATAGAGCAAAAGTTGATGTTATTGCTAAACTGACTCATCCTACTACCGTCAAAGGTATTAGGAGTTTTCTAGGTCATGCCGGGTTCTATCGTAGATTCATAAAAGATTTCTCTAAAATCGCTCGGCCTATGACCCATCTTCTTGAAAAAGAAGCTCCTTTTATCTTCTCTCACGAGTGCATGAAGCTTTTGAAACACTAAAGAAAAAGCTTACGGAAGCACCCATTCTAGTTGCCCCGATGGGATTTACCCTTTGAGCTCATGTGCGATGCAAGTGATTTTGCTATCGGTGCGGTCTTGGGGCAACGAAAACCAAACATTTTCACCTATCCACTACGCAAGTAAAACTATGATCAAGCTCAAACCCATTACACCACTACGGAGAAAGAATTATTAGGCATGGTGTATGCGTTTGAGAAATTTCGACCATACCTTATATTGACCAAATGCGTGGTGTATACGGATCACTCGGCTCTCAAATATATCTTTGCAAAACAAGATGCAAAGCGAGATTGCTCAGTTGGGTTCTCCTCCGCAAGAATTTGATATCATTATACGTGATAAAAAGGAGCGAGAGAACACAGTCACGATCATCTGTCCGATTAGAGAACCCTCACCAAGATGTTTTCGAGAAAAGGAAATAAATGAAACATTTCCTCTTGAGACACTCAATGCGGTTTCTTTTCATGGAAACTCTTCTACCCCATGGTTTCTTGACTTCGCAAATTACCATGCGGGTAACTTCATAGTGAAAGGGATGTCGTCCCAACAGAAAAACAAATTCTTTAAAGATGTTAAACATTACTTACGGGACGACCCTACTTATTCAAAATCATGCGGATCAAGTCATTCGACGGTGTGTTTATGGACAAGAAGCTCTTGACATTCTCAAAGCTTGCCATCTTTGGACCCACGGGGCCATCATAGTCCCAACTACACCGCCAAGAAGGTGTTTGATTCGGATTCTATTGGCCCACGATTTATAAGGATGCCCCGAGTTTGTCAAAACACGACGCTTGTCAACGTCACGAGAATATCTCATAAAGAAATGAAATGCCATAAACGCCATTCAAGTGTGTGAGATTTTGACATCCGGGGCATTGACTTTATGGGGCCATTTCCTTCTTCTCGCGATAATAAGTACATACCGTGGCGTTGACTACTTGTCAAAATGGGTGAAGCTAAGGCTTTACCTACCAACGATGCCGAGTTGTCGTGAAATTCTTGAAATCTCTTTTGCTAGGTTTGGAACTCCACGAGCCATAATCGGTGATCGTAGTACGCATTTTGCAATGACCGGTTTGAAAAGTCATGCAGTATGGTGTAACTCACCGCCTCATCTGCGTATCACCCCGAACAAGTGGGCAAGTGGAAGTTTCCAGCCGGGATTAAAGAATTGGAGAGGGCGGTTGGCGAAAACCGTGCCTCTTGGTCGGATAAGCTAGATGACGCACTATGGGCCTTCCGTACTGACCTATAAAACACCCATCGGTGTACTCCATACAAGCTTGTATACGGAAGGCATGTCATCTGCCGGTTGAGCTTGAGCACAAGGCATCTTGGGCCTTGAAGCATGCCAACTTCGATATTCAGACAGCTGGTGATCACAGAAAAGTTCAAATGAATGAATTAAATGAACTCCGTGATCAAGCATACGAGAACTCTTTGATCTACAAAGAAAAGACAAAGAAGATTCATGACTCTAAAATCAAGAACCGCGTTTTCAACGTTGGTGATCGAGTCCTTCTTTTCAATTCAAGATTGAAGATTTTCTCGGGAAAGCTTAAATCCCGTTGGTCTGGTCCATTTACTATCACTAAGGTTTATCCTTATGGCACCATTGAGTTATCTCAACCCGATGGTCAAAACTCTAAAGTGAATGGTCATCGATTGAAGCATTATTTTGGAGAGGACATTCCTCCTGTGATTGTCCGGATCTACAAACTTTCCCCATGAACCAATGAATGCGGGATCGAGTCAAGCTAGCGACTCGGGAATCAAAAACAAGAGCATGCTACATGGGTTTTCACCGTGTGTTCCACCCTAGTGTGGGGAGTTGCCCCATTGTTGTATATAAGAAATAACACTTTAAAAAAAAAAAAAAAAAAAAAAAAAAAAAATCTTGCTAAAATAATGGCCGTAGTATTTCCCTTTTCGTTCTATGTTTCGGCATAACTGCGGTACTTTGAATATTGAGGGCAATATTCATTTCTAGTGTGGGGGAATTCTCACGAATTTTATCATGTAATTATACCGCCTATTTCCCCATTTTTGCCAAAATTTTTTTTTTGGAGTAAGTGTTTTCACTTACTCATCTTATAGTTATCGATCCGTCTTGTCTAATAAACAAAAGGATTGGCTAATCCAGAGCAAACGGCTCTTGGTAAAGATATCTCAAATCCGTTGACGGCTTGCAATTTGCCCAAAATTGTATGGTATTCACTCACCATATCCTTAAAAGTGAAGAGTTTGCTAGCCCGCAAGTTTATGGCTTGTGGTAAAGGCGATTGGAAAACCATAATTGGTAATCACTCACCAAAGATATTTTATCTAAGATTTGGCTAGTCCGAAGCAAGCGGCACGGTAAAGACAAATCAAACCGATGAAAGTCGGTGATTTGCTCAAAATCATTTGGTTATCGATGTACCAAGGTTCTTACTTGAACTGAAACATTTGGCTACTCCAAGTAATGGCTTTTGGTAAAGAGATTGAAATCCATTAATTTTTCTCAAAACATTGCTAGGGACTAGCAATATCTTAGTGTGGGGATTGATGAGTGTCAAATACTCATCATTTTTGTACCATTTAAAGCGCAAAACATCCGAAAACACTCGAAATGCATCAAAATGATAAAATATCACAAATAAGTGTTTTATGTGTTTTAAATGCAAAATATCAAAATCGGTGAAAAGCGTATCAAGTTTGCATAATTGGCGCTTTAGTCCCCAAGTTTCAAAAGTTGTCAAAAGTCCACGGTAAAACAAAATAAAGAAAAATGTTATTCAAGGTCCCGAAATATTCTAAGTTGTCAAAATGGTCCTTGAATAAATCTTTTGTCAAATGGCGAAAAAGGTCCTCAAGTTTTGAAATTGTCACAAATAGTCCTTGGAAAATTGAAAATGTCAAAAGCGGTCCTTGTACTATTAAAGTTTGTCGGTTTTAGTCCTTGTGACAACTTTGGAATAATGGCGAATTGGTCCTTAAAGATTTGAATTACAAGTCAAGTCCTTGTCATTTAATATTAAAACAAGCCTTGTCAAAACACCTTTGACCGCCACTTATACCATTGTGACCCTTGACCCTTTCTTTTGGACCGCTGGTCAAACAAAGTCAAAAGTCGCAAAACCCGCCCACCATTGTTTATCCTTCCACATGTTGCTCGCAACCACTTGCACAACACGGACCTCTCCCATCACCTTTCCTCCCTCATCATCACCACTACCCACCTTCCCTCCCTCATCATCACCACTACCCACCTTTCCCACCACAATAAATGCCACCCCTAGTTTTGAAACACGAGCCACGGGTCAAATAGCCATTTCCGCCAAAATGATCAAATGGCCAAGATCAATTCTACGCATCCAATGGCTACAAATGTTGATGGGATTTGATCAGGAGGACACGTGGAAGCTTTGTGAGTATAAAAGAGAGAAGAGGAAGCAAGAGATGAGGGTAGTTAGTTTTTTTTAAATTCATGTATGTCGTTTTTAAGATTATGTTTTAATTAAGCTCTTAAGTTGTAATCCTTTGTTTCATTAAACCAAATTCAAGTAGTACTATCATTGTAATGTGTTTTTAATTAGTAATTCAAGATTGTGTTAAGATTTCAAGTTTCAAGTTTACTGTTTCAAATTTCAATCTTAAACTGTTACATCCAAGCTTCAACAAGCTTATTTTTAAGTTCAAATAAGCTCATTGAAGCTTTTATAACTTTAGTGAGCTTATCAAGCGGTGCAAGCAATATTTGTCCTTGGTCAACAAAAGTCAATGAAGCTCATTTGGTCATGGAAATGGTTTATGGGTCGATCAGAGTGGAAATGGGTTGGATTTGATATAGAATAGCATAGTGTGGGTTTGGTTCAAGCTGCAATTATATTTGGGACACTTGTGAGTTTAATCTCATTTTCATTTTTTTACTCGATTATGCGGTTTGTGTTTGTGTTTGAATTTGTGGTCATCAAATAGTTTAAACATGCTTAATTAATGATAATTAGGATGTTAGATTTAGTTTAATTAGTGGAATAAGTTAAATCGATGGTGGCTTAGATTAAAAGTTCATATCGTTGTCTAAAGTAGTGTTTGGATCGGTAGCATAATAAGGCTTGAGCCTTGGTTTTGCTTAAATCACTGTGTAATCTCAATTAGTGTCACTAGAATCATATCTGTCAAAAACTTGCTTCTGCTTAAGCTTAAAGTCAAACTCATTTTTTAATCTGTTCTTATGGTTTAAATTGTTTGAATCAGTTAGCACAAATGAGTATTGGTGTTTAGAATACATAGAACTAGCTTGCATTGGGTTTAATTCATCTTAATACATCAACATCAGTCTAACAAATTGGATCAAAGTTCATAAAAGTCAAGTTTCAAAATCTGTCAAAAGTCAAATATACTTGAAAAGTCAGTTTTAACCCAACCTAAAGTGATTTTTCAAAGCTTCATTATTGGGTCAATCTCATTGAAACTTAGGACTTTAAAACTTCAACTGGTCTATTTCCTTATTGTCATTTTTGTAGAATTTTAGAAATTTTGTAAAAGCTTCAAAAACTCATCAAGCAGGGCTTATTTGCCTGCTTTCACTAACTCGATCAATCGAGTTTTCTCGATATATTGCGAGCTTGCAACAAGCTCATAAAAGCTTGCCCAAGGCGATCTTTGGTTTACAATTTGCCAACCGGTCTTCTTTAGTCCCCAATATTTGTTTTCCAATTTCCGACTTATGTGAGTGCTTATTTTCCATTCTACAAGTAGACTAAAAACTGCTTTTTAGCATAAAAGTTCAAATCAAGATGTGTAATTTATAAGTTAAGAGTAGTTGTAATTTGTTGTTTTAGAGTACTTATAGCTTATTAGAGCATCCGTAACAGTTTGGTACCAGTTTGGTACCTTGTGCTTATTCCAAGTACTTATTACATAAGCACTTACAATTGCAGTTGCATTTTCCTTCACACAAGCCCATGTTTTTCTATTTTTCTTAGATTCAGTAGATTAAATTAGACTTTTCCTGAAATTTTCATAATTTTCCAACACTGTTTGCTATTTTTCTTAATTAAAAACAGTTTTTAGGTAAGTTTAATTAGCTTTTAATACAATTAAATCAGAAAAAGTTCAAAAAAATAATTTTTCATTTTTCTTAGGTTAAGATAAATATAAAAAGTAAAAAAATTATTTTTCCAGATTTTTCTTAGTTTAATTTGTAATTTTTAGTAATTTAATTAGTTTTAAATAGCTTAAAATTCATAAAAATAGAAAATAATCGAAAAATTTAAAAATAGTTTTGAAACTTCTCTTTTGTTATTTTAGATTTTTCCAAGTCATAATTTTATTTTCAAGCTTTATTTCATATTATCTTGTATTTTAGGGTATAATTAAATAGTTAAAATAGTTTTTAATTAATAATAATTAGATAAATAGTTATAAAATAATTTTCTTTTTCTTAAAATTTTCTTTTATCATTAGATTTGTAAAATATCATTTCATATTTTAGGATTAATATCGCTTGAGTTTCACATTTTCTTGTGTCGTCACGTAGTTTTTAATTTAAGTTTTATAAAGAAAAATCAAAACATCGTTTAAAATTAGTGTAGCGTTTATTTAAGATAGTTTATCTTTTAATTTCCTTTAATTTGCATTTAAGCACTGTAATTTAAAAACTTTTCTTTAGGTATAAATAAACTCAAAATCCTTCTTGATCACTATCCTTAGTGATTATTCGACATCGATTGTGTTAAACACGGTCATCCTCCGTGGGACTTAACGACCGGGAATCCACTGTATTCTCGATCTAAATTGCATTTGGTGTGTGAGTTGTTTTAAGTTTCTTACGGTTAGCCATTCACAAGTGGCTAGCTTGCGTGAGATAACTTGACGGTTTTGCACCAATCAATTAACGGGGGAAATTGACACTTAATATTCAGGACTATTTGATGTTATCAGTAAACTATATATACAAAGGCTAGGTTTAATGTTTTTCATAACTTTTGTGCACACACATTAACCTAAATATTTCTTGTCTTTCTCTTGCAAAAATCGGCCAATACATCTATTAGGGTGTTTGGTTTTGTTTTTCTAAAACAAGGTTTTGTAGATCTAGCAATCTCTTTAATTCGTTTGTTAATTCGTGTGTACAAGAACGTGGTGTAACACACTATTGTTACATCAATTGGTTTGAGTTATAAAGCGGTAAGGATACCTCGTTAAACCACTTTGTCACATTCATTGAAGAGATCTAGCCAATTGCAAGAGAGACGTTACGCATTACTTTCGTTAATTAATTATTGTTATGATTCTAAGTGGCATTACTTTCGTTAATTAACTATTGTTATGATTTTAAGTCTTCATTGTGTCTTTCTGTGGTGTCATATGGTTTTATTGGTTATCATATATCTTAAACTCATTTCGTTCAAAAAATATATCTTAAACTCAACAAGAGTTACGCCATAATTGGTTTATTCAATTACGCCGTAAATAGGTTATGATTATTTTC